>JAAAKM020073195.1:67659270-67805496 GCA_010016025.2 Alatinidae sp. Z8VKAUB7J3 | reverse complement strand
GGCGGTCTTCCCCGCGGCCGCCCGAAGCCCGGCTCAGGGCGCCCAGCTCAGGAAGTTGGCGATCATCCGCAAGCCCACGTCCTGGCTTTTCTCCGGGTGGAACTGCATCCCCAGCATGGTGCCGCGGCCGATCACCGCGGTCACGTCGCCGCCGTATTCGGCATGCGCCAGCCGCTCGGCCGGGTCGGCCACGCGGAAATGGTAGGAGTGCACGAAATAGCAGTGATCGCCGCCCTTGATGCCCTCGAAGACCGGGTGCGGATGGTCGATCACCAGGTCGTTCCAGCCCATGTGCGGGACCTTCAGCGCGGGGTCGGAGGGTGTGATCTTCACCACGTCGCCGCCAACCCAGCCGAGGCCGGGGGTCTCTTCGTACTCATGGCCGGTGGTGGCCATCAGCTGCATGCCCACGCAGATGCCGAGGAAGGGGCGGCCCTTCTGCTCGACCGCTTCCACCATGGCCTCGTAGATGCCCTTGTGGCCGCGCAGCTCGGCCGCGCAGGCCGGGAAAGCGCCGTCGCCCGGCAGCACCAGTTTTAGAAATTTTTAATAATTAAAAACTATTTATTAATTTTCTAACAAATCTTTTATTGTTTATCAGAGGATATGCACTTGCATAGTTAATACACTAATTAACTAAGCTCAGAGGATAGCATAGTTATAGTTACTAGCACTTTGTCTCCTATATATTATTTATTTTTCCCCGCTACTTTATGGAATGGAACACCGTAGAAACTTGGAAGGGGTTCCATTTGACCTGAAATTGACAGTAGTAGTGCCTCCCTTGTCTGCCCCAAGCCATGCAACTTGGCTCAGAATTATTGAAAGGTTAGACTTTGTGTGGAATGGATGACCTTACAAACTTGGATGGGCTTCATTTGACGTGAGATTGACATTTGTCATTTGTAGTGCCATCCTTGTCTGTTCCAAGTCACCCGTGTAGAGCGTAGGACATCGGATCCTTAATTCTGGATTGAAATTTGGCTCAAAAGTGTCGAAAAGTTCAATAAATATGTGTCTGGGAAGATATAACCCCAACAAACCCTTGTAAATATTGCGAGATGTTTAAACGCTCATTCCACAGTCCACTAAAACCCCAGCTTCTTTTTGTCCTCAGACGCCACAATAGAATCTGACCGGAATTCCGAGACAAACATGTTCAATAAGGCTGAAAGAGATAATAAACATGGCCTCAAGGATGAAAATGACCCATGTAGAACAGATAAAAGACTTTGGAATAACACAACACAAAGATTTCACAATCAAACTGGAATAGTACAAGGGCAATCTGTGCTTTCCAGCCTTAGAATGAAAGAAAGAAACCCACTCCAGATCAAAAGGAACTATCAGACTACAAACATTTTAGAGTAGCTAAGATCAAACGAACTGGAAAAGTCTTCGGTCAGCCCAGGCCAAAAGGAATTATCGGGGCTTAACAATATTTTGTCTGGTATTCTCATGATGGCTCTGGAGCCTACATTGGATATTCTCGATGACTTAAGTTGTTTTTTTTTAGTTCAAAATTTACATGATATAAATCTTAGGACAAAGGACACTCGTCTGCGAAAACCCTCCTGCCAAAAGGGCATAAATGAACGGGTTTATGTTTTGATGTGGGACCGGCTTGAAGCTTCAACGAAGTACTAATTTTAGCAATAAATTGTAAGGGGATTTCCCCCCCCCCCCATTTAATTGAGCATTGTAGGATATGAACAAGAATAACAAGCACGTGAGATGTTTACTAAAAGTTAAATGCACAACACTTTTCATATCTGTTTAGCTCGAAGCTTACAGAACATATAACGATGACTCTTTGTACTTCAACACACAATAGATATCGACAAAGGTCCCTACAGGGTATTTGCTCGGGGCCAAAGGTAATTCAGATCACCAAATGGTCTTGGTCAAAAGATTCAAGTCTGTTAAATTGTCGAAACACCTTGATATGGGTTATCTTTCGTAGAACAAGAACTTTTATAGTACTATGGAGCAAAAATCAATCAAAAAGTCATGGAAAGGAATGACCAAAGATTTTGAGTTTTTTGTTATCGAAGAAATTAAAAAATGGCGAAGATTCCTGTAATTAGTATCAGCATTGTTATATCTAACCCAGTTTGCGTGTTTTTTGCCATTATTTCGATCGGTCCTCGAAATAAATTGTCAAAAAACATTTTCCGTTTTGTCATAATTTATATTTGCAGCCTTTAAGTACTTTTAGCTCGTTATAATTTCTCTTAGCTCTAATGCTCGTCAAATATTCTCGGCTTAAAAACATTTAGTTTATGATATATGACTTCGAATTTGTTTCATAGGGTGCAAAGGAATCTACAAGAAAAAAAAATTACTTAAACATGACTCTGACAGCAATAAAAAAAAACTTTGGATAATTCCTAAGAAACTGTCACACAGAAATTCTTCCAGCAAAACAATTTTTGCAAAGGAAAGGAAACTACATTAAACCAATGACGATCGCACATAAAGTCAAATAATGAATAAGCTTTAAAACGAACATAAATCACTGGTTATAGATAAGTGAAACCCGGAAAGAACAAAATTTGGAGGCAAAACTCTAGCTTTGCCTGTAGTAAACGGCCGAACGGCTTCAATATATTATTTATTTATTTGTTGTTGTTTTTTAGAACCATTTGACATGGCAGGGATTGCTGTAGAAACTTCAGAGGGGGCTCACTTGATTAGAAAAAAGAGCTCTTGTTCCGTTTTCAAGAGTCAAAAGTGACCAAAGGTTAACCAGCCCCCTTGCCAAATCCTTTTCTTGCCACATCCCTCCCAAGGGCATTCAATTATAGCCCGTTTGTTCCAAGAAGTATGAAGGTGAAATAAATCTGCCTCGAAGGACAACAGAAACCAACACAAGCCCTGGGGCAAGCGCTTTAAGTTGTAAAAGCTGCATATTATTTAAAAATAAGGTTTGTTGATGGCCAAAAGGGGTATGTAAGTTCTTAAGAAAGCTACAAATTAGTCCTAAGAATAAAGGAAATTTAAAAATTTATCTTGAAGAAAAAGATACCAAGTGACAAAAATCACCGCTTAAAGCTGATTCAGGAATGGTAACAATGCTGTCGGGAAATGCTGAGGGGGGGGGGATAAAATAAAATTATAACACACTATATGCTTGCTGGTTGTTAAACGAAATATCAGCAGTATGCAATTAATGACTACGTGGATGTCAAAGAGTGATTTGAAAATAATCAGTCCTCCAGCTCTTTTAGCCCCCCCCCCACTCCACATGGGTCCAATTTTTAAAAAATGGAATTTTTTAAAAAGAGTCCAAAGGTCTAAAAGCCATGCCTATGGGAATGTCATGCTTCTCATAGCCTTTGGGGTAAGAGTTGTAATTTATGCAATTTGCCTATTGTTTACTCGCAGGATTTATCGTTGGGAAAGGGGGAATGCTTCGAGACAGCCACAGGCAGACAACGCCTTGGCTACTACGACCACGGGGATGGCGCCACTCTCTCAATTGCCTTCAGCGCCTTGGAGGTAACGGTTCAGGATATTGCCGCGGGTGAAGCAAGCGACGACGCAGCTGGGACAGGCCAGGTTGTATCGCCTATGCACGGGCAACTCCTCGAGCTTTACGTCGCAGTTGGCGATGCAGTTCAGGAGGGTCAGCGCATCGCACTGCTCGAAGCGATGAAAATGCAGCATGAAATATTCGCGGATGTCAGCGGGACGGTAGAAGAAGTTCACGCAACTGTTGGCGCCCAACTGGCCATCGACGCACCGATCATGAATATCGTGCCCGCTAGTGAATCAGAGAGTGAATCAGATTGAGCAGCCTCGACGCCAACACCAAGGTCCCTGAGGGCTACGAACTGCTCGAATCATTCAGCCCGTTCAACAGTATGGTGGGACCCTATTACGTCAAGCTGGGAGAGACAGCGATCAGCATCGGGCTCATCGTCCAGGAGCGCCACTGCAACCGTTCCGGACGACTGCACGGTGCCATGGTGGGCGCAATGTTTGATGCCGTGCTCGGCCAGAACGTCGGCCTGGTGATCGCCAGAGACAGCGTGACAGGTCGAACCAGCGAGGGGGACGTGCCAACCCCACCGCCGCTTGTCACACTGAACCTGTCTATTGACTACATCGGCACAGCTTCGGTTGGGGACTGGATTTACGCCACCGCGACCGTGCAAAAACCCGGCAAATCTATCGCCTTTGTCGAAGGCCACCTGCTATGTGAAGAGAAACGGATCGCCAAGGCATCGGGTATCTTTCGCACCTTCGACAAAACTCAAACAGACTGAGTCTATTTACCCGCGAGCCTGTTTACCCACGAGTCGATTCACCCAAGAATCTATTCGCCCACAAAGTTTGGTTTACGCTTCTCGACGAAGGCTTTAAATCCTTCCGCTCTGTCCTTGCTTTGCGTTAAGAGCTTCTGATTGGTCCACTCATACTCCGCAAACTCAGACATGCTCATGTCGTGCGTCCTCTGGAGCATACGTCGCAGCACGGTATAGGCGAGCGGCGGGCCGTCCGCGATCATACGCGCAAAGCCTCGTGCTTCATCCATCAACTGATCATCCGGCACTACCCGGTTAGCAATGCCGTATTCCTTGCAGGTTTGTGCATCAAGCAACTCACCGGAGTACATCAATTCGGCGGCCCTTCCGAAACCTACAATCCTTGGTAACCAGTACGCAACGCCATAATCTGAAGCCAGACCGCGTTTGATAAATATCGAACTCATGCGAGCAGATTCGGCCAGAATGCGAACATCACATGACAACGCAATCCCGAATCCTGCTCCTACCGCTGCGCCGTTAACCGCTGCTACTATCGGCTTGTCACATCTGCTGAAGGCATCGACAGACCGAGCCGAAGGACAACCCACAACAAGTCCAACTTTTGCAGGTCCCGCTGTTCTACTACCACTTGGAAAAAGGCTTTTCCGGCCTCGCCTTCGATCAGAGGTTCGGCTTTGGCTCTGTCGGAGGATGCTTTCCCAGAGAAACAGTCGACAATCCCTTGATTGCCCTGCAGCCATTGATTGAGTTTCTCTTGAAGTTCATTCCGAGATTGAACAATAAAAGCCAAACGCTGGTTTAAAGGTTCACGACCCAGTTGCAGGCTATAGGCTAAATCATCCAAACGCAGATGTTCATTGGGTTGGGTTGAGCTTAATTCATTCCTTTCGTCAGATGCCGTCGCTTTGGCAATACTGCGCAAGTTCCCGAGGTCGGAAAGGGTTTCAGCCGAAACTGGGTTCGCTCCTTGTTGACTCAGGCTTTGGGCTAAATGTTGTAAGCTGACAGGATCGAAGCCTTGTTCACTTAAGTGTTCGTCCGGATCAAGGTCGCCAGTTTGAACATTGATCGCTTTGGCTGCCAGGCTAAGGATCGTTTCCAGGTTGTTGACTTTGGGTGTTGGCTGAGAGGTGGAAACTGGCTTCTCAAGAAAATCTGCCAACTGTTGGATACTGGTTTTTAACGCTTCCTTGTCGGCAGCAGAGAAAACAACCAGGGTCGGTTGTTCGTGATCATCTGGCCGGTTTTCCGCCTGATGCTCATAGGCTTCCAAAATAATGTGGGCATTGGCGCCACCAGCGCCGAATGAGGAAATCCCGGCGCGTCTCGGTGCCGATGGCGTTCCACCTTCAGTCTTGGGTTTTGGCCAAGGCGTCAATTCCGTTTGTACTTTGAAAGGCGTCTCTTGGAAACGGATGTGGGGATTTGGCGGATCCGCGTGCAAGGTGGGCACCAGTTGGCGGTGCTTCATTTGTAGGAGGACTTTGGAAAGACCAGCAATGCCTGCAGCCGATTCCAGATGACCGATATTGGATTTCACCGATCCGATGGCACAACTGCCTTCATCCAAGCCAGCCTTTTTGAAGGCGCGGGTGAGGCCGTTAATCTCAATGGGGTCGCCGAGAGAGGTGCCCGTTCCGTGTGCTTCCAAATAAGTGATGGTGCGGGGATCGACACCTGATTTTTTGAGGGTTTTTGCAATCAGATCGCCTTGGGCGACGGGGTTGGGAACCGTGTACCCGTTGGTTTTCCCGCCGTGGTTCAGACTGCTGGCTTTGACGACGGCATAAATATGATCACCGTCTCGCTCTGCAGCGCTAAGAGATTTGAGCAGAACCGCACCAACGCCTTCACCGGGCACGTAGCCGTCGCCACCTTCGCCAAAGGCACGACAGCGACCGTCTGTGGATACGAAGCCACCCAGTCCCAGTTGCAGGTATTTGTTGGGGTGCAGGGATAGGTTGACGCCTCCGGCCAAAGCCATCTCACAATCGTCTTCGGCGATACTGCGGCAGGCGAGGGAGGGTAAAAAAAATCCAAGATTTTTTCCTTTTTCAAAGTGTTTTGTAAATTTTCAACTCAGGGGGGGACATTCAATCCTTACCTCTTTAGCCTCACTTTTGCTAGGGATGCCCTCAAAGATACCGACGGACTATTTACAGTTTACAGTTTAAGTATACAGTTTTATAGACTGTTATACGTTCTTTTCCCTTTTTATGCTAATTTTTACCAATATGTGGTATTTTTCTTCGGTGTTTGGTACTTTCTACTGGTTGCGTTAAGACTTGGGCTTTTCCCAAAGGGGAATCGCCTCAAAATTAGTTTGGCACTTGAATTAAAAGATGTATCCTACTTGTCAATTGAAGCAAAGCAATTGTTTGTTCTAGCAATGTTTAACTGAGCTGGCTCTCACTCGACCTTCATTGATTTCCTTCAAATTCTTAATAATTCTTAAGTATATACTCTTCTCAAAGCTTCAGAAAACTTTAACTCTCAATACAGAAGGACTGGGATATAAACTGCCCAATATGGATGGGATAGAAACAATGAAAGTGCCGGCTTTGAAATTTTATTGTTTGTCATCGTCTTTACTATTATAGTATTTTAGAAAGTCACTTGTCCTTGGTGAGGTAGTACAAAAAGAGTTAATACAGTACAGGGGCTTAAAAAGGATGAATATCTTCTGATTGGGCCTCAAAGTTAATTAAAAAAAAAGCTCAAAGCATGAAAACGGTTGTCTTATTATTTGAAAATTAGAGATTTTTTTCTTCTGTATTCTAGAATGCAATCATTAGGGCTTGTTAAAAAACATCCTTTGGTAGTCTTAAGCTTATTTGTTATGGTTTCCTTTAGTTTAAAAACTGGCCTCAGTCTACTTGCCGGTTTTCTGTCACTAACCATGCGTTCACACCACTGCAATTTCATTTTGTCGATTATAGTTCAATTTGACTTCAAGAAAATAATCGTTATATTCAGCAAGAAAATACTTTTCAAGCTCATGTTAATAATATTTGGAGCACTTTAAACTTCTTCAAGAAAATTCATATTCCAAAAATGAGGGTCTACTTTACCCAATCCGGAGTTCAGATTGAGGGTATGTACTATTAAAAAGAAGTTAACATTCTGATTAAAGAATTAAAAAAAACTGGTTTTAAGCCACTTCTTATTCTACATCAAGTAGCTGACATGCTAGCCCATTTTGTCTCTAGCTTTCAGATCTGCTACGTCGAATATTTTCTCTCAAGGTGTCATGACTGTCTGTCTGTTTTTATGTGGCTCTTCATTCATTGAACAGGCTATAGGAGTGTTTCCCAAACAGTTTACCCGAGCTCAATTTCTTCATATATATATTTCTTTTAATAGTTTTTTTTTCTAGCGTGGACTTTCGAAGTTAAAGTTGTTTCATCATAATATTAAATAAAAAAAAACAAATTTTTTCAACTGAAAGTAAGAAGCGACAACAAGAAACAAATAGCATTCCAATTGACCAGCAACGGAGTTTGAAAAATCAAGAGGGAAGGACAAATGTCATCCATTTCTATGAAAATCATCAAATAGAAAAGAAGTTTTAGTGCTTTGACAGTGCAAATGACTTGACTGGCGTAGGTCTTGCTAAGCAGATTATTAGACTGTGCTTGGAGTTTGGACTAGACATAAAAAATTTAGTTATAATTGGCTTTGTTGGGGGTAGTAATATATCTTGTTTTTTACAAGGGCACTCAAGCAGAAATATGAAAGTAGTATCCACTTGCCTTTTGCATGCATTGTGCTTCACAATGTTGGAACCTTACTTTGTGAAGGCCCCCAGACTGGACTCTGTTCTAATATTGTGTGGATTAGCAAAAGCCAACTACTTAGTAGCAGCTATAACAGAGTTTAGCTTTATTTTCTTTCTGAGTCTTGTTGAAAAAATAAGTTCAATTCTGCTTTCAACTTCCATTTTTCATGGAAGGAAATATTTGCTCTACTTGCCTGCTGTAAACATGTCGATATATTCAAGTCTGCATTAAAAGAGCTAGCAGATTATCCTTCTATTTATGGACAAGCAGTCCAGACAGCTGATAATGTAGGGATACCTGCATCAACAACAAGACATCATCATATTGCATTCCCCTCTTCATATACATCTCTTTTTTACATGGACTTTCGTCTTTGCCCCATACATTGAGCATCTATGTGAAGAACTCGATATGAGGTTTCTTAACCATCAAGCTACAGCATTTCAAATCCAAATTCATATCCCTCGTTTTATTGTTGATGCTGTATTAGCCAAGGTTTTGACAAAGCTGCAAAACTATGCAGTTCTTTTTTTCTCTGAGACTAGTCTCTTTGCTGACCTGACTGTCTGACAAACCAAACGGAGGTCTGTTGGCGAGTCTAACCTACACAATAAAGTCTCTTAAACTCTTGGTGTGTGTGACAACTGCTTTTGTGCATTCTCTTTTGATTGTATTCTCCACTGTCAGTGTTACCACAACTCTGCAGAGTGTTCATTTAGCACCCTTAAGCAGCTGAAAACATACCTTCGAAATCAGACTAGAGAGGGCAGGTTGAATGGTCTTGTTCGTATGTCTCAATCGAGATGTCAAGATAGATATTGACGATTAAAAAAAAAAAAAAAAATCTCAGGAAAGATGAGTTTCTGTTTGTTTTACAAGTTCTTTGTTTTTGTCATTTACTTTTATTCAGTTTGTTTCATTCACATTTTTATTCACAAAACGTTAACATGTTTCCTTGGAACCTTTTCCTATGGCACTGAATAAGGAAAGTGGTTGCCAATATCAATGTTCTCTTACATCATCATACGTGGCCTACAATGTATTGCCTCTTCCCTGATAGCTCATGGAACCCCCATTAGGCATGGCTAAAGCAACTGGTCTGTTGTGTACTTGATGCAATCTAGGCTATGTTGAAAACAGGTAACTTTTTGTTCTGTCAAGTTTATGGGTGATAACACTCCAATTTAAGAAAATCAAAGTTTTGTACCCTTTTCTGAAATAGCTTCAAATTTCTAATCAAGCATTTAGATTTGAAGACGTTTTTCTTACATATTGAAACCCTTTTCAAACAAAAAGTCTTTAAATTTAGCCTTCTGAAGTAGAAAGACTGTCAAATCATGGTACCTTTACCCTACTGTTTTAGATGATGATTATATTGACTTACCTATTCTTATATTTGTTCATGGTAATAGTGATTTGAGCAAGGCAAGTTGTTCAACAGAGCAAAACCAGGCAGTATAGGTGATGCATAGGACATACATATAATCTAACTTTGAATACATAGAACATCTAACTGTGATCAAGCTACTATCACATAACCAAAATAGCTTCTATTCTAATCTATCAATTGATACAACCTTCATTGATGCTTATGAGCATGTAACAGTACTTATTGACATAGGATCTCTAGTCAATATGATATTGTTACTAGATTTAGCAAAAGTATTCAATAAAGTATGCCATGGGAGACTACATTATAAACTCTATACAATAAACCTCCATGATAAAGTCATAAATTGGATGATACAATTTCTTACCAACAGGAAGCAAGTGGTAAATTTAATTGGGGATGATGAATTGATTTTCCTCTCTGAATCAGCAGATGTAGAAATCAGGGTGCCCCAAGGCCCAGTTTAATTTAATATTTATTTAAATGATTATCTTCAATCATAGAGAATAAAATTTAACTATATGCAGATTATTCCATAATAAGTGGTCTGACTTATGACCACCCAAAGCACACAATTCCTCCAAGCAAATGTCAATGCACTGTCAATGTGGGCAAGAACCAGGCAACTAAAATTTAGAAGCCAGACATGTAACATCATACATTTGGAGGTAATCACCCTCAGAGCCAAATGGACTCTAATGATGGTTCCAAACAGCCACTCACAACCAGTAAAAAAGTAAACAACCACTCACAACATCAAGAAAGATTAGGATTTGGGATGTCCTTTGCAACCCCAGGAACAAGCTAGTTCAATTAATTCTGGAACCTGTGTGGCAATGAGTAACAAAATACAAAAATGATCCCCAAAACCTGCCATATTTTACCAGATTTTAAAGGCTAAAAGTACCATTTCTCACATATCAATGTAGGCATAAAAAGATGTATTAATGGCATATAAATTGATCTCTAGGTTTAAGCATAGGATTCTAGTTATACATAAGGAAACATATTAAGAAAACAATTCTTACTTCATAATATGCAGAATATTCCTAGTTAACACATTTTGCAGGTGAAGGACCTTTTTTCACTTCTCTCTCTGTTGTATAATTTTTTTTTAACAACATCTTAAAAAATAAACATGGATTTGACTACATTTTTCTATTTTCAAATAACCAAACAATAGAAACAATAAAGACAAATAATTCAGAGGCAACAACCCAACACAATGGCTCATCAGGAGAATACACACTTGCCTATAGTATATATATATATATATATATATAAACAGGCTGGTTAAGCTTCCACCTAACCAGGTCAATTCAACAGATTTCATTTTTCACTATCCTTCGTACTTTTTTCCACTTATCCTTGGTAATTTAAGAAAATGAAAATGTCATACTTACTTCTTGGCGTTAACATGACGCTTCGGTCTCTTCTCATTAAAGTTTCTATCTCGTCTTGAGAAACAACACTTGTATGATTTATAGGTAAAGTTGTTGCTCGATATGGTTCTTGATATACAGTTGATGAAGTGTCACTATCCGATTCACCTGACATTCTAGCAAACCCATAAAGTTCATTAGAAGGCTGAACTGTCCTTCGCTTACACCATTTTTCCCAACAGTTTTTACTACCCATTGCCTTCTTTTTCTGGAAACACTTCACTATTAACCATAAAAAGACCATTGTGGTAATAACAATCCCAACAGTGAGTATAGCAGCAAGGACCGCGACGTATGTACGGTATTCAACACCAATCAGCTGGATCGTCTGGTCCTTTGATGTTTCTCGTTCTGGAGTATTCCTTGACATTGAGGAACTAGTAGTCTGGACTGACTGAACTTTTTGTATATTTAATAATGGTTTTTCAAACTCCTCTTCCTTCAGAGATAATTTTCCATTGAATTCATCTGAAAAGTATATGATGTCAAATTCTTTAAGGAAAAATAATGGAAGTTGTTATAATGGAATATTATAATGGGATATTGTAATGGAAGTTGTTATTATGGAAGTTGTAATAATGGAACGTACACTAAAATGGAAGTTGCTATCAATAGTTAAATCTATATAAATTGGTAGCAGAGCCTACAGAGCAGAGAAAATCGTAGCGTAATTCCTTCGTGATTGAAAGGAAGGAAAATATATTTTACCCCATTAACCTCAAATTCCCCTTACACCAGACCCCCCAAAAATTATTTTCCAGAAAGATACAACTGGATCCACTAGCCATGAGACAAAACACCATTGACTTTCCGAAGCCACGTATAAGATCCTTCACCATTGCAGTTAAATCTACAGAATGCATAATGATAACTACTCGCTTGACTTCAGGTACCTGTTGTATACTGTGGCACAAATTCTACATAGGCTGAAGACTCGTTATTGGGTAAGAGTCATGAACACTGACCAATTTTATATGTAAGTAGTGCAGGGACAATTGTTTCACACAAAATAAGTAAAAAAAAAACTTGGGTGAAGAAGTAATTTAAAAACAAAACTATTTTTCATGATTAATTTTCCATTAAGTTTATTAGGAAACTACAAGCTGTCACTTTTCTTACATAAAATGTGAACTAGCATGGAAATAGAAGTTACTATCTGTGGTTGAATGTAAGCTGGGATGAGTTTTCTTCTGTCAGAACTTGATAGAAGTTCTGAAATCGATTGATGCGCTTCTGGCTCGTATTAGAATTTTCTTCTATCAGAACTATACAAGAATCATGAGACCAGTAAAATTTTGTTTCAGCACCCGAATTTCATGTCCCCCAATCAAAAAAAATTTTGATGGGGATAACTAACGATACGCTTGTGTTCGCAATGAGAGCAATCTTTTGTCAGAACATGACAGGAGGTCTTACACAAGTCAAATTTTGTTTTGGAAGGCACATTTTACGCCAGCCAATGAAAACGGGAACCCAACGGGTTCATACCGTTTATAATCGACCTGCTTTTGCTTAGCATCTGTGCTCTTTCCTCTCAGAATTTGACATGAGTCAAATTTCACTCCCGTAGTTAAATTTCCTGTCACCAAAGGGAACTAAATTTTCATTTAGGTGAATATCCGGTTCACTTTGTCTAAAATCAGATTTTTCTTCTTTCGGAACTTGACAGGAGTCAAATTCTGGTTCTGCAGCTGATTTTTGTGTCGCTTAATGAAAAAAGGCTTTATGTAGATGCACATTCAGTACGGTCGTTTGGGATAAAATCTCCATCCCACACTTCCATCTAGCAATCCTATGCAGTATGTTTTCCATATGCTCGAATACTTCTGCTAATTTGTCATTTATAGTCTAATCTGTCATATCTTGTGCCCAAAATTAAAAGCTTTAATCAATATTTTCATACAACAATCCTGTGTAGTAGGATGTGCTTAAATGCTTTGCTAACCTGTCATTTATAAATTGTTGTTGATGTGCCCAACATGAAAGCATATATCCTATATTTTCATAATTTAAACTATGATTTTTATGCTCTTTCGCGAGAATAGTATTTTTTTGAGGATTTAAAAAAATAATCAGAAAAAGAACAAAAATATTTTGAAAACATTTAGTTGTGAATAAGATATCGAATGCTTCTAGATTGTTCAAATACAGCAAAAATATGCATTACCTGTTTCGGGTTTTATATCTTTACAGACTGAATCCATCATTCCCTTTTCGTTAATTTCATGGTTGAAATTCCTGTTTTACAATCAAATTCGTTTTTCTTTTTTATTCTCTACTGTCGTTTTTTCAGTCTGTCTATTAAGACTAATCTGTAATTTCATTCTAATCCGTGATATCTTCAAGTTTCCTTGGTTTTTCTGTATTTGTAATGTGTATGTAACCTTTTTCAGCATATTTTGCTAGTTCAGTTTTAAATCAGTCATTCCGAATGTATCCATTTCTTCTTCTTTTCTAGATTGATATTATCCAAGCCATGAATCAGCATATAACTAGTTTGACAAAACGACCCAAAGTTAAAGACAGATCCAAGCTAAAATCTACGTTGAAATATCGGAAAAGAGACAAAGAAACGAAGCTTTTATTGCAACAAGAAGAACAGGAAAAACCTTCCTCGAGCGCTCGACGCCCTTCGACACGAGCGTCAACGTGCCGCTCGACCAGACGATCTTCGTGACGTTCAACAAGGCGGTCGACCCCGCCACCGTGAACGCGTTCTCCGTCGACGTGAAGAGCGTCGCCGGGGCGCAGATGTCGGGCACCGTGTCGATCCTCGAAGGCGGCACCAACACCACGCTGCGCTGGATCCCCGTACACCTGCTCGCCGCCGGCGCGCAGCATGAGGTCACCATCGCGACGGACCTGCGCTCGGTGGACGGGGAGAGCCTCGGCGGCTCGAACACGTTCCGCTTCTTCACCGAGTTCCCGACGCCGCCCGGCTTCCTCCCGACGGCCGACCAGCTGCGCATCTCGCTCGGCAAGCTCAACCTGGGCCGCCAGGGCCACCGGGCGACGCTGCTGGACGACGGACGCGTGCTCGTCACGGGCGGCTTCTCGATCAACGTCTCGACGACGGACCGGGCCGAGGTCTACGTCGAGGCGGTGCAGCAGTTCACCGAGCTCCTCGGGCGCATGGTGCACGACCGCGCCAGCCACACGGCTACCAAGCTGAACGACGGTCGCGTACTCCTCACGGGCGGCTGGTTCGAGGGCTCGCCCGGCATCAACAACGTGCGCTCGAGCGCGGAGGTGTTTGACCCGGCGACGAACACGTTCTCCCAGGTCGGCGACATGACCAAGCAGCGCGCCGACCATGCCGCCCTGCTGCTCCCCGACGGTCGCGTGCTGATCACCGGCGGCAGCCGCCTGCTCACATCGGACTTCCTCGAGGACCTCGACGATGCCGAGGTGTTCGATCCCACGACGAACACGTTCACCGCGCTCGGGACGAGCATGATCCACACGCGCGCGACCCACGGCATGGTCCCCGCCACCCCCGGGAAGTTCGTGCTCGCGGGCGGGAGCGACGTCGACTTCCGCTACGGACGCTTCGACACGACGACGCTGCAGTTCGAGGATCTCGGTCTGGCGACCGGCCCCAAGGCCCGCTTCGGGGCGGCGGTGGCGACGTTCGCCTCCGGTGGCGTCGCGGTGGCCGGCGGCGACAACCAGGGCACCGTCGTCTACATCACGGACACGGGCCGGGTCGTGCAGACGGGCAGCGCCATGAACGCCGCGCGCTCGTACGCGACGGCCGTGCGCATCAAGGACGACCAGATCCTGGTCGCCGGCGGCATCGACTTCAGCAACGGTGGCTTCATCGAGTCCTCGATCGACGTGATCGTCGAGGGCGGCGTGAACGGCAGCAACACCTTCGGCACGCCCGTGCGCTTCACCACCGGCATGGCCTTCCACGCCGCCTGCTTCCTGCCCAGCGGCGACGTGCTGTTCTGCGGCGGCCTGAACGAGGACGGGTCGTTCCCCAACAAGACGGCCGCGTTCATCTTCGACGTGCGCTGAGCCGGTCTGCGCTATCCTGCGGACGTGCTCGTCTGGATAATAAGATACTTAATTTTCGGTGGAAAACTGACGATGAACTCCTGTCCAGCATCAAAGATCCTCGGAATGAATTCGGAGAACCACTTCGATCTATCAGCTGCAGCTTCACCGGCGATCTTCAGCCAGTCTTTGAGCACAGCACGCTAGCGACACAATAAGACCGACGAGGATGAACGACTAGCGAATAGTATATTTCGTATAGAGAACTCAATCGATGAAAACGAAATGAGAGGAACATCACCTTGACGCATACATTACTCAACCCCGATATAGGTGTTAAGATTGCTACAGAGACAGGAGAGCAGTACAGTTGAGGGCTGTCAGCTTAAAACAAAAAAAAATGAAGAACTGGGTGAACTTTAAGACAAGAATGCATATACCTGAAAGCTTGAATATATATAGGGATGATCCCGGAATTTACTGCATGGAGCAGCATTGTGGCATTAATCACAGAGTCAAACGCTTTACACAAAGTATTGACCTTCTAGTACGGGTAGAACGTAAAAATTTGCATCCAGATGGTAAACGAGTAGCAGTACAACGAGCATGGAGAAAATAGTAGCCAGTGTTACCAGATGAAAAGACGATCACTGGGTGGCGAGTTGGCCTTTCCTTGGAATTGAAATGAGATCAACAACCGAGAACGGAGAGAAATAATATACGCGGACAAGACTCATCTATATCAAGAGAGCAAAATTGCTAACCAGCAGTTCAATACCATGAGAAATGTGAAAAGCGCTAATACGATCAAAGCCACAATATTTTCTACGTTTTAAACATTTATTGCTTGTCAAACAAAATCCACTGAAAGAACAAACTTTCGGGAGGGCAAACTGAACATAAAGGCATCAAGTTTTTCTCCAATTCGGACTGAAAAGTGACATTTTGAGGAAAGAATTCAACAGAGAAAAGCAAGTTCCACTCAATATCAGGAATATCTTGAGCAATTTTAGCTTGTTTGAAGTGTTACATTCAATAACTGTTTCTGGAGCTGACCTGTCCATCTTTCATCTATTTCTTAAATTTCGTTTTCTTGGTTATTTCGCAATATGGAATTGACAGGTCAATGAAGCATTGAAGGAACTATTTTTGTAACTTCTGACTTTTTCCCTTTCTTGCAAATAAGAGGATCCCAGACTTTCTGGGAGTTTTCTACCTTATCGGTTTTCTGTCACAAAAATTACGATAAGCAAATGAAATCCTTGTAGCTAAGAAAAAACTTGTGAACCTTTATAGTTGCTTTTTATTAACTGAGAAATAAGTTGGCACAAAAAGTAAAGGTAGGAAAAAGAATACGGCATTGGATTTAACAACCCCTATCGGTCGTGCAGATCTCCGTTTCATGGCCCTTCAGCCAGGAAATGCAATGGGGGGGGGTAGCCATCCTCTACTTTCCCACAACTTTCCAGTTTACCTTCCCCAGATTTGTCCAATGAGTTCAGTCATTACTTCAGCCAACGACTCTATTTTGGTTTTAATTTCATGGCCAAAAACAACATCCGTTTTGGTCCGGAATTTCTCATTGGCGAGAATGATTATCAAGAACCGTTGATTCCGGTCAGTACGGTCCGCAACGACGAATTGACGGGCATCAATTTCAATGTCTCTTTTCCAGTCGGCAAACAATTCGACTGGAACCTAACCGCAGGTTGGCAGGACCGGAACTCCAATTTGATCGGCCAAAGCGATCAAGGCTTTCACATTTTCTCCAACATTACGCTCCGCACAAAATAAACCCAACGGCGAGGACCACCATGGACATTTCATTCAAAAAAGAACATTTTGAAAAGGCCTTAAACAGTAATTTCAGAATTCAATTGGAAGAAGACATCCACATAGATCTCAACTTGGACAAGTTGAAGGTTCAGGAGCGGCCGCCCAAAGGTTACGAATGCTTTACCCTCGTGTTCAAAGGTCCCAAATCCCATATGTTGCCCCAACAAGTCGTCCAAATGACGCAGAAAGATCTGGGCGCCATGCCCATTTTCTTGGTACCGGTCGACGAAGATAGCGATCATTACTACTACGAGGCTGTCTTCAACATGAAGCTACCGGAAGCTTAAACCGAGGTTTCGGGCGGATTATGGCCGGTATTGGGTTGCCATTCCATGAGGAAATAAACGCCATTATCCCCGGTTTTCTTGAAGCCGAGCCGTTTGTAGAGACTCATCACCGGATTGTTGTGTTCCACATGAATACGCACCGGCAAGCTGGCCTTTACCCCTTCCCGCAGCACATCGCACAACAATTGGTAACCCAAGCCCTTGTTCCGGAACTCCGGCAATAACGCAATATCGACAATGCGGATTTCATCGTCACGACGATCAAGGTAGAGCCGACCGGCAGCCTCACTGTCCAGCAGAATTAAATCAAATTGACAGTCCTGGAACTGGGCTTGGTAAAACTCGTGCTGGGCTCGGAATTGAAGGGCCAGGAATTCATCGACTTGTTCTTGGGGCCAACCCGTTAAAACCATCTCCTCTGCCCGAGTGCTTGCGTATACTTTTTTCAAAAAGGGTAGATCACTGTCTTGTATGGGCCTGAAAGAGACCTGTCCGAGTTCTGTTTTCACGTTTTTTTCCTCGTAAATTTGGCCTTAACCATACCCTAAATGACGGTTCCCGGACCAGCCCAAATACAACCAACGCCTTGGGTTTTCGCATTAGTGGGAAAAAAAAGAAGCCTGCCATTCAATCTTTTGAAAATTCGCCAGAAAGTTTGCTACCCTAAACGGTGGTCAGCCAATGAAATAGAGGTCCCAGACAATGTGGTGATCGGGGATCGCGCACATGGGATTCGCACCGGTTCAACGGTGGCGGCGACTCGGTTAGGGTATAGGATATTTTAGATTCGATCGGTGGATTATGCCAGGTGCCGCAAGCTGGTGCGGTCGAGGCTGCCATCCGCTTGCAGAATCTGGCTGCCGAAGTGAGCGGCAATTTCCTGCAGCGCTGGTTGCCCGGGTTCAACCACCGCGCGGCTGGCGATATCGGCGTCGGCAATAACAATTCCGTGTTCAGCAAAACGTTCCGCAGCAGCAGACTTGCCACTGCCGATACCGCCGGTAAGGCCAATGAGAAGTTGGGTCATGCAGGTTGGTTTCTACAGCAAAAACAAGCCGAGCACAGTATCACGAAACATCAGGGTGACCCACCCGGCAACAGCCAGAAACGGTCCGAAGGGAATGGACTCAGCACTGGTTTGGCGGCGCGTGACAATGCGCAGCAGTGCGTACAGCAGCCCGCTGATTGCAGCAACCAGGATAATACTGGGCAGGGCCTGCCAGCCAAGCCATGCACCCAGTGCGGCGAACAATTTGAAATCGCCGTAACCCATGCCTTCTTTGCCAGTCAGCAGCTTAAACGCCCAGTAGGTACCCCACAGGAACAGGTAGCCGCCAACCGCACCCAGCACGCCATCGGCCAGTGGCACGATACCGGTGGTAAACATATTTGCCAGCAAACCCAACCACAGTAGCGGATATGTCAGCTGATCAGGTAACAGTTTGGTGTCATAGTCGATAAAAGTGGCGGCAACCAGCAACCACGTGAACAGACATGTTACCAAGCCGAGGCCCGTATAGCCGAACTGGGCGACAACCGCCAGAGTGGCCAGTGCGGTAAGTATCTCAATGCCGGGGTAACGGGCTGCAATAGGCGCACGACAATTTGAACACTTGCCGCGCAGGAATAACCAGCTGATGACAGGTATGTTTTCCCACGCGGCAATCTGGTGATTACACTGTGGACAACGCGAGCGTGGCACCATCAGGTTGAAGGGCTCGTCCCGTGTCACCGCGTCTGCCGACTCTTGTGGGTTTGCGCCGGTTGTGACTTCCACGTCCGCGACCTCTGTAGCTTGCGTCGCTTCAGCGAGGGCAGCATTCGTTTCCTGCGGGGCGTTGTGTTCGTGAATAATAAGGTGCGCCTGCCCCAGCCATTCTTTCTGCAACATTACCGGCAAGCGATAAATCACCACGTTGAGAAAGCTGCCGACCGATAAACCCAGCCACAAAAGAATGGCAAAGCCCGCCCATCCGTAGGTGGTTAAGACGTCTAGTGTCACTTAGGTGGTTATGCTGTTGGCTTGTCTGGCGCGGCGCGAAGCCCCGCCGTTTAACCGACCACTGCGCCCAATTGGAAGATTGGCAGGTACATGGCGATGATCAAACCACCAACCAGGACACCCAGCACCGACATGATGATGGGTTCCATCAGGCTGGTGAGGTTGTCCACCGCATTGTCGACCTGTTCTTCGTAGTAGCTTGCCGACTTGTCGAGCATTTCATCCAGCGCACCTGCCTCCTCACCGATGTTTATTTCAATATCCTCAGACTTGATAGCATTTGCTACAGAAGCAGTAGTTTTAGTGGTAGTAGTAGTAGAAGTAGTAGTGGTAGCAGTAATAGTAGAAGTAGTTGTAGTAGTAGTAGAGCGCAAAAATTACCTTTTTGGTCAACTGATCATCTTCTTTATGACTTCCTGAAATTTCCAAATTAATATACTCAGTCATTTCTGAGTTACACCCTTTTAACAACCCGTAGGTATAAAACATGTATTAATTTAGTTCAACACTCCCCTCAACATCCTCTGAAAGGCTCACCTGAATGACCTTCATCTTTTTGGAGAATGAAGGCCAAATATGCCCACGATTGCCCACCTTTCCCAATAACAAGTAGTACATGTAAACAATGGACGAAGTGCTTCACTTACAACTCTTGCCCTGTGGGCTGCGGAAGGTTGACATCAGAAAAGACATTATTAAAGGACCTTTCAACAATGCTAAACAAAATAGCTCTCTTATGAATTCGATTTGACGTGTTTTTGGAAATGGTTAGCCTGGGGAGGGAGGCTGGTTGGCTTCCAATCATTTTGGACTCTTAAAGGAGAACAAGAGCTTTCAGTTTTCAATAAAATAAGTCTCCTCTAATGTTTAAACGACCACCTCTTCGATAAATTCTTATACACCCCTGCGGTATAACTTATAACCATGGTTCCCTGGCTCCGAGGGCTGTTTCAACACTGAAGGCCTTGTTATTGGATCTTTCGACTATATTGAGCAAAATGGCTGTCTCAAAATTACTATCGTATGTATTTGGAGAAAAAAGGACCTGGGGGCCTCCAATCACTTTTGATTGTTAAAATGGGTACTAGAATGTTCAATTTCCAATTGAATGAGCTCCTTTTGAAGTTTTTAGGACAAATAATCCTATGCGACGTGTTTTGGTCGAAAGACAGAAAAAATAACACATGTGGCAACAGCATTCTTTTCTTAGGCCAGGCCATTGCGGTGCCTATGATGAAGGAGCCAAAGTGGGATCAGAAAGCCCTGCCCTACTCCTGCAGCTTTTGTATACAGAAAGAAATATTCTTTTGTATACTTTATACTGAATAACTATAAATCTGAGGCCTATTTCAACAAACAAGCCTTTAATCCAACCAGGTTAAGCGCATATTTCATGAATATGTATGATCTGGACCAATGTTGGCGTTTAAAGAATTATGAGGTTCATGATTTTATATCTAAGGGAATATATGATTTTCAAATACTGAAGACCATTGGGCAATATTAAATCAACACATGGTAACTAAAGTTAAGATTTATAGGCTGGTTACCAAACTTTGGTAAATAGCCTGTATATTGCTCATAATGTCTTGGATTTCCGCCAAGTTTTCAAACAGTTCGTGGTAACGAACTGTAGTAAGGAGCGACCCGGCTCAATAGTAACCAAAACTCTAAAAAATGGAATTACCGATGATCACGACCTGCGGTTCCGGCGTGGCCGCCTGCGTCGTCTCGCTAGGCCTGTACCTGATTGGCAACGAGACGGTGCCCGTCTATGACGGTTCCTGGTCGGAATGGGGTGCGCGCGACGACACACCGGTCGAAGCCTAGCGCGACCATGGACATTCGGCCGATCCGGGACGGCGACGAGGTTGCGTTGGCCGACCTCTGGACCCGGTGCGGGCTGGTCCGGCCCTGGAACGATCCGTTCAGCGATATCGCGTTCGCCCGCGCCACGGCGCAGTCCGAGATATTCGTCGGGGAACACGATGGCGAGCTTATCGCCAGCGTGATGTGCGGCCATGACGGCCACCGCGGCTGGGTCTATTACCTTGCCGTCTCGCCGGACTGTCAGGGACAGGATCTAGGGCGCGCCCTGATGACCCGGGCGGAAGACCATCTGCGCGCCCTCGGCGTGCCGAAACTCGAATTGATGATCCGCGAGACGAACGCCCAGGTCGTCCGGTTCTACGAAGCGCTGGCGTACAAGACTGAGCCGGTGATCGTCATGTCGCGCTGGCTGAAACAAGCGCCGGTGACGCAGAATGACTGACGACTTCATCGACGTCACCGTCACTTCGCTGGAGATGCTGGCGCGCCCGGGGCGCCCCCTCGCCCGGGCTCAGAGCCTGTCGCAAGCGGTCATGCTGCTGCGCGCGAACAAAAAGACGCTTTCCTTATACCGTTACCTCTACAACACGGTGGGCCAGAACTGGCTGTGGTACGAGCGGCGGCAGATGAGTGACGTGGCGTTGACCGAGATCATTCATGACGAGAAGGTCTCGGTGGACGTGCTCTATTGCGGCGGCGTGCCGGCCGGGTATGCGGAACTCGACGCGCGCATGCTACCGGCGGTCGAAGTTGCCTATCTCGGCCTGATGCCGGAATTCATCGGCCGGGGGCTGGGCCGCTACATCGTCGATTGGGCCGTCGACGCGGCCTGGGATCTGGAGCCGGAGCGCGTCTGGATCCACACCTGCAACCTCGATCACCCAGCCGCCCTGCCAACCTACCAAAAAGCGGGGTTTACCGTCTTCAACCGGCAGACCGTGACCATCCCCAACCCGCGCCTGCTCGCGAGCTTCGCGGAGTTGAAGCTGGTCGCGTCAGGCGCGGCGGGTCAAAGCGAGCCAGAGGCCGGCCCCGATCAGGAGTGACCCGGTCAGGCGATTCTGCAGCCGCGCCCGGCGCTCGTTGGCGAACAAGGGCCTAATGTAACCCGCCCCCAGCGCGAAACAGCTGTCCACACCGGCGGCGATGAACACGAACGTTCCGCTCAACAGGATCATCTGCGGCAGGACGGGATTGGCAGGATCGACGAATTGCGGCAGGAAGGCGGCAAAAAACAACAGCACTTTCGGATTGGTGGCGGAGACGATGAAGCCTTGCGTGAACGCGCGGGAAAGGAAAATCTCAACATTTTCCGTTCTGCCACCTCTAGCTCTGTGTCCTGTCTTTTTGTCATTGCCACTGCCTCCAAACCATATATACATCATAGCTGGTCTCACCACTGTCTTATACACTTTACCCTTCATTTTCGCTGATATCCTCCTGTCATAGATCATTCAAGTTACCCTTCTCCAACCATTCAAACCTGCCTGAACTCTCCTTTTTACCATACTGTGCAGAGGGGTATGAACCCCCACATCAAAAAACCAACCCCCACATCAAAATTTGATAGCAACACCCCCACCTTATGCCCCAACCCCCACATTAAAACAAAGGTTGATCCCAACCCCCACATCACCTGCTTCATGATACGTAATTACAAAATAACAAAATCTGATTGAAACTCTTTTATGTTACAACAATTGAGAAGATATATACCTTGTATTGCAAATGTATATATTGTTTGTTTTGTATTTTATGACAGCTTGTTGATGTTCAAATATAGATGATGTTGAAATTATTAATTAATTTGAAAATGTAGACCAGCAGGTAATTCTAAATTTAAAAGAGGAAATGAAGAATGTATATACAAGGCTAAACAACTTTAACATTTCAGGTGAGTTTAAGTTCACCAAAGAAAGGTATCTTTACATTTTAAGTTCCATAAACTGCTGAGTAGTGAATTTATTCAATCTATATCCCATCATTTGTTGCTGCTGTGTAGTTATTTCACTCTTAAACCTGCATGCTTCTCACCTAAAAATCACACAACTTACTGAATTACTCGCCATTGATTGGGTCAGATTTTGGAATGCATGTCATGCATGGGACAGTTCCAAGATTAAAAAGTGTGCTCAATAGTACCTTTCTAACCAATAACTTCCGAGAAAAAATGTGAAGTGAGAAGAAAGTGGTTCCTGAACGCTCTCCCAAGTGGTGATTCACAACATAACCAGCTAGAAAACTTCTACATCAACAAAATCTAACCCCCTCATCAAAAAAATTACCCACACCTATATTGGCAACCCCCTCACAAGCTCTGAAATTTTCCCCACCCCCACCTACAGTGGTAGTTTGGAAAAAGTCTCAGCCCCAACCTAATGGTAGGGGGTACACACTATGTTTACCTCCCTACTTTACTCTCCATTACTCTGGATTGTTGACCCTAAATACTTGAATTCATCCACGTTATTCACCTCTACCTCTGCACTTGTCCCTCATCTTCCCTCTCATTCAAGCCCATATACTCAGTTTTACTTCTGCTGACTTTCATTTGGTAACAGGGCAATTCGCCCCTGGACAATTCCCCCTGGACAATTGCCCCCGAGACAATTGTCCCCTGGACAATTACCCCCCAGACAGTTCCCACCTAGGATAATTCCCCCCCCCCCAAGTCAATTCCCACCCATTCCCAGAAAATGCAATTTTCAGGTTTCTTGTTTCCACAGAAAAAAATGGATATGCCGTTTTGCAATATTTCTTCACCAAAGGAAAATTCAAAAACGTACGGAACAAGCAAAGAAATACAGTGTACACCGAAATTTAGTCTGCCTCTAATTTTCGCCCGGGGGGCGAAAATTAAAGGGGGCAAAACGAAGGAGCAGGGGACGAAAATTAAAGGGACGAAAATCAAAGGTAGCGAAAATTATAGGGAGGCGAAATTTGAAAGGAATAAGGTATTGCCAAGCTGGTAGGGAGGATTACGTCCTTAGGGCAATATTGTAGTGCAAAAAGAGCACAATAGATGTAAATAATTATTAAAATTATAATCCACAACCCTACGCAGAATGAATTATCAAATTTATCATCCCCTCTTCAAAGTTCGCAATTTTCTATATAACAGCTGTGCGAAAGCAAACGATGTACTGAAAACTCGCATTCGTCTTTGAAGAACTTCTTTAGGGAGAAACTTGTCCTCAACGGTAAAGACGGCACACGAGGCTGATAGACTGTTGTAAATCCCGAGGGCGACGCCTCTACTTTGACTGACTTTTTCAAATATTGCGTTCTGATGATCCGGACTAGCTGTCCTCTGCTTGTGAAGCAGTAAACAGATCTGTACTATCTGTCCTCTTCGACTCTCCTCTTTGCTTTCCGCAGCCTAGTGTAACCACAGTCTTTCAAAGAACCCTCATTGAGAAACTCTGGTGTAACTGAAATGAAAATGCTATTATTTCCTTTTTTGGTATGTCAGCTTCCTATCAGATGCTTTCACCTTCCATGATATTCAGGCCATGTTAATGCTCTGAATATTTGCATTTCACCTTTGACACGAGCATCAAATAATGTTTATAACGATATACAACAGAGGAAAAACTGTTTATTATTCAAACTGTTTTTTGAAGTAAAGATATGTAGCCATACCTACTAATCATTAATTTGTACGTTTATTTTTTGCAGTTCTTCTGTGATTTAAACTTCTACCTTTTCTCCATCCTTCTAAATGTATATTTTTCCTAATACTCTGTCAACACACCTGGATTATTTAAATATCACTTCGAAAGAAATAAAGCTTAGTCTTTAAAAATCTTTCCGACATTTCCTTTTTCAAATGTCCAACAAAGCTGCTATATTTTTTGACACAAATGGAAAAAATTTTGACAAGAATGTTTGGTCTATGCATACGTTAAGTTCTTCTCTAAGCTTCGGGGGGTTGCATTTCGTTCGGTTGACTATATAAAGCAAACCGATGTACTTCACACAAGTATCAGCAACCGGAAAGCAAACTTAAGCAGAAAATTATAAACTGCGAAGACAAATTAATCCAAAGCTAAACATGGAGGTGATTATATAGAAAAAGGTTAATTGCACAAAATAGCAAAAACATTATGTACTTAAAAGCTATGCAGGCAAAAAAAATTGTTTTCTCATTAGGCCTATTCAATTAACCAAGCTGTTAATCAAACTGGTGTTGCTCAGTATCTTATTAAGCTTGACAAGTCTTTTAAGTCATGACAAGCAGTCAAACAACAGATGCTGAAAGGGATCTATAGCTGCTACTCTGCGTATTATAAACCTGGGATACAGGTATGGATAGCCCAACTATTGGGATATAGGTATGGATAGGTATGGATGTAGAACTATAGTGCTTGGTTTGCTTGTCTTAATTTCAAAGTGTCTCAGATGTGCATGGAGTTAATAGAAACTTTCTTCCGGTTTCAGTCAGAGCGTCCTTATTGCTTCTACCTGTCTGAATATCCTTTTAACATCTTCCCACTGATGGACGTGAGCGGCGAACACTCTAAGAACAATGCAGGATTCTGTCCTATCCCGATATGTAAGGCTGTGAAGCAGCGGTATTTCAACGTCTGGATTATAGTGAGATTAAATTCCTAGGAATTTACCTGATTTTTCATGAAAATCAAAGCTGATTGTGTCAATACCGTCGTTGAAGCTCTTTGATAATACCCAGGAATTGAAGAGCCAATGGAGACATACACAGCACTTAATTTATGGCCAGAGAAATTTTTTGGAAATAATTGAGGTTAGTTTCTTGTAAAAGCAATATGTCAATCTTGTTTTGCAAGCCAATTTCTAAGACAATCCAAGTTCTGTTTTCAGGCCACCCACATCCAACACGGAATTTTACACAGGGTATGCAGATTATCGTGTTGAGTATTGTCTTCATTGTTGGTTTGAGTCCATTCAGAACCCTTGTCCAAAACCTTTTGTTCTGGCGCGTTACAATTTTGAAGAACAAGTGTCTAACACACTTGGGCCTCGTAAAATGGATATACTTTAATTTGGCTGGGTATGGGTCGATGTCATCTTCTTTTTTTTTCTTCTTTTATATTCTTACATTTGATGATCCAATAAAACCAAGCTGACTAGATTGAAGAACTAAGCCCGAATTCAACGACACCGTAGTTCAAGCTCGAATGATTGGTTTGGATGTTTTGGTTATTCAGCAACACCTTTTCACTGAAGCTACGGTCCATGTAGACACATTCTTGATCTGATGTGAGAGTTCATCAGAGAAAAAAATGATGAGGGTGGTACGTAATTTACGTTGACGATATCTTTATCTCTTATAAATTCTTCTTATATACAGTTTTTTCTTTTATCTAATAGTAATTTAGAAAAAGAAAAGAAAGAAGGAGAAGAGCATATTGTATATTTTTTAGAGTACTTTTCAAAGAGAGATGCGCTTCCTTACGCGCTTAATACGTTCCTTACTCTTTACGCTAAAGTTTTTAATTGTTTTAAAAAGTAAAATTGTGGCAAAGAGTCAAACTTTAGCGTAAAGAGCGAGGGACTGCAGAGGGGACAACCCATTTCATATACGGAGTAATTTCTGTTCGTTTTAAGTTTTAATGTCGCTCCTTACTTTCAGTTAATAGACTATTTTTTGATTGCAAATGGGCCACGAAGCATTTACCAAAATGCGAGCACGCGGTGCTTCAGTCACCGATATCGTTATTTTGGTCGTTGCCGCGGATGACGGTGTGAAACCTCAAACCATTGAAGCGATTAATCACGCGAAAAGCGCGAAAGTACCGATCATTACCTGTATCAATAAGATCGATAAACCTGAGGCCAATCCCGAGCGCGTCAAACAGATGCTCACCGAACACGATCTGATTGTGGAAGATTTCGGTGGGGACAGTCCTTCGGTAGCCGTTTCGGCAAAAACCCATGATGGTATCGAAGACCTGCTGGAAATGATTCTGCTCGTAGCAGAGTTGAACGATTACAAAGCCAGCCCCTCGCGTAAGGCGCGCGGAACGGTCATCGAAGCGAAACTGGACCGGGGCCGTGGTCCCGTTGCCACCATTATCGTTCAAGACGGTACGGTTCAGGTTGGAGATTACTTTATTACCGGTCAAACTCACGGGAAGATTCGTGCCATGCACGATGACTTAGGTCAGGTCATCGAATCTGCACCGCCAGCCACACCTATTGAGATTCTGGGGATCCAAGATGTGCCTTCCGCAGGCGATTCTTTCCAGGTCATTAAGGATGAAGCTGCCGCGAGACGCATTTCTTCCTTCCGGAAAGAGCAGGCCCGCGAAGACCACTTGCGCCGGCAACATACGTCGCTGGATCAATTGTTCAGTAACTTGAAAACCGAAATCAAAGAACTGGCGGTCATTCTGAAAGCCGATGTTCAGGGTAGTGTCGAAGGCTTGGCCTTTGCCTTGAACAAGATTAAGAGTGATAAGGTCTCTTTGCGAATCGTTCACCAAGGTGTGGGTAACATTACTGAAAACGATATCCTGCTTGCGGTGGCTGCTGATTCGGTTGTGATCGGATTTAATGTCAAAGCGGAACGCAGCGCTTCGAGCTTAGCGGAACAAGAAGGCATCGAAATTCGCCACTACTCAGTGATCTACGACGTTGTCAAAGAAATCGAAACGGCGATGTTAGGCCTGGTTGCGCCCACCTTTGAGGAAGAAGAGATTGGACAGGCAATGGTCAAACAGGTCTTTTCGGTTGCCAGACTCGGCAAGGTTGCCGGTTGCATCGTCGAGAACGGCGTGCTTAAACGGGATGCCAATGTTCGCGTTTTCCGCGGAGGTAGTGAAATCTTCGAAGGCAAGCTGCAAACATTGAAACGTTTCAAAGACGATGTCAACGAAGTGAAATCGGGTTATGAGTGCGGTATCGGTATTCATGACTTCAACGACTTTGAAGAATTCGATATTGTTCGCTTCTACACCATGAAAAAGGTGGAGGCAACCCAACTCTAGGACACGGCTCGGTGCCCTGATTCGGGAACTAACTAATGTCTCAGCGAATTAACAATATTACCAAGCGGTTACATAAAGTCATCAGCCACCTTTTTAACTCGTACCTACCATTGATAAGCGTGAAAATGTCTGAAAGTTGTTCACTTGACATGCGCCAATTATGCAAAGTAATATATAAAATTATGGAAAACGGTTGGCAAAGGATTGTCGCAAACACAGACCCTGTACAACTATCCCAGTGTTTAGTAACCTTTTCGGTCCTTTATCCCTGCGCCAAGTTGGGACTCTTTAGCGCACTTCCAAGCTCAGTTGGGTTGATGCACTTGCAGAACATGTACGGAATTTCACTCATATACTACAAGCAAACAGCATCCCAGAATCCGCCGAATCGCAGAGGATTACCAGATGGTTGCACTCATATTATTGCATAAGCACGGCGCTAAATATACAATATGGACTTAGCTAATTTACTTGGTGCTTATGTTGGTAACACTTTTGTCCACAGTACACCATGAAGCACCAGCCCAGCATTTAAACTGGCAAAGACAAATGCCAAAGAGAATTTCAAATTCCCCTCTCAAAGTTGGTACATATGTTGGTACCACTTCCGTCCACTGCACACCATGAACCACTAGTCCAGCATTTCAACTCGAGAAGACAAGTGCCAAAAGGAATCTCAATTCTACCCTCGGAATTTCACTGGAACCCCGATTAGAGAACACAGCTCAGTACCTTGGTTAAGTAGTCGCTTTTTTATGAGAGCTCCAAGTTTAATTACCAGCAGCGACACTCAAATAAAATAAATCATAGTATGTAGGGAGCTCCAATGTTATAACTGCTAAGAAGCATTAGGTTTTGCAAAGCCTTACTTGCGATCTCAATGACTCGTGTAGGTACGGCCAGAGTTTCTCCAATAGTCTACCAATTGGTATAACAGGAAGTCCGATCCTGCACTCAACATTAATCGCCGTTCCAGGAATCAAACGACCCCGTTGCAAAGTGATCAACATTATCGTCAACTTTATTTTAACTGCATACTGTACATTACTAGAGTTCATTCCAGAACTTCACTTTCAACTTCCCTAATCTTCAAACCCCTTTGCTATATGTTTGCTGCAATTCAGTTATTAAGAGCTACATGGTTTCAAAGATTTGTGAAAGGCACTTAGTGTCGTTTGCGTATTGACAGAAGCAGAGAGGCTGCCATGGGACAACATCAATACAGATATTTTCTTTTCTTTCTGCGTAACAAACTCGAGAAATACGATAAAAAATTGTGTCGAGAGAATACAGCTATGTCTAACTCCAACAAGCACTTTAAACTACAAGTGATATTTGCAATTCTATTCCTCAAGGTCGAACCATCGTATACTAGGCAGCCCATTCTCTACAGTTTCAGACGTAGGTTTTGAAATTGATACTGATGAAATTAATTAATACATAAATACTCCTTGCTTTCTCCGAAATTTAAGGCACTACAAAAATGGCAGCTCCTTTTCCGCTGTACGGATGAAATCACAAAGTTCGCTCGTGCAAAGAACGAGTTGTTCAAACATTCAAGCATCATTTATGATAAATCGCAAAGAAAGAAAGGGATCGAAGCAAAAATTCTTCGACTGCGATTGGATAATCGTAAAGACCTACCAACAATTTAGAGGCGCCAAAATTGTTAGAACAATTTCAGAGAAGTTTTTCTCGGCAAAGTAAAGGATCCCGGTTTTGGATGAAAACGCTCACGAAGCTGGCCCTCTAAGAGA
This sequence comes from Alatinidae sp. Z8VKAUB7J3, assembly GCA_010016025.2. Lineage (NCBI taxonomy): Eukaryota > Metazoa > Cnidaria > Cubozoa > Carybdeida > Alatinidae > Alatinidae sp. Z8VKAUB7J3. The sequence continues at coordinate 67,775,932 of JAAAKM020073195.1, read as the reverse complement.
GGTGGGGTGGTTGGGATTTCCAAAATATAAAAGGCGGCAGGTAACAAAGTTCATCATCCATAGGAAATAATCCTAAAAATAGCATCCATTCAATTTTATATTATATTTCGTTACATCGATACAAAAATGTCAGAGGTGACTAAATTCAACTGAAAGTGACATTTCATAGTCTAATGTCTAGCTGGGACAAGTAAATTACCACTAAGCCATTAGTTTAAAGTCGTGAGAAAAGTTTGTCCATTAAGACCAAAAGACAATTTTTGTGCAGCTCTGTTGTTATATCTCACGGAAGACATTTTCAAGGAATTTTCAATGCACAGCAAAGCTGATCCAGCTTTAGCTAATATACGAAAATAATCATTCGTATAGGCCCACAAACAGTCGTGCTGATGTAGTAAATGTGTACCGATGGCCGAATCACGATCTATCAGACTCAAAGTTTGCCTCACACTTTCGTTTCCGGTTGTTGACGCTCACGAACGGCCTTCATCTTTCTCAAGGCGGATGGAATATGTTGCGAGATACGATCTGTAAGTCTTTGAGACGTTCTTTGCAAGATACCTAGCATCACACCGGCATCTATATTCATATATAACATTACTATTTTGTTTGGTTGGAATGACATCCTTGTAGACTTCAGGCAAAATGCGTTGTGCCAAGAACACAACTATAGTCTGACTACCCCAAAAACCACGACCACACTAATCTGGGACTCGAACTTACTTCTTATGTCCGTGAGTTTTAACCTAGTTCCACGCGTCTTCCGTCAATCTTTAGTATTATTGCTCATGATCTACGAAGGATATCTCAGTTTAGGGGTGCTAAGGTCTTGGGAGAGGATCCAATAACAATAGGGTACATCTAAATAAAGTATGGTCCCGTGTTTCCTTAATTGAAAAAGCGTGTTATGTCAGTACTGCACATCTTTTAGCATCTATCAATCAATCTTGAGGATTTTCTTCACTACTGAGGATAAAAACTTCATTTTTGGAATAAGCACATTATTTTGATTCTTGAGTATAACTTCACTTTCTACAAATAACTCACAATATTCCTAATTACATTATAAAACTAACTGTTTTCGGAAAGCCATCCTTCTCTGCAAACCCTATTACTGTATTCACTGGACGATTTTTTTTATATTCTCCATCTTTAGTCAACAACTACAATTTCACACGATTGATTAACTGCTACTGCCCATGTTTAGGCAATTCAAAATTATATCTTGTGCAATAAGAACAACCTATTTTCTTTTTTGTAAAAGAAATAATGATTGGCCCAATCCCGAACTTCTTGCATGGTAGTTGTAAAGGAAAGCGTACGCCATACATGTAACCGTTATGCCTGTAAAGTGAGTAATTGTTGTATTATTCGGTATGAAATAAAACATGAAGGTAAACAAAAAATAATATTACAACCACCAAATAAGAAAATTATATACAGCTCTTTTTTATATTGAATAAAAGCTTCAAGGTAAATTTTGTTGATTTGACCATTGGGGTCACTTACCAAGACCGTAATTATAACGCAGGCGTTATTTTGTATTTGTTTTAGTTTTTTGTTGCTTTTTCTTTTCCTTTCGAAAGTTTGTTATTTGTATCGAGGTTTGTTTAGTTGTTTAAGGCCTTTTTCAAATGTTATTTACCTTTGCAAAAAAAGTCAGACATGCTCCTGCAGCGAGTATCAGACTTAGTATTTTTGTTCTAGGTGAAATAAAGAAATAAATGTTGTAGTTTTAAAAAATTATTATTATTACCATTACAACCACCAACAGAGTTAGTACGTTGCGCTTAGGTATCTCATGAAGAAGGAGCAAATATTGGAAACTATTAAAGACTAAAGATTTTAGGTAAAACTTCTCTCGTAAAAAAGGGTGAAACCTTTGATGAAGGGTGAAACCTTTGATGATATTTGACAGCCAACTTCTAAAAAGAGAGCACTTTCGATGTCATTGCTCAGAATCTCTGAACACCAACTTAATTCCTAATCATATAAAACCTTTGTTTCCTCTCTACAGACGCAGTTCTGGACTCCCGTTCTCAGCGTCGACGTTGCTACTCTTTCTGTCGTTATTGTCGAAAGAAATGCAAAGGTTGTTACCACACTCATAAGTGTAATAAAGTATGCAAGAGAGAATGTTGGTACTGTAGCTGGTGTACCCGAAGCTAAACAAGTAAAGTCATAGTGAAAGTATAAGAGTATGTATGGATCCATGGACGTTGCAATTGCTTGTTGTTAACTTACTGAAGAATTGGTTACATGAATTATATTTGTTTTAATGTAATCTTCCTGAGATAAAGATATTCTTCAAAAAAAAGCTCTTTCTTTCGTATTAAATTGAAACCTGGTCACTATTTTTCTGGGGTTGGAAAATCCCCCAAAGCTTAAAATACGGGGGTAGAATAAAAGGGGGTTGGGAAAATCCCCCAAAGTTAATAAACGGGGGGACAAAAGAGGGGGATAAATAAACGGGGGGATGGAAAATCGCCAAAACTGAATAAACGAGGCAGTTGGAATAAATGGGGGGCTTGAAAAAAACCCAAACTTAATAAACGGGGGGGGGGTGGAAAAAAGGGAGGACTGGAAAAATCCATAAGAAATTAATAAACGGGGGGACTGGAATAACAGGGGTGGGGGGTGGAGGACAATGGATTAATCATTAGTGAAGAGGGGCGCTCAACAAAGCAAGTGAGGTTTCCGGCTAGTAGGTGTAGTAAGCATAGTATTATTTGGAATTCTTCTATTTAAGTACACTTTAAATCTCCTAGTTTTGACATCTGAAGGGCCTATTAGATTCATTATGGTAAGTCATATTATAGGTATATGTTTCGGAGGGGTTCGCCCAGGCCCTCCTTACCTGCGCAACTGCAGCGGAGTACAAAGCATTTCATATGGTACTTGAGAATATGTGGAAAAGTACAGTATGTAGGTAACAATTGCACTGTAGGATAGCCGTTTTTAACTCACGTCTTGGACTGCCGAACATAAATGCACTTTGGCTAATTCTTGTATAAAAGGAAATCATGTTCGGAATCTCGGCCAATCTGCTTATTGGTTTAAACTTAATGATCAGGTAAGAAGTTTGAGATCCGTCTATTAAAAGAGTATAAGAATAAAAATATTAAAATAATAAAATAATATAATAAAACAATAAAATAAAGATATTGAAAATCAATTTTTAATATTTTATGATTAGATGAACCATATTGTAAGTGTTTTTAGGGCGGGGCCTACATCAGTTAACTTGAACAAATATTCCGTTTTAGAGATTATTGGTCTTGTTTTTTGTACCCCGCCCTGAAAATGGTAATGGGCAAAAGGAAAAGGGAAACTATTGTAAAAGAATATAAAAATTGACTCATAGACCAAAACATACTTAATCTTCAGTATTTTGTGATTACATAAACCATACTGTAAGTGTTTTCAGGGCGGGGTTTACACCTGCACGTCAGTTCACGTTATTATATATTCCGTTTTAGAGACAATTGGTCTAGTTTTTTATACCTTGCCTTGAATAAAGGTAACGTTAGCCTTGAGTAAGGGAGAAAAAAGGAAACTCCTACAACACATTGGTTCATGGTGATGTTTGGAAATGCTTCATGCATTTGAGTCTATTCATGGGGACAAGAAACAGGAACACTGAGCGGTTGTTGCATCCTCCAGAAATTTATCTAGCAATTTCAAGACAACAATGTAGAGTGTTGTAACAGTTTTGTAGTGCTCAAGTGTTACGCCATTATTAAGTTTGCTATATTCTCTGAAAATTCTATCACGCAACACTAGCCGACTTGCAACTATATTTACGAAGAATACCATAATCATCATCGAGATGTTGATTTGAAATGTCAGTTTTGAAAAGAACACTTGAGAAATAGAAAATATTTCACCACCGGAGATCGAACCCGTGAAGCTGTAAACCCGGGTTCGATCTCCGGTGCTGACATATTTTGTATTTATCTAGTGTTCTTTTCGAAATGACATAGTTCAAGACTAATAGCAAGTATTGTCTTTTCTCTTAACCCTTTGTTTACCGACGGGACTTTTAAGTCCCGGTGAAATCTTTCCTCTCCTGTGCGGCTCAACCAACTTTAACATTTGGCACCGTATAACCTTGGACGAAATTTATAAAAAAGGAAATTAATTGTTTGATAATTTAAACTTCTTCTACAAATTGACAATCTATCAAATGAACGTTTTTCTTCGATTTCCTAGAATGGCCCCTCATGATTTTACCATAAATTGCCTCCTCCTTCTGATAATAGACCCCAATTACACATATATAAAGAGAGGAAAGTGTCTCCACCTCCCCAAAAATTTTATACCCCGCAAACTATCAAATTTCACTGATATATCTACCCCCTGAACCATCGACACCTGCCAACGGTCTTATTCTTTAGCTGTTGCTAGCCCTGCTTCTTCAATTAGTTTGTCGATGCCAGTGCCCATCTTCCTTCCTTTTCTCTTTGGCGTCACTGGAGATAATGTTTTTGTGGGGGAACCCTTAATCAAGATTACTGCATAAATTAGAGTTAATGCATCACATGTGGACGTCGGTTTTTAACATTAAAAGGAGACACACTAGTTCCATTTATGCTTATCATTGCAATTAACGATACACTTTTTAAAGTAACATAAAACCAACAAAAATTTGGATTAGACCAGCAATAAAGTCACAAGAAACAAAACTATCAACTGCCTAGATTTAGATATACATCACAATGTAAATAACGTCAAGAAAACTGTGGCTAGGAAGGAAATGCCAGCAACCTAACCGCAACAGTTGAAACATTTTTAATGGTTTTGGATCACCATTATCCAGGTCTCTTTACCAATAACAAAACCATAACACCATGATATCCAAATATATTATTTTGTTGCTGTGCCACAAACTATTAAGAACTTGTCACAAGAATGCATGAAATGTAGGTAGTAGCAGGTAAATAAATAAAGTAGATAATAGGAGGTAGCAGATAAAAAAAGCTTCTCCTACCTTTAAACCTTAACACGCATGTTAGCAGTAACTGTTAGCAGTTACTGTCGAAGGCTGATTTTCTTAAATGACACACGTTGTATTCATATTGAGAACAGGAAATCAATGGGTGTTTTGATGAGGCTGGAGTTTTTTTTGTATTTTTCATAAACTAAGGTATTTGTATTCTTATTAGTTATACATGCCTATTAAGTGCAGTCATTTTAAAAAATCAAAATATTCACATATATAAACATTCAAAATATATTTAAAACAGAGTTAAAAAATAAAAATATTATGATTTTGCATTTCTTTATTTTGAAAAATATATCTGGACAATAATTAACGCACACTAATCTTATAACGATATACACTATAACCATTTAAACCAGAGTTAACACCCAGCACTCTCATACCAATATATGTCATAGTATATTTAAATATAAATGGAGCCGAATGCGCATACAGTATTGTGATAATCCTTTGTGGTAGAGTTTTCAACAAACTTAACTGAAACAAAGTACATAAGCGTGGCTGTTGTCAGATGTAGAAATAATTTATACACAGTCCACTATGAACACTTTCAATTACGTCAGTATCGATAGAGCGTTCTATGAATAATTTTTGTAATGTGTTTTCTTAACCACCTTTATTGCCCCATATCTCCCACGTAGTACACCAAACTTTTACTTTTACCTGTATAATTTTCAACACCATTAGTTTATGGGTGTACAGAAATACCACATTGTCTATATATTCAGATACCGGACGTGCAAGCACATGCCGGTATGTTATTTCGTAGTATCATGCAAGCCATCCTGCGATATACCATGATCAAGAGATGCGATCAGATCAGTACACCTCTTGCGAAGATTCATGGGCTATCAGTGAAAAGCAAACGCTTGCCTCTGTTGGAATGAAAGCGAAAGTTTTGAAAATATGAGGTTCTAGCACAGCACAGTGTTATCCTATTTAAACTTCCTCCATGCGAAACTTTGCTGTGGTGCCTGAAAAGCATTGTCACGTATAAAATGTAAATAAAAATGTTAGTCACAATACCTTTGTCCGATCTTCGATGTCTTTCAAACATTTCACGAACGGCATTAGTACTGCAAAATAAGTATACGGATATTAGTAATTGAAGACCAAATTTACAATGCCAGTCTCTCAATTACAGACTGCTGAGCAGTGGATCCGACATTGAAACTACCCTAAATCAACAGAAAAACCACCAATTAGGCAAACTTATAAATAAAGGGAAGCTGGGGCGTCCAAGGGAAACATCCCTCAATTTAGGCTACTGGGCAGAGCAGCAAGCCATGAGGTAGGCTCAACCACCCAGTGGGGCCGCCTCTTTATGGAATTATGGATTATGGAAAGTATCTGTTATCAATAAGAACAGATACTACAACCATTGCCTGCCAAAAGGCCCAAAATGAAGAAGGCTCAGTGCACCTTCGCAGTCCCTCAATCACAGACGTCTGATGAGCAGTGGATCCAACATTGAAACTACCCTAAATAAACAGAAAAACCAACAAACAAGCTAGCTAATAAATAAAGGGAAGCTGGGGCGTCCAAGGGCAACGCCCCTCAATTTGGGGTACTGGGCAGAGAAGCAAGCCATGAAGCAGGCTCAACAGCCCAGTAGGACCACCTCTCGTGGGTTATGGAAAGCATCTGTCATCAATGAGAACAGATACTATATCCATTACTTGCCAAAAGGCCGAGAAGTTATAATGGCCCCTGGGTAGCAAAATTAAAATAGGATATAAATAATGTAATGGATGTAAATAGGATATTATGTAAATACCATAAAGACGACTGAAAAAATATGAAGCAACAAACGAAAGCAACAAACGAAATAATCATAGAAAAAAAGAGGTCATGAAAGGGTACGCAGGAGGTAAAAAGCGACGGAAAAAGCGAATATGGAAGGACATAAAAGCTAAAAAGGAAGGCAAAAAACCAAAGTAATACGAAAATGGATGGGGAAAATAAAAATCAGTATGCCTGCCCCTTCACATCTTTCGGGAATGTCTGCATTAGCTTAGGCGATAAGGACGCAGCCGCTGATAATCACTCCACTTGGCATTTATGTAGCTTGATTGTGGCGAAACTTCGATACTATCCACCTAATGAAATTATGGCTGCCATGTAGTACCTTAAAATGAAGTCCTAGTTATAGCTTCCTTTAAGGAGCTGTGGAAAGTTGAAGTGATGTACTGATTTTTCTGCCACTGTATGTAGATACAGCCGCTTTATAAATTCAAGTGTTGATAATTCTAAAATTCTCGCCTGTTAGTGTTACTGTTTCTACAACTGTTTTAAAGAACGCTACGGTTTTTACTGTAGACTTCTGCAAGCCACGAAATAAACAACGAAAACTGACATTTTATTGATACGGTAGCAGCAATTTCCTTTAGAATTGCCAATTAGACTGGGACAACCCCCCTACTTTTTCTGAACTGCTAAGCTGAAAGTCACACCATGTATACTTAAATTGCTTTTAGAACCGTATCTGTGTAGTTTGTAAAGTTTCCTGCGATTTTGCGGTGCTTTTTGCCCAAAAGGTCTCCATTAGATGTTAATTGGATTTTTTTATTCATGCTAGGGCTGTCTTGGATTCACTATCATCACCGCAGGTCACCGGGATGAGCCCACGGTTGACAGAGCTAAATCTCGAAAGTGTCGAACTGGGAAAAGCACAGACTCAGCAACAGTTGCACGTGTTAGAGAATTCCTATTTTTCATCAGATAAAAAGTATTTGATAGAATCACAGCCTCAGTTTATAGACTACTTTGTATATATGATTCTCGGCAATTTGCAGTTGATACCCTTCGATATGGGACCATACCCGAAGACCGCCAGCTGGATGGCTGAAATGAAGAAACTGGCCAGTGCTTATGATGTTAATGAGACAACTGTAGCAAATGGAGTTTAGAGTAAGACAAGACATATGAGCGCTTTACAAAGTGATTGACACATTGAGAAACATGAAAGCTAAGCGAGCTGACGTCGCAGGGATCTTTGGTCATAACACTGCAACTAAGTTTTGGTTGTGAACACTGAACTAAGAAAATTAGCTCACGGAAGCACGCCCGCCACGCCGAATATGATATTAATGTAAGGCTCTAACTGTTGTGTAACATGAAGTGGGATGGTAGGGCTAGGGTAGAGTTTTAAAAGTGAGAGCGAGTGTCGCTTTTTCATTTCTCTAGAGGGGATGTACTTCCTTTCCTGTACGTAAGATAGGATTTACTGTTTCACTCTTTTTTCGATCTATAGATTTTGTCAAGTAGATCGGCCTTTGTAACTCAGTGCATCACAAATGCGATTCCTAACTTACGGGAAGCACTCACGCTACTTATGATAATGCTAAGAAATATACTAGTAACTTAATGAACTATCTTTCGGAATACAAACGTCGAAGTACGAAGATAATACATATAAGTCATATGCTTAAATCTTAACATGTGAGGGGGGCTCATCGCAATCGGAGACGGCTGATTGCTCCATAGCTCTCCATAGCCGGAATGATGGAAAACACTTGGTAAAGGAAAGGGGCTCCCAATTGTGGTATTACAAGCTATCTGCCCCTCGCCTCCTATAAAAAGTAAGGTGTAAAATGCAAGTCACCGAAATAAAGATTTTCAAAATACATCGTTAGGCGGAAGAGGGGTTAGGCCAGTTTACATAAATTATTGTTCGAGATTGTAGGTACGTGGTAGTCATGCCCAAGTATAGAAAGCATAAGTACACCAGAACTGGTGGCTGCTTTGGAACATTTCATGGGCCCGTCAAGAACTCTTAGAAAACGAATACATATTTTACAAGGCCACATCTCCCATCGCCGATAATAAAGACACAAGAGAAAATAAGGACTTTAAATTTTCCACAAGGCCAACAATAGAGTGAATGGTGCCAAACCGGCGACTTCCACTTACCAAATTGGCCGTCCAGGGATTTTAGTTGGTATGTATCAATCGGTCCATCATTCACAGCCCTGAAGAGATAACACAGAAAATAAACTTTATCACTTGAGACTACTGAAGCTAAAGAACCGTTTCAGCTTAACACTAGGCTGTAAACTGAATAACACTGATAAGGGCAGATACCTCTCGTATAATAGCATTTACAAAGATATCTCACAATTTACCTTTTTCAGTACACGGTCCAGTACAATAAGTAGTTTCGCATGCAACGTCACGATCTTTTAAGTGTATACAAAGAACTTTGAGCATGGAAGCTTGGCATTGAAAGGCGAGTAAAAAAGTAAAGTACAATAATAATAATTTCAGGATTGCAAAGCAAAACGGTGCCTCCAATTAGGTACAAGCTATATGTGGCAAACATAGTATCTTTGTGGGTTACAGGTCTCCTCTTTTCATGCCGACACTTTCTCTTCTAATTCATGAGATAATATACTAATATATATCATATTTAGATACGTATTATGTTACACTTTTGTTGCGAAAACGAGGAATCCTTTTAATGGAAACCATGAAACAACATCTGATCACTTTATTGTATTGTATTTGTTTCACATTCCTACACTTAAAAACCTAGCCCTCTTATTTCTCTCATATTTCAGCCTCCCCTCAAATTTACTTGGTTTCTTCTAAGAAAAGACAGGGGAAACTTTTATGCCCCCTTTAACTAAGGCCATAGACACTATCGCAAACCGGTGTGACAGTGAATGAGTAAGCTGTATGTGCAGGGTGACACGTATAATTAGCTTTCAGGAGACCAACTGACTGAGAAGATTAGTTAATCATTTCAATAAAAGAATTATTAGACAAAATATAAGTAGCCTCTCTGCGCATGCGATACAAATGTATGTACCGAAACCATCCTCCCACTCCTCCTGCACAATCAACTCTCCCGAGATGATTTCCAAATGCTTTGACCACACGCATCACAGCGCTCGAGTTAACGCACCGCAAATCGCGATTCGCTTAGCGTTTTTGAATTTGCGCGAAGCGTTTTCCACACAATTTAACATTTTCACGGTGCAATGCAAGACTCTGATCACAAAACAGCGGTTTGACGATACTTGCTTTCTTTTCAGTGAACTCCAACAAGGAATGCGCCTGTGCAACAAAACGCAACGACACTCCAATTAACAAAACCAAAACGTTTCTGGACATTGCAAAATTATGTTTCTTGAGACCTTGGCAGTTTCAAACTTTTGCGGCCAATCTTCGGGATGCGTTCTGAATTTTTTTCGAACCCTGCATGTACCATTTATTTCATACGCTCTCATCTCCCCGTCATTAGAAGCTAGCAGCTGGGTTGTAAGGAGCGCTCCCCATATTAAACCCTTACTACGATTTATAACGTATTGATATCCAAGCAAATCGACATTCTCATCATCCATTCGGAGCAACAATGTGCATAAAATCAGCAATAAAAGTTATAGTGTAAAAAGCGATGCCTTCGTTAATGTATATATTTTGTAATAATTCATTATGTATCTTAAACGGTCTACTTTTATCTCCAGTGCAGCTAACGCATGTTCCTAGTAGCACTTATGCTGTATTGTGTAATTTTGATGTTGATAGGCAACGGCAAAGCAGCAAAGACAGAATGCTTTCTAATATATCGGGACGACAACGATCATCAATCTCATTGTGGCTGTAAAGACAAATGAGTAAAATATTTGCAAAATATAAAATTTATGTAAAAGTTCATTATGTACCTGAAGATTGTCTTTTGGTATCCCCTACCATAACGTCTATCGCATTATCTGGAGAAATAAAAAGTAAGTCACCACCGGGGCCGGAACCCATGGCCCTCGTGCTCTACCGACTAAGCCAGGTGACCTTCGATGTCAACATGCTCCATTTCTCTAGTCGCCACATTAGCTCACAATCATCATCCACTAGCTGACATCGATATCCAGTTCAACGCAACTGGAGACAAGCCAATTGGCTTAAACAAGGAAGGACTGCCATCAGTAGAACCCAGATGGTAATGTTTTAAAAGCAGATAAATTGTGAGAACATGCATTTTACACATAGAATCTGGCCTTGTTTCAACAATATGTAGTTTTGGTAAGAGGAAAAATTCTATATTTTGATCGACTACCGGAAATGACCGATTAAACGCCCTGGGCGCTCATTTTAAACAAAAGTTTTAGGGTGGGCGCTTATTAAGGAAAGAAAAAACAGATACCTAAACATACATGATCTTGCTATAAAATAGATTGAAACTTAACGTTCAATCAATCAATCAATCAATACGTCTTCATCGTCCTCTGTATCATCATCTAAAAGCGTAAACTCTGGAGCTGCTGCATCCACGTCTTCGCTGTCCAGACCGACTACCTTCTCGTGCAGCGTTTCCCCAGTTTTCAAAACTGCCTGTTCGTCAGCTAGCTTATGTAAACCATTTTATAGAAAAATATCATGTGTCCATTTACCATTCCTTATTGTTTTTGTTATTTCTCCGATTTTCCAATAAAATACGATTATCCGATAATTTGGATTATTCGTATTGCTTTCTGAAAATGCTGTCCAAATAATGCCGGATAATCGAGGAACAACTCCTGATCCCATTAATATAAATCGTGCATCTTTTGAATTTGTCAACACAATTCTAACGTTCAGTGGCACTGTAGATAGGGTAATATCAGCCTGGATCGGCAAAGCAGCAGGCGCTAGATGCTCTGACTGCCAAAACACAGAGGCAGGATCCATTGATCCTTCTGTATTACAGTACGGCTCAGAAAGGTAACCACCTACCACCTATCTAGCTAAAAGCGTGCTTGGTAACGTACCTTTTACGCCTATAGAGCGGAAAGTGGTTAGACTTTGAGTGCAGCTCTCACCTTCCCCAGCAAACAGAACAATCCCGAGTTTTCAGGCCAGCACAAAGGCAGCTATCCCGGCTAGGCATTCTACACAAAATGCCTGATGATCATCATATTCATGAAATTTTTAAAGTCCTGACCATGACCCACTCTCTCCCACTCTATTGAAGTCCAAGGACGTTCGTCCAAAAAGCCTGGGACTAGCCATTGTCAATGTTCAGTTAGATTTCCTCTCGCGATAAATAAGGGAGAAGCAACTATGGCTGCCTTTATACAGCAACAAGGATCTTGCAAACAACTATGAAGTTGAAAACAGAATTGGAGCTAATTGTTGGAAAGTACAGCCCCTACGAATACCATATTTGGTAACACCTCAAATCCAAAGCGTGGCTAACGTGATGATAAAGGTAATTAAAATGGAGTTTGTGAATCAGAAGTGAAGCGAAGGTGTTTAGATCAGGACCTAATTGTGACACAGGTTGTATGAAATACTTTCATTTGTCGAACCACACTCCCGCACACTACTTACGAATGAGCCTGTGCACAAAGATGCATACCAGCACTCAAACGCACACACACACACACATATATACATGTATAATTCTCAAAGAGTGGAGCACTACCACAATAGCTTGCAATTTAACGGCGCTGACCGGACTCGAACCCACGATCTCATGGTTACTAAACCAACCCCTCAACCATTGGACCATCAAGGCTCAAAAGCTAAGGCGGAGATTTTTAGCGTCAATCTTTCGCCAGTTCTCCTCCAGTCAGTGGGTACGGGGAAATTAATTAATTAATATTTATTGTGTTTCGGCTTTGAGCCTTCATAATAAATATATATATATATGTATGTATAAAAACTAAAACAAACTATAAAAACCTATGTTAAAAGAGAAATATAAAAACGTTAAAAACAGGTTCTTGCTCAAGGCGAGCTTTCGGAATACCTTCAGAAAATTAGAAGGAGTCGCCCTACGTCTCACAAAATGTATTTGTGACATTCATTACAACAAGTTTTGTAAGAATAAATAGGACTTAGCACGATAAGTTGACAGTACCTTTTGTAAATAATTGTTCAGATTTTGTTTCTGATGAATAATGACGTATAACAAATAAAGTATAAGGTTCTTCTAGCCATAACTGCCACGCCATCGTAAAATTTTAAAATCAGGAGCGGTTTGCCTTTCTTATCCGTTGATTGAGGTTTTAATATCTTTATCTCATTTAGGTTAACGTTTAAGAGACAAGTTTTACAGTTCCTCATAAAAATACTATGTTGTAATGGAAAGATGGGAACAAGCATAAATTACAGGTAAGTGCATCTGAATTGGAGAACTAAAGCAATAACTTTTACATATTTAAACAAATTTGGATATTGGATAAAACGCTTCTGCGCCATAGAGATTTATTAATAAACTGGAGGTGGAACTCCCAAGGAAAACCAAGAAGAACTGAAGACACGGTTGCGCATGATTACTTTTGTTTTGCACAGCAAAAACCACTACTTCGCAAAGAGTCGATAGTATGCTGATTGCTTACAGCGATACAAGGAAAGGTGCTACTTGTACATAGAAAGTAACTTTTAAATCAGGCCTATTAAACATGCTTGTGAAAGTAGTTTCCGGCTGTGTGGTATATTTAAGTCGATATGATATCCAGTTTCTGTTTATTGTAGAACTTGAAAACTTTGTATTCGGTAGAGGATTGTAGACGGCATTTTGATCATCAGAGGAGTGTTACAACTTTTGCTTTCAATGTAAGTTCCCTAGTAGTGGTTTTACAATTTCATCCCCTATACTTTCATATTTTGACTGGAGGTGTATACAAGGAATTTTTACCTGAGACTAAATTTAAAAGGTGGTTTGTAACATACTGTCTACCTTCTGATTTAATGAAGTTACCTACGAAAATGCCTGTCTTGTTCAAAAGACATATTAGCCCTACCTAGCACGGGGGTGGGGGTGGGGGGCCTAATAGGCCCGCGGCTGTGAATATTGTTTGATAACTTTTGAATGGCTTCTTCTACGTAGCTGAAACTTTCTGACTTCTCCTAACTTTTATCTGGCAAACTTTTGGTAAGAAAAATTTGGCCGTCACGGCCTGTGGTCTGGTCACACGACCCTGATAAACAAGTTGACCATATATGATGGGAAATTTCAAAGGGCTATAACTCGAGATGTTTTTGATGAATTTTACAAATATTTTGTACAATTATCTAAAATTAAGTTCTTAATACATTTCAAACCAGTTAATGCTAATTAAAAGCTAATCAGCATTAATTAGTTGGTAATTATTAATTTTGATGACGACATATTTCCAATACTAACTTTTTGACAAATTTGTATCTAGAAACCATAGAGAACGGTTCCAACTATAAAAAAGGGCTCACATACACAAGAAGCAAGAAAGTTTTGTATATCTAGATTGCTGCCCAAGCAGGACGTTCACCATTTTCAGATCGGCAGAGATTTTTCAGTGATGCTGGTAGTATTTCATGCATTCAAGAACTTGTTTGACTGGTTCATACTTTTCCTGCAGCAACGTCGTATGACCAATCGGAATTAAAGCGTACTCATTTGTGTTTTGCAACAGCGAACATTTCAAACTATTCTTAGCACTGTCAATAAATAGGCGCCAAGAGTTCGCTTCATAGTGATCAATACCTAGTTTTATCAGTTTTATCAGTTTTCACCAAAGGTACTACTTCACTGCAGACTTTCTTTGCATTCTTTGAAATATGGAAGAAATTCGGCATCTATATTCCTGTAGAATGTAACATCTGTTTTGGGCTGCAGGAATTTCTTTCCTTCAGACGCGAAGCAAGCAACTCAGCAGATACCTTAGAAAGATTCAAATCAAGGATTAGATTCCTTAGATCATCTGGTTAAATCGGTTTGGTTCACTTGAACACCCACGATAGTCAATATCTAGAATCTCAGGTTTTAAATCGGTTCGGTACAAAATCTGGTGCAAGGGGTGCAGCTGAAGTAGGAATATCAAGTAATTTTTTTAAAAAGTTGAAAGAATTGATCAATAAAAAATGTTCTGTTCGATTAGCTTTTTTTGAATACAACTAAGTTCATCATGCAGAAATAGCATTCATCAAAATAATTGGCTGGTTCATGCTAGACCATGGGAATCCCAACTTTAAGAGCTATTTGGTTGCCTTTTCTCCAGAATCGTAGGCTTTTTGTGGAACCCCTTCAATTGCCTTTCTGTTCATTTTGAAGACAAACTCTGAAGAGGTGTAGCAGAACGAATCTCTGTCATTTATTTTTTGCACGTTCCCGACATCATGTGACGATCTCACATAAGCTCAAAATATTAAAATAATGGAAACCCATATATTCTAAAGTTTAAATGGACTCACAACTACAGCACAATGGCTTTGATTTTAGAAAATAAAGCATTGAAAGTCATAAAAAAATTTCATTCACGCAACATTTTATATTTTCGGAAATCAACATCCCAGAATTTCATGTATTTGACGAAATTTGAAGAGACAAAACCTGAACTAAATAAAATGGCATTTTTGAAATCAGCCCCCTAAAATTAGATAATATAAATAGTGCATGAGGCTGGCCGAAAAATTGCGTTGACCAGTGTATTATTTAGATATTAATTATTTGGATATTAATTATTTGGATATTAATTATTTAGATATTAATTATTTGGATATTAATTATTTGGATATTAATTATTTGGATATTAATTATTTGGATATTAATTATTTGGATATTAATTATTTAGATATTAATTATTTGGATATTAATTATTTAGATATTAATTATTTGGATATTAATTATTTGGATATTAATTATTTGGACAGGCAAGAGAAAAGAACTTTGAGCTAGGACTTTCCTGCTACCCAGAACAGTTTGAGCTTTTTAAATTAAAAATGAAAACGTTGGGTAGTTAATAAATATATCGAGGGCGACTTTTTATGTCATGTTAGAAAATTTTGGCTTTCGAGGTAGGAGGTAAAAAATATTGTTTACCTTTTAATTTATTTAGGGATTGCAGCTTTTTTCTTCTTAAATGTAGTGATACATGCCCTCAGAAAATTGCAATCCAGTGATGCATTTCAATTTATCTTTAAAATACATGTAAAAAGCTAAAGTGTCCTGTGTTACTCAAGGATCCGTGATGACAAGCTTGTAGAGTACAAACTTTGTAACTTTGCAATCATACCCTTGGAAACTCTTATCTTTTTTCCTGCAAAATCTTTCATGTTAATTAGGAATGTTTGCCTGTACGTGCCTATTATGCCGTTTCGATTAATTTTGTCCTCTTCAACTCCTCAAAATGTGTGCACCTGCCCATTGGTCATGGCCCTCCTCCGGTTTTATGTGATGAGAGGAAACCTTTCAAATGACCTCTTTTGACCTGAAATTGGATGATGATCTTAGGATGTTGCTTACTGCTGCCTTTTCGCATTTATTCTTCGTGAAATTATGCTCCTGCGTTAGATATTTTAAACAATCGGATGTCCTGCATAGTTTGACACAACAATCTGTAGTTTGTACTTCTAAACAGAACTGAAAAAGAAACAAAAACATTGTGGGCAAATGTAATTTTGTGTTTACATCAGTGGCGTAATTTTGTCAAAATCCCAGGGGGGGGGGAGTCGGCGCTAATTTTCCAGAATCAGATGAATAGGACGGCAGACACTGAAAAATGAGCCAAATAAAACCATAAAGGTAAAGATAAACAAAGAAATCTGACATGTTTCTGCGGATGCTTGAATTATGCAGGCTTATCTTAGTTTTGACAAGATTTTTGAAGAAACTAAATTTCACCGTGGTGAGCAAACTGGGGTTCGAGAGAACGCAAATCAATGTTTGGGAGGGAAAGTTGCCCCCCTTTCTGCCTCATAGCAAATTCTGTCCTTGGTTTGCATGTTTTGAAGATTAACAGTGAATGGTTTCTTTCGTACGTTTATTAGCTCTTTACCGATGAAATAACTTTTACAGCTCGATTATATTTAATTTATTCATCAGGTTTGTGGAAGGTCGGGCTTCGCCTATAGAATAAAAAAATAGTTTATGTTGAAATATCATTAAGGTCGTTCGATTCTTTAAAGAATCACTCTATCTCGTCTATTACAAGCTTTTTTAGTTTATGTGGCAAAACTGTTTAAAACTAATTGAGCGTTCTTACCATAAACTTTGGTAAGGGATCCGAATAGACGGTAGAAACCAAAAGACGACACCTACATCACCAGAAATATTGAAAATACTATGAAACTTCTCTAGTTTTGTGCTAGTTGTTCTATACTTGCAGTGAGGTAAAGATATGCAGAATAGATACAGGGACGGGGAAAACAGGAGGGCAGAGGGGGCCATACCCCCCCAAAGATTTGCCAAATCTCAATTTTTTCGTAACCACGTAAATTGAAATTGATTGTGACACATATTGTGTCACATTCACAGCAAGATATGCATATCAACACGAAAGACCCCTTTCAACACAATGACCTAAGGCACCTTAGTGGAATGTAAGAAAATTTGAACCCAGCCTACTTGCCCGCCCCCCTAATCTGCCTTAACTTTTCCCGTCGCTGAGATACTTTATAGAAGTTTAGAAGCCAGAAGCTATATACAGGGCAACTATGTAACAACATTGTAATCTTGTGCTGGGCACATATCTTTATACTAAGAATTCATTTTCCGCCTAGCTTGTCCATTGCAGACGTTATCGTAATCATCGCTGGTAATGTCGGTATTTGAAAAGAGTGTGTTGATTGCCAACTGGGAATACATATTGAGCTCTTAACTCCTTGTAGAATATTTGAATGATCGTTACAATGCCCAAGTCATCTAATGTAACAATGAACAGATAAAAACAATTTTAACAAAAGAATGTCAACAGACAACTCAACCACAAATCATCATGATAAATAACAAAGTAGATTGTTCGATTTGGTTTATGCCTCAACAAGAGAAATATTATTATCTAGTTATGCCATCCCTCTCCTAAGTGTTTTGAAAACTCACGACAGGAATCTAGACAAGGTAAGTTAACTGTGCAAATCAGAAAATGCACTCGTTTTTGTCGGGGAATTACTTACAGCAATGCTAACATAGGTGGAGATTTTTGATAAATCTTTCAACCGGGCTGTTCTTCTCATTATTAGATTATGTTTTCCCCTGGCATTTTTGTTGTCTCGATCTTTGGCAAAAGCTATAGCAACGAGTGTAGAAGTCTAAAGCAGGCATAATAGCCTAAAATGGGCTCAAATAATCTATTTCACGCCTTTGCTGTTATTGAAGATTATCTATAAAAATTGTAGTGATGCAGATAAGATATTGTCTTTACTTAGTTTTGAAAAGAGCATGTCACCATCGGGGACATCGATGATACTGTCTTTACATACCAAGTTTACCTGTTTAACCATGGAAGAATAAAACCAGGTTTTCAGAGCTGACCTTTTTAAAGTTGTAGGAAAACCACCGGCTGCAAAATTGTCATTTAGTAGCGTATTACAGATATTTCCCCAATAGCCTACATCTAATATCTTAAGGGCTGTTAGCGTTAACTTGTGCACTGATCTTGTTATTCTAGTCGTATCTTCTCAAGATGATTTTTAAATCTGTATGTTTACAAAAACGTTTACAACTAACTAAAACATAACAATAATTATTAGTGAGAAAGAGTAATCCCCTATAAATAAGAGATATGATCTGTCTTTCCCCCATAGATTAGAGATCAACAAAGGAGCCACTACAAAGGTATATATAGGAATGACGGCAAGTAATAACATAGATCAACAAAGGAGCCATTGGAACAGTATAATAATGACGGCAAGTGATAACATAGATCAACAAAGGAGCCACTACAAAGGTATATATAGGAATGACGGCAAGTAATAACATAGATCAACAAAGGAGCCATTAGAACAGTATAATGGCTCCTTTGTTGATCTATGCTATCACTTGCCATCATTATTAAACTGTTCTAATGGCTCCTTTGTTGATCTATGTTATCACTTGCCATGATTCTTAGACCTTTGCAATGGCTCCTTTGTTGATGTATGTTATCACTTGCCGTCATTCCTATATATACCTTTGTAGTGGCTCCTTTGTTGATCTATGTTATCACTTGTCATCATCATTATACTGTTCTTATGGCTCCTTTGTTGATCTATGTTATTACTTGCCTTCATTCCTATATATATCTTTGTAATGGCTACTTTGTTGATCTATGTTACTACTTGCCGTCATTCTTTTATGTACCTTTCTAATGGCTCCTTTGTTGATCTCAAGCCATCACAATGATCAAAGGTGAATGAAATATTATTGATAAAATCTGGTGTAAGGATATTATAAACTTTGTGCATGGAATCATACTTTGCAGGTTTTTAATGAGATTTTGTTGGCTGAGTGCAAGACATTTGATTAATGAAACTGATTAGTGAATGTTATAAAGATTAAGTATATAGATGACATCAGTGAAACCATGCTATTGACATGCAGTAATTAGCAGTTTACTGCTACTAAGGTATTAAGAGAAATTAATAAAATGTTTCAATGACTGTAAGTTGAATTGCTATGACCCCTGCCCCCTCATTCAGCCCTTACCTTATTTGCAATCTCCTAGTTTTTCTTCCCCTAAACAGAAGGTTTGATCTTGGAAGAGTGCCTTTTGATGATGAGTGACATTTTAAGTGCCTTTATTTCCAGCATATACCTTTTTTCAGTGCCTTAAATTCTGATGATATTTTTTATGATGCCATTTCCCCTGTACCTATTATACTGCATACCTATTACCTAACAACCAGGGAGTGGAATATTATGGTAGGGATTTTTATTTAGGAATATTTTCCTTAAAGATTTTTTCCAGCAGGGAGATTTTTAGCAAGGAGGAATATCTCTTTGGCAACTTCCATTGGGAATTTTTCTTTAGGGATATTTTCCTAGCAATTTTTTTGTTTGAGGATGTTTACCTACGTTCCTTAGTAAGGGTTCCAGGTAACAGACATAAATTTGTGAATTTAGATGACTTTTTAGCTGATGACAGTTTAAGCAACTCAGAAATCAAGCAAATACTAGTAGTAGGGACATAGATAGTGTGATATAGTGAATCAGCTGATTAATGATGATTCAACATACCTGTGTAGGTGGTAGTTTCCGTCCACATGTTGTATAGTCTTGAAAAGAACACTAGAGAAATCGAAAATTCGATCTCTGGTGGTGACGTATTTTCTATTTCTCTAGTGTTATTTTCAAAACCAACGTTTCTCACTGTATAAACTTGCAGGCTTCCTCCATGAATAGAAGTCTCCACAGATACAGAATAGTAAATAAGCAGAAGAGCAACTCCGGATATTCCAGCGAGTCACACTTTCATTGCGCATGCTTTAGCATGGAGGGACACTAAAACTAGGATTAGCATATGCATGCGTGCATCCATGCATGGATACATGCATCCATCGAGCCATCGATCCATCGGTCGATCGATCCATCGATCCATCCATAAGGCGTTCATCAAGGCGTCTGTCCATGAATGTATTCATCCGTACCATAGTTTATTCATTTAGTTGTTTATGTTTCTGGGTATTTAGGCATCTATGTCTAACACTATTTATTTTTGGAAAGAGGTTACATCATAGTTGATCAAGTTTTATTGAAAAACTCTGGTTACATTACGTACAATATTTATCTTTCATCTCACAGGGTTCCAGCCGAGCACACTTTAACAAAAGCACGGTCTGCTATTCAGGAACAACTTGGAACAGATGTCATTCCTGAGGGCTTTGTATTTTTAAGAAGCGTGGGACGATGCCTGGCTGCAGTAAGTACAGAGAATTAACATTTTACTCGTTTGTTGCACGGAAATTTGTGGTGCATGTTTGTTGCATGTAGGATCATTTTGGTACGTGAAACTAAAGTGATTTCTCACGATTAGTTCCTTTGTTTCTAAGTGATGTGCATCTGCAATCCTTTCGCCTTTCATTAGCTTGTTCTTAGATGTAGTTGATCTGCGTAAGGATATGGAACGGGGGTCGTCAGCGAGAGTACTTTACATGTCAAGGAAGATATGCTTTTTGTTCGTTAACATTTTGTTCATAGTCTACCCCCGTTCCAACAATCCGACTTTTCAAGAGAAGAAGACACCTTTGCCTGTGACGCCTGATGCCTGATTTCTTACTTCAGGGTAACAAGCAAGGCTTTTGATAAGTAAAAATAAAAAGGGGTATAGTAACCGGGGAATCGGAATCGGGGGCTGGTGCTCCCCACGTTCCTTACGTTTCTTCTTGTATAAATTCACTGGTTAGATTTTTTTTATTACAAGTCTTTGCTATTCCTTCCAATAACAGCATTGCATCTAGTTCTAGAAATAGTATAAGTATTTAGTCATATTTTTTCTATTTTATCCCACAACCTATGTACACGCCATTTTTGAGATCGTACCCCTCACATTTTGAAAATTGCCCTACGGTACTGGTCAACATACGATATCTTCATACCTACAAGTGACTCAACTTGTGTCTTCTTCTCTCGATCAATTAGGTTAATAAGACACAGGAAGATCGACTAAAAGCCAAACATTTCCTTCCGCCCGTGGTGAGTACCTAATGACAGCCTTTGTCGTGCTTTTCCAAACTTTTAGCGGCGCTTGCACTCCAAGAATTTACGGCTCCACTCGCGCCAGCCTTACACTAGGTTGAAATAACAAGGTTTTAAAAGGCATGGTTCTAAGTTTGAAAGGCCATATCTCGTCGATTCCTCAAGGTATCTTTCTCAAATTTGGAAAGGGTTTTCTATATCAACAAGAATAACGCAACCACGCCAAAATATTATCAAACTTCAGATAGTATCATCGAGAAGAGAGGATTTGAAATGTTAGTTCTGAAAAGAGCACTAGAGAAATATTTTTCTATTCCTCTAGTGTCCTTTTCAAAACTAAAACTTCAGATAGTCATTAAATTATTAATTCACTTTATAGTACTCCATTTTGGTACATAGTTTCGAAGTAAAGTTTATGGAGCTTACGCTTCATTTCTTATTGTGGTGGGGATAGGGTGTAACCTATACCCAGACCTCCATAGCCAGGCTAAAGTCTGATTGTTGCACATCTTAAGGCATAATTAAAACTTTTTCTAGTTGTTGATGGATTGTCGTGTTCTTGTTGATGTTTTTGCAGATTAACAGATGAGTTTAGCATGGATACTTCTTTACCTTACACTTCTTCAAGGTATGCTATATTTTTCCTTATTGCTATATTACTAGTT
Organism: Alatinidae sp. Z8VKAUB7J3; assembly: GCA_010016025.2. NCBI lineage: Eukaryota > Metazoa > Cnidaria > Cubozoa > Carybdeida > Alatinidae > Alatinidae sp. Z8VKAUB7J3. The sequence continues at coordinate 67,753,914 of JAAAKM020073195.1, read as the reverse complement.
TTGTCAGTTTTTCTAGCATTGTCAGTGGATTGACTGTGTTTTGGCTTAAATTAAAGCCACCAAGGCTTACCGTTTTTACATTGTTATGTGCTTTACCTCTTGAACTTGCACAAAGGTGGCTCCTGCCTCCTGTGTAAAATGACTCTAAAAGTAAAAGAACTTAAACAATTAATCTGGAGCGTAATGTAATAATGAAATTCGTTGAGTACATACAAGTATTGCTAATACAACTGTACACATACCGTACATCAATAGTCAGACGCATTACTGTTGACTATTTATTGTTGTATAGTGTTTGACCGGGGATTACAATAACTGTTATTTGAAAGTTAAGTGCAAGGCCTCTACGATATTGAATTTAACACTATAACTTGTAACTTGTGACTTGATGCTTTGTACCCATGGAAGTCAGAGCCGGTTTTTGGCAACAGGGGCCCTGTGCCATAACGTTATTTTGGGGCCCTATATTTAGTCCTTGTAAAAATAGGTCAATATTTTTGGGGCTTCACTGAGCTGTGCGGGCCACCAAAATTTCCAGCTTAGGTACTGGGCCCTATGCCGTGGCACGGTAGGCACCCCCTAAAACCAGCACTGATGGAAGTACATATACCCTCGGCTAAGAATCTTGGTACTATAATAAGAAGAAGTGTCATTAATTTGTTTATTATACGTTTCATAATATCGCATATTTATTTACTTTAAGTTTCATTGAGATTGACCATTACAGACCACATTGTTAGAACCACAAAGTGATAGTAGATATAGTGATAACCATAAATGTACAAAGGGGCTTGTGGTGGACATGGTTTGGGATCGTAACTTACTGCTGATGGCATTTTGAGGTTCAAATACACAAGACGGTGACCTTCGAATTGATTTCTTTGACATTCGTACTGCGTTGTGTGTACCATGATGGTGTGGTGTAGTGTAGTGTAGTGTAGTGTAATGTAGTGTAGTGTAGTGTAGCGTGGTGTAGTGTAACGTAGTGTAATGTAGTAAATTATAATATAGTATAGTATAATATAGTATAGTATATTATAGTGAAGTATAGTATAGCATAGTAAAATATAGTATAAAATAAGATATAGTTAAGTATTGTATACTATAACATAGTATAGTGCAGTATAGTATAGTATAGTATAGTATAGTATAGTATAGTATAGTATAGTAAAGTATAGTATAGTGAAGTATTGCATTTTTTCAGTGCAGTATAGTATAGTGAAGTATAGTACACTTAAGAATAGTATAGTGTAATACAATACAAAATAAGGCATAGTAAAGTATTGTATACTATAATATAGTATAGTACAGTATAATATAGTAAAGTATACTATAATAAAGTATGCTATAGTGAAGTATTGTCTTGTATAGTATAGTATAGTATGGTATAGTATAGTATGGTCAAGTAAAGTATACTCCAGTATAGTATAATACCGTGCAGTATAGTATAGTAAATTTTGTTGTACCATATATCACAAGAACGTGGAGTGTACCCTAATACAGCTACTAAAATCATTTCGGCGACAGGTTTAAATAGATGCATAAAAGAATAAAGACAGAATCTGGTCTGAAACTACTTACCGGAGTACAGCAAACAGAGACGCATCCAACAATTGATGCAGAGAGGGTAATAATGGCACAGAGGGCAGCAAAGATTACAATCGACCAAAGTAAGGCAGCGACTGCTTCAAGGGTATCACATCCGGACACTGAAGGAAATAAGAGAACAGAACGAAAACGTATATGAAACCACGAAAATTGACAAATACCAAAACAAGTCTTTACCCTTTCAACCAATTCATGATTACTTGTAACTATCTCTAGAATATTGCACGACATGACGAAAACATTGTGTACTGAATAGCTTTGTTCATCTGACACTCCTCAGAGTACTAACGTCAGAATGACCGAAATGGGATGTGTGAATAAGTACTGAACTGTATTTTGAAGGAGCTAAGCAGAAATTGCACTGCCTGAATGGCTTGTATTACATCCAATCCTTGCCAAAAGGCCCAGAAGCGGTCCGATTGACTCCTTCAAAATACAGTTTGGTATACTCTTCCACACATCCCATTTCGGTCATTCTGACGTTAGTGTGCTGAGGCGTGTCAAACGAAAAAAGTAAACCACTGAACAAGGCAACTACTAAATAAAGGGTAGCTGGGGCGCTCAAAGGCAATGGCCCTCAATTTGGGCTAGCGAAGCAAGCCATGAGGCTGGCTTAACAAACCACAAAGTAGAATCCATAGGCTATTATCTTCATAGACACTTCGATTACGAAGAAGGCTGAAATTAAAATAGAATAGGTGATTAGCATTTTTATGTTTTGTTATTATTATCAAACTTATACTACACGAAGTCATTTATAAACAGGGAGCTAAACATGTTTATATCCATTTTGCGCCTTAAAAACAGTTTTCTTCAGTAGCAGGAATGTTAATAATAAGATTAAAACCTCAACATGTTGTTGTTTTCACTATAATACATTTCATTCATAAGTTTATTAACGTATACTGTAATAGGTATGTAGGCCCTACCATCACCTAACCGATCTAATGGATGTTCTGAAGTGTGTTTCAACAGTTAACTGACTACTGACACCGAACACATAGTAGTTGTATAACAGCATAGACAACTGTCCGGATAACCAAGCTTACATAAGCTTACCTCTTATAGCATTACCATTCAAACTAAAAATACTACTACAATTGTCTTTGGATTTAGATAAATCCCCAAAGTCCTGAGGAAGTAATTTTCTCGCGGATTAAGGCTAGACAATAGGACCAAATTACGTTTCCAAATCTTTGATGCTTACGGTACCAATACCAATGGAGGTATTAAATAGTCTATTTCAATTATATATGTGTCAAAATATATCAAGAATTAGACACAAATTTTATGCCATTTGCCCTTATTTAAAAATAGAATTATAGAGGACAAGAAGGAATCAGAATCAAGCGACAAAGTTAGTCAAAAACTACACCATTTGAGACAATGACAATCTGAGCACCACTGGAATTTATGACACTTCTACATGTTACACAATGATGTTCTATGAGAAAAAAGTATGCGAATAGCCTAACATAATTTGGATGGCTAAGGAAGTCCAACAAAACGTCTTATAAATTTAGGTCCCATATCTAAGAACATCCTTAAAGTTTTATCGAAGGGGGAAACGGAAAAGATAACATTTCACATCTGAGGTTTATAATGATGTTGTGAAAAGAAAATGGGTGGCAGATGGTTCGCTAAAGAGTAGAGTACAAAGCAACTATTGGAACGATGTGACACTGCAATCTTTCATCCTTTGTCTCTATCCTCATCAATGTGTACTTTATAGACTTAATGTATTAAACTGTTGAATATTAACATAAAACCTTTCCTTTAGTCTCAGATTAATACGCTGATATGCAATGTGGAAGAATATAGGGATCAAGTGACAATTTTTACTATTAAAAGTTGGTTGTGCAGGTCTTACAAAGCATCTAAGTGCTTCCCACCTTTCCCCGAATCAACAGGAAGTATTTGTACAGTTTCCATCAACAAAATCATGTATTTTCAATGCTTGAACAATCATTACTTAGCTCTTTTGAGACAATGTTTAGGAAACACAAATATAAAGTTTAACATACCTACGAATCCAATGTCAATTCGTTTCAAGTACCAATTCAACTTCCCAGCATAGGATATTAACAGATTTATCTGGATTCAAACTTGAATTTGGGGACATCCTTAAGAGCCATAAGGAATTCCAAGTCTGTGACGTTTAGCTCCACTTCGTATGTTAAGTAATGTGCTACGCAATGAGCATGTTGACTACAATGCAAAGGATGAAGTACTGCGAGCACTGACCATCAGAAGTATTTATGCTCTTTTATTTTGTATGTTTAATACGGATTTCTTTTGCTCTAACTCCTTTAGAAAAAGTATATATGATGATACAGGAAAAGGGTTTATCCGAACTAGTCCAAGTTCCATATGTTCTATCCTGTGAACCCATCCTGAACCATTAAGCTGGAATTCTTCAACACTAGTAGAGTGAGCCTGTTACATACCACCCCACTTTAAAAGGAGAAATAAGTGTGGTGTTAATCTTTAAACTTGTGTAATTTAAAGGCTGCTGTACCACCCAATGGGTGCAATTTATTTTCGTTAACCAACTGTGCATTAAAATCACGCTATTGATCAGTCTACGTATGCAGGGCCGTTTCCTATTCCGCAATTTGGCCTAACAAAGGGGCTAGCTGTTCGTGAGTTGGTTGATGTAGGGCTTTAATGGGGGCCTGTGGCATATGGCCGATGCAAGAACAAAATTCCAAGCATAACACACGACTAGTTACTACAATTGACTTCGACATACATTAAGGACATGTGCTAGATTGGCTGTTTAAACAAACTTACTAAAAATATCATTGTAAATTAGACAAATTTAGAGAGGAAAAAAAATGAAAACGAGCTCACCTGGATCAAAGTCTTTGGCAACACTGTGGCATGATGGCAAGGGCAATCACTTGAACGGCTGACGTGAGACAAACTGCTTCAGGAGCAGTGTGAACGAGCAAACCAAGGCAAACAACGGCAGTAACAACAGGAACAGCAGGAACAACAGGAACAGCAGAAACAACAGCAGAAACGGCAGGAACAACAGGAACAGTTGAAACGGCAGGAACAGCAGTACTGGTTGAATAGGCAGGAACAGCAAGAACAACTTGTAACCGGGACTGTGGTAAAGAGCAATGGAGAGTTCTTTGTTGTTTTCCAGTGTGATGTTTGAAACGTAGGATGCCCGGGTCCTCCACCAAATATGTTAGACGCCATTGATTGAAGGCACCAACATATAGGTACCGAGGTTGAAGGGGAGAAGACAGGAGACAAGGTTTATTTCCTTGGTTTATTGACGGATCCAATTCATATTTCCGTTAAATAATACGCATGACACTACTCAATCTTGACGAGCCAATTATAGATGAAAAGTCCAGCAACTGCTAACAAAACCGTAAACCTGATGTGATTATTGAAAATTCTAAGGCAGATGGTTTTCCTAAAATCGCCTATCTCAACAGTTATATTGATGGAAAGTTCCATATTTAAAGACCGCACTAAAAGATTACAAAAAGTACGGACGTCACGGAAAACAAGTACAAAATTTTAGCGCGGATAACATTAACGAAAAACAGCTAATCTAAATATAAAACCCTTTTGTTTACAAAGAGAAGGCTTACGTAAGGCTATATGTACAGCCTCCAAAACAGACAGATGAAGCTTCGATTGTGCTCTCCCCAGTATTTTAAACTGTTCGTTACGGTACTCGGACAGACAGTGTTCATTCTCAAATAAATGTTCCAAAATAGCGGACTTTGCTCCCCGCTCCAGACGAGCCTTCTGCCATATCAAAGGGGTACTGTGTATCTTCTTTGGTACGTGTTGATGGATCCTCTCATACAGTCTTTTAGTCGTACGGCCTACATACCGTGCTCCGCAACGGCATTCATACTGATAAACAACATTACTGGTTTGATGGGTAGGCATTACGTCCTTTTGACCAGAAGGGTAGATTGGCTTCGTTGTAAAAACAACCTTTGGCTCACTCGACGCATAACATTCCTTAATTGCTCTTATAATTCTATTTCCAAAAATCTATTTTCAAAAATCTATTTTCAATTTTTTTTCCCCACCAATCATGTGTCAGCTACTGTAAATTTCGATGCTTTAGATGTGTATAAATTCTGTTGTAACGATGTATGATGTACCGATGTATTAAGTCTGAAGAGAATCGGCAAAAAGCTTCACTAACACTTCTTTTTCTGAGTATTTTTATATCTTCATGGAGTAAGGGACTTAAAGATTGCGTCACCATTAAAAAAAATAGGGACTCTCACAATATTTTGCTGTTTTCTGATTGATGCAGACAGGGTTTCAAGTTTAAAAACGGTTTCTTGCAAAGTATTTGAGATAAATGCTCTCAAAGCTCTATCACGCTCTTCAGATCTTTTCCATGTGGACGTACAATTTTGGACATAAATTGACGTAAACTGACTCACCCCCGTTCCAACTGACGATGGACTTTGAAAATCTTCATTTCGGCGACTTGCATGCCACACCTTACTGTTCATAGGAGGTAAGGAGCAGATAGCTTGTAATACTTCAAAATGGAGCCTCTTTCCTCTCCTCAGTGTCTTCCATGATTCCAGTCATTTTCATCGAGATTTAGTAAAAGTTTACATTATTTTTGTCCACAATTGTAGTTCATGATTTAATGAGCTGAGCACGACTAAATTGACATTGTTTAATAACGAGCCTTTTGCAGCTTAAAATTGTCATTGCTCATAGTTGCTATTGATTGGTAGACGGGCTACCATGTGATCTAGTAAGATCTCAATTTTCCTATATAAAAGGGTTGATGACATCGTCACTTGACAACTGTATTGAGAGTGACGTAGTGGTATACCCACTGAAAAGGGTTACTTGTATCTACTTTACCTGTGCTGTGATGTCGATTAGTGAACTGCGTACCGTGTTCGACGACGTATTTGGCCTGTTCTGGAAGTAGTCTTACTTCAATTCACTTATTTACACGAGACACCTCCAAGCCGTTGAATATTTGTTTCCCCTCAGTGTAACATTCAAGGAACTGAGTTTATTCACTTGTAGATATAACTACACATATACTGTTCTTAAGGTCCTCGTTCTTCAACTCCCAGACTTGGTCTTAAATTTATTATCTGAACCATATTTCCGGGTTTGTCTAAGCACCAAGCACTTTGTTCAATTCACTTATTTACAAGAGACTCATCCAAACCGTCGAATATTTGTTTCTCCTCAGTGTAACATTAAATGAACTATTTCATTGTTGGATTGCGTTAGCTATTTCGAATCTGCATAATTTTTGCATCCTGATATGAAGAAAAGCGACGCGATTTATGATAGGGAATGGAATAAAAGGGCGTGCTGTAAATAGGGAAAGCAGCATTGTTACGAAGGGTACTTATGAAAGTTCAGTGAGGTTGTCATTGGGTTTTTATGTTACAGATTGTGAAATCGAATCGCGTTTATAGAAGTTCTAATTTCAATATTTCATAGTTTTTCTGTACGATGTTTTTCCCAATTTTCTCCATTTCAAAGGCTCTCCTCCTCATTTTATCAGTCACATAGAAATGCCTCCACCCAATTGAAGAAGAAACTTTAAACATTAATCGATATTCAATAACGGAGGGGTTGTTTTGATAACAATAGTTTCGAAAGTTCACAGAGAAAGGAAGGGGCCTCAGCCTCCTAAGAAAAGGAAATTTGACCCCATGTTAAAGTTATGGTACTCTGTCAGTTAGTGGTAATGCTAAGTGGTAATGCTAAGAGCAATGTGCCCGCAAATCCAATCCACTCTCAACTCAGTTTCACGATGTTCTGTAAGGTATCGTGCACAAAATACTCCCCTGGATGCCCCTGAGGAACATATCTTTTTAAGTATAGCGCAGAATGTGGTAGCTGATTAAAACATGTTTAGGAAGAAGTCACTTACTGTCGACTGTGGAGCGTTCACCGCCGGTATCGATGGCTTCGATGATAGAGAAAAAATGGTTTTAATACCACGGAGCAATGTAGTCGTTTTGGCCACCAGTTGGAGTTGAAGTATTCGTTTCTTATTATCGTCGTCATTTGTATACCTTTGAATGCTTCTCTTCCAAACCAGTTCTCTGATGCTCAGTCAGTAAACACGAAGCCATTCCCTGGGAAGAGAAGCCACAAGCACAAGATTTTGATATCCGCCTGTAGAGGTTGGAGGACGCTTTATCTGCTCTGGTTTGAAGGGGCTGCTCTACAACGTCAGCTTCTCGGCCTTTGGCAAGGAATGGATGTAGTATCTGTTCTTATTGATGACAGATGCTTTCCATAATCCGCGAAAGGCGGTCCTACAGGACGGTTGAGTCTGCCTCATGGCTTTCTTCTCTGCCCGGTAGCCAAAATTGAGGGGTGTTGCCCTTGGACGCCCCAGCTTTTTGAAAAGAACACTAGTGAAATAGAAAATATGTCACCACCGGGGATCGAACCCATTCTTTGTTGTTCTTTTCAAAACTAACATTTCAAATCTTCTCTTCTCGATGGTAATTTCGAATGTCTGCGAATGTCCACTCTGGTATATTTATTTGATGATGTGATGTGGAGAGTGAGCATCGAATTTAAAATTGTAGAACTTATTTGAAGAAAACATAACCTAGGAAGTGAGGCGTCAGAAAGCATTAGGATTGTAAAATTTACCAAGACTGTCTTCCACCCGGCAGTGGAGGCTAGTGTAAAATTTCGTGAGAAAGTTAAGGAGGTTTCTCATTAAATTCCTCCAAACGATTTCCCAACGCTGGAGGTATGGGTACCCAGAAAATTTACAACTCCAAAAAGTCTTGCATTTAGCCAATATTTCAACACCAATAACCGCATACGTTAACGAAGCTAAGAGCAATTCAAGCGTAGTACAGGATATTTTATCCAGCATGCAGTCAGTCGACTTTGGAGGTGTTGATGACCTGACGATTGTTGTGTTGATTCTAGTGCAGAAGAAGGCGACAGAGCGATTGCATGTATGAAAGACTCGCACGACCAAGGCCCATGCCAAACTCTTTCACCAACTGCGACCACCGATTTTTAACTCTTGAAGTAGCTACAAGTCAATGACAATGCAATTACTGCTGCTACTGAGTAACACAAAATGCAGCTCACCAAGCAAAGAAAGTTTGTTCACATTTAAGGTGATTAAGGAAGAAAGTTAAACTTCAATGGGCTACTGAACAAAAGCAAAACGATCCACCATGCAGGTTGATTAGCAAGTAAGATAACAGTGATGATTTGAAGACAAGTAATCATAATATTTTTGAGTCCAAATAATTTTCAAGTGCATGAGCGAGAAGGAAACCAAAATAAGCCAACGAAAGCTTGCGGGGACGATTTTATGCTACTGCACCGTCTCACAAGGTAACGTTTGACTTGTATGGCGCCTATCCACTCATGCCATTGTCAGTACTTCCAGGAATTCATACGTGGTCATCAAAGCAGAAGTCAGTCATCAAAAGACATGGATTACCCAGCCGGCTTCAGGAAGGAGAAAAAACAATATATGTTGCAGCTTTGCTTTTTCGGAAATAGCTCACAAGTTTTTGAGAGAACGACAGGCGAGGAGGTTCAAATAACATCCTATCAACTTGATGTTGATGTATGCCACACAAGAGGATGCTTGGACTGACAGAAATTGCTCGGTGACATCATAAGTCAATTCCACATTCAAAGCCTCCTTGAACGACTTGGAACAATTGTGCCTTTCGTGGACTAAAATCAGAATCAGAAATCAAGTTTGAAGAAAACCCAGATTTAAAAGGGGTGATGTGGTATTGTCTGAAAAATTATTCTGACTTGTGGCAAGTGACTGATGTGTGTGTATTGCACATACTGTTCATAGGGAAGCGAGAAGTGACTGTAGGTGTTGATTTGCTTAGCGCTCTTTTTGATCAAGTCACCGATCTAAATGGAAAAGACAAGAATTGCTGCATGAAAATAAACTACCATGGATAAAGGATGATAGGAATGGAAAGTTTACTCTTGATTTAAAAGAATCAGAAAAGAAGGAACATCCATCTAGGTGCTAGGGATGACAAACGTCCACATTGACTTTGTTTTCTTTTTGTACAAGGATTTAATTTGTAATTTCTGTATCTTCAAGAAGTGAGATGTTAGATTCAACGAGAGATTTTAATTATCATAATCTATAATTGACATTCCTGGTGGTGACATTTTTTCTATTTCTCTCGTGTTCTTTTCAAAGCTAACATTTCAAATCCTCTCTTCTCGGTGAGTACTTTTTTCTTAAATAAAATAAAGACTAAGCAAAGTTTAAAAGGGCTTCTTCCAGGTTTGTGGTAACAGCTTCGTCTGTTCATTAAATTCATGTAGGTTGCAACACAAGAAATTGGGTATGTAAGGGAATGACCAGATCACAGCACCAAATAATACAATAACAACATGCAAAAAATGCGAGCTAAGATGTACTTGATAAAGTGGACATAACATGAGGCCTTTTGTATTTTAGATCATTCTCTTGCTATTGTGAGAGGTATGTTATTCTTTCTCAAAAATACAGCAGTACTCTTTAATGTTAATCAACCTTACTAGATCAAAACTGTTTTAATAAGTGTAAAAAATGTATCCTCAATTTTGTAGCATACATCATTATGGTACTTCTATAGCCTAATAAAGTAACAGCGATAGCTCATTTGCTAGTGCCAACCTGCATTTTCTCGGCGGACCTCAAAGGAATGGGGTACACTAATCAAAAACTAATAATACATAGTTAAGTTTAAGTTTTTAATGTTAATTTCTATCGTTCTGGTGTAAAAATTGGCATTCTAAGTGTTTGAATGAAGCAACCTTGTTATGAATTTGTGTCTCGTAAAAGCGGTAAGTTGTGTTTCTTGCAAAAATTTACAGTATTGTACTTTCACGAAACTTTAATCTTTAGTACTCTTCTGAAAATAAGCGGTGATCTGGATAAAATACTATCCATTAATATTAATGTCATGCATCATACCCTTCCTTTTTGTAGCCATTTATTTGGTTTCCATCATTTACCAAAATCATGTGTACCCTGTTCCTTTAAGGTCCATCCATTTCCCCTTTCGTTAGGGTAAATAATAAAATAATTTAAAAAGCAATTTGACATTTTAAGTAAATACTTACAATCACTCCATCTACAAGCTGACCGTGGCTCGTGAACTCATTCATCATCAATATTTCTAATTATCCAAAAATAACAATTAATCAATAAAGCTATCCACTTTCTTTGCGATTCGAAACAAACGCGCAAAATGGCTATCATTGGTTTTCGTAGAAAATCTGACTCTTACTCTGCCTCTTGCTTTGCCTCTTGCTCTGACTCTTACTCTGCCTCTTGCTCTGCCTCTTGCTCTGCCTCTTGCTCTGCCTCTTGCTCTGCCTCTTGCTCTGACTCTTACGAATTATGATGTTTGCTTTTCACCTGTTTTAGACATCTAAGGTCTTTTCGACTCTCTTAAATCCGCCTTAAGAACATAAACCACATAAATCCAATACATCCATGCTAACCCCGCTTGTCAACTCTCACCGTCGGCTAAATTTTGAACTATTCTAGCTCACGAACACCAAGTGTGCAATCAGAGATGGAAAACTGAAGAGATATGTTAATCCCTAACACACGATTGTAATATAAATCAAACGATGTACTTTTGTCTTTCGAGGTTTTTAAAAGTACTGATAAAACAGTCATCATTGAAAGAACGTTGCAGCTCAGTGTGCTCCTGTTCAATTTATTATGACACGGATTTTGTCATAAAAAGTTATTTCATGGAATAATCTTATAATTGCAAGGCAGAAAAACCAGCATTGCAACAGAAACCGGACCAAAAATAGACCTCTTATATGCGATACTAATTGTGACGTCAAACAGATCCGTCGCAATTATAGTCTTCTATAATCAAGAGCAACCATCGGTAATTAGGTATTAATACTCTCTTTACAGCTATTAACATAAAATAGCGCATGTCTAGAAACTTTAATATGAAACTTTCAAATAAGAAAGTACACATATTTTTAAAACAGCGTACTGTTTTTGCAATTGTTTGCCTCGAAATATAAACGTTTATCAAGCTCTAACAGCCCTTACAATATTTAAAGTAGACAAAAAGACGATTAAAATTTCTCAAAATGTCATAACAAGGAATCGTGCAAATCGCCATTAAAAAATAAATAAACTGGAAAGCTACTATTCTATATAATTTCGAGAATGAAGAACTTTATATTTTGTGGACCAAAATATATATCGGTCTTAGCAAACAACACACCGGGCAAATTAGAAGTAATCTTTTCATTATAATCTACACTATGGTCCTGACCCCTCTTATATTTTCAAAATAATCCAGCAAAATACAGTCGTTTATCATAAAGCAACAAATGCCTTATGGCATAGCAGTTTTACAGATACGTGGAGATATTTTCTTGCCACTTATAGTCAATGTTTTAACAGAGTACCATAAAATATTTTGAAAAAATAGTATTAATGTAAATTTGTTACCAACAGTAACCAGTAATTGAATGTATTTTAAATTAAATTGTAAAGCGCTTAGAGACATTAACGTGTATGAGCGCTATATAAGAAATATATATCATTATTATTATTATTATTATTATTATTATTATTATTATTATTATTATTATTATTTTTCGTCCTAGAACTCACGGTAGGCTTCGAGACAAAATTAAAAGCTAACTGTGAACGAAAATCATTGAAATATGGCGACTTGCAGGAAGTATCCTACCTTTAGTGTCATAAGAAGGTCTGGGGACTATTCTGATGCAACTTTCCAAATAAACGACAACAGAAAACTTCGACAGACGGATTAGCTACAGTTACTAGTAGGCCGATAAATATAATCAGAGAATGTGTGGCGAAGGGATTAACCGGGAAGTCTGGAAGGCGAACAGCAAAAAACTCAAACCTACTAAACATATTAAATGCTTCAAATTTTAAGACGAAAAATAATATTTTGAATAAAATTAAATTTTGGATGACAAAATTGCTTTCTTCAAATTTTTTGGTACATAGCTTTCCTCTCCAATTTGTGAGTTTACAACTTATTTTAATATAAAGTATGCTGATTGAGTATCACGACTTTCGTGACTGTTTACAAATGGCGAAGGAATTCGAGTTAGATGATGCAAGACGATGAAAATTGCCAATAGTAGAATTTTTGAAATTGTTAGAAAAATTTTACTGTAAAAACCATAACGAAAGGCCCCTACCACTCTTTTACGGAATACCTTTAAAGTAGTTTGTAAGAGATTCTTGCTTGCTGCAATCCTTGTTTTAATGAAATTAAGCATTTAACAGGTTTCAGATTGAAAAGAGGAGAAGGTGAGAATGGCGAGGAGAAGGTGAAAATGGTGCAAAGGATATGCAAAATTTGGTTCTTTTGGTTTGTCCCCTCTTTCATTCCCACTCCGCGGTCCCTGGTATATTAAACTTTGCATCAATAACACAATGGACAAGCACTTTCCTAGCTAGCTGTGGTCAGTGTTGATCACCTAGACAAGGGTTTCTCCATCTCAGGCAGTAAATAACCCACTCTAAGCTACCAAAATTATTCAGTACCCACCTTCCCCTCCTCCAGGATCCAAAGAAATACAGCATAGTTTCACATCATTGATATTACACAAGTACACCATGAAATAAACAGTCAATAAAAGAGTCGTAACATACTACATTATAAACAAATATGTGCAACAAAACGGATACTTTTATTAGACAGATATGCTATTAGCTTTGCGTAATCAAGGATTTTGTCAGAAAATTTTCAGATAAGTACTTTCCTAGGAATGTCTTAGTGATATCTTTGATGTGTCTTAGACGCCCTAGTACTCCTTGTGTCAGTTCCATCCCCACCTGAAATATCATTCAGATATCCCTGGACGGGCTCCCTGGACCCCTGTTGTGAAACACTGATGTTTTGCAATCATTTTTGTCTCAATATTTCGTATCTTCACTAAGATAAATATTCGTTTTATTTTTCAGTAAATCGCTAGAACAGAACTCTCAACTTGGAGCTGGAGATGGAAAATCACTGTTGATTAATAAGGGCATGACAATCAATGGACAATTAAAACTGATAATTGTAAGTAGTCAGTTGTTAATTTCTTACTTTTTGAGGACTTGGGGGGGGGAGGGGGGCACTGTGCTTTTGTCTTAGAGTCATAATTTTGTGTGCTCTTTTCATTTTGTTACAGAGGACTTTGGTTTTGAACACCGTTTTTGGGTTTACAGTGGCAGGAGAGGAGTCCATTGTTGGGTGTGTGATGAAAGTGCAAGAAAACTTTCCCAAATGGGAAGGTCAGCAGTTGCTGAATATCTCAGCATTATTAAGGTATTTATCACTTAGATAATACAAAGCATTTGCACTGCTTATAAGAATCAGTTCTTTGGTGCACTTCTTTTTGCCATTTAATGGTTAAAGTAAAGTTAACTTAATGGGTTGTCGTTAATTTTTAAGAGCCATCTTTGTCCAATGGATTGTTCACTTGCTTTCTATGCTAGAAGGTATGGGTTTGATACTCCAAGGACCATCAGTGATGACAGGAAGGACAACTGGTCTTAAAGTGCTCCAAGCTTCAACAATAGGTCTTGCTAATAGGAGTGCAAAACATAAGAACTGCATCATCATAGTTAATTGGCACTTCTCTATCCGTGACTCTTGTTGTCATAATACAATTCATAGTTTTGTTCTTCATATTTCTTTTCATGTAGATCTCATTCTCATTTCAAGCATAAATATTCCTCTTTCCGTACTATGGACTCTTTTCATGCCTCATACATCTTACACCTTATACCCCCTTCTTCTATTTGTTACCATTGTTTGTTCTTGAGACTATGTATTGCACACCATCTTTTTGTGTTTCATGACTTTGTTCCCAGTTTAGCTACCTGTCCTTCATTTACTTTGTTACCAATTTTGCCACCTACCCTTGTGTTCAGCAATGAGCTCTTTTCTACTACTAGTGTTACAGTCACTTTCGCTAGAGGCATTGTAATTTCTTGTCTGTGATATTAATAACAAAGTTTCGAACAAATTATCCCTATGTTCAAATGTGGGAATAAGATAATTGGCAGTACCATATTTACCCTTTTCTGTTCCTTTTTTGCCAGGGTGGTGAAAATCAAGTGAAGAAAGTAACACTACCAAAAACCATGCATCCATCCATAAGGTACAATTAGTTGTATCCATAGTCTTGTAATGTTAGCATACACCATACTTTTGAGATTAAATTAATGTTGCTGTATTGGAGCTGCTGTATCCCTGTGGCTGGAGTCTATATAGTCCAGTCAGTTCCATTTTATAACATTTGGAAAGGGTTCTTTTACTTTAGTTGTAATTGTAAGGATCTATATTCAAGTTGCAAACTTCGGTCGTAGAATAGCAGTTTAACTTCATGTGATGCACCAGTATTCAGTGGCAATGGCAAACTCGATTGCCGCCATCCTCATACATTAACCTCACTAACCCACGGCCTAAGAGAGACCCATTTATTCATACAACCAATAACTCGTATTAAGCATTACATTTATAAAGAAGTATTGAACCAAGGTTTTCCTTTTACAGTATCAAAAGCATTTGACTATTTAAAGACACAACCACCTAAGGACTCATATGGATTTGTACATAACGTTTCAGCATTCACTGCTGCCACTATCACGTGAAGAGCAATGTCAAATTAGTAAACATTAAAAAAAACATCTAGGTAGTTGTTACTACTTCGTTTTAATACATTGTTACTTAATAATGGTAGCAGTAAATGCTGAAACGTTGTGCACCAATCCAATAAAGTTTTATTCCAGGCGCTGGTTATCATTAGTGGTTTCAAAACCCTCAGACGACAACCGTTACTTGCGTATCAGCATAATTATTTTTCCCAAGTCTTAGAAGGGGCATGAGTCTCAAATCAACTCTTTCTCTTGTGATTTAAACTTCTTCCCTGGATGAAGCCACCGGGCCTAGGAAAAGGATATCAGAAATGACAAGTAATAAAGCAAAGTTTAGGAGCTAATATGACTACAAGGTACAGTAAATAACAATATTTAAATCCCTTTTTTTACAACAAAAGCCGAGTCTTCTGAAATACCGAAATTGCTTGACGTTGTCATAGAATCATAACCACTGTCCTGCTACGTTTGCATTGCTATCTTACTTGGACGTCTGCAACTAAAGGGTGATGACGAGACAGGATTTTAATAATTTAATATGTATATATGTATATATATATATATATGGACGTTATATATATATATATATATATATGGGTCTACAGTTTTGTTGCCATGACGATCATTATCATCACCACTATAATCACAAGCATAATCAGCACCATCAAGACGACCACCATCATCATCACGATCATCATCTCTATCATCATCAACATTATTATTGCCATCACCATCATAATTCCATAAACTAATCAATTATCAAGAATACATTATCAAGAATGCGATTTTAAGGACGTTCATGCAAGAAACGTTTCTTTTTAATTGATAATTCACAAATTACCAATGACGGTTTTCAGTTGGAGAGAAACCACAATGTTTTTACTGATTTGACTGTATTACAAGCATTTCTATCAGGGCTTTTCCTGCAAAATGCACTTTTAAATTTTTGTTTTCCCTCTCATCAAAGATCATCAGGGTAGGCTCCCTTCCTTCTTTCCTGTGTTTCTTACGCCAATCTTGTCACTTGCTTGTCTGACTGCTTGTTGGTAGCTAAGCTCTGACCAGTTTTTGATGTCGTCCATTCATGTTAGTCGAGGTCTCCCCCTCTGACGCTTTGCCTCAAAATTACCTTCTAAGAGGAGCTTTTGTAAGCTTTGATGTCTCATTAAGTGTCCAAAATGTTTCATTATTTTAGCTTGTACTATACTGAGGTTGGCATTCTGTTTAAGACTTAGGCATTACTAACTTTGTCTGTCCAGGGTATTTTCAGTATTCTTTCTATAGCACCAAATTTCAAACGTCTCTATTCTTCGAAAAATTGCTTTTGATATGGTCCAAGTTTCACAGAGCAAATTTGACCAAATATAAGATTGTGAACCTTGCTCTTTACGTACGGCTAATGGTGGCACCTTAACATTAAGCCGTCAAGTTTGTGTTGAAATGGCATTGGAATCGGCCACCATAAATATCACGTTTGGATTGGCAACAAATTTGAGTACCCCAATTTTTCTTGGCAGCCCCACTTTACAGCGTATGGGGGCTATTATGGATTACACCACTAAGAAATGTTATATTAAGGCCCTTGATTTGCATGTTTCTTGGACACGTGCAGTCTCTGGTGCTTCATTGTCAGATACGACAAATATTGTTTTAGCTCCTGGTCTCATTGATTCTTCAGCCCTTAAGGCTAATAGTGCTTTGTCATTACTTGTTGCTAACATTGGCTCTCGCCAAGTTTCATTATCCACTGGCACTAAGCTTGCAAAGTTTGCACCTTTGTCTCATACTGTGAGTGATGACTGCCAATTGCTTAGTTTTGATGAGTCGCCTGTTTGCAATACAGTTGTTGCGCCCATTGATTTGTTTGTTGCTAATGAGGAGAGTGCTACTAACGATGGTTCTGTGCGGAGTGAGACTAATGATGACGGTTCTCAACAAGCTAGCCTTATTAATGATGTTCTTTTTGCAGAAATGTTGCCTTATGGCTTTGATTCTCTAACATCCAATTTGTTACTGTGATTGACCAGCTTAATTCGTCTGGTAACTGTTACTTTAATTGTGACCAGAAGACCGCTATCCATGCACTACTTACTGAATACATTAATTTGTTTACTGGGGAAATTACTGACTCGGTGACTGATTTGGTACACCACTTTATTGATAATGGTGACAGCGGACCTGTACATGTCCCTCTTTATCGTGTTGGCCCTACTGAAAGACAGGCCATCTCTGATCACATTTCGGCCAGGGTATTATTGCTCCCTCTCAGATCCCTTGGGCTTCCCCAGTTATTCTCGTCTCCAAGAAAGATGGCAGCATGAGATTGTGTGTCGACTATCGCCGCCTTAGTCAGGTCACTAAGAAGAATGTGTATCCACTTCGTAGGGTGGGTGATGCAATTGATGCTATTGGGCATTCGAAATATATTTCAGTTTTTGATTTAAAATCTGCTTACTTGCAAATTCCTATGGCCCCTGCTGATGTCGAGAAGACTGCATTTGTCTCCCATGAAGGTCTTTTTCATTTTTTGATTATGCCATTTGGGTTGTTTAATAGCCCCTCTACTATGTAACGTTATGTTGATTGTGCCCTAGCTGGTTTGAAGTGGAAGTGTGTCCAGGGTTATCTAGATGATTTGGTCATTCTTTCTGAAACATGGGAGGACCACTTGTGTCATTTGCGGTCAGTGTTCGATTGAATTCGTCGAGCTAAGTTAAGATTTAATGCTAGAAAATGTCACTTAGCCCGTGAGAAAGTTAATTATTTAGGTTTTGTTGTCTCTGCTGGAGGTGGTGTTGATCCTGATAGGCTGGTGGCAGTGGGGTAGTTTATGTATAGTTTAAGGGTAGTGGTAGTTGCAGTGAGCAGTATTGTAGTTAAGGGGGTAATGTAGTTAGGAGTAGTATGTAGTGTTTTCAGGGGTATTAGTTAGTGTAGTTAGAGGATAGCCTCTCTGGGCTTAACGGAGAAGCAAATATGCAATACTAAAGAGCTTTCTATGGGAAATATTGAGAATAAAATGCAGTTTACTTTACCAAGGAGACAAAGTCTGGAAAAATCAGTTCACAAAAGTTGCAACAACATCCTTTCTCTTCCTTTCTACTATCTCCTTCTCTATCAGTAGTACGAGGAGTGACTTATTAATAATTCTTATCGGACGCTAACATCTTTTGTATAACTGCTCTCATTGTATTCTAAGCACGAAAGGAGAAAAGACAGGTAAGGATAGTTTTATACAGTTTATCAAACCCATTTTGTCGATGATAGGGACGCAAAATCATTGTCATAGGACCACAAGACTTTCTAGTCCTGACAAACTAGTACAGATACGACAATGTTTTAGTATAATAACAAAACAAATAGACAATATGTTGATCGTCAGCTCTTTTTATGTTATTATTTGTTAATTACACAATGTTTTATTGTACTGCTTGTAATCTCTATATAAACAGAATATGGTACAATGATTGTTGACAGTATTTTACAAAGGTCCTGTAACCAATGCTTGCAAATTGCTATTCAACAAATCTTGGATAATATATTGGACACAACGTTATCGCCAGGACGTCAGAGATCCCTTCTCCCCTCCGTCATTATAAGTTTCTTAGGAAAGGCCACAAAAAATTGCAACTCACCTACAGCTAAAGCTGATGACAAGACGCTATATCATAATCGCCTTATCTGGAATGTTGTCATGGAAACATAAGAAAACGTATCACATCAGACGAGGAGAGCAATAACAATACTATAGATTAGGATTGTCTAGAGAAGGTATGGGCAAAATTTTAAAGGCATGGGTCAGATCAGAAGGTGACAGAGAGGTCGAGGGATCTAAATTTAGTTACCTCTACTCTTTATTTAAAAACTTTCTTATTTCGTCATCTTTTTAGCTGCTTATAACACACTTTATTTTTGTAAAACTCGGTACTGAAAGCTTAGTTACTTCTACAAAAGAGACGACCTTCAATACTATATATTTAATTTTAGTTTAATTTTACTTAATTAAATGATTATCTAATGACATTACAGATTCAAGTTTCTACTAACAAAGGAATGATTAGACTTATCAATTCCTGGATACTTCAAATTAGAGTTAACTCTGTCCCAGGACTTTTTTACAAGTGAGTTGATAATTTATCACAATTCAGTGACACAAATTTTCGGAGTCTGCTCCAAATATGCATAAGATAGTTGCACTTTTAGTTGCCATTTTTTGTTAAAAATTCTATTCGCATTCGCAAGTTCTTGGATCTTCAACGGCTTACAGGCTCAATAAAGTGGGTTGATTAATTTCCCTCTGTAATACGTTCTCAGGTTCTCCCATACACACGGTAACAGTCGCTACTGAAAAATACCAAAGTACCAAATCTGCCTATCTTTCCTTTGCATTACACTATCCAAAATGCATGGGTTTTGTAGGAAAAGCATAGTATGGTGACTCTCTTTTGAATCTGCAACTCCTTACATGCACAGATACTGGACTTTTAATCATTCTAGATTATCCATATTAGTTAAAGTTTTTATTCTCATTTACTTTCAAGCTTGAAGTTAACTATCTTCCCCAACAGCAAAAGGTTCCTATAAAGATATTTGAAGGATATAAGTATCCTGTAACTGCAGCAAACATTATACTGATCAAAATCTGTGATATGTTACCGGTTAAATTTTGGAAACTTGGCTTCATCAACATCAAGCACTGCATTGACAGGAGGGGCACCGTTATGTCATTTTGATCTCATAATTGAATAGAAATGTCCGTTGGAAACAATTGTGTAATAAACTATAGTTTTGATATTAAATAAACCATATTTAATGACTTTGAAAAAGGGGGTTAAGGGCTAATTAATCCTGTGAGGTATACAGACCCAAAACTGTTTATTGGCCCTCGAATCTGTATTTACAATATCGTTATTTTTACCCCCGGGTCAAGAATTATTAGTTCTGAAGCACTGAACGGTCAAAAACTATCAACACATATTGAAGAACTTTACTCTGATATGAAAGTGACGAACAATAACAACAGAACGTTTTTAAGTTACCTTGACGGACCGTAAATACAAATTTAAACGTATCCAGTGTACAAGGAAATCAGCCAGGCAGTCTCTCGATCGAAGACGTCTAGTGAGCATTGGGCCGATCTTTTTATTAAATCTGCTCCGTAGATCCTTGTTCGTGCCCTCTCGAAATGGGCAGGAAATTTCGACATAAAAACAATCCACACTTCACAGGGAGCCATTATAACATAAAAAGGGATTTGGTCGTAAAATTTGACTCAAACATCCAGTTCTGATATTTGGATAGATATAAGCATGCACAAGAAAAATAAACCGATCACATCTGATAATGAAGAACGAATTTTCCTTCCCTGATTTCCGCAGCATGACCAAACCATAGGGATTCGGTACAGAAGCGATCACAATAGACCGCCATGGAGAGCTTCTCTTTGAGTCAATGATGGATTTTTAGAAGCCAAGATGACCTTCCAATCGTTAAAAGGTGGAAATTGAACAGAAGGAGGAAGAGGTCAATCAGCGTCCCAGGGAATTTGAGGGTAGAAACGTTGCTAATAATGATGATCACTTTCGTTTAGCATTTGTGTCTTTTTCAGATTTTTTTGTTTGCTAGTTAACGAACACATTTGCTGTCTAGCATGAGTTGCAGCTCGTAGTGCCAGGTAATTAAAGGAGATCAATGGTTCGATGCAATCACCCATGGGGAAAAGAAACAAATCAACACGCATCTGGGACCTTGTTTTCGACAAAAAGAAATCGAAATGCCTCATTTTATATATAAGAGATTGAAACCTCTAGGCTTGGGCTAATGAATCATACTATTTCTACTCTACGTATTGTATAATATTTCTTCTGTAATTTCCACGACTAAGAATTTGAAACTTAACCTGCCACCTTTACTTGTAATTCCAAAATTAACATATTTGTTTTTTAAGATTTTATATGCTAGCCTCAAGCTTATAATGTTATATTCTATTGAGCCGTGTTTAATTTCAAAAACACTTAAAGGTAAGAGCTTATGAATTTCCACTAAGAAGTAGCCAACTCCTCAAATACTTCATTACTTTATTGATTCTTTCCTTAGGAATCCTGTAGTTACTTTTCATTTAATATTTTGATACAATATTCATATGATTAAAAATTTGCAATTAATAGACAATAAATTCGATTTTGATTCATGAATTTCTAAAAAAATTTATGCTTTAAAACAAGAGTAAAAAACACTCTACTCAGTTTATTAAAACTTATATACACTAACCGTATTTTCAATGATGTAATTGGACTGACCTTTAAACCTAAGTTAGGTTTGAAGGTGAGGCCGATCCTTAACTTTTCTTTAATAATTTTTGAATGGTTACTAATTGTAAAGTCGTAGAAGAAACTAAACTTTTGGCTAATTCGAAAAATTTCTCATAATTCTAGCTTATATCCTGAAATAAACAAAATTGTGTTAAGGTTAAATATTAATTGCGTAAATTATACCGCATTGGACATTCAAGTCCCTACCGACAGTACTGATATCCGTTTCTTGGATATCAAAACCGTTCCCACTCTTGTGCCAATCTTTTCACTGTGTTCCCCTCCCCCCGATACGTATATATTATAGTGACCCCACTCATGAAGTTTGATCTGAACTGTTAGCGTAGAACCGGTGTGTCTACCTGCCTTAGGAGACAATTAGCTTACAACAGTGAGATAAACTACTAGATTATACAGGCACATTTTAATTTAACATTTAAGATATCCAGTTGGAAATTTGGTTAGGTATTTAATATAGGCTAACGCGTTCTGGGCGGACTGCTTTCCATAATTCTTTATTACAGTTTCCATAATTTTCTAAGGTTATTGAAGTATTAAATTTTCATCATATTTAGGTATATTTCATTGGGTATTAAATTCTTACTTAGTTACTTTAATTTAATTACTTTAATTTAATTAAATTCTTACTGAATTACTTAGCCACTTGGCATCTAAGTCATTAAAGTCACCACACATTATGATACCAGCATTAGGATACAAGGATCGTACATTGTCAGTACAATTCTGTAAGTAATTCACAAGGTCTTTACGATAGGGGCCACGGGGCGGATAGTAAACAACACATATCACCAGTGATCATCAACGGTGCCATATGACTCACTATAACTTAGGTAAATCTATTCCTGATGGCTTTGCAAGAGTTAACATTTCCAGTTAATCTTGGGAAATCCAATACAAACGTTCGTAAAGTTACAGTTCATGTAAACACTTGCACATACCAAAATCCCTAGGGTATTTCTCATTTTGGATTACTTTCTGTTGAAGAAGGTCCTAAATCGGTTGAGAACTGTGGGCTTGGAACCATTCTTACTTTTCACCGCAGTATCTACGAGGCAATCAATAGAGACCAATAACGACAAAAACTAAGAAGCGAAGCCCTAAGGGAAAACGGGGAAATAAAACACGTGGAGATAAAACAGAGATAACGAAGGAGGACGTAGAAATAACGACATCAACGAATAGAGAAAATTTTCTATCGGTTCTGGAGGCTCTATGGATGCAGGAGCTGCTGTGGTAGATTGTTGTCTAATGAGTGAAGTACACAAAAACATTCACAAACGAAGAATTGTTGATCACCTTATCCTTCACAAAACAAGTTGATTCTAGATGCCAACAACGCCGATTTTGACAATAATTTCGAGCCGATGGTTTGCAGGAGCAGAAAGGAAGGTGCTTATTTTTGGAGACTAAACTTTTTATTCTGTCGATATTTCTAAATACACTTGATGATTTTCCAAAATTACTCTTTACATAGGAAGGTCCCCTCACCCTTAGCTGGTTTTCAGGGGGACAGATTTCTGTGGCTCCAATGGTTAACCTAAAAATATTTGTTTTTTATTCTTATAATCACCGAGGCCAATAATATTTTCTTTGATAAGCATGATTTTTCCGAGACAGGCTCGTGTATGCTTAAGCAAGGCTTCATTTCAGGCTCAAAATATGCTTATCATATGCATATTTTGGTTGAAATTCAAATTCAGAAAAATTCAACTCAGATAGTGTTCAACAATAATGCAAGGCTTCTGTGGTAGGTATAGGCTTTCCAAATTTTGTTATCTTGCTGTTGACTTCGACTGAATGTCTAGGTCAAGAACAACATTAACATGCACCCCCTTCCACCTTTATTTCTCATGAGCTTGTATCCCAGACAGTACCACAAAAGCTGATTATTAAAGCAGGAAACGTAAAATTTAAATCATAGGTCAGCCATTTTGGCACAATTACGACAATGTCATTGCTCAGAAAAAAGGCAGGGCAATACTCTCAGTATATGCTTATTCTTTCAGCAATCTGAGTCTGTTTATGCTGATAAGCGTTATGTTTATAAAAAAAACAGGTACTTTTTCACTAAACCCCATGATCAGAGTCCAAGCCGAAGGCTCATTGTCCAAGGCTACAGGGCTAAACGTCATTGTCCACGGCCCCAAGTCAAGCCCCAAAACCAGCGACTATGTAAGTCCAAAGCTTTAAGGCCAATGCTCCCAGGTCAACAGCGCAAGAGCCGGAAGCGAAAGTTTTTTATTTTTCTCTTTCTTTTTCTTTTTCTTTTTCTTTTTCTCTTTCTCTTTCTTTTTCTTTTTCTTTTTCTTTTTTTTTTTTTTTTTCTTTTTCTTTTTCTTTTTCTTTTTCTTTAATACTAAACTAATTTTGTATGTACCTTAATAATATCTCTATATGTTTTTTTCCCTTCAGTAATATTTCATAAGTTTAAAAAAATTAGGGCTTCGGGTAAATCATACCTTTAAAGTATTTTTAAATTTCTCAAAAATCGAAACCATAAAAGTATATTGTTTGTTTATCTTTGATATTGTTTTACTGAAAAATGATTTGAGCATCAGTAGATAAAGTATTAACTAATGCATTTTCATTTGATCATTTAACAGAATTGAACGTAAACCTATTCCTCACTAAATCTTAACTTGACGTAGTCTTGATAAATTTAAGCTTAGATATTTTATAACAATTTCATTGCTATAAAGAAAAATATGCTAATCTTTCAAACTTTTATTTTCCTACCGATCTGTCTAATCATTTCTGTCATGGCACTCATTTTTCTGCTTTGTTTTTCCTTTTGTTTTGGTTTCTGCTTTGAATTCTTTTCATATGCTTAGATATCAAAACCACTCCTGTATATCGAATCCTGCTGTCCCTGTCCCATGTACCATGCCAAAGGGAAATGTTTTTGTATTACAAAAATTATCGATAATGGCATTGAGTTTAAAAATATTTATTATTATCACATTAGTTGCCTGAATGTTACATCTTCCATGGTTTTCTCGTCTAAACCACTGATTAAAACACTACCTTCTTCATTATCATCTTCTCCTGTCTGCCATTGCTAGACACTGGCAATCAAAGTATTTCAGAAATGAGAACCCCTTGCTCAAAGAATTTATTCTCTAACGGTTGTACCAAGATGCTTGCAATGATCTTCCCTGTACAACTGCCGTTGGTGCTTCCTTCCCTTTGCATACCGTAAATGACTTATTAAACGCCATGAGTGCTTATTTAAAAACAAAAGTTTTGGGGTGGGCACTTATGCGGATCTGGGGAGCTTATTAAGGAAAGGAAAAACAGATAACTAAACATACATGATCTTTCTATAGAATAGATTGATCATGGTCCCTAATTTGAGTCCTGGGCGCTTAAACGGTAATTTTTCTCTCCTGCCATAATCTCTTGTTTATCCATTTCAATTGTTAGTGCTACGCTTATGCGCCCGATAATACGTACTATTTTTACAGTGAGAACAGTGATTTCCTCCTGTTCCTTGCAAAGTATGTAACCAGTGAGATGGGGCTATTTTATGCTTATACGCCCAATAAGACGTACTATTTTCACAGTCAGAACAGTGATTTCCTCCTGTTCTTTGCAAAGTATGTAACCATTAAGATGGGGCTATTTTATGCTTATGCGCCCAATAAGACGTACTATTTTCACAGTGAGAACAGTGATATTTATATATTGTTGACAGACTGCAGCTGCCCCCCTTCGCCAACCTCTTGCAAGGTTTCTTTATCTGATTTTCTGTCAACCCTGCTTATCTTGAACACTCTTCACTGCAACCACATTTCACATACTTGAAGTCTCCGTTCATCTTCTTTCCGCAATCTCAGCTGCATGTAGCAACACACACACCACTACTCTTTTAACAATACGCTTCTTTAGTGACATACTCAAGCCGTCTGTCAACAGTTTGATTCTTCCATTGAATGTTGATGAATGCTGATTTGGCCAATCACAAGCTTTAATATACTCGAAGCAAATCAGCAAAAAATAGCTTCACAAGCCAAATCTCACTTGACTATAAACTGCAGAAGATTAAAAGAAACGCAACAGCACATCTTCTTACCTCTTGCTCACTTTGTGACTGCCTCCCCTTCTCCTGTTTGACGCTAGCAGCTTTCTTACCACCTTTAGCATTCCCTTTTCCCGCATCGGAATTTGCCCCGGCTCCTGAAATAGCAGAAGATGCCCAAACGTCATAACACAAAGAGGAAACAAAAAGCTGATTCTCAACGTATTGATTACTTTTTCTTCCCCAAATGCCTGCCCCACTGAGTCTTGTCCTGTAATACCGTTCTTGTAACAAAGACTTCACCAGGACCTATGTCTAATTTAAGTAAGTTGTCCATGTAGTTGTTCGGAGTTAAGCCTCTAACCGCACCATTAAATGGAAATCTCTCAATCAAAGACCCCTGATGAGCAGTGGGCCCGGTATTGAAAGTACCCTAAATAAACAGAAAAACACCAAACAGGCTAACTAATAAATAAAGGGTAGCTGGTGTGTCCAAGGACAACGCCCCTCAATTTAGGCTACCGGGCAGATAAGCAAGCCATGAGGTAGGCTCAGTCGCCCAGTAGGACCCCCTCTCGCGCGGATTATGGAAAGAATCTATCACATTTGAGAACAAATACTACATCCATTCCTTGCCAAAAGGCCGAGAAGCATGTCGTTGCCACCCCATAGCCAAGGCCGTTCTAGCTGGCGGCTCAGTAGCGTGTTTGAAGACTATCTCTACCCGGAACGGCGTTGCCTTTTCTCCTCCTCCATAACAAAGTATATATACTTTTTAGTACCTTCTACCCATCGATTTTGTCATATGTGATTGATTTCCAACAATTACCGTTTAAAAGTTTATACTCCTTTTCTCCTTCTAGCTCTCTTTATCGTCTTCTACCTTTGTGTAATGGCGTGCTATGCCATGATGAGTGTACCTTACAATGGTCTTATTGCAGATCAAACTCCCGCTGCTCAGAGAGGTAAGTCCCTAGATTCTCACGAATTGTATTACGAATTGTATCACGAATTTATGCTGTAATATATATTTCCGTCAGTGGGTACCGAACCTGAGAGCTTCTACTGTACATAAAAACGGTTGGCAAAACCACAGCTCTTTCAGATGCTACCATACTATTACTGCTATGATTTCTGAGCTTATGGTCACAACTCTTACTAGCCACCGCAGCATCCTACTACCTCGGATGATTTTGGGTCCCTTCCATTGTCTGTCTGATACATATCATCAGTAAAACACCCTTTTGAAAGCATTCAATGAATATGTATGTCTAGACTTGCATGCCCTCAAATCCAACATCGTGCTGCCAATGTCTTCACCGTTACCAGGTGGCTTCCAGGTACTATGCCCTGCCAAAGGGCAACGCGTGATTTTTTGATTGGCACTGCTTATTGAGCATTCGCAGCTAACCTCTATATCTAGAGACCTTTCCCCTATCTGCAACTGGTGGAGCCGGTGGATGGGAGTTTCCATCACCACACCACTTGATCCACAAGCTTCAACAAGTCATAGGAACAATATGCCACATACTATAGATATAAGGGGAGTACTTTTTAAAGCAAAAGTTTGCCTTTGGATCTTTAATTTTTGGTGCTGATATTTGTTTGTAAGTACATCTAAACTTGTGCGATATTTTAATAATACATATGAGCAAAAGATTGGATGCTAAATAAGCGAGATTTCATCGCTTCAAACCAAATGATACCACAACTGAAGGAACTACTGAGTTAATAGCCCCTCGACATTTTAGCCCCTCGACGATGTATACGTACAAGTATTATGGACAAAAACTCTTATGTGTAGTGCAAGATATCAATCCCCGTACATTCCGTGCACCCTTTTCTTGTAGTATATGTTTTGTATTATGATATAAATAAAACTTCAAAGACGCACCCCTCAGCCCCCTCTCTTTAAACTCCCTAATGAATACACAAATCACAATTAGTCTTGAGGAATCTCCAAAATTCAAAAACTTTTATACTCTATCACCAAACACTGAAAAAGACATTGAGTACATGATCAATGCATTTTATAGCTATGGATCTACCTCTGCAAACCTCTAGAAGATAACACAAAACGGTCGTCTTTTCGTATATCTCGGTCGAATCAGAGTTTATCATGGCAATCTCTCAATCAAAGACCCCTGATGAGCAGTGGGACAGACATTGAAACTACCCTAAATAAACAGAAAAACCACCAAACAGGCTAACTAATAAATAAAGGGCAGCTGGGGCATGTAAGGGCGACGCCCCTGAATTTGTGCTACCGGGCAGAGAAGCAAGCCATGAGGCAGGCTCAACCGCCCAGTAGGACCGCCTCTCGCGGGTTATGGAAAGCATCTGTCATCAATGAGAACAGATACTGCATCCATTTCTTGCCAAAAGGCCGAGAAGCGAGAATAGTTTATCATGGCTCCTCAAATGTAATTCGACAGTCCTGGAATTATATAGGTCAAAAGTTGATGCGAGTAAGGTTAAGTTGGTGGGTTTAACAGTCCTTTTAATAAATATCATATTGAAAATAGCGTTGTGGTTTGACGCATAAATTCGGTTGAGTTAAGTTCCTCAGCGGTCCACACACCAATGGAAAACGAATGCTATCATGATAGTGCTCCAAATACATTGAGCATATGTCTCATATGTTACATAATGGTTCCTCAATTCCATACTCTCTTATAAATAAGAACTTAAGGAAGGGTCCTTCGTTGAGCAGGCAATGGAAAACGTTCGAAAATCACTAAACGGCGTTTCGCATTTAAATCAAAACTTTCTAACGATTAGATTATATCAGGTAAAAGAAAAGAAAGAGCTGTAAATAACACCTACAAGAGAGCCGATGTCTACATATCTTCATTCAGCATTTTGCTCCTTATACACAAAAGTTGATCTTTGGTTACTCTATCATGAGAATTATTTTTCACGACGAAATATTTAGTATAGGCATATCATACATATACAAGTTTTAACATTTTCCTTTCTTCAAAGTGAACCCTCTGTAATAAAATATCTCTTGCAATTTTTCCAGCTTCCATGAACTTGACCTAATGGTCCAGTTTAATTCCAATTTCCTTTTTGTGCAAGTTACAAAGAAGTAAATAACTTTGCTTTCGAGAGTTTGCTGTTACTGTCCAACTATCCTTTCTCTCCTTCCTATTCGTACTGCTTCCTATCAGGTCGTTAATAAACAGTAGTTTTCTTGGACTTATTGCAATTTTCAATCCTTCCCTATTCTTGATGTATTGATAACTTTACCTTGGTTGTTACGTCATTAGTGCCAGTCCTTCCAATGTATATAAGCACTACTTTAAGACGTATTCAAGACATTTGCATGACGAGAAATTTCTGTTAAGACGTTATAACCATTTAAGTTGCTCGTAAAAGATATTCAGGAGTCCTTGTGTATAAAACTCTGTGAAACTAGATCGTTTACTTGATGTACTCACTTCTTCGTATGCACATACAATACAGTTACCTATGTGATCACTCTAGTAGAATCGGTAAGACTATTCACTGACCTCATGAGTCACTTTTAGAAACACACGGTAGTAAATTAAGTAAGAGCGAATAATCCTAAGTCTGAACAACGATAAACAAAATCAACAAGTCATATCTGCCTGAAGGCCTGAAACTTCGCTCGTCTTGCGTGGCCGATGTTTGTTGTTGTTGTTGCAGATGTGCCCAGCTTTTGATCGTTGTTATTGCTGCCACTACTGCTGTTACTCTGTTGAATTATTTTATAAGATTGAAACCATAATGTACTGAATTTCTCTTTTTATCAAATAGTTATGTCACGCCAATTCAGTAATTTGTAAAGCATCACATTTATAACATTCATCAATTTTCGGGGAGGGAGATATCATAAGCCCTAGGCTTCTTCCATCCCCATTCAGCTTCTGTAAATACTGTAAATATAATCGTATCTTGTAAATATTTAATGCATTGTTGTCACAATAAGAAGCCTGAAAGAAAAAAACACATATTGTGTGTCCATGCCGAAGCCTGTCAAGTAATGTCATGTCCTGCAAGGTCTTTGAACGTTCTCTGTGTTGTTTTGTAACTTTGTGTTCGTCTGTATTGTTAGAGTATGGTGGTGTAAGTTGTTTTGTGTTGTTGTAAGTCTCTGACATTTTTGTGGTAGTGAGAGTTAGCCACATTTCTGGTTCAAATGGGTGAGATGTTTGAAGATATGTATATGCTGCTTGGTTTGAAGTCAGTTGGTCAGAATATAAAGCATTGTCATTTATAGAGTCAGAACTTTTGCAAACATAAGAAGAAACGTATTGTAAGATCATGTCTTTGCTGTCTGTTACTTGTACGTCCATGGAGCATGATAAAACTGGAAGTATGGTAGATATGTAAGCACGTAAATTTTTAGCAAAGGCATCTGCAGGGTAGTAATTATTGTATGTCATAAGGCCTCTGTATTCGTTTCAAATGATGATGGATTCTTGTTTTGTAGAAGGACAGTTTTGTCTGATCTCTGGTAACGGTCAACGTAGTAACTTAAGTGTCTATCTTCTGTTGCACAGTCAGCACATATGTATGTATTTTGTATTGTTTGTATGTTTTAGAGCCAAAACAGTAAATGGAAGTGAAGAGTACCTCTGCTTTGATATTTGTATCGATAAAATTATGTTTGTATGTTGTCTTTGTGCTCCGTTGTAGTTGAAAATGTGGTTTGTCCATCTGTTATAGTTTGTCCCGCAGAGGTACCCACGTACAATCTGTTGTAGTGTCCATGCTACGTGTATTGTGTAAAGTCCAGGTGCGCGAAATTGTGTCAAGTTGCACTGTGAATATATGTCATTTAACCACCTGGACGAAGAAAAAGAAAACTCAAATGGAGATATAGTAATAAAAAGTGTGGGTAAACCATACTGTAAATCTGAGTCAATAAGATACCGACGCTGCCGATCAGAGTATCCAGGGGGGAAATCTTTTTGTTGCTCATTACTGTGAATCACGGGAGTCGATCTTTCCATTAACTGATGTTATTCTATTAGATGAGTAAACAGAGGAATACGGAACTCACCGGAAAGATGACTGGAGTGCCTGCTGCTCCACAAATAAGTACCTTTGTGAAGGAAACAATTTCTCCTTTTTAACCATTCGATTCTCATATTTTGGGCCGAAGACTTTCAGGTTTCATAAAGAAGTACCACCTCGTAAAGGGTATCTTGTCCAGGCAAGGTAGCACCTCAATGAATACTATCTGCAAGGTGGAAGAGTAATAACGTTAATGGATATTACTATCAGTATCAATTGGCATTACCTGCCGAAATACACGCTGCATTTTTATATTTAAATGGTACATACGTACTTATATATATATATATATGGCGATGGCTCAATGGTTAAGGCGTTGGTTTAGTAATCATGAGGTCCCGGGTTCGAATCCGGTCAGCGCCGTTTAATTGTTATATCGGCAAATGCTATTACAAATATACTTTGCACGTTTATAGTTTAACTCTTTTCCAACAATTTAAGAAAAAAAATTATTAATTTGGTGTGAATGACGTCATCTATGGCTATTAAATGTTGCGCAATATTCAAAAATTTCAAAAATTTTGTAACAAGGCCCTAAAACATACTTTTTGAATTACATTTTGATTTTTAAGGGCTTTTAGTATCTCTAAAGTATTTCTACATGCATACGTTGTATTTAGGAAAGATATTTTAGATTTTGAGAAAATGATTTTCAGAAATGTATGAGATTTGAAACATAACGAAATGGTTGCTCACTTATAATCAACCGGTTTTCAATTATTTTGAGCATTATGACTATAAAATATCCTCCAAACATCAAAAATATAACTCTTAATTCACTGTAGGTACAATATTCATCTAAAGATGAGATTTTCTTATAATCATTTTGCATATATCGTTATATAAGATTCTCTAGCGAACTTCAACTTATTGTACAAAAATATTTTTTCATTTTTTGCCGAATTTCAACAAAATTTGCATTTTTCACTTCAAATTTTGATAAAACAAAATCGTCAGTACAAATTCAGGAAAGAAAATCTAAGATTAAAGATATCATGATCACGTTTTTCAAAGAATAGTAACAAAAAGGAAAAGAAAAAACTCCACTATAGGTCAACAAACCGCCAATATGGCAAAATTTAAAAGAAATTTACCAAAAATTTATTCATCATAAGACTTCTCAGTAAATTTTATGATAAGTCATAAAATTTCGTGTAGGCTAATTAGGCTTAAATTTAACATCACGTTAATGTTTCTTTCTTCCTCGTTATAAAACCGAACATCAATTTCTTTTAGATTGATCTGATGAGACCATTGTTAATTCACGCTTTGATAGTCAGAGGGGCAAAAAGTGAAAATATAAAGAAATATGGATTGAAGTATACATCTATAGATAATATTCTTGGAGAATACAGTGAGGATGGGACTAATGCAAAGGTAAGAACATCAGATACTTTAAGGTATAAAATTATATATGGTGTTTATGTAAATGATATTAGGTTGCGTGACTTTTCATCACGCGACAACTCATCACAAAGACAATTCATCCCAAAGACAATTCATCCCAAAGACAATTCATCAAAAAGACCATTCATCAAAAAGACCATTCATCAAAAAGACAATTCATCACAAAATCAATTCATCACAATAACAATTCATCACAAAGACAACTCATCACAAAGACAATTCAGCTTAAAGATAATTCATCACAAAGACAATTCATCACAAAGACAATTCAACCCAAAGAAAATTCTTCACAAAGACAATTCATCAAAAAGACCATTCATCAAAAACACCATTTATCAAAAAGACCATTCATCACAAAGACAATCTATCACAAAGACAATTCATCGCAAAGACAACTCATCACACCACTCAAGAGTACATTTGGCAAAACAAAACCAGTTCATTCTAAAGAAAAATACTTTCAAGAGAACACGAAGCATGTGTGATACACTTTCATCATGCCAGCGTCCCCTTTGGTCGCTCTCACCGCCCCTTTTAATCACTACCGCCCCCTACCGCCCCCTTGCTCGCTAACACCCCCTTAGAAAGCGCAAGCGCCCCCGTTGAAAACCACTGGGTTAGAGCAATGTATACTGTTTACCATACAGTCAAGATCATGATGATCGTCTTTTAGTAGAACTTTGTAGTTCAGTGGTTAGAGCACTGGTCTAGTAAATGAGGAGTTGAGAGTTCAATTCTCTCTGAAGGCTTACTGAAAGTTGCAATTGCAGAAAATTGTCTTTTGAGGCTTATATGTTTCTGTTCGATTAGTTTTACCATACAGTCATGGTCACGATTATCTTCGCTTAAGAGGCATTCGCAGCTGAACGACTAGAGCACTAGTCTTGTAAACCAAGGGTCGAGAGTGCAATTACTGAAAGTTAAAATTAAAAAAATATAATTTTTGATGCTTAGCATATTTTGTGTGCATTGCTTTTTCCATATAGTCAAGATCACGATGATCGCCTTTTACGAGACCTTTGTAGCTCAGGGTTAGAGCGCTGGTCCAGTAAACCAGGGGTCCAGGCCTCAATTCTCTCTAAAGACTCACTGAAAGCTTTAATTCCAAGACTATAACTTTTTATGCTTAGTAAATTATACTTTCACTGGCCTTGCCATGTTATCAAGATCACGACAAATGCCTTGCAAAAAAGTTAGAGAGGTAGCTCATTGGCTCATTGGCTCATTGGTAGCTCATTGGTAGCTCATTGGCTAGAGAACTGGTCTTGTAAACCTTGGGTCGAGAGTTCAACTCTTTCCGGAGGCTTCCAGCAAGATTTAATCGCAAGAACTTCTGATGCTTAACATATTGGCGTTGCCATAGAGTCAAGATCGTGATGGTCGCCTTTTACCAGACCTTTGTAGGTCAGTGGTTAGAGCACTGGCCTTGTAAACCAGGGGTCTCAAGTTCAATTCTTCTTTAAGACTCAGCAGAATCTAGTAATATATGGAGTGTGACTTTTTATACGAAAACCTCTTTTGACACGAATCTTTTTCCATTTGTTTCGGCTGTGAGTCAGTGTCATATCCTCAATGTCATAATAATTATCGCTGGATCAAGCCTCTATAGTCAGTGGTTAGAGCACCGGTGTTGTAAATCGCGGTTTTTGTGATGAAGTACCTCTCGGATAGAGCCGAAGTTACAGTCCGGGATTGAAGTACAGTAGCCTTGAGTTAAATTCTTGACCCAGGGCCGGAAACGCTATTTGAATGCGAGGCCGTGGTTAGTTGTGGTTGGTTGATAGTGCTTTTTTGGTTGTATAAACTACGCGTGGAGCGACTGCGCCGAAACACTTCCCTATGGCAAATATAAATCAGACTTTTGAAAGGTATCAACGATAAAGCCATAACGAATGAGAATACGGGATCGCTGATTAAAATGCATTATAACACATAGCGTCCTCCCCTCCCCAGGACGTGGGGGAAATAAAACCTTTGGTTCAGGGGGACCACAAATATGGACGTCAAATAGTGGGACAAAGGCAGACGGTGGGGGAATGTTGCTGGGACTAGGTGAGACTAGAATGTTATGCAAATGAACTCTCTCCCACTCTTTGCAAGTTTTTACAAGGAATAGCTCAGCATAGTATGTACAAGTTTTGATGTACATGAGGACTTGTATAGTGCTATGTCTGAGTTTGCTTTATGTTCGCTGTTGAGAGAAAGTCATTTAATTGTGATCATATGCAGTTAATAATTTCAAGCTGTTTAATGGACAAAAATTTCAGTACTGGAGTTTCAGAGACATTATTTCTCTTTGAGTTAAGTTGTTTATAAAAGCGTTGTGTATGCACGAGAACACCGTGAGGGCTTATGTCTACACTTTTATGCTATTCACTTGGCGTAAATTTTGTTTCTTCAACTCTGTGTTATGGCGCACATCAGCCGTTTAACAAACAGAGAGCAAAAAATATGGGGAATAATTGGCATGTGCTGCAGCAAAACGTGAGGACGGCGACCCTTGACTGGCCAGGATGCCAAAACAGATAGATTGATAAAAGACAAGGTGAGATGAAAAGAGAATATGTGAATGAATTGGGTCGCTCAACCTTATAAGGTAGTAAGTATCAAAAATGATTTTCTGTGGGACGCATTTATCCCATCAACAATTTTATTTACTGCCTGTCTAGCTTTACGAACAGCACACTGAAGGTGATATCCCACGAAAGGGCTTCACAAAGTACATACCACTCGTTTCACAGCAGGTCCAACATTTACACGCTTTCCTTTCAAGTAAATCGTCCCTTGCTTTAGAACACGAAGGACATCGTCGTGACTCGCAAATGTAACAAAACCAAACCTAAAATGGGGAACATATCATAAAAATAGGTTGCTAAGTAGTGTCTGCAGAATCAACACATTCCCATCAGAAACAGACTGACCTGATTCTGTCCGCCGTTTAAAACTTTAATATTTTACATTGTTCTGCACACTACTTACTTGACGATTTAACCAACCTAAACCTGTTTCACTTGGAAAGCCATGGCAGTCTCTTAACAAAAACCTCTGGTGAATTGCGGGCACAATGTTGACACTATTACACCTAATAAACGTTGACATTACTACCTTAACAAACATTTATGTCAACAAATAGGCTTATTGACAAAGTGTAGTTGGATCGACGTCCCTCGATTTGGGCTAACCGGCGGGGAAGCAAGCCATTAGACATTCCCAAGCGCCAATGGCCGCCTCTTACATATCGGGCACAGCTGCATTAAAGAACCTTAACAAGTAAATTAGTCCAGCTGAGAAACTACTCACTGGACTTTTGACTGGACAAAACAAATTCAGAAAATCAATGTGTGAGGGTTTGTGGCTTTAAACCTCTATTCCTTTGATGTCCGATTTGGCAGAGGTAATTATACGTTCAGCCAGTCCCAAAGTTTAGGAGATGTTTCAACTCGATGAAGTACAATGACTTTACCTCGGGAAAGTCAACAGTACCTTTTATATCCTTTTACCTGATGAAGTTGTATTTTATATGGAGTGCCACTGCTCATAGTGGTCTGGGTCATTCGCACACCCTGCATCACCAGGATGGTTTCATGTGTTTTATGGTACTTTTTCTCGTGCAATGTAAATTACATCCAGTGGTCTGACTGGCTGTAATTAAGATTGCGTCCTTTCTTGAAGACTGCGCAATATCTGACCACTGATTAGCAGGAGCCTTTGATCGAAAGACTACAGTGTAATACAAAGGAAAGCTACATCTACTTTTAGCTTCGATCCTATCAGAAAACATGCATATAAGACCGTTTATGGGACAGGGGCTTGTGGCCACTCATTTTATCGCGTCTAGACCTTTAAGCGAAGATCAGCGCAGCGTGCTCGCTTGTCGTGTATTCACGCATGCTCTGTGTCTGATGAGCTTTCCCAATCGGCAATTGTTTCCCTATCGTTTGATCTTCCTGAGGATCATTTGGGAAAATATTAAGGCTTTGGGACTTCATGCTTAAGTAATGTTCACTTTAAAAGTGACGTAAGCATTACGATTGTTGCGGCCATACGTCCCTGATGGATAACAGTTACAATATCACACCATCAGATGTCGTAATGCCTCATTAAGCTTGTGAAAGTACTTCACTCTTGATTAAAAACATCTATGCTAGTGCCTTCCACTTTAAAATGTGTAGGAGCGTGCAAGTTTTCCTACTAGAATGAATCCTGTATTTGCTTGTTAAGAAGTACTTTGATCTCAAAATGCAACACACAACAGATTCATGTCGATTTTCCATCAAATTCGTATCATTGCCATTTCGTTGCAGGCCCCCTGTCACTAACTGTACTTGGAGTTGAACTGTACTGAAGTAGCAGCCACTTCAATGGAGTGATATACATGTGACCCCTCGAGGAAGTAGGATGGAGTGAGTCGGTTCCACACTCTTAGTAAAATAAAAGGGTCAATTGGATTTTTGTAGACGGTAGCGAGAATGAGTGGGAATTTGCAGTATTTCTTTACAAGGGTGTGGTTTCTGTGACTACGCATTACGAAATCCTGAATGATCTACATCGTTCAATTTATCTCAAAAGCATTACACCTGCTGTTCCCTCTTTAACTAACTACGCCATCCCTACTCGAATGCGAGTTATTCCAACGTAAGGCTGATATATTTGAGCTCAACTTCTCAAGAAACATAAAAAATACCACGGAGGGGCGTTATTTTTCATCTGTTTAGGAAGGGCCTAATAATTCACATCGTGATTGCCATGATGTACGGGCAATCAGTTTCATAAAGTGAAGAAGCAGTGTTGCATTGGTAGGGGAGCCTGTCGCTGGAGAAGAGCGAAGGGTGACTACAAAAAATAGCCTTAACTGACCTACGTTAACAGCATCTGGTAGTGACTTAAGTTCCTCCAAATCGCGGGTACAACGGGGCATGACATCAAAACATGAATTAGGTCTTCCGGGGCCTGACAATGAAGGCAATTCGGTCGAGTCAACCTGATCTTCCATTTCTTGCGAAAGAGAATTTTCTTGGATTCGGTAAACTTCCTTATAGGCCTAACTCCCTTGTATCTGCTACCATTTTTGGTGAAGTTGGGGGCCTAGCTTCTTGAGCTTTGCATGATGCGCTCTAATAATGTTGAGGAGGGATTGGTAAGACGAGGGTTCTTTAGTGTGTGCAGAGGAATAAATGTTTTCCCATACCTATCGACAAAACCTGCGGAGTGGCTGAGCCACCCAAAAACGAGACAGGTATGTAGGTTTTTATCTAGATTTTTTCAGATATGATGAATAAAATGCAATTGCCAAGCTTTTGATCTTGTAGGGAGGTAAAGGATGTTTAACCCGTCTTCCTTGAAGGGGAGACGTAGAGTCGCACGTGCTATTAATTCCCTTATTCCAAATCATCGTATTCTCAAATGCAGATGATATTTTAGTGGGTAGATCTTGAAGTAGAGAAGGGAATATCATTATGCAAAAAGCGAGGGGTGCGATAACGTCAGCCTTACCCTAAAGAGTAGCAATTGACTACCGCGTGTATGTTTCCATTGTGCTGATTGTTTCCATAGAGTATCCACTGTCAGGAGCTCAACCTCAGCTACTATTGATAATTGTGAATCATCACAATGTGTTTTATCGCGGGAATCTACTAATAACATATTGATACAGAGGTTACTCTTTTACAATCTACTGCTTTAAAAGCTCCCTCCCACAAACATGAATTTGAGCAAACTTTCCATTGATAAACCTTCCCAACTAGAAAGCGTCCTAACGAATCAGCAAAGACGCAATTTACGCTCAATGCGCTAGTCGATCTGATCAAGCCATGCAAACAATGTACGCTCTGCATTTCTCACAAATAAATAACTGCAGAAAAGCTCGTTTTCATATTCTCTTCTTCAAAGAAAGGCAGTTTAATAAATATTCCTTACAACCAACTTCTGCATTACATAGTCGTACCAGCAACTGTATACACAAGTGTTATTTCAATCTACATCCAATTCAGTACAGAATGGGAAATGTGACCTGCACTCATATAAACTCTTTGTCTTTCCTATTCTACAATAAATACAATAATAACAATTTCTATATATCTATATTTTAATAAACTTCGTTTAACTGACCGCTTTAACTCCACAGATTTTTCAAATCTGCGCAATAATAAATAATAGTTCTCGTCAAATATACAACAAAATTATACTTAATGATAGAAATAAAGACTAAGAAATTTGGCCACAAAGAAAGAGCCCACCGAAATATTAGTAGGAGTAGAGGTTTCTTCAGGTGTTAGACAAGGATGTTCACTATCACCTCAACAACAATTTGCAAATATTAGTAGAGAATCATAGACGATATGAAACGTAGACGCAGAAATGGTAGTTGCAACAGCAAATAAAATTAGTTGATAAAAGCAGTTAATAAAAGACAGGTTACTAACACAAATGATGAAAGAGCTGAATGAAGTTAGTTAATGGTGTGCGGTTGCAGTTGACATACAGATGTTCAAAGTAACGAAAATAAACAAGGCACTTAAAAATAGTAGCTTAAAGCATGAAATACATATGTAGGTACAATATCAGCAGAAGACAAATCAGTTGACGCTAGAATTAGGAAGAAACAAAAAACAGGAAATAGTAGCATTAAAACAAAGGTTATAAATTCCGGAAAAATAATTAAAATAGGCATGGCGCTTGTATTGATAAGATAGCGAAAATGAAGCTTGATCAGTTAAATGAGTAGCCTCTATATCAGCAGAAGAAAAAATATGACGCTGGAATAGGAAAGGGAAGCATGGCAAAGCAAAGGAATAAAAAGTGAAAACATTGACAATAAGGAAGGTAACGAGGAAGTTAAGAAAAAGCAAATGAATAAGCAAAGGACTTTGCAGCGTTAAGATAATAAAAATGAAGCTTGATCAATAAAAAATGCAGACTCGCTACATGACAACGAAATAGGAAAGAAAAGAAGAAGCAACTTTGCTTTCAAACAAAAGTAATTAGTAAATAATAAAAAAATGGAAATAAGAATGGGCACTTACTATTGTTAAGAAAATATAAATGGAACTTGATTAGCAAAAAATGCAGACTTGCTATTAGCAGAAGGTTAAAGATATGACCAGTGGCCAAGCCAGCTTTGAAGACATGGTCAGGCTAAGTAGTGTACAAGGCTCGTAGCCCGGGGGGGGGCAAGGGGGACATTAGTGGGTTACACCCACACGATATAATTTTGCCTCCTGTTGAGATATTGTTAAAAAACTTTTCAGGTTAAATATAAAGTCAATGCCTTAATGACGTCGATTATGGTAAACCAAACTTACAATATGAATGTTCCCTTGTATCATCATACGTGGCTTACAATAGTAATCATAAATACTTTATCGCAATTTTCAAGCTCAATATAAAAAAATTTGTATTGCCTCATCCCTGATAGCTCATTGAACACCCATTTGGCTTGGCTACCTACGGGTCTGTGGTGTACTTGATATAATCCTCTACTTGATGCCATCCCCTTACAAAGAGATCATTTACACAGTCGGTCTACTGATTGCTAAAAGTTCATTCACACTAATATGCATTTGCAAGACCTCCTTTTCTGTACGTATTTTAAGTCAATGGAATCGGTTATTTTGTTACTTGGCATTTCTCAGCTATTCTCAGTAGCTTTAATACTTCTTGCTCTCAGTCCTTGCATGAGAAGTATAGTGGAGAAAAGTTGATTGAAGACAAGAACATGTTTTTCTGTAATGTTGACAACAAATGAATCTTAATCTTAAAGATCTAGTGGCATTTTTTTCTTATCTTGATACTAGCGAGTTGCCAATGTGGGAACACATCATCCTATTATTTGAACATGTTCCTGATTGTGCAAAACTTTCATTTAAATATTTTAACTTGTAAAAGTACCAAGACAACAAAACAACCCCACAATAATTGCCTCTATTACAGAAGAAACTCTTCCTGTCTGCACAGAGAATCTGTAGTTTAATAGTGACTGCTCCAAGAACCCTAAGATGTAAAGCTGATTTAGCCTTGAAGAGACTCCTTAAGATAATGTTGCAATACCACGTTATATTCAAGGTTTTCCAGTAAGAGAACACTAACAGCTAAACTAATCTGTCTCCATGAACTTGCTGTCAACATTGGTGTGAACAGGTGTCTTAATTGCTTCCTTTTCTGTACTTAAAGGGAATCTGCGGTTGTTTCTCTTAATGAGTCATAAAGAAATTGCCCATGTAGCTGGCATTATATTTGCATATATATTTCTATAGAACATATATGCATGTCAAGTGGGTAATTTGCCCCTAATTCCTGGTCTTTAGAGAGGCCTGGATCCAAACAGCTTAACATGCTTTCCAATTGCCTTCTTAAGTGAAGTCTCACATTACACTAAGTACAAGAGTGACATTCTTAGGGGAGCAACCTATAGTTAGTGTATATTTCAAAGGATATAAAGGATTTCTCATGTCATGAAGGACTAAAGGCGTTCCATCAAGTATATAAATAGCTGAAGGTGGGCTTAGCATAGAGTGACGTCAACAGTTCATAGTGACGTTTCATTTAAGATAAGGAATCATGTTTCATTTACCAACTTACCAGTAAAATTAAGAGAATGCAAACTCTTAAAAGTATCTAAAAATGAATAAATTGCAATGGTGTCACCCATGTAACAGATATGAAATAGTGGGCTTCTATGTCACAGTTGTCAAATAGAATGCTCAATCATTAATGTTGTAGTTTGAGTTAGTTTTTCAAGACTGGTTGTGGTAACAATGTTAACCATTTGGCTAGTTCTAGCTATGCCAATCCTACCTAATAGATACAAGGGGTAAAAATCTTAATGCTAAGATTCATGTCTAAGCATACATTTTGATAAACACTATTGACAAATGTTGACTTTTCATTTACTCCCTGGTGCCTATTTTTGTCTTATCGTTATGCATTGCATCAAAAATGCAGTTACCTTTTCCCCATCATCTAATGATGGTGTTATAAAAGAGCTATATCGAAATAAGACGCATAATCGTAAGAAGAATCGAGAGGTAACACTCGTCTGAACTCCGCCAACACGGTTCAACACGATCCCATTTGCGCATGCGCATTACCATCATAGGCACAAATTTCGCAAGGCACAAATTTCACGCTACACCGGTATCTAAAGTTGCTCAATATCTTAAGCCATACGGTGCCGTTTAACTGTTAATCTTCGTCAGGGTTTTACACGCCTATTATTTTATATCGTGTTTTCTAACACGTAGGTCTTGTCAAATGGGATATGCTCCCTTCGGCGCTGCTCGATAACGTTACCCGTTCTTTGTAGCTGAATTTCTTTGCTCTTTTGCATATTGTAGGTGCCATGACTTTGGTTTAGCTGTGATCTGTTTCAATATGTTTCAAGGCTGCAATCCCAATCTCGGTGAGCCTGTACCGAGACTTTGCAAATCAGACTGCAGACAGTTTGAAGATGTCATTTGCAAAAGCGAGGTCAAAGCTGCGCGGATACACCAAACCCTGTCGGAGTTATTACCGGACTGTGAAAGTCTTCCTGATGAAAATCCACACTGTACTTCGCTATTTGAACCAAGATCGACAGGTTGGTGAACGGTTTTAATAAATTGTGGTTGCGAAACTGTGAATATTTTTCGTTTATACGTATAGTAAGATACGAAGGGAAAAGTGGTGGCAGAAGTGTATTAGGGTAGCTGCAGCAAATCTCCAATGCAATGAACTTGTGAAATAGCGAAATCTTTGGCCTTATGAATTGCCCTGTGTTGTTAGGCGATAGTCCCAATGACCCGAATTCAAATAACCGAAGGCAATACGCAAGGACGCATACTGTTGACGGTTTCTTAACCCAATCTTTAATCACTAATGCACTTCCAAACCTATGCCAACTTCAACTCGAACTGACGCGCTACAATAAGTACGCATACTTTGTATAGTGCTCATAGGGAGCTGATAACACAACACCTGGCGCTTTTTCTGTTAAGAGGACCCTCCTTATAATAAATCAATCTGTGCTTTGTTATTGCGATATTCCTTTACATTTTTCCAATTCAAAATTTGTTTGGGGGTACCAAATTTGAATATTGAATCGAAAAACGGACTCACCTTAATAAATCTTATCACAAAACATCGGCCACATGGATGCAGAAAACGCTGGTCGATTAATTTAGGAACAGGAGTGGGTTGAAACGAATATAACGCGTATACGAGTGACACGTCATCACCATTCTAGTTTCGAAAAATTTGTATCCCCTAAACAAATCTTTTTTCGTCGACAAGTACACGCGCTTTTGCTGGGATTGTAAGGAATCTTGGTCATTATCGGCACATGTCCGACTTTGGAAATACTAGTTGATCTCCGAATAACATTTAGAACCCACTAACATAGCTATAGGCTGTATTCATGCTGGAAAGAGGATAACAACAACCGCGATAAAAAGTTTCCCCACAAAAAAGATTTGGCATAGTGCCAGCCTCATGTCGATTGGTTTACAAAGTACGCAGTCAAGCAGTCTAGTAAGACTTCAACAGCACTACACACAGAAGCAGCATCATTAAAATAAAAGAAGCGGTGCCGAGGTTTAAACAAAGGTTCCTTTTATTCTCTTCGATCTTCAAGGGGGATTTCCATCTTTGGATGATTAAGAGATGACATTGGACTTCCTTTCCCTCTTTTCTTTTTTGTTTTAGTTCTTCCTTTTTCTCTTTGACTGAGAAAAACAAAATGTGCCCAAAAAAGTGGAGGGATTTAGCCAGTTTAGCCAATATTCAGTACCAATCTGTTAGTGACCCAAGGAAGTCTTTAGATGGAACGTTGTTAGAAACCTTTCCTCATTTGACATTTCACCTATCATAAAGTGGAGGGGCTGCAGCCCCCTTATGACGTTACCAGAGACACAGTAAAGACACCATCGTATCGACCAGTTGCGGTTTTGTTTTGGAGATTCCATTTTGCTAGGATTTCGTTTTGCCTGGCCTTACTCGCCGTTACCTCAAGACTGTAACTCCTATTTGTTTATCATCGTTGAAACA
The DNA here is from genome assembly GCA_010016025.2 of Alatinidae sp. Z8VKAUB7J3. NCBI lineage: Eukaryota > Metazoa > Cnidaria > Cubozoa > Carybdeida > Alatinidae > Alatinidae sp. Z8VKAUB7J3. The sequence continues at coordinate 67,710,827 of JAAAKM020073195.1, read as the reverse complement.
CAGAAGATGTAATTCCAGAGATACAGAAAGTTCACTAGTGCAGCTCTTATATAAGCTCTTGTGCTTCAACTTTATTTCTTAAATGTTGAGTGGCCTATAAAAGTGAAGTAGTTAGAAACCTTGTTGGTTATTATGAACCATCATCGTGACGGCGACGGCTTTCATATTTACAATGTAGATAAATGCTGATCAAATCAAAATTGATTATAATTATAAGTTACTTCATCAACTCTTTAAACTGTATTTTTCCAAAGAAAAGGAAAAGGAAGATAAGGACAAAGAAAAAGGAGAGGATAAGGACAAAGAAAAGGAGGACGATAAGAAAAAAGAAGGGGAAGAAGAAGAGGAAGAAGATGACGAGGAGTATTCCTACGAGAGTAATGGTTTGAGTGACGTCACCTTCCATAGAGGTAAGTGTATTTATATGCTCTTCTTTCTAATTTTCTAGTATATTAGAGCTATGTGTTTAAGATACGTTAGACATGCCTTAGGATCAGAAATTTGATATGGACAGCCTAAGAGATTTTGAGAGAAGATAAATATAATTTTGTATTGATCAGACAAACGAGAAAAGCGGAAAGTGGGAGGGAAAGATTATGCTTGGCCTTTTACTGTGTACGTTAAAAGAACATAATAAAAATTAGCAATTACTATGAGTCAATGTAAGCAAGCAAGATTGAATTCCATGTATTTACTCTTAACATAATCATGCTGATAACAAAAAATTTGTTTCACTTTATTTCCTAGAAGTTGCTTCTCTTCTCCATGCAATGTGCTTTCATTCGTTTTTCTAATCATCATCAAGTCTAAATTCTACCATTTTTCTATTTATATCCTTACGTTTATACCCTAAAGTGTGATCCTTTCAATTGGGATTTTATTATGAACTTACAATAGACGTATGCCAGAAATTTTATTACCCTAAACTAGTCCCAGACTACTACGGAGCTGCGCGGTCAGCGAGGTCGAATTGGTGTATTGTGATAATGCTCCCTTGGCCCCCAAAATTTCTAGTTGGACCCTTGAATACCATTGACTGGTTTCGTTGTACCCTCATCAGAATGGCTCGTGCAAAGAGCGAGTTGTTCAAACATTCAAGCATTATTTATGATAACTCGCAAACACTCGCAAAACTCCCTTTCTTTGTTTGCGAGTTATCATAAATGATGCTTGAATATTATCTAATTCTTGTGTTTGTCTAAGCACCTTTTTTTAAAACGGTGGGCTCCCGTGTCATCAAAAAGTTCTAGCTGCACCCCTGCTTGTATAACTTTCTAAGCGCATCAGTGATACTAAAAATTTCCCTTCCTTGTAGTGTCGACTGCCCCGCCGACGGCAAAGCCCAAACCACCCACCACACCTCAGACGGCGGCACCGACGACAATAAAGCCAGAACTATGGCACAATGTCCGCCTTCCCGCAAATGTCATACCATATCATTACCAGCTAACCATCAAGCCTTTCATCGGAAACCTCACCTTCCACGGAGAACAAAAAGCATACGTCACTGTGACGTCAGCAACAAGGTACGTTTTGATCCACATCAAACAGATGACCGTCACAGCAGCAAAACTTGAGAGGCTACAAGGTGCAAGTACACAGGGAGTCAGTATTAAGAAACAGTTCGAGAACAAAGAGAACGAGTACTTTATCGTAGAAGCCGAGGCCGAACTGACACCTGGGAAATATATCCTGACATTGAACTATGAAGCCAAAGTATCCAAGGCTTTGACTGGCTTTTATAAAAGTACGTACACTGCAAAAGATGGATCAACACGGTACGTTTTCATTTTTCAATTTTTTTGACCGCTTGCCTAACTTTTCTAGGATTTAATTTAAACTGACGTCATATGCAGTATTTCCTCAAATAAAAAATTTTAATAGGCGCCCCCGAATCCCGAAATTTATATAAGCGCCCCCTAATATTTAATGCCATGAATTTACAATGCCTTCTCGAATAAATGCTCTGGTGTAGTAAACAATCTTTTTTTCTTGTGACTCGAAAGCTTTTTCATTTTTCCCGAATAGAAATTTTTGAAAGTTGAAATAAACGCCTCGCGCATAAGTGCCACCTCCTGACAAGCGCCTTCTAAAATTTAAAAGTTTCAAATAAGCGCCCGTGTGCTTAGATTAGAGGAAATACGGTACTTGCATTCTTATCCAAATATAAATGTTAACAATGTCTAATATATCTTATATTTAACATATAAAGATAGACCGTAAAATTCAGAATATAAGCCCTTCCAAATATAAGCCTTCTCGAATATAGGCAGTCTCTCAATCAAAGATCCCTGATGAGCAGTGGGCCCGACATTGAAACTACCCTAAATAAACAGAAAAACCACAACCACACCATTAATGGAAATGTGTGGATTGTATCACTGTTTTCACTGTTATAGGCCATGTATCACTTTTTAATCAACCGGCACGTGCAAAAACGTTTAATTTTCGTGGGAAAAATATGCTTCGTGGGGTTTTCTGCACCATAGTCTGCAGAAAGTACCGCGATCACAGAAGTCTAATTCTTTATCATAAGAAATTACAAGACTGAGAGCATATTTACTAGGCTATCACTTTCCAGTGGATTTAGTTTTCAAAACAGTTCAGTTAATACCACAAGATTTTTAGATCCCCGAATAAGCAACTATAATGTAATCAATCATCAAATTACCATTGCCTTGAGCCGGGCCCGTAGTTTCTGGGATGACTGTACCACACGTTTGAGTGCACCATGTTGCTGCGATAAGCGTGAAAGAAAGAACGAGAGCGCGTCCGGCGAAAATAGACTGAGAACGAGGGAGACGCTTACAGTGCTAATTTCATTGGTCAGCGGTTGATATAACTTGATGACGTATTACTGAAGAGCGCCGAATCCATGTGTTGTTGGATTTACAAGAGCTTTTCGGTTTCATGTGTCTGCGTGAGTGCGTGTGAGTGTGTGTGTAAACATGGTAAATAGATAGGACGAAGTCTCGACTTTGTAGAAGTAAGCCAAAGAATAGATCAATCTCGAAACATCAAAAGTGCAAACGAAACGAAAAATTGTCCCCCATTCAAATTTTCTCTGATAACAAGAAGACAAAAACAATTGGCGATGCTTGCAGGACATTATTGTCGTCGTCATCATCGTCGTCAACATTATATCATCATTATCATAACCATTACCATCTCAAGCATCATGTTCGCCATTGGCACGGTCTGCTCTTTGATAAATCCCATTCTTCGTACTATTCTGAATCTTATTAGTTGTCACGCATGTTAGCAATAGAGTTCCTTAATGATGCGTATGCTATGCTGACATATGCATACAAAACATGGGCAATAAGCTCCGAAACTGTCACAAATAATCAAATTGCCGTTCTACCTTTCAGATGCTACGGAGACCTTGGACAGACAGGGTGAATAGTGTCACAGACAGTGAAGATGTACCAAGGGTGGAATGGCTGAGGCAACTTTCGGGCAACGTCTAGAGAAGGCAGTGGTTCTCAAACTTTTATGCTCCACAACCCGAATACAGTTTATATGTCCTCGCACCTTTTAAGCTTAAGGTTGAAATTTGTTTCGAAATAAAGATGAAAGTGACTAATCTGCAACAAATTTGTATCATCAAATTTCATTTGAACAACAGAATAACACATGAGTAAAACAGAATACAAATTTACAAGAAGTAAAATGAGCAAAAAATTTTCATCCATGCATTAAAATTTTCTTAAAAATTTAAAACACTAATTCTCAAATTTTCGTAAGCCAATTTTGACTATTTCGTTCGTAATTGTTGTTTAAAAATCTATCTATCTATCTATCTATCTATCTATCTATCTATCTATCTATCTATCTATCTATATATATATATATATATATTCATAACTTGGAAAAAAGTTGTGGAATTTAACAAAAATTCCTTAATGATCACTTTTGAAAATATCGTACAAGTCACGTACAATTGTTTTGAAGGAGGACCCTTCTTACGCCGGAGATGCCTTTTGAATTCGAAAGCCCTGCTGAGTTCTTAGCCCTATGCAACCCTCAATAATTTACTTACCTGAGACTTTGCTGAACAACTTTGGTATACTCTCTGAAATGCCCTTTGATAAAATCTTTGCAATGCCCCCGGGTATACTCTTTGAAATACCCTTTGATAGATGAGTGTCGGGTCGTACTCTCTTGACGTACGATTTTTCCATTGCTTGGATTTCGCTTCGCGTATCGTCCAAAATGCTCAGTATATCATCAAAGGCCAACATGACTCCGTAGTTGTTAAAATGAATGCTTAGTAGTAAGGCAAAAGTCGAAATCCTAAAGAATTCCATCTTGAGATATTTGTGTCGTGAGTCCAAGGAAGACCAACTCTCAGTTCTGAAACTTGAGACGATTATGAAATCACAAAGGTTTTGAAAGGTGTAAATAATCTTCCGACGCTATCATTTTCTTCCTGTTTCCACGTTGTTCCGGTTGACCAAGGATTTCAAAACAGAATTCAATCTTCTGTTGCATTTGCAGACTTGTCAACTTAAAAAAAAAATGAATGAAAATGTGTAAAATATGTCTGCTTCTACTTGCAGGAAGGTGTAGTAACGACAAATGAACGACTGAAGTGAACAATAACGCGGTGATTATGCGAATCAGGAAATAGATTGCAGCACAGTAATCCTCGTTTATCCGAACCTCATTTACCCGAACACCTCAAACCGAGAAAATTTTAATATCGAGAATTTTGCTTTCCCCTTTCAATCAACCAGTATAAGACCAAATTACTCAAATTTTTGGAATAGCGACACTTAGGATCTTTAAGTAATGCAGAATACGCGATATCAATTTTATCTGGGAAAAAACTTCTTTGTTTACATAATAATAATAGTGTCTGTTTATGCGCGGCAGAATTTTATTGGAAGTGGGATCGCTTTCATCAAAGAACGTCAAAGATCGCTGCTTTCATTTTGAGTGCTATTTTTCATGTCACACGAATGTTCATCAAACTGTGTATTCCCATTTCTGTTTTTCTTTGTCTCTATTTTAGCCATTTGGCACGACGGCAGTATATTTTTTGTCAATTTGAAAGTAAAATAAGCAAAATTCCGTCCTCGATTATCCGAATGTTTGGCTTATCTGAACAGTTCACCGCACATTCATGTTCATGCCATTCGAATAAGCGAGGATGCGCTGTCAGGGGGGGGGGGGTCAACGTACATCACAGCGGCATGTATCAGTACTTTTTTGTAGTGGAGAAGAAATAAAAGAGCCGGTATACGTTAATGAGATTTTCGAAAAGGCAAACAGTTAGCTTGCCCTGTACTATAACCGTATTCTCATAATGAGGCTAACTTTTAACATGAGTTTCTTTCTTAAGAATTTGGCGACGTTGTGTCTGAGCCACTTAAAGTTGTCTCGCTTTCAAGCTGAAGAGCTTTGATATGGGGTCTGGATCCTTGTGAGTTAACCAAAGAGGGTCGCAGTTGCTTTAGTGACGAATTATCTGGCGTTTTGTATATGTATTTCATCATGGTAAACGTCATAAGCGTCGTTTGCAAAGTATATTTTTCGTGAAAGGAGATAAATTTTTATTAGCAAAAGAAACGTTGAGTGTTCTTTCTACATCTTTTTATTGCCACATGGTCCAAAAGGGGGAAGGAAAAGCAACAAAAAGAAGACGAAATTAAAAGAAAAAGAGTAAACTTCTAAAAAAAGACGGGAGGAACAGCAAAATTAACAGAAAGAAAAGAAAGAATAGCAAAATTTAAAGAGAAGAAAGAAAGGAGAGCAGTTTTAAAATGCGAGAATAGAAAAAGAGCAACATTTAAAAGTAAAAAAAGAAAGAAAGAGCAAATTTTCAAGAAAGAAAAGAAAGGACAGCAAAAAAAAAGCAAAAGATTAAAAGATTAAATTTATGAATATCTGTATAACTAACTCAACAGTACTGTACCTGCCTTTCTTGCTGAATATGCAAACACCAGAATGTCGTCCCATTCACCTTGGTAACTTGGGTCCGGGGGATAGTACTGAAGGGAATCTGTAAAATTTCTTCTCAGGTCTATAAGATACGTTGAGTGAACCATGGGCACTTTAAATAAGCCCCGCTCTCTGCCAGTAAGAATAGGAAAGTAATCCGGAGTCCTTTGATAATATCCCTAACAAAAAACAAATTTGGCATTCGATGCCACTTTAACATCTAAAATGGACAAAACTGGACAAAAAAAACTTCACGTTCAAGCTGTAATCATTAAACCACATGATTTAAAGTGAGATGACAGTGGAGCAGAAAAAGATAGGGTAACTATTGGATTGTATTTAGCAATTGAAAGTTTTCTAACTGCAAAACATGTCGTGCCATAGGGAATTTTCCATCAGCAAGAGTCTTGTCACATCAAAGATTCCAACATATTTGAAGATTTACACCCTATAAGAGAATACTCATTCCTGCACAAAAACATGAGCTTCAATTTTATAAGGGGTACCACAAAGCCAAAAGACATCGTTATTGTTACAGTACAAGACTCCTTCAGGACACAAGATGGACATCGAGGTGGACGAATTGTACATGTAGACCTATGGTGTGCATCTCACAAAGAAAAGGATGGCAGCTACACAATAAGAAAGACAGACTGAAATACAACCACAGGACAAGAGAATGGGTCAGGAAACAAAGGCTCATTTGTTTTGTATAATGTCTATTTTTTACACCTTTAGGTCTTAATTGTTACATAGATGAAAAAAAGTTATTTAAAACTACTAACTTAAAGTTTACGATAAGGTTTGTCTCCAAACTATTCCTCTTGAGGGTGATAATTAGCAGAGTCCAATCTGTGTCACAATGGCATTAAATTCTCATTTTTGCAAACAGTTCAAAGTTTTCAATATTGTTCGTATTTGCACCTGCATCAGGATTCACAAAATGTATCAAATGATTCACTGCCAGGTGTTTATATCCTCTACTTCTTGCAGTTATTTAGGACATCCCAAATTCTGATATTACGGTTGTTCCTGACTTGATGTATATCTCGATGATGTGAAGCAAACTCTTTTAGCCCGTAACCTCCACAGACTACCCTCTGGTCCCTCCCAGACATATTCTTGAATCTCTTTGTCATTTGCTCCAAAAACCCAATCCAGGAAAAGTCATCCAACATTATTCTTCCTCCAGGAAATGGTGTTTCCGCAGTTTTCAACTCTATGGTTTTCTTTCCCGAGAATAACAGCAGTATTTTTTTTTAAAATGGCAGCAAATGTCTCTTACTGAGTTATTAAAAGTCCACAGAGATGTATTAGATATTTTAATTTCGTGTTTGATAACGTGTAGGGACAGCATATCGAAAAACCAATAATAAACAATATCAATCAGCTGTTGTAGGTTTAAGTCACTACCTCCTAAAAAGTGTATCTACTTATTTAACAACCCTGATTTTCACGGTTCATAACATTACCAAAGAAAACCATGGAAATAATGTCCAACCGGAGACGAGGCCATAACAAAGCTGTACTGAGCGCACTTCATTTCTGCATGTAACAAACCAACATCTTGTTAAAACTTCATAGCAGCATTACGATCATATTATATGTCAATTTTGTCAATCGACCAAAATTCAATGTATCAATATACTTTTCCAAGATGTACCGCTACTAACTGCCACGAATAACTCAACAATTAACAAAATCAGCGATCAACATAAATATAGCACAGGACAAAATGAAAATAAATCAAACGAATCTGATGGGGTAGTTAAGGAAAACCAATGATATAGTTATTTAGATTATTGATGTTGATGTCTTATCTGACGGTTTTGCGGCTTCGATTAAATGTTGATGCCATTTCTTGATAAATGCAGATGGTTGAGTTTACCAGCTGGTCGTGCGATGAAGCACTTTGATACATGGGAATAAACATTTAAAGTAACTTCAAATGCTTACCTTTGACAGAGAAAACTTGTAACACTTTGAATAGCTGCAGAATTTTGTAAACCTTGTGTATACCAACACGAAAGTTTTCTTGTCTGATGCTGGATGACCGTTTAATCTCCTTCATTCCAAACAATAACAACAAAACGCATCTGTAATCTTTTAATAAAGACGAAGTGACGTCAAATTAATCTGTCACGTGATAATTTATGACTAAACTGCCGCGGGCCTACTAGCCCCCCCCCCCCATGTATGACAAGAGCCAAAAAGCCCATGTAAGGTAGGGTTAAGGATTGGAAACAACTTTTACAGCCAAATGTATGAACAAGGCTAAGGCTTTGTAAATATATGATATATAACTGGTGTAAGGCTTATTTAGTGTCATCAAAAAAGAGGAAAAAAAGAAGCGGAAGCGCCTACTCCAATTCACGATATTGTATCAAGGACCATGTGGTGCACCAGACGCTTGCGCACTTTCATGCTCCTTAAGGTAGAAATTCGATGAGTATGATAAAGAGTCCCTAGCTACTGTAATAATTTGGCGTTCGACATGTTTGCAAAACCCCTATCGTGTCTTCTCTTTCCTATTCGACGGCAACATAAAAAGGAGAAGCAAAAGCACTTTGTTATTCCTATTACGTATTCGCATACGAAAGCCAATGGTAATCGACGCATGTTGTCCTACTCCTTTCGTCGTTCCAATTTGATTCACGGATAGGTATATTAACATCATTTAAAAGGCAAGTGCTGTTTCCACAACTTTGAGTGTGTTACTAGCTACTAGCTTGTCAAAATATGATAACACAGCAGCAAATTTAAAGGTCACATCCACAGCTTTTGCCTTTGGAGGCGCCACTGATTCAGTGGCAGATGGTTTGACTAATAAGACTGAAAGCTTCTCCAAAGCAGGTGGCTAAATGGCTCATACGCACTGTACTCCCCTGAAATCCTACTTATGCCCGCCTTTTGCTACTAGGACCAACGCGACATCCGCAGCTAGGAGCAAAAAGAGAGAGGCAAATTCTACTAAATTTTCGTAGAGCTTCAAAAATTGAAAGTAAACTATTCGCTTTACATTATGATATTAATCGTTGCTAATCCCTGGTGTCAAGTTGTTCACTGCAATATCATACAGACACAAGATCAGTTGCTGTTTGTTATTCTGAACGCTTTAAAATTTAAATGTATATATGGTCAGTGAGTTAATATAAACGGTCACAGCATTATCTTTGTGAGACTGCAACGCACAATTTTGAATAATTATTTTACCTAAACACCAATGATTGAGAAACTCGACTAGTGACAATTTGTAGGGTTGGTGTGTTATTAGTCACTGCAAAAGAGGTAAACAGCTGTTGCATAAGAGCGTCTTTGGCGTCCTTTTTTGAGGTAAGGGATACCAACTGAAGTATAAACTTGGTTCCGATCATTACCAAAACGTTTTCACCGATTGAATTTTACTCAACATAATCTTATTTTGTAACTGTAAATGAAAATACGTTGCTTAATCAATAAAGATATTGTTCGTATTCAATAAACGCGGTCGCTTTTCTATCTCAGTGTTAAAAGTATGATCAAAGTCGAGTCATGGCGGTCATGCGTGCAGACGTGTTTCTAGTCGCTTTGATTTTCTTGTATTTTAACGCCAATCTTTTTGCGGTTCTAACGGTACTAAATATGTTAACATCAGAATTTATTCCCAGTTGACCCCCAAATCAGGCTTATTCTCCCTTATGGTTCACAGTCCATCGAACACCTGCTTTCTCTGCGCTTGCGCATAGGTTTGCGTTTGCATAAATATCTTCTCCCTCATAGCTCTTTCTTGCTGTAGCTGCGTTTGGGAAGTTAGTCACTCGATTTTCGAAGACAGTTTCGTACAGAATACCAACATGGTAACTGCAGTCTGTGTTCTTATTGGCGAAAAAGTAAAGGGAACGCTCCATTTCAAACAGGTAGGCTTCAATTTTGTTTTAAGAAGGTTTAAGAAAAAGGATTTTTGCTGATGTCATTGTCGTTTTATTCACTCACCTGTCAGCACGTGATGTTGGTTTGATGGAATAAGTATCTACCGTGACTCGTAAGAGAGAGAAATGACTATTGTACTTGCTATCTATTGAAAAAAGTACACAGGCCTACCTACGTACCGGTACTTACCTGACTAAGAATTACCTAGGCACAGCTCATCGTTCTGACACCCCATAGGCCAGATCTGAAAGACAAACAGTACAACTGTACAGGCAATTTATATATAGGTACAGGCGTCAATTGCTTTATTTACCTTTGCATAAGTTTTAAATATATGTCCAACAAGGATTTAGCCAGAACCACCATTTTGTTGTGTAAATAGCTCTCCGTGGTGATTGGGGGCGGGGCCCTCTTCATTTTCCAATAATCAACAGTTCTGCACATCGTTCGTTGGGCCAAAACTATGTCACTGTTGACCCGGTATCAAAACAATTAAGTCGTGTGAGAAATGCATAGCAGAACGAAAGTAGAAATGAAGAAAATAAGCTTAAGATTTGAAATGTAAGTAGCTATTGGGTTTAAATGGTCTACTTCGTGGAGGTAGAGTCGAAGCCATTCACTTTGGTCTCGACGTTTTAGGCCGTATTCATTTTGGTCTTTTTGTTTTGGTCTTGTTCTTTTCGGTCCCGATTCATTTCGGTTTCAGTTCATTTGGGTCTCGGTTCATTTCGACCGCGTTCATTTCGATCTACTTCACTAAATCAGTAATGGTAAAAGTTTAAAATGAAAGGATAAATACTGAAAAATTGCAGGTGAGAGAAAACTCAACCAACTATATGTTGAGAAATTCGGATGTCTGTAAAGAGACTCAGTCGTTAATTTATTGAAACACGAGGAAGCCTTTATTTCTTTGATAGGAATTGCGCAAAGACGTATTAATGACAAGGCTGGATAGGGTACAGATGAACATTGTCCAAAATTTGAAAACTTCCATTCATTTAGCGGAGACATTGGGAAGAAGGACAACAGACGGCGCTAGTTTACTTTTGCATACCCCCTACAAATTTCGCCTAAACAGCATTTTTCATGAAATTTGAAACTGTAAACATGTTTTAATATCATAGAACAACTAAGAGTCAAAATTATCACTTATACTAAGTCAATGCAGGCAACATTGGACTTGAACGTGACAGTTCCCAACATAGATGTCCTTGATAAAATATTTTCAATAAAGTACAAAATACAAGGTAACTTAAACTACTATAACTTTATTATTCTATTTGCTTAGTGAAACAACTTGGCACATTACCACAAAGGTGCGTAACCTCTTGCAGGAAATAATCTAATTGACTATATTGTCGGTCGGCATTCACGGTTAGCAATCATGAGAGGAAAATCGAAACTTTACTTCGAGCGTAAGGTTTTTCACAGATAAAAGTCTGTTTCAATTAAACTTTGGAACTTAAGTTGGGATAACCAACTAGTCGGCGAGAACTGGAGGCTTAACTCCGCATAACGCCGTCATACTTCCTAAAAGGTTTGGGGGCCAGAGCTATGCTGCCTACCCTTAACTCCGCGTAACGCCGAAACCCTGGATAAAATTAGTGACACAACGTTTTACCAGTATGAAGCTATGCAACCTTTGCCATGCTGGACTGTAACCTAGAACTAACTATAAATATTTTGTCTGTAGTACAAACAAGAATATTGCACGAAATAGCGAAAACACTATTCCATTAAAAGCCTTTTTCGTCTTTACACTCCTCAGAGTATACTCGACAGAATGATGGAAATGAGACGTGTGAGAAGGGTATACCCAACTGCATTTTTGAATGAGCCAATCAGAAATTGGGCTGCCTGAATGGCTCGTGTTTTTTAACCAATCAGTGTCCGCTACAACTAGGAAAACACAAGCCAATTAAACTGTAATTGCACATTGCGCAAAGATATGCAGGATACAGTACATCAAAAGATACGAAAATAGTCAATATTTCCGGATGAAAAAGAGTAGTGAATCACTCTTTGTATTTTCAGCTTTTACGTTACCCTTCCTAAATTTTATCACTACACCCTTAATACCTAGCCTATAATCATCTCGCCTATTTTTATCTTTCCGTATATCTAGTTGTAAAGTAAATAGACCTCAAGTGCAAGAAAGAGGATTTACCTTCACGAAATCGGCCGTTAGAATAGCAAGGCATGTTTGTGATCCTGGCAACCACACAGCACGAATGACAAAATTCCCTGTTTCCAGATGCAATGGCAATGCTAGATGATGTTCTACGGCTTTGGAATTGTTAAAAGTTAAAACATGGCAATCTTTCAATCCGCTAACCGCTAATGTTCCTTCATTTGCTTGGTTGCTGCTAACTGATAGCACTGTAAATGGCACAACTGCAGTTGAAAATTGGCTTAAAGATACTTTGCCACCAGCTTCCTCCTGTTTATCCAATCCATAAACATGGAAAGTTGTTATCTAATTCGATGGGAGTGAATGAAAATAAAACATTATTCGTTTTTCACTGTGTACGAGAACGACGAAGGAAATGCACCCCTGCCAGCACCCCTGCGTCATGAGGGCCTCGTCCTTGTGGGGAGGGTGATAGCGCCATCAAGGTACAGTCCTACAATAAAGTAGGCAACCGACCAAGGGTCACCCCGCATGACAAGAGACGATCGGAAACTCCCCCAGTTCTACGAAACAGCCGTACCTACTGTATTCTACCAAATAGACGGCTGTTTGGTACTTATTAGCGTAATGTTCATAAATTGAGGATGATTTCTTTTAGTGTCCATTCCCGCGCTCAAAGAGATGATTGCATGTATATCCTAGATACCCTGCATTGCACAGGTCATATTTGAATTTGTATACAACACATTGTTGGTTAATATGAGAAAGCCTTGGTTCCCTATTCTTTAGAAATATCGCATTAGTTTACGGTTTACGAATACAGGTAAAATTACAGCCCTAACTTTACGACTGTGATTGTCTAGTAGTCTTTTAACTACGTTAGCCGACAATTGGTCCTTAATTGGCAACACAATACGAAAAGTGCTTTTCTGCTCTTTTGTGAGGGGCGTATCTTTCTGGGCAACTACTTAACTATCGATCAAATGGCTTTATGAGCCTATCGATTAAGTAATTCACCCTTCAGATCTTCACATTCTTCTATAAATCTTTGCCAGTCGGCAGATACTTTGTATGCCCTATGTAGCATGGTATTAAGCAAGCCACATTTGTAAGGGCTATCGACATGGCCATGACAATTAAGTAAAAGTGGGTCTAACAAAAACTTTGGCCTCAATCTTGGGTGCTCTATCAAGTACCTGGGCAGAAAGAAATGGGAGAATGCCATCAACTTCAATTCCTTTGTAAATGTAATAGCAGGATGATGGTCGTTGAGTGTCTTAAGAAACGTATCCACCGCTATCAGGCATAACAGTTATGGTGTGATCTAGGTACATATGATAAAAAGGGGAGATAAAAACTTGTCTTTTCTTCAGAGTGCTTCCTTGTCCGAGCACATGAATACATTAGCTAGTAACGGTCCAAGGAGGGAGGGGTGTGAGGGTGCGCGATCTCAAAGCAACATTATCGATCTGTTCGTATAAAGCGTCGTTACATTAAATACGTGCATTTTCCTAGCTGCAGTTAGTAAATCGATCAGATCCGTTTCAGTAAGATTTAAATTTTAAGTCTCACTGAACCAATTATTGTCAAACGCTCTGTTAAATAGAATCATAATAGTTTCATCGAGGGGAACATTGGTAAATTAGGACGCAACATCATATGATACTTACATGTGTCAATGCCTATTGTCTTTTAGTGATGTTGCTTAAAGGCCATGGCGTCCTCCGGGTTTGGTTCCCCCCCCATCTGACACCTATCGCCCCCATTTGGCCTTCTCCCCCCCATCTTACTACATCAAGGTTCCCCCCACCTGAACCAAAATTACTGATACCTCCTACATATATAGTATATATATAGTATATTTATAGTATATATATACAAAATCAGCATTAAAATGTTATTCTTTTGATATAACTATTGGTATCAAAATTCCATTTCTTAGAGTTTTGGTTACTATTGAGCCAGGTCACTCCTTACTACAGTTCGTTACCACAAACTGTTGGATGAAAATATGAATAGTTGAAGGACAGAACTATTTAAGAAGGTCAATAACCGAAATGATTTCGGCAAAACAAAACCAAACTTTGAGTTTTTCCCACACAAAAAGGAGTCACAGTAGTACAGAAACAAACTTCGAAGATTAATGATTTCTTAGTTTGGTTTCGTATATTTTTTTTTCGTTTTTTTTTTTTGGAATCAGCAGTACAATTTCAACCACAAACTTCATAGTTCTCATTCAGCAGTCAATGAGTGAACTTGTTTGACTGCATTGAAACTAACACAGCGAATGTTATGTAATGTTTTGACTCTGTGAATACTCGTGATAGCATGAAATAACTTTAATTGATAATTGGATAAGAAGGAGTTTCTTGCTGTAATTTTTGGCCAGCGATTTCTGTTTTATGCAAGGTATTTTTGTAAATATCTTTTGGTGTAAGACGTTCCTTTTTAACGCATATGTTCATTGCACGCTAGGAACTAGCGTGGGTAAATATAGTTCATTTAAATTAGGCGAATAGTCTTATTTTCATACTGTTACTATGGGAAAGAAAGGCAGCGGTAAACGTAACAGAACCGAAGCGGACTTATCGGACCCTGTGATGAATTCGACAAATAATTCCGATGGTAGCGTTCTCACTGACTGTCAGAGAACTAATGCTGAAAATATTATTAAAATACTGGAAATGGTCCAATCCATAAATACAAACATTGAGGCGCTCCAACATAATTTCTTGGAGTTAAAATCAGATATTAGTGCAGTGACTAATCGTGTTACAACGATTGAAAATAAAAATAATATGCTGGAGAATGAACTTGTATCAGTTAAATCGGAACTTCGGATTTTGAAGAATATTGTGGAGGGCCAAACGGATATTATTAATAAATGTAAAGAGGAAATAAATTCAGTAGTCAGCCAATCATTTGTGGAGGAAAATCGCAGTAATGAGTGCAATGTATTATTTTGGGGATTGAATGAAGTACCATTCGAGGATGCTGAGTCTTTGATTAAAGAAGTGATGGTAATTGGATTATCATTAAATAGCGAAAATTTGCCGTCGTTTAGTATTATCCAGTGCTCTAAAAAGTTCGTTAAAATTAAAGTGGATAATACGCAAGTTCGATTTTCTCTTCTGAAAAATGCGAAGAAACTTAAAGGGAAAAAGTTCAGCACTTATAATAATATTTTTATTGGTGATGACGTTACGCCTCGTGTGCGTATTGTACGCAAGGAACTCCTGGCCATCCGTAAATGTCTAGTGGATAAAGGAGTGGAATGCTGGGTACCCCCTACCTTACCCCCTGTTATTTGTGTAAAAAAAACGTAATCTCTACATAAATTGCCAGATACACACGCCACATGTGGAGGATGAAGACGTCAATACGGAAGTCAAATACGTAGAAAGCAAAGAGTTGATGCGGTATTAGATATCACGCTTTCTAGGGATTGTGGACTCTGTTCAGACGCTGAAAACAAAGATCTCCTCGTCGTGATCCATATTCCTGGCATAGCGGTATATATCATATGATAAGCCTGGAAAATCACAATTGTTAGGAAAATGCATTAAGCCGCACTTTTGGAACATAATGTGCCTCTGTTACAAACCCCAACACTCGGCAAGGATTGCAATACGGTTTTCAATTCCACGGCCAAAGTATTGTATCAATTGCCACATTGGATTTTAACAGGATTATAACACTAGCTTTTCTCTCTATCGCTTCTAACGATCACTGTACAACAAATCTTGTAAAGCATTGTATTCTCTAAGGTCAAACACCTTTCTTGGAATAAAGTGCACCCCAGGAAATTTTTTGCTTTTGCACTACTTTTCCCGAGGACATTTAATTTCCTTCCACTTCCTTTTCTCCCTTTCCATTCTGCCCTGCTTTTCCTAGAACTGCACTTTCCATAAGCTCTTTAAACTAGTTGCCAACTAGATTTCCCCAAACCAAGGAAATACTCTACACCAAGACAAAACGTGGGTGACAAAGGTCAAGACAATAGCGTGCATGCTATCTTGGAGTCGTCAAATTTCTAGACCATAGCAACTATCAGGAGCATTTCATTTTCAGAGACAACTCGAATACATACCCAGCCCTTCCATTTCCAGAGCCCTCGTTTCTTTAAATCCCAACGAATCTGCAATTCCCAGGGCTCCACTATTCCAAGGACTGTAATTTTCATAAACCCCCAATTTCCAGGGTCCAAATTTAAAGTGACGGCTTTTCTATTATCTGAGCCACTTGTCTTTCCAATAGAATTACTTGCCCAACCTACCATTCCTAAGGACCCCACTCTCCCCAGAATCTACTCTATCCTGGGGCCGCCCCTTTATAACTTCCTACAACCTATCTAGCCCCATCCTAGGACACATTCCTTTTACTCCCCTAAAAATAGCCATCTCCAAGGTCGACCTAATACTTCCAGGACCTATCCAACCCAAGGGGCCACACCTCCTAGGGTTTCACTCCTCCCAAGAGCCTTCTCCACCTAAAGACCCACCCCTTATCCACAATTCTAGAGGGCCATTCTCTCCCTGGAAGCCATGAATCCTGGGTCCCATCCCATTGCAGGACCCTGCCATACCCTGGACCCTCCCCTGTACCATGCTCATCCCAAAGCCGATCTCACCCTGGTAACCCTAGTACCCCTAGGTCTTACCCTCCCCCTTCTAGAACCCACCTATCCCCTAGAAACCCCCTGCCTCAGAATCCCCTCCCCTGGACCAGAATCTCCCTCCCCTGCCCCAGAATCCCCCCTAGGTATAAACAGAGTTTATATAAACATCAATGCATATGTATAGAGATGTTGTTAGTCTACAGTAGTCCCTCAAGCTTCATGCAGTCGATATGTCGCTGGCTGAAGCTGCCAGCGGGTTCCAAAATTTTCACAACTTTTTCTCTGTCTACTGACTGTAGCACCTTTACCCACTCTTGCCAACATCCTTCAGGCTCACCTGTCGCCCCCTGCTTTTGGGAGAAGATGCCCTGTAGCTTGTTCTTCCACAGTAGAAAGGCCAGCTGCTTCCCACCGTCGCTGTGGATGTTGTTAAGGATACTCCCTAGCTTTGCGAAATGCTTCCAAAAATTCACATTGGCCCTTGCCGTATTGATGCTTGCCAGGGCGGGGGCGACAGTGATTGCCCCAGCAGCACTGATTATCTGATAAAATCTCGATCTTGTAATTGAAAAGCAGTTGTCGATCAGGACCTCCAGCTTAGACACCATGGTGCTGCCTTTGAGTGCGTGCAGAATTGGGGCCAGCAGGAGTTGCAGCCTGAATGATGTTGCCCCACTGGCCGCTAGGAGATGGAATCGTTCGTCAAGCAGCTTGCAGAAACTACATGGCTTGTTGCACAGCTTTGCTTCATTTTGGTCGCAGAACTCTGCAAAGGTGAGCTTTCCCCCATAGTTGCATTTCTTGCAAACGCACATGCCAGTCTTTGCGTTGTGCCTCACAAAATCAAGCAGCGAGCCCAGCACTCGCTCTTTGTTGACTTGTTGAATTTGTTGCCTTGAGGAAGCACTCCCCTGCTCAGCATACGGTCTGATGTGTCGGAAGAACTCACTGGCGAGTTTATAGTCGATCCCTAGGAGCTGTTGCTGCTCTTGTTGTCCGATTGCAGTGCTCACACTGGACGATGTGAACGGCCTTTCCAAGTCTAGCTGTTTTCTGAGTGAAGAGGCGGACATGCCAAGCAGTTTCATCTGCCCTTCTAACACTGACGACCACAGTGTTGATGCTGCTTCTGCTGTTGTCGCCGTTGTCGATGTGGATGCTGTGGCTGAGGGGGTCGGGCCTGCTACTGAGACTGCTAAGACTTCTGATTGCGAGGCTGAAACTGGTTGATCTGAGGTTGATCGCTTCGCGGAGGAGATTTTTCGCTGCTTTTTTGTTTCACCTGCCATCTTGCCAGCACCACGGGGATCTTTCATTTGGAACTTTCTCATTATTTCTGCTGCAGCCTTTTGCTCCCCCTGGGAGTTTTCGAATACTCGATCCTCGCCACAAACCTCCTTTGCTAGTTGCGAGGAGATGGTAATTTCGTGGTCGTCATCAGCCTCATCCATGTCACTGGCTTGAGCGGTTGGGATTGGCTGTTCCACGGGCAAACGTCTTTGCAGCATTTGCTCGCTGATTTGAGCAAGCACCAGCTGGTTCAAAGGCTTGAACGTTTTGAAATCAATTCCGTACCTGAAAGCCGATATTTTTCCTAAATCAAAATCCTGGGTATAGGCTTGGTATTGTAAAATGTCAGGTATCTTAGCTTTACTAATTAAGCGTGGTCTTTATACCAACCAAAGTGTAAAGGGGGGATGCGTGAATTGTGTGGCGTACTGTTCGTTGATAGCTCTTTCTTAGTTGTCCTACTTTGGCAGATATTGGGTAGGTAAGTTACCAGCATGCACAATTGTATTGATCGACAGTCCACGTAGATTATGATAAATAGTAGAAAATTCCTTCATAACATGCAATTATTCTTTAATTTTGTTGCTTATTTTAGGAAAATCTTTCAAATTTAAAGAACCTGTATTGCTTGTTGGAGATACTGGTTGTGGTAAGACTACTATTTGCCAACTGTTTGCTGCTCAAAGCTCCAAACATCTTTACTCTGTTAATTGTCATCAACATAGTGAGGCTGCAGATTTTCTTGGAGGATTGAGACCGGCTCGGAGTCGAAATGAGGTATAATTTTTTCATTTCAAGGCATTTTGAATTTCTTCAGCATGACTAAAATCCTTTTTTTATATGGTGTCGTCGCTCAGTCTTAAAATTCTGCTTGTCTCGTGCCAGGGACCAATTATTTTGGCAACAGCAAAGAAAAAAGTTTTATCGTCTAGAATTTGGAACGTGTAAGAGATGCATCCTCAGGCCACTGTCACCATCAATTAATCAAATAGTGAATTTATTGAATTTAGATTGATAGATTAATGTTGATTTTCTATTCATTCTTCAAAGGCTCGGCAATTTGGATTATCGACGTCAGTAAAGATAAATCGTTTAATATTGTTTTTTCAGCAAAACGAAAATGATTTTCTTGTCTTTTGAAAAAGTTCTGATCTTCACCACTATAAATCAAGACCTACTCCAGGTTGTTTTAGTTTCTGTTCTATTTCAGTTCGACTCGATAATCCAATTTTATTTCTGTTTGATTTTCGCATTGATAGTGGTTTATGTTCCTTTCAAGCTTGAATTGGTACTTGGCTTTAATTCTGCTTGTTTTGGTTTGATGTAGCTCTTAACTTTTCTTTGAAAATCCTTTTTGGTGGGAGAGAGTTTCAAAATTAATTTCTGTTCATTTTTAATTGACATAGCATTTTATTGGTTAGTAAAAGGAGTATTTGTAAAACTTTTTGGGGTTTTCCACTTCAGATTTTTTTTTTGCCTCGACAGTTGCTTACTTGTACTGCTAGATGGGCCTCTCATTCACTTCCTCAGTTTTCCTGACCGCTTAGCTTATTGGTCAACAGAAAATTATGAGCTGTTCTCAGGTCGGCCAGAAATTTTCGTTCTTGTTTGAAAAGTCGAAATAAAATAGCTGAAACCTAATTGTAACACGGGAGGTTTTTGGTTTCTCGGCGAATGGGTTCACTCGCCTGTCGACGTTCGCAAGGATGAAGCCGATCGTTTCGACAACATTCATACATAGCATTTAGGACCCAAATTTCAAGATCCTGGAGAAAATTCCAAGGGGTATCAGTCCTGGTGCCACTGTAGAAAGGTTCAAGTGCATAAATTTTTAATAAATTCCATAGATTTTGGCAAGACGGTATCCGGGGGGGGAGGGGTTATCTGGTTTGAATTCCCCCGCAATTTGTTTTCCAATCCGTAATTACATAAAAAATACATATAAACAAACTTTTGTTTCAAACCTGTAATATCCATTAAAATGGCGCTTAAATTCAGTCACTCATTTGTAGGAAAGGTTTGTAAGAAAGATTAGCTTATAAATTAACGTTGGATCAGTTTGCAACTAGACGCATGTTATGATCTAATTGCGTTAAATGGTAACGATTTATCGCATTCGTAATGTTACGTATAGCTAGCCTTTCTGTTGAAACCTTAGAACAATAAACTAAAGCCAAGCCAATTTTTTTGAATCTATACTTTTCAAAAGTTTTATTTCGAAAATACTGCAGCAGATCCTGCTATGTCTTAGTAAATGTGTACTTCTATTCTCGAATGGGCATATGAAATAATATGGAAATTAAATAGTATGGGTATTCGTCTATGTTTTGTATATTGATGATTGGAGATGAAAAAGAAATGGACTTTTTTTTGTTTCAGTAATGAACCATTTATATAAGAAACAGAACGTTTGAAGGATTAATTTATTCAATTTATTTTTTAAATTCTTAGAATTCCTTTGTTAAGGAATTTCTTTTCGAATTAAAAAATAATTAATTTATTGTAAAAAATTAAATGATACAAGTTATTTTACGTTTCATATTTCTTTTATTTGATTCAAATGGACTTGCAAACTGTTTGACCCAACCAGTTGGCGATTTTTCTCGTCATAGTAAAAACAAAAGCATTTAAGGAGCAGTAAAAAAGGAGTTATTTTTACTAATGCTTCTCTTTAATAAATTGAACAGATTGAAGCATGACGACCCCATGCTTTTTTTTCTTTTTTGTATGGTTGTGTATTATTAACATGTGGGTAATTGCGATTTATTACAAATGTCAATTTCTTTTGTATGGTTGACGCCTTGCTCAATTTGTGATGTGTTATTATTAGTGATGATGATATTGACTTGCTGCTGTTCGCCTTGCAAATAAGGGACAAGGAAAAGTCCTAATTAGCTAAGGAACGACCAGATTTTGTCTTAAATATTTTCATTTAAATTTGGTATGAAGCAATCTTCTATTTGAGAAAGGGCGGGGGATCTTATATTTGAGAAGGGGTGGGGGTAGTTTTTGTTTTCCTTGCCAACGAAAAATGATGCTGCTTTAACAGAAGCTCGTTCATTTGCTGCATTCTCTTTTCTCTTACTTCTTTTCGAATAATTTTGATTAATATTAATCATATAAATATCAATTAATTTATTAATAGTTTTTTGTTTTTTTTTATCACGGATCTTTAGCCGACTTAGAACTGGACAGCAGGAAATCCCTGGGACCTCCAGTATTAATGGAGGCTTTGTGCAATCCTGGGCCCACCTTGGTCACAACATGGTTTTCAGAACTTGGCAATACTCTTCTATAAAAAAAAGTCAAAATCCTGCACAGATAGTCCCAAGTGTATTACCTCCTGCTTATTATATATATTCATGCCTGTAAATATTATGTTGCTACGAGGAAGTAACCCATAGAAAATTAGTTAGGAAGAGGGATTTCAGCCCGAAAACACCCATCGAAACAGACCAAGCCCAGAAGAAATATACATTGATCAGAGTCTCGTGCGATTGCTGTGTCGTTTACTAGGCTATAATTTCCTCGAGGGGGGCCACTCCTCAAGTGGGAATAGAGTTGGCCGCAAGGTCCCCAGTCTTGCAGGTACTCCGAAAGGGTCGAGGCAGCCCTTTGCACAGGTCGTTGTCCATAGATCTAGATCTTACACCCTGCCTTAGTTGTCCTCCAATAGTGGATCCTCCTACGACTGTGTTCTGCATCACCATGCAATTTAACCCGTTACTGGGAGAAGGTTTGTAACTCAATGGACGTGTGGAGACGCCGGTAGGCTCTGCTGAGTGTACATTTGAGGGGCCTTCTTCCTCCTCCACCTATATTTATAGAACCAGGTGAGGGTACCCCAGTTTTATTATGGGCCCCCAGGGACAAGGTCCCCTCTTGGACCATGACTCCTATGGAGGTATCCAACATATCTATAGGGTGTTCCCCTATTGCCATCTGGGGACACGCTGAGTGGCCTGGGATAGGCCCCTCTTTTCTTAAAACTAAAAGCTAAGTACCTCAGAATCAGCTAACATCCCCTAAAAATCATCTAACAACCCTTTTATACAGATCATTTTCGGTTGACTTTGTCATAAGGAGCACAGGAAGGCAATGGGAGATCACAGAACCAAATGGATTGGAAAAATTCTCCTGGACTTAGATTATGCTGATGATTTATGCATCCTAGATGAGAATAGGAGCAAAATGAATGAACTTTTAAAGGATTTGTGAGTTCAGGGTGCTAGAATCGGTTTAAAAATTAATGTTAAAAATACTAAGTCACTAAGGTTCGGAATAACTGAAGATAAAATGTGACGTTGGGTAATGAAAAGATTGATCAGGTGGGCAGCTTCACTTACCTTGGTAGTTTTATTAGTAAGGACGGTGGGAGCAGTGAAGATCCCACGGTCCACATTAAAAGTAGTATAGCCAAGGCTCAGGGTGTTTTTTTCACAGTTAAGAAAATATTTGGAAGAATAGGAAGATAAGTCTGAAAACCAAGATTAGAATATTGGAAGGTACAGTGATGACAGTGGTCAAATTTGGCTCTGAAGCAAGGGCACTCCGAAAAGTGGATGAAGATTTACTAGATGTTTTCCAGAAAATTTGCCTACGGATTGTTTTGGGTCGAAGGATTTGGAAATTATGTCTTTGAGGAAGACAATCCCGCCCCCATAGCTCTCAGGGCAAGGGTAGTAAGCAATGCCATTGGGGTATATAAGATTTTTATAGAAAGGGTGGTTGTATATACTTCGGAGGGGACTCATTAGATTGATAATCTGAATTTCTAATACCCTTTTTAAGAGTCAGTGATCTGAGGGCAGCTATCCGCCCCTGAGCACGTCGTATCTTCCCAAAATACACCGAATAAAGATTCTGAGACAGTCGTTTTATTCATAGTAGTCAAAAATCAAATAATAAGGCTTTTGAGGTTGATCAAAACCACCGGAGCCTGGGGGCAAGAGTTGTAAATTATGCTTCGGGGCATATAAGGTTTTTATGGAAGGGATGGTTGTTTAACTTTAGAAGAGGCTCATTTGGTTGAAAATTAGCAGTTCTACTTTGCTTTTAAGAGTCAAAAGTGATAGAGGGAAGCTAGTTCCCCCCCCCTGTCTACCCTTCTTTCGCCAAACATATCTGATTGACAATGTGAGATAGCAATTTTGTTCAAAATAATCAAAACTACATGTAACAATGCCTCTAGAGTTGATACAGCACCCCAGTGCCCTGGGGATAGGATTATAAGTTATGCCTTGGGGCATGTAAGGTTCTTATGAAATGAATGGTCGTATAAACTTCAGATGTGCTCATTTGATTTGAAATTGGAAGTTATAATACCCTTTTTAAAAGCAAAAATTGATTTGATATCAACCAGCCCCTTTTCCACGCCCATCATTTCCCCAAGCACCTCCAACCAATATAAACCTTGGAGAGAACTCACTGGGTTGACAGTCAGAAGTTGTAGTGCCCTTTTTAAGAATAAAAGTGATCAGAGTGCAGCTACCACTCCCCACACGTCGTGTTTTCCCAAAATACATCCAATATAAATTTTTGTACACTCCTTTTATTTAAGATAGTCATATAACAAGGTTTTTTGGGTTGATATAAACCACTGAAGCCTGGGAGTGAGTGTTGTAAGCTATGCACATGGGGCATTTAAGATTCAATTAGAATAGATGGCTATACGAACTTTAGAGGTGGCTCATTTGATTGAAACTGGAAGTTTTAGTTCCCTTTCAAGAGTCAAAAGTGATGGGAGGTCAACTAGCCCGCTTCCCCTCTTTTTACTAAACGCAAATATGACAATAACGCCTTACATTATAAAGTTAGACCTTATGAAGACACTATAGAAGACCTTATAGAAGACACTAGTGTATAATTTTAATAGTACTTCTACGGTTACTAAGCCCCCAGAGTCTGGGAGCGAGGGTTGTTAGTTATGCCCCTGGGACATTTAAGGTTCTTATGGAAGGTATGGTTGTATACACCTTAGAGGAAGCTGATTTGGTTGAACTTGGACGTTCTATTTCCCTTTTAAAAGTCAAAAGTGATTGAGGTCAACTCCACCCAAAAAGGAATCTTCCTGAAAATTTTTTTTTTTACTTGTCAGTCAAATTTACATTTGTTGTGGTTTCTAATTCAAGTTGCAGAAAAAAGTGTCAATAGAAGTTAAATAAGACAATCGGATTATAAATGTCTCTAGGGAAAATCATGCAGGTAGAACCCTTACTTTATTGAAAGGTTATTATCCAGAAATAATGTGTTCACACAACAAACTCTCAATCAATATGGGTGCCAGAAGTCCTCTAAAATAACATGGAAGCCAACATTCCATAACCTGCAATGGATTGGACAAGTGAAAACCTCAAAGAGACATGGAAAAGATTTAAGAATCATGCAAAGCTAGTGTTCCAAGGACCTCTTAAAGGAAAGACAGGCACCTTTTTGCTGATCTGGTTTGGAGACAAAATGCAAGACATTTTCAATACCTGTACAAAGGCAGCTAAAGAATAGGACAAAATTGAACCATACATAGACAAGTTCAGTGAATATTTCCCCCCTCAGTGTTACACTATGTTCTCAAGTTACCTCTTTCATAAACATGCACAACAAGATGGTGAACCAGTTGATCAATACATAACTGATCTGAATCTTTTGACTTGTGAATCTCCATTCACAAGTCAGTTTGACTTGTGAATAGTAAGAGATGGACTTGATGTGGGGTCTCTTCAGCAAAAGTCAGAGAGAAACTGCTGCAAAAAGGTTCAAATCCACCTTTGTCACCTAGCAGTTACTATTGTGTGAAATCATACAGAAACTAAGGTGCAGCTCAGGACAATGTCACAAACCAACACATGAGGCAGCCAAGCTCACAAAGAAACACGCATAAAGCATAAACTAGATTTTGTCAGGAGAGCAAAGAAATAAAACCATGCCCACGCCCCACCAGTAAGACATTGCTATTTCTGCAGTGGAGAATACTCAGCTTCCCACAAAATTCCAGCAAAAGGAAATCCAACGGGGTACCTTGCGCCGTTTGCAGGAGACACTAGCCAATGCAGAGCTATCATAAGAAGGTGTGTCCCCGTTTGGACATGACGAAAGACCGAATGTAGACCAAATGGACGATGACCAGTCACTGGACATGAACAGACGCATGCGCCTGGGAATATGATGCATGGTGAGTTAGTTCAAGCAGTCTAAGACTCTGAGGCAAGCTAGGTGTTATCCAGGGGTAGCCTACTAAAGAAGTGGGATGAAGTTCTTCTAAGAGGATCCTAAGTTTATAAAAATTATCTTGATTGTGAGAAACAGAAATATTCTTCCCACGGAAATTTCCCCAGAAAATCCCCCGGATAATTCCCCAACAGACAAAATTAAGCGTCCACAGAGAAAGTACAAAATAGGTACCTCGAAACGTCGATCAGATGTCCTGAGGGGTAACAAAAAGACTGTATATCATAAAAGAGTTTTAGGACAGGGACTGGTTGGTCTCCAATCGCTTTCGACAATTTCTATTCGTCTTGGGTTTTATTTGTTCTTTAATAGTAATTCCTGATCGTTACTTTTGAATTACAGGAATTTATTTCTTTTGGTCTGTATAGCTCTTTACTTGTATAGAACTATATCATGAAACTGACCATCTTTGAACCACTGCTTACATTTGGAGCATACTTCACAAAAGCTACATAGGTGTTACGGCCCATTGGCTCGACTCTGATTATGTTGGCTGAAATTGCGTGCGGACATTTTATTGGAACCCATGATTTTTCTGCTTGCACTTCCCATCTAAACTTAATCAATGAATCGTTTATTTTAACTCCTCCTTTTTCCAACACGTCTGTTCTGCAATTTGCTTGATCAGCTTTCTGGTGTGGCGACATTCTCTAAAAAACTTATTTGGGTTTTGAGAGATTTTAATTGTAATATGATAAATGTGCAATGAGTTTATTTTTTTGTCGTTTTGGAGCTCTGTTGGTTAAGCATTTTCCTCTTAGGAAGAGGCTAAGGAATTCTACACCCAAATGCCCATGGATGTCTAGAGGTCTAATCAATGCTATACATATGAAGGCGTCTCTGCTCAAGGCTGCATGTGAAAATAAGACATAGAATGATCTTTTGAAATATAAACATCATAAAAATGTTCACACTACTTCAGAACGTGGAGCAAAAATTTCTATTTTTCGCGTCGAATTGACGAGTGTAAGGGGAACTTGCGAAAGGTTTGGATTGTAGTTTGTGAAGCTCTTTCCCACCTGAAACTCGAATAGCCTCCCTTGTCATAACAGGAAAGCTGATGGATCTATTGTGGATAAAAAATTTTCAGCGAACGCCCTCAATTCGTGTTTTGCCACTCTTCCTTCGGTTCTCATTCCGCCCCAGAGCAGAGTAAGTAGTTTTCCTTTAGCAGAGAAGTCGTTTTTCCTTTCTCCATGCAGTGATACCGGAATTTCTAGTATTATTTTTCAGATTCCATGTAGCCGTTCAGATGACGGTTTTGGTTTGAGGAATAATGTTCTTTTAAAAAGATTGGTCAGTTGGTTTCCAACCCCATCTTACACATAACTAACCTCTCTCCTTCTTTTTTTTTCCCTCATTTATTTAAAGTTGCTAATGTTGTACCTTTGCAGAGAAAAGATGATTCATTTATAATTTCAAACTATAGACCTATTTCTCTTCTTCCCAACGTCTCTAAGCTTGTTAAAAAAGGAGTGTATCGTAGACTCTCTTCATTTGTATTTAGTGCTAACAAAACTGCAGGAAATTCCCTCGCAACTAAGCATCGGTATCATTTTCGTCCCACTTTCTCTACTTTGCATGCGCTCTAAGATGAAAAAGAATTTGTATGACTTAGTCTGGACAAGAGGTTACGTGTTTGGGGTCTATTCTGTTCTTCTGACAGTTCCTCTGCTTTGCCTATATTGAAAGGTGTCCCACAGGGCTTTAAAGTTCGTTGACCTGGACTTTGGAGCTTTGATGCCTTCTATCTGTGTGTTCCGTAGGATGTCATCGTCCATTACCACAGGAAGTAATGGAGATAGAACACACCCCGATTTTAATATGGAAGAAATTTTAATCAGGACAGAATCTGGAAGACACGGGTATGGCCCTTTTGTGTCTTGACGCAACATTCGCTACTTTCGTTCATAGGGATAATAATCGTTACTATTTTCTTACGGACTCCATAATGGATAAGAATATTTTTTAAACTGTCACCATTCATAAAATCAAAGTCCTTTTCGAAGTCCACAAAGATGATACAGATCTTCGAACGTCACACCCTGCTTTCTTCAGTTAGGAAGTTTTGCATTAATAAAAGTTCCACGCATGAGTCGTTTAGCTGGAAGCCATACTGCTCGCTCGAAGATATGGGTCGACTTGCATTCGGATTATCTGTTCTATGATAATATGAGAGAGCATTTTCCTAGTTATTCTCATTAGACTTATACCACGTCAATTGTCTTTTAGGTTAGCGTCTCCTTTGTAAATATCCTGATAAGTGTGCTGTGTTTCCAGTCCCATGGTACTTTGGCTGTTGTCCAAATCCAACTGAAGAGTAGTAAAGTCCCCAGAGAGATGCATAAGAATATTGATACCTTAATTATTTGTGCAGATATGCAGCCAGTTCCAGTGATTTTCTATTTTTCAGTTTCTTTACTGCTTTTCGGATCTCACTGGCAAAAATGTGGATCTGTTCTGAAGTTTAAGGAATATAGGGATATATTAAATGTCACGGACTCTTTTGGAGTGGTCCGTTCAGTAAAGGCTCAAAATGATTCAAATGAAAGGCTCTTACGGGAACCTAAGGTTAATCAAGCTGTTTCGTGGTAGTATTTTTTTCATGTGTTCCTATACTGTTTCACGTTCAGCTACCTCTGTTACAGATAGCGCTTCAAATCTGTTGCATAGTTTATTTAAAAAGCTGGTTTTAATGTTTTTGTGGAATTTCTTTAGTCAAAACCAAGGTTGGATGCTGTCCCTTTGTTGTTTAAAACTTCTTCAACTTCAGACAAAATTGTGCTATCATAATCAGGGGATCTGCCAGCTCTTCTGTAGGCTCTGTAATAGGGCCCGACCGATATTATCGGGCCGATATGAGGGTCAGTGTCATTATCGAATACCGGAAAGAATATCGGTTATCGGGCAATATTTTTTTTTGCGCAACATGTCCTGAACATTGCACCAGATTTCCCCTGGTAATTTTTGCTTTCTTAGTCCTTGGGGGCGGAGCCGCCAGCCAAGTCTGACCATGGCGAAGAGAGCGGCACAGGTGAGTCTCATGAAGTCAAAGTATATTTGTTCTCACTGCTTGTCAATACACAACCAGTGCAGCAATGTTCTAATTGTTTGGTGATTTCAAGAACCTATACCCTCTACCAAAACGGCTAAAATTGAATATAATCCCTATATTGATACTTATCAAAAAGACTATCCCTATCAAGAAACAAATAGCACTTTTGTAGATAGGGACTCCAGTAATACCTCTGAAATAGGGGTCTCTGACATACTGAATTTGATTATGAATTTTCATCAGGATCACTCTGCGTCTAAATCTGGCTCTTTCTGCATGAAAAATACCTGTAAAATTACTATTAGACATATATGTTCTAATCGTTCACTCGTGGTTTGAGTAAAAGAATACCTACACAAAATTTGTTATTTCTGTCTATATAGTAAGTGAAGCTGGCACCGACGCGCACGCTGAGCCTGTCAATGGTGAGTAACAGTACCGACTCCTTGTCGTTATGGTATATCTTTATTATATTTTGAACGTTCATCCGCTTGCAGATAGATACACAAGTGATCAAGACGCTATCAAGTTTTTTTTGGTATTTTGCAAAACCACCGAAAATGTTAACGTGGCTACAAGACGATTTTACATGTAAATTCGTTGGAGCAGGGGTATACATATGACAGAAATGATCCTCGTTGTGAATAAAAGCTCAAGTGCCCTTTTTAAGGATTTAAACTCATTGGAGGCAAACTGACACGCTTTCAACATCATATGTTCCATTAAGTGCCTCGATAGCATTGGATAAAAACTTTGGGACAACCATTATTATTGCAATCATCGAAAAGCAAACATAATTTGCCTTTTGGCCAAAACTACCCCTACTATACTAGAAACAAGGCCCTAAACTATAGTAATAGCCCACATAAAATGGTGGCCAGACAAAGAAATATTTACAGAAATATGGATTTGTCGCACCACACCTTTTCAAAATCTGTCATGCAAGAACTTTGATATATATATGACTAAAGGGTCTAATCTCGAGC
Organism: Alatinidae sp. Z8VKAUB7J3; assembly: GCA_010016025.2. Lineage (NCBI taxonomy): Eukaryota > Metazoa > Cnidaria > Cubozoa > Carybdeida > Alatinidae > Alatinidae sp. Z8VKAUB7J3. Next base: position 67,681,668 of record JAAAKM020073195.1, on the reverse strand, counting down.
CCTAGCCCCTTTCAGCTTTACCCATTCGTTAATCTGCACAGAGATTTTGTACAATGAACTATCGCAAAATATCTTCGGATGAAGGATGGCAGACTGTCAAAAATCGTCCTTGTCGGTCAGCCATTCAGGGCCGAACGAAAAATGGGTAATTCTCGAATAGGGTTGGAGGGGGTCGTAAGGAAATATGAGAGATAGATGGAAAAAGCTTGGGATGGTGTAAAGAGGGAGGCTTTGAATGGAATGGGATGGAGAAGGAGCGTGCGTAGCTGTGTTTGCCTCAGGTGGTTCGGTACTGCAGTCAGCTGTTATTGGTAGTAGCAACAGCAGTAACTGCAATAGTATTCTACTTGGACTTGAGTTCGGGCCACATCCTGTCATCTTATTAAAAGAGCATATACAGCTTCTACAGATGTTGGCAGTCTATGTTAGTTATCAGACATTAAATGAGTAAATGGGTTTCTTATCTATTGTGTCTTTTCCATCAAGTTCTCTAAATAATCTCCCTCTCCTCAATAACTCCATTTTATTTCCTTTTCCCCTAATATAGTTTTATTCCTACAATTTTGAAAAAAAAAGTGCGGGATTAAACGGTTGGCCGAGAAAAAACTGGGGGATATTAATTCGGCCCTTACGTAACTACAAACACAAACTGCTTTTAAGGCATTACCGATGCACTACTCAAAGGACTTTGAAAGATGAAAGCAAGCCATGATTAAAAAGTTTTAACTCTCCCCTGAGCACTTTCAAAGAAGGTTTAGAAGCGAAAGAAAGCGAGACAACGAAACATACAAAGAAAAATTTGAAAGATATGTGTTTAAAAGGGCTGGAGCCAGAAAATTGTAGAATGTTAGAAGACCCAGAAGAGATAAAAGAAACGATGACGGAAGTGATAGAGAATACAGTAATGGAACAATTCTTAGAAAATACCCACAGAGAATTGAAAATATATTTGAAAGAAAACTACCCGAAAACAAGCGAAGAAATGGCGGAATTCGCGAATAGGTGGACCGAAAAAAGAGAGGAAATTGAAAAAAATGGCTAACCTTGCTATATATTTCTTATGCTCATATTTAGCTCGAATAAACTGTTCTAGAGCTGAATCATTTTGAGGTCTTCTGAATGCATCTGGCAGATTTGCTTCATATACCGCTCTTGCTCGACTATTTCCCATCTGTTGCATACTCTACAAAATGATGACATTAAAATTGGTATTTGTTCATACATTTACATATATTTGGGGACTATAAGGTTTAGGACTTTCCCTAAGAGTATCTATGTTAGAATCATATTGATTAATTAGGAGTGTCTCTCAATGACCCCAAACGCAGTGTAGGACGACCCAGGCAAGATTACCACCTGCATTGCTGAGGGGTTTAGGCAGCTTTGGCTTCGTTCCCTATAGGAGAAACACACTACCGCTTGAATAAAACTGTAGATAGCTTTCCCGTTCTGACCAACACACGAGGCTTTTATATTACCATATCCAAAATCAAAAGCAAGTTAGTTTCGGATCCGGTCGTCTTTTAGGATTAATTTCTCCTCGATCCTCTTTTGAAGCATGCATCTCAATCTCGTCCAATTTTACTACACAAATAGCCAAGTGTAATTTTCCAACCTAAGAACGTGTTACCTCCTGGCTCTACTATCCGTCTACTCAAGTAATGAATTACCCGAATTACCAATTATAGATGTAGGTCTAAACATTTTGCAAGGGCTCCTAAAACCTTGACATCACTCAAAGGATCCAAACTAGTACCCCAAGGACTAGTTTTATCACTGATCAGGTACATTTACAACCTCTACGGGAGAAAACTGATCTGACATGAGGGATTGTTTTCCACAAGCAGGCCCACCCCCTTGCTCCAGGGCCCTCTTTGATAAGCTGTCTCTACTTGCACAAGAATCATCATTTCCCAAGCCCATACAGCCGACACACAGAATCACAATATGGTCGGATTACCTGGGACAGGAAACTCCTGGCACTAAATACTTGAAGAAATACACCCCCCTCTCGACAAAATTATGGATACACCCTTGTCAAAAGACGTTAAAATCTATGACTAATAAATACTTAGGTTTGGTTGGAGGAGTCTTCTTCTTGTTTGGATTATTATGGAGCTTTCATTTATAATTTGAATCTATAGAGATAAGCCTCTTTGTTTATATGCAATTTTGTTTTATAATATACTCTTTTAAAGTATTCTGGTCGTTTTTCGAAGATGAACAAAGGATATGACCATCACTTAATAGTCTTATGACATAAAACTATTAGAATCACCCATAACATAACACGTTTACTCAATACAAAACTGAAGTAGATGAAGAATAGAAAGTAATTGAATAGAAACGAATTAAAAGTAAAAGAAGAAGGGATCTCACCAAAAATAAGCCCAACACATGGCCGATAACTATTATCTGTGTTTCCTCTCATTATTAGTTCATACGAAAGCTGCTTCAAGGTGTCCCGGATAGAAGGCTGTGCTTTGCTCAGAGGATGGGAATGATACCAAGCAGCCAACTGAAGGGAATCATTCTGCATTTGCTGCTTGATTCTATATTCTTCTGCTCTAGCTTCTTCCACTGATGAGTTTGAAACAAGGCAAGGATAAGCTCTAACCAATGATAAAGCTAGAAAAAAAGTTTTTTTTATTAATTGTTAAAATAATAATCTTGCAGTATGTTTTATAGTTTATTCAACAATTTTATTCCACAATATAAACTAATATAAAAGGATTATTCCTATCTCCTAGTTTTTGTTAAAAAATAAATAGTTATTTTAATTTAAATTGTTGATCTTATTAAGCGAAACCGGAATTCATAAGCATAAGGCCAGAGTTACCTCTCAAGTATCCTCTTCCACCAGCCACCATGGACCTTAAGTGATGTTCTAAATCTTCAGATATCAGGTAACACTATATTCTAGGTAATGTGTAGTTTATGAAAAGCTTTAAGCACAAGGATGCAAATGGAATTTCATATATTCTGATTCCAGTTTTGGCATAAAAATTAATCAAATTATTACACACTCATAAATAGAGGTTGCAATGGCACTCCTTATGCAGCTTTATGCGACCTCAAATGGGAGCCCAAGATTGCTGCTAAAGCAATGGGCAGGGGAACAACACTGAGACTAGAGAGGCGGAGGAGAGGTGAACCTCAAGGGGACGGGTGAATACGGGTCTCCTTCAAAAACCCAAATTCTCCATTGGTTTTTAACCTATTTCAGATAGGGGGGAGGGATGCCTATTTTTTGGGTATCGAAGCGGCAGGCCCTTTTGAGATAACCTGATACATTAAGTCCATTGTATGTGAATTTGAAATCCACAGTGAGTTTAAATTTCGGAAACTTTTAAGATATTTACTCTTAAGAAAGACGTTATCATAGGCGCCGAATCCGTCTTACTGATAAAGAAAAAAGATTAAAAATAACATATCACGAGAACAGTTGGATGGATAAATTATATGGTTAAAATTAACACAAAGGAACATTTTAACTAGAACTCAAACAAATTCTGAAAACTACTTTAAAACTATCATAAATACTTAATTATATGATTGTAAAGGTGCATACTTCACACTAACATCAAATTTCCAAGCAAATTTCCTATTTGTTTATATGGATATTTGATATAATTTCATTTTAAAATTTCCTATTTGATATAGGAAATTATACCTTTTCTTAGTATAATTTACAATTATCTATAATTTACAATTTCTGCGAGAATGTTGTTGAAGTAGCAAGGGAAAGAGTACTGCTATTGTCAGAAATATAATAAGAAGAGACAAAGATGGATATCCATCACGGGAGGGAGGTAAAGTAATGCAATGCATCTTTAGGAATGAGATAAGGGGGAGTTTATTATTGTTCTTTAAAAAAATCTGTAGTTGGCATAGGTTAATTCCAGGTGTACATTTAAAGGAACTTCAATTCTTTTTTGCATACTGACAAAAAGGTCTACATAATGCATGTACCAATCTCCTGATTTTCTATATTTGGCTGGGAGTGCAATGTCCTGGCCAAAGGCAGCATCTATAATATTTACTTATTTAATTCCTAAAACACCATTGCTTCACTTTACCATCCCCCCTCTACTGGAGGAATATACAGCCTGCTATTGATGAAAAATCTAATTTTGGCTATATATTTGCACATAAGGGGGTTGGGGTAAAGCATAGTGAGATTGCATGCAAAATCTAATACAATTATTCTGCATATTATGAAGCATGAATTATTTTCTTAACATGTTTCCTTCTCTGTGCTTATACCTTCAACCTGTTTTCCTTGATCTTAATAGTAAAATGTTATTATGAAGACAAGTTTTCAGAAATTTTTAAAAGAGCTAGAAATTCCTAAAAATGAAGTCTTTTTTGCTGTGATGTAATTTTTGAAGGGGTTCTGGCTCTTTTCAAAAAATTCTGCACATCTGTTTTCATAATAGCATCTTACTATTAAGACTAATGGAAATAGTAATTGTTAGGTAAAATTTTAGTTGATTGACTTTTGGCTATCTCAGCCCCTCCAGAGCAAATCTCGTCCCGGAAGTGTCGATCCGATCCCCCTACCCTTAAACAAAACAGAGTAGACTCTTCAAAACTAATAACTTTGGGAAAAACTCCTTTATAAAGAGAGAATTTCCCGCCCTTCTCTTACATCATTTTTTATCTATTTAGACAAATAATATATTTACCGAAATAATATAGTTTATCGAAAACTATATTTTACATGTACAAGATTGATCAATGACGTCATAAGCCTAGATTATATCCAGGTTGCAGTGGTAGATGCCGTTACTTTAGATAATTCTTGGATCTTAGTGTGTTCAGACTTAAAAAGTACAATTGAAGATTCTATACATAGATTATCTATACATAATTTTCGCTGCTGCATCGAGCAGGAAAAACCTGGACAAATCTTTTATTTAAATAGAGATAATAAATAGCATTTTCTGCAGTAAAATGTCTAGTCTTCCACAGTAACAGGATTTGATGGCAGATCAACCCAGAAGTGGCTGAAATCACGGACAACTGTTGCTTTAAATTTAACCTGCAATAAAAATGTCCTGTTACCACTGTTGCAAATTCAAAAACAGATTCTTAATATAAGTAAAGTTAAGGTCTCGTTCAAATACTGATCTATTTAATTTACTAGAGTAGAAAAACAGTCTTCCTTTCTCCTTTCTCCTTTTTTCATGGTGTGAAATTGTTTCTGTGTTTGTGTTGTTGCACTGGTGATTTTTTTTTTTTTTTTTGAATAAGCATTACGACAATTAAATTTGAATACTGTCCTAGGAAACAGGTATTTAGTGAGATTGGCATTCGCTTGTTTTTGCTTTTACAGAATTGATTATTGAAAATAATTTATCAGAACTGATTATTAAAAATATATTTTTTGTCATAAAGTTTAGAAGACTTGGTTTGTCTGTCACCTATTCGGAAGCTAGAGAATTGGAGCGCTAGAGCAATGGAGATTCTTTGGTCGAAATGGGGAAAAAATCAGAACTTTTTAGTGCAAATCCTGACTTTGTTTATTATTTTGAAACTCTGTGATTTCTCGTCAAAATTCGGACCCCAAAAAGTCAGAAACATGAAGTATCAATTTGAATGAACAGTCTAGATCTTTTTTTGAGAAAATTGAAATTTTGAGCGTTGTCCTATTTGGACGAATTTACAATAACCCTAGAATAGGAATCCAAAAAGGAAAAAAAAACGCTAAAAACTTCTTCCTCTACTTATTCTATAATCAACGTACACTTGAATTAGGAACTACCCTCACACGATAAGCCAGCATCAGGAGAAAACATCCAAAAAGGCTACAGAAACAATATCAACAGAATAGCCAAAGGTAGGCCAGATCAAGATTGTCTAGTATGTATATTGGACAAAATAATAGACCTCCCTATACAAAAAGAACATAGAAAAAGAATATAGAACTGCCCAGAAGAGTCGATATGAAGTTTAGGTCAGAGACATACTCGACGGGGCAGGGGGGAGGGTGCAATCCTCCCTTGTTCTCTAAAAATACCGTTTGGTATTTTCGTTCGAAAAAATTTACAAAAGAAAAACAAAAATGTCCCCTAGATTTGGTAAAATAGCTGTTTTTTACCTTATAAAAAAATCCTTATACCTCTCTTACATCTTTGAAGCTAAGCCCCACTGGCTTGGGCTCTATCCACTAGTAACATAAATTTTGTAGACACAATAAATTGAAACGCAATACATTAAAACTTGCCTAGTTTGTGATTCAGAACTAAGAAGTGGAACAAGAATCAATATCGGAAAAATGTTTGATATTGTCCATTATTATCCCTCTATCAGAATAATCATCGCGCTGGTGCTGAACGCGAAATTCCCGGGCCGTGCAGTGGTCCGCACGCTGGTGCTGGTGCCCTGGGCGATCCCCACCGTGGTTTCGGCCAAGATGTGGGGCTGGATGCTGCATGATCAGTTCGGCATCATCAACGACTTGCTGATGGGCCTGGGCGTGATCGCCGAGCCGATCGCCTGGACGGCCTCGCCCGACACCGCCATGGCGGCCGTCATCATCGTCGACGTCTGGAAGACGACGCCGTTCATGGCGCTGCTGATCCTGGCCGGCCTGCAGATGCTGCCGGGCGACATCTACGAGGCGGCGAAGGTCGACGGCGCCTCGGGCTGGCGCGGATTCTGGGAGGTGACCTTTCCGCTCATGCTGCCGGTCTCGATCACCGCGATCCTGATCCGCATCATCTTCAAGCTCAAGATCGCCGACATCATCATCAACGTCACCTCGGGCGGGCCGGGGGGCGCGACCGACAGCGTGACCAGCTTCATCTTCCGCGAATACCGGGACCGTTCGAATGTGGGCTACGGCACCATGCTGGCGATGACCTATCTGGTGCTGATCGTCGTCGCGATCACGGTCTGCATGAAGCTGGTCGACCGGTGGATGAATCCGAGGTATCTGCGTGGCTGATTCCGGCGAAACCCAGATCTTTCACGATTCCGAGGCGGATCGCGGCCATTCCGCGCGCTGGTGGACCGGGCGGATCTTTATCTATGGCGCGCTGATCCTGTGGGCGTTCATCTGCCTGTTTCCGATCTACTGGACCATCACCACCTCCTTCAAGATGGCGCCCGACGTGATGCGCGGCAACATGACGCCGTGGTGGGATTACACCCCCGCATGGCGGGGCTGGCGGTCGCTCGGCCTGTCGGACACGTTTGATGAGAAAATCTGAGATGTACAAATTTTGCGCGTTTAAAACCATCCCTAAAAGATGCTGCTAATGATCCAATCAAGATTTTGATGTGAAAATTTTCAATTTATATCTTTAAGGGTGGTTTTTTCACTCACATTTAGTTACCACGCATTGTTTGACCCAGTATTCTCTTAAATGTGGCGGAGGCTACAACCCTCTCAGCTCCATTTGTTACGTTCAAGTTCGCTTTGTATATATGAAGATGCTTAAAGAATGACTATCATTCCCGAAAAATGCACCCCTTGAAATATTTCTTGGGGAGGGGGTATGAAAATGAAGCTTAGTATGACTTGACATTTTTTAAGGGGAAGGGTCTTTGGATAAATTTTTAAGGCCCACAAGTTTTTTCCAACAAAAATGAAGAGGGATGTTAGAACCTAAATGAAAATAAATGATTTTATATCATCAGCCTCGCGTTGAAAGGGGTGTGCTAAATAAAAGACCTTACATGCATCCAGGTTGCCAAAAGGACAAATGCGAAATATCTAAGGAACTGCTAAGGGTATTAGCTTACAGACTCCAATATCTTTAAGTGAAGCACAGTTGCTCGTTTTGCTAACAGCATAGCGGTTGAACGGTGTCCACTGGGATTTTTTTTTGTAATTTTCCGCATTCTATGGGACATCGAGCTACCTTAGAACCTTGCGTCATGAATCTCGACAAAAATGTAACTAGCTATATAATAACAAATCTGTATGTATATAGAAACTCGAATGTATATGTGTGTGTCTCTGTGTCTTCTATGCATTACTAAATTGTTCATCCCATCGGCAAAAATTTTTTAAGAGGCTGTTGAGTACACTCTTGTGAAGGTATTGGGTATAAAATCCTTTCACCCTTCCCCTCCCTTCCCCAAGCCCCTCTCAATTGTTTTCGCGCGTACTGAAATTAGAGATCCCTCAGCACAAAAATGGTCAGTTCTTTTTGGTCAAATTATTCACATTTTCTGTATATCAATTTGTGGGTTAGTTAATTATGATTTCTGTCATCTAACACACGTTCGGAATTATAAAATTTGTTTTACAGTAATATTTTTGAATTTGGTATTGGACAATACTTTCCAAATTTAAAAATAGTATACTTTATTTCACATTTGGGGGGAATTTTCCGCGGGGATGAGGATGAAGGGGAAGAAGGAGGGGAATTTTCCACGTTAAAATCAATTTGACTTGTATGTCTTTATGCCTTTTTGTATATGTAATAATCAAAATAAATTAATTGGTTACTTCACATTAATGTAGGGTAAAAGACAATTTTATTCAATCTGGGATTAAATCTATTGTGAAAATCATGACGTTCGGAAAAAATCAGTTTTTGAAAAAGTCCTGGAATTTTCAATATTAAAATGAATTTGATTAGCACATCTTTCCCGGCTTAACGGTGTCAAGATGCGAGGAGAATCGTCCACGGGAAGGATTTTTTTTTGGGGAAATTTAAAGATACTTTTGAAATTTAACAATGCAATCGTTGTTAAAACACGGGGGAAATTTTCCGCAAGGAAGGGGGGAATTGTTTGTGGGAGAATCAACCGTAGGGAAGAATTTTTTTGGATGCGATATTCTCTGGGGGGGGGGGGGATTTTTTTTAAGTTTGTTTGCTTTAAGATTATAGCAACGTGCGACGGGTAGACTAGTAAATAATAGTCTAAGCGATTATTGGTCATAGCAAAATCAAACCGCGGCAAATTCAACAGCACATTAGCCTCTTCAGTTGTCAGACCTTCCAAATATTTTATTTTCCTCTTCGCTTTCTTTTCTGTGTCTCGTTTGTTCTTTGCCTTGTTGCTCGCAACTTTGCCTTGTTGTTTGAAGATCCTATCAAGGTTTCTGCCAACGAAAAATTTGAACTTGTTTTAGTGAAAGTACAGAGAAGACTCCAAATTCAAATGCCGTTGATTATGCGAGCAGAATAAGCGCTGAAGTAAGGAAGTCTCGACAAAAAGATGAAGAAATAAAAAAAATGATCATTGTCCCGCACGATCACCCAAACCTCACCCGGCCCCATCACACTGCCCACCGGAAACTCAAATCCAATCCCATCCGTCGTCGCCCCGCCCAAATCCAACGGCTCGGCACTCCGATTCAAGATTTCCACAAACTCAGGAGTCCCGCCCTCGACTGGATGGTAGTGAATCTCGGTTACCGAAAGTCCCGAGTCACTAGCCCCCACTTGGAAGGGCGCCTCAACCAGCGCACTCCACTCCTCACCCACCAGACTTCGCGCTCTAACCGTGACCGACTCCGTCAACACAATCGGTTCGCCCGAGTAAACTCGCGCCCCCTCCGAAGGCCGTCCGCGGAACGACTGGCGCGGATCCGAACCATCCACGGTATAATAGATCTCCCCACCCGCCGGCCCTTCCATCCCGAGTTCAAACCCCGCAAACACCGATCCGCCGAAAAGATCCATCACCGGCGCATTCTCTGAGCGGATCAATCCAGCCCCCGCCAAATGTTGAAAGAGAAAACCGCGACGCCCCGGAATCCAGGTATCTCCGATATGGGTCCTAAAATCCGGAATCGCCTCAATCACCTCATCGCGGGTCCGCTCATACTCTCGCTGGATCGCCGCGTCCGTCAGTGCCCCCCCATTGAAAAAGTGCTTCTGAACCCGATCGGCAAACAGCAAACGAAACTCTTCATTCTGAACCAGAGCCGCGAAGAAGTTGGAAATAAACGTATCAATCCCCAGCTGCCCATCCGGAGGTAAGGTATTGGTCTCGACAGAACGCCCAAAGATCCCCAGTGCAAACTCCGCATCCCAAACGATGAAGCGAAATAAGCCATCCGGGACCTCCTCACGAGCCGCCCTCCAATTACTCCGCACCCAGTCACCCGTATCCCCATAGATATTGACCAAGATGTAATCGGCAAAGGACGCCAAATCCAGGTGCCGGCCCGCTTCCAGGTAATTGGCCGGGACGGACAAGTCGTTGGAAGAAAAGAACTCCACCATCTCAAACCACTCATCCCGATCCCCCTCGGACAGGATCCCAAAGGGCTTGATCACATCCCAGTCACTCCCGCCTCCAAACCATTTCTGCAGCGAGGTAGAATCAATCCGCTCGACATGGTTATAGTATCCCTGATGGACACCGTTGAGATACACATGTGAGAAACCGCCCAAGCTTGTTCGCCGTCCCATCGCCACACTCAAGCGGCGCATGAGTTCGTCCGTGATGAAGGGATTTCGAATATCATTGTGGCCCGACCGCAACACCAGACGATCGAACTCATCCAGACCGCTTCCCGGGACAATCGGATAGTCGAGCCTGCTTTCGCCGTAGTCCGAACGGAAGTAGAGGCGGAAACCGAACTTGCTGTCCGACCGGAGTTTAGGGCGAGCACTCACACTCCCATGAACCCGAATCCCCCCATCGACGTGAAATCCATCTCCCTGGGGATCCCCTCTTTGAAGTAATTAGCGATTGTACTGTTATTTTTTTTTGTAAAGAGAGTTTGCTTTCCACAGCAAAATAGAAGTATCCTTGATATTAGGGCGTTTATCCCCCCTTTTCAGGATAAACTACAGCTTTTAATAGATCAATTTTGGAAACTATCATTTTTCATTAAAATCGACGTTTTCGTAATAGAAGAACTACCCTCCACAGCACCCATATTGCACTATTAACCCTAAAATTTCCCCTTTCAATAGGATATAATAGATTAATCACTGGTTCTGGTCTCCTTCTCCCCATCCGCTACAATACTACAGATAAAAGTTGATCAGTATTGTCCGATATACGTGCTTTTTGCATTTATTTAGTTACTAAATAAAAAAAATGCTACTTTATATCTGCTGTTTCGAAGGTTTTGGCCCCCCACCCCCAAAAAGAATATTCTTGTGTACGTGGCTGCAGAAAAATTTTGCACTGCAAGAAAAATCTTAACCTGCACTGCAGTTTTATCTAAGCTTCTTGATTCAAATTATTCCTTTGTATATACGTTTTAATTAATGATTTAATGCTTCATTGGTCTGTTACCCTTATTCATGAGGATATTACCTTTGAAAATTGTAAACACCAGATATTGTACGTTCCATGTAGCAAAAGTGTCACATATAGGACAGAGTGTGCCATGTATTAAGCATAAGGACATGGTGTGCTTGAGGTGAGTAAGGCATCGCAGAAAAAAAGGCGCTCCAAGATGTATACCAGGTGATATGAGTGGGAAATCCCTTGCCTATTCTTTGTTTAATGGAGCTAGACCCATCATGCTTTTTCCTCAATCAAGTTAGATTCCTTTTACGCAATATAAGAGAACGGCAATAACCCCTAAGAAAAAACCGTGTCAAACCTGGCTTGAGGGTATTCTCAAAACACGGTTTTGAGTTCAGGGACATCGAATCCATATATACTAACGATCTCTCTGTTTTTATAAAGAGGTCTTAAGGCCTAGAAAAAAGTTGTTATACGTGCTGTATTTTGTAGCCATGTTTAGGCTTTTCTTTTGCGCATTTCGTAAAAGGAAAATTGTCTTTGATTTTTTGCTTTCACTTCTAGTCGATTAACACTCTAATTAGAATATACAGAATAATTGAAGAGAAATAATTTTAGCCTCATAAAGATATGGTTAGGAATTCTCAATTGGAAAGATAGTTGAGGCAGCTTTTTTTCTGTATTTCTGTTGATTCTGTTTTTAGGAGAGTCGATGCCATTGAGTGAGGATAGATGCAATTATGCTATTATTTACAATGTTTCTCAGCCCAAATCTGTGGTTTCTAGTTTGTTTTACAAAATATAGAAAAATAAGTACAAACTAAGTAATCTTCGAAGACACACGTATATAAAAATATATGTATAAATACGAAGATTACTTAGTTTTTCTTATTTTTTTAGATTTTTATATAAGTTTAAATAATGTGCCGGTCAGTATTTCCCAAATATTCTTTTGAAAAGCAAAACATCTAGCAGAATCATCAGCTGTAAGTCTTGGGGGATGCCTTCAATGCATTTGACCATTTGACAAATGGATAAAACACGTTGATTGTTCTAGCGGTATTTAACAAATTTCTCCAGGTTTTACTAATTTACTGTTGCATTACAAAGAATATTTAGATCGTGACACGTACATACAATACATTTCCTGATCTCAATTGCTGCTACAAATAATATTTCTTACAAGAACTGCTGCACCTGCTGCACAAAATCATCCAAGACCAACATAGCTGCGTACGCTCGTCCTCTACCCAATTATCAATTAATTAGACGTTATTACCAATACTAGTGACAAAATTCACTAAGAACTACCCCCGATCTCCATTAAAAACAACTCTCCCTCAAATCAAACTGCAGCTAGACAATCTTGAATACCCTGAATTTATGTTTGCACAAGATCATATTCTGAATTCCAGCAACCAACGGGATCTATGAAATCAAAAATAAAATCAAGTACAGCTCACCGTTTTTATTTGAAAATTGCATGCGTATTTACAACGTTTCGAACCCTTTTCTTCAGAAAGCATACCTTACCAGCCAACGCTGGGCTTGAAAATAGATTTCAGACAGAGTTAGGCATCTTCTGCCGGTCAATTTATTATTTGTTAGAAATGTTCCAAAGCAGCGTATTCAACATTTATATGTAATTTTATCACTCGTCATGAACTCCTAACCTGATGCAACAGGAGAAGAGTGAGAAACAAGGAAAAACTGAAAAAAAACAACAATAATTACAGAAAAGTCCTTAGACAACATGACCAGTTTACCAAGAGACATTGAGATAAGTACCTTGAAAGTGGATCCACTTTTAGTTCACCTCATTTCTTCTTTAGACAGCAGCGAAGGGGTTTGTAACTCCACACGATGCGTTTAAATATAGAGTCGTACCTTGAAACTGGGGATATTTGAAGTAAATATTGCAGCAAAACAGATCTGGCTTTGTGTTGCTTTGGCTTTAAGGTAGCTTTGTGCTAAATAAATTCATAATAGCGTACGATTTTAAGTCTTTCGCATACTTTCTCAAACCTGATAAAGGGTAACTTACACGCGGGAATAAGTGCTTTAGAGGCTTAGAGTGAGCAAAGTCAAGCAAAAAGCAAAATTTTTCATAGAATTTCATCTTTAGATAAAAAAAACGTACTATCTTCTATTTGGTGGTGTTCAATTACATTGGTATATTTCATTTTTTCCAAATTTCTTAGTTTGCCTAGCTAGTTTTCTATTCTTCAGACAATGAAAATCTGAATTTTCAAAATTCTCGGGATAAAACAACAACGTAAAAGAAAACATAAACAATCAAATACTTTAGTCAATGGTGCCCTGTATAATAAGGGAAAGGTAGTCTCCCCCGCCATCACCAATTTCCGCCACCCGGTGCTCGTCCACGTCCACAGAAGCGCGGCTGACGCGTTGCAACAGTACCCGCACTAAACGTATACCCGCATTACGCGTGTGCCTGCATCAGGCACGCTTCCTTTCATGCTCCTTGAGCAACGCTTTGCGCACACGGATCGATTTTGGCGTCACCTCAACCAGCTCGTCATCGGCGATAAACTCCAATGCCTGCTCCAGGGTCATGACAATGGGCGCATTCAGAATTATCGCCTCATCGCTGCCGGAAGCACGCACGTTGGTGAGCTTCTTTTCCTTCATGGGGTTCACCGTAAGGTCGTTGCTGCGGCTGTGCACACCCACCACCATGCCTTCATAAACCACTTCGTTCGGGGCAACAATCATGCGCCCACGATTTTGCAGATTGAACAACGCAAAGGCGACCGCCTTGCCCTGCGTGTTGCTGATCAGCACACCATTGCTGCGTTGTCCCAGCAAATCCGTTAAGCGCGGGCCGAAGCCGGCACTGGCGTATGACATAATACCGGTACCGGATGTCATGGACAGAAAGGCGGGGCGAAAGCCCATGATACCGCGGGTTGGTATACGAAACTGCAAGCGCACCCGGCCCTGCCCGTCAGGCAGCATCTCCTGTAATTCACCGCGCCGGTCGCCCAGCGCCTCCATCACCTTACCCTGGTGCTGCTCTTCCACATCCAGGTTCAGTAATTCATAGGGTTCTTCTATGTGCCCGTTCACCTCATGAAAGATTACCTGCGGCCGCGACACCGCCATCTCGTAACCTTCTCGACGCATTGTTTCTATCAGCACCGACAAATGTAGTTCACCGCGGCCGGACACTTTGAAACGGTCCGGATCCGCGGTGTCTTCCACCATCAACGCAACATTGTGGGAGGCTTCGGTATACAGGCGCTCGCGTATCTGCCGGCTGGTGACAAATTTTCCATCCTGGCCCGCCAACGGAGAGTTGTTGACGCAGAACAACATCGACAGGGTCGGTTCGTCCACCGTCAGGGGCGGCAGCAGTTCTACCTGTTCCGGCGCACAGACAGTGTCCGATATCCCGATGTTATCTATACCCGTTATACAAACAATCTCTCCAGCCCCGGCACTGTCCTGGTCGTGGCGTTCGAGCCCGCGATACCCTTTCACCGACATGATTTTGGCTTTGCGCTGCTGGCCCTCACGGTCAATCACCACCACCTGCTGGTTACGGCTGATGGTGCCCCGGGTGACCCGGCCTATACCCATCACGCCTTCGTAGGTGGAATAATCCAACGAACTGATCTGCATCTGCAACGCGCCTTGCTGGTCCACCTGGGGCGGCGGCACTTCACGCACAATCAAGTCCAACAGAGGCTGCATGTTGGTCTGCATCTGATCCGGCTCAAGCCCGGCCTTACCCTGAATTGCGGAGGCGTAAATTACGGAAAAGTCCATTAATTTAGAATTTGCTGATGGATGGACCTTCGTTGATCGGTTCGCCATTACAAAAGGCGATGCTGATACATTGGGTTTAGTGCCAAATGGTGCGCCAGTCTTGTTGTCTGATGTAGCTGACAATGGTGTTGATGCAGCGGGGGTAGTAACAGGTGAAACCTATGCGGGTAGCACCCAAGTGCAACAGATTGGCCGATGGGTGGTGCGCAAAGAAATCGAAGCATTTACCAATGACTTGGCAATTACCAAAGAGGGTGATGCTTACCAGGCTTCATTCGGTCTTTATACGTCTGATTTTTCCGCGAATGATTGGTGGGCCTTAGGCAATCATGCCTACCACGTTGTTGCTGCTGGTGGTGAAATGTTAACGGGTATAGGCTGTAACACCAGTGTTGATGGTTGTGGCTGGAATTATGATATCAACAGCGCCGGAGATGGAAAAACAATGGCGTTCTATGGTGCATTTGAATATCAATTTACCGATGAATTGAGCGCTGATATTGGGTTACGAAGTGAAAACCATGAAATTGAATATACTGTCGATGAAGGCTTAGATGGTGTTATCACGAAAGCGGTGCAATACGATGAAACTGATACCGCCTGGACCTTGGGTTTTAATTATCAGTTTGAAAAAGATATGGGGGTTTTCTTCCGCGCCAGTGAAGGCAGTAAAATGCCTTATTTTGATGATTTCAGAGATAATTTTACTGCGTATAGTGAAGGGAGTAACTTGATTCAGGATGTTAAGCAGTTTGAACTAGGGTATAAGTTGGCACGCTCAAACTACAACATTTATGCGACGGGCTTCTTTTCTAAAGCCGATGATGTCTCTGTTCCTCAGCCAGGCGGTCCTGTAAGCAGTAATGTCAACGAGGCATTTGGTGTCGAACTTGACGCGGCTTATTTTAACGATAGTGGCTTTTCTATTAACCTCAATGCCACAATTCAGAAAACAGAGATTGTGGAAAGCATCGATCCTACACTGGTCGGAAACGAAGCAAAACGTCAACCAGGGTACCAATTCCGTTTGACACCAAACTACGAGTTTGAGCTAGGCGAATTGACCGCGAATACCTATGCCACATTAATAATGGTGGACGATCGTTATGCAGATGATTTCAACCAGGTTACTTTGGATGGCTACGAACAGTTGGATTTAGGATTAATCGTTATGAACGATGATGGCTTAAAGTTTGAACTGTCTCTACAGAATGTGACCGATGAAGATGGATTAACCGAAGGTGATCCTAGAGATCTCGCTTCTGCTAATGGACGTTTTATTATGCCTCGCACTGCGACGTTAAGTGTTAGCTATGAGTTTTATTAATAAGTACTTTGGTAATTAAAGAACCCAGCGCCTCTTCATTCTGATGCGGCGCGAATTGCTCTGTATCCTTCACAGGAGGCCGCCCTGCGGCCGTTGTTCCTATTGCAACCTTATGGAAGAACAGAAAGATAAATCTGCAAACCAAGTTAAGAAGAAATGAAACTACAGCGATTAGGCTGGTCAAGTAGGGGTCTGAAACGTAGATGTTACGAAAGACAGGGGAAAATTTATAATGCTTTTCGAAGGAATTGTCTCCGGATACCCGTCTGATGATTGTACTTCAAGCAGTAAGCTGTAAGAAAAATTCACTTCACTCCCGTTTGCTCGGGCTAAAAGGAAAGAAAATTTGAGAAATTTGAATAGCTGAAAATGCATCCGAAACGAAATATGTATAGGCTTTTGCTTATTTTATTTGGTTCGATTGCGAGAATACTTGTAAAAACTGTAAATCAAGGTCATCTATCAGCACAATAAACCTGAATCTAATCTAATAGACCAATCCTAGCAGGTCTCTTTTTCCCTCTCTATTCCTCGTTTCCTTTCGCGCTTGCTCTCTCTTTTTTTTCAACTATTATGTTTTGAATCTTATTTTCTTGACCCTTAATGGTTTAAAGGTTCTGGATCTTAGGAACTCAAGAATTCGGTGCATATATTTACTATTTTGTTGTAAAGGGTTAAGCAGAGTGGGTACGGTGGTAAGAAAATTTATCCCCCAAGAAATGGGGCTTTCGTGTAAAAGTCACGCTATAAGACTTGCTTCTGAAAACCTGCGGCTGAGGGAAACTTGCTGCCGACTGAAAAAATCATTAAAATTGTTTATTCCTGGTGCCTCCCCCCCCCCTTATAGGAAGGATTTATAGAAGCAAAGCTGCTGACAAGTCATTTGATATAATATGAACTTTATAAAATCACCAGAAAACTTTTCCTGGGAGTGGCAAAATGGTTGAAAAAGTTGGTAATATGTGGAATAGTAACTTCTTATTAATTTAGATAATTCCTGTACTACACAAATGAAACTTCGAGCGCCATCCAAGAGTCAAAATGAGGAATTGGAGAGTTAGTTTTCAAATCAGTTTCCTCAATCATTTGCTACATGTAAGTGAAAGAGCGGACCATTTGATGCAGAAACAAAACAGAAGTATCTCAGGCTCAAACGGTTATCTTAGGTTAACAGAATTATCTCAGGTAATCGCTTAAGCTAGAAGTCACTCTTACGAAGGGGGAGGGAGAAAACTCGGAAGTAGGAGCTTGAAAGCAATCCTTTGAGCCGTGGTTTAAGCACTGAAACAATCAGTTTTACTAACGTAGAACAGCTATTGCTTAAGCTTGTAAGTACTCACTGTGATATGTATTTTCATTCTATTAAAAAATAGCAAGATGTAATATCGATAACAATTTTAAAGACTAATTAATCGAACAGTTCGTGGTAACGAACTGTAGTAAGGAGCGACCCGGCTCAATAGTAACCAAAACTCGAAAAAATTGAATTTTGATATCAATAGCTACATCAAAAGAATCGCATTTTAATGCTGATTTTAAATATATAAGTTTCAATGGTCTTCGATTTGTTCCTTCAGCGTCATCTTGGCGATCTCCGGATCGGCCAGATCGATTTCCGGAACGGCGGGCGGAGGTGGTGGCGGTGGATCGTTATGCCGATGCCCCCGCCATGCAGGTAGCGCACCGCGCCCATGTGCTCAATATGTTGGACGGCAACGCTTTGCGAGAGCTCATCGAGGCAGAGCAACCACATCTTGTGGTGCCGGAGATTGAAGCCATTGCCACACAAACTTTAGTGGAGTTGGAACAGGAGGGGGTCTGTGTTGTGCCTACCGCAACTGCGGCACGCCTGACCATGGACCGCGAGGGCATCCGCCTGCTTGCAGCGGAACAACTGGGTATTAAAACTTCTCCGTTTGTTTTTGCCGAAACAGAGCAAGCCTATCAACAGGCTATCAGTGACATTGGTCTGCCGTGCGTTGTGAAGCCTGTTATGTCCAGCTCCGGTAAGGGCCAGTCCACAGTCCGCAGCGATGCTGACGCTGTGGCTGCATGGGAGTACGCCCGTAGTGGCGCTCGTGGGGACGCCGGTAAAGTCATTGTTGAAGGTTTTGTGGACTTTGACTATGAAATTACATTACTCACCATCCAGCATATTAACGGTGTGTCGTTCTGCGATCCTATTGGTCACCGTCAGGAAGGGGGCGATTATAAAGAGTCGTGGCAACCACAACCCATGTCTGCTGCTGCGCTGACGCAATGTCAGCAGATAGCGGCACAGGTTACAGACGCGCTGGGTGGTTGGGGGCTGTTCGGCGTTGAGTTTTTTATCCGCGGTGATGATGTGTATTTCAGCGAGGTCAGCCCGCGGCCCCATGACACAGGCATGGTGACTTTGATCAGTCAGGACTTGAGTGAATTCGCCCTGCATGCGCGGGCGATACTCGGCCTGCCGATACCCAATATTCGCAGCCGCGGACCGGCTGCCTCGGCTGTTGTTATGGTTGAAGGGCACTCGGATCAGGTATCTTTCGGTAACCTGCAGGCAGCATTGTCCCGCCCCGATACCCAACTGCGGTTGTTTGGCAAACCCAGGGTCGAAGGGGAACGTCGCATGGGGGTCGCACTGGCGCTGGCCGATAGTGTCGATGAGGCGCGCGCGCAGGCCACGGCTGCCGCATCAGACGTACAGGTTAGTCTCTAAAGGGGCTTGGCAAATACAATTTGCGGGACTATAGTGCGGCCACGATGAAATACAGTTCAATCCAGTCACAATCCCTTTTAACGCTGCCTACCCTGGCGGCGGCGCTGCTACTGCCGGTTTACCGGCAAAATATTTAACACTCCAGGGTCTAAGTACCCGCCCAGACACAGATTTCGCAACTAAACAGGCTCAATGAGCCGTGTTGGTCTCAGGTTACTACACGCCTGGCCAACGCCAGCCCGGCACACCAACACATGGGCTGAATATTAAGGCCGACACGTGCGGCCAACCGCCAAGAGCGACGGCACGCGGCACGATCAGGGTGTCGATGGCGTTGACACTCTCGGCATCGCCGGGGGTGGGATCGGGACAGGGAGACCAGGACATGGGGCTACCTTTCGGTATTTGAGTTTGCGGATATGTTCAGCCGGCTACGGAGCCAAGCCGCCTCTTCGGCGAAGATACCGTGACCGGCACCGGGAACGACCTGCATTTCGACCTGTGCGCCCATGGCGCCGAAATAGTGCAATCGCACAGCCCGAACAGAATTTGTGGCGGGCGCCATGCGAGCAAATTGTTTGGTTGTTCCCGTGCAGGCCAGTCAAAGGCCGAGCCGCGGGTGTATAGGACAAGCAAGACCAAATCGTCAATGACCCGTTGCATAGGCGGGGTGCCTTTCACCATGACATAATTGGCAGCAATCGCGCCAGATGTTGCTTAATTGGCCATCGTTGGGCAGTTATTGGCGCGCAAAGTCAATTCGATTGGTGAAGCGTATCCAACCATGTCAGCGCCGACGATTGCGATTCAACTCTATAGCCTGCGGTCCCTCGACAGGCTGAATGCTCAATTGGACGTGGCCAGCAAGGCCGGGTTTTCCGCCGTCGAACTCATCGAATCGCAAATCGCGGACGCCAAGGCGACCCGCGCCAATTTGGACGTTCGCGGACTGAAAGCCCCTTCGGTCCCTGTTTCCCTCAGCCCGCTGCGCGAAAGACCGGGCGAGATCGTCGCGGGCGCAAGAACAGCAGGGGCATATTGCCTGGTGATTCCGGCGCCGCCGTTTGGCGGTTCGGGAACGGATAGCCAAGGTTGGCGAGCGCTCGGTCGTGAACTAGGCGGCCCCGCGGCCAGGCTCACCGATACGGGCCTCGCGCTTTGCTATCACAACCATCATTGGGAGCTACAGCCACTGGCGGATGGCAGCCGTCCGTTGGATTTGGTCCTGGCAGAGGGCGCCGACGGCGGGCTTCGCTGGCAAGCAGACGTCGCTTGGCTTGTCCGTGCCGGCGTCGATCCCGTGGTTTGGCTTGAACGGCACGGCGATCGACTAGACAGCGTTCATGTCAAAGACCTCGCGGAGCCAGGCGATGCAGACGATGAAGAGGGGTGGGCCGACGTCGGTTACGGAACGCTCGATTGGCCAAGCCTTTGGTCAAAGTGCGTAGGATCCGGGGTTGCCTTGATGGTTGCCGAGCACGATCGGCCCGCCGACCCAAATCGCTTTGCGCGCCGAAGCTATGTCAGCATGAAAAACATGGCGAACCAGCCCTGAGAACGCCGCGCGCCGCTTATTTAGGATCCGGCTTTGCGTGGAAAGCGGCAAGCACATCCTTCGCCGCGCGTCCGGGTGTCAGCTCGCCTTGCGCCACCAATCGCTCGACGTCCACCAATCGCGCGTTCGCGCCGCCATGGGCGCGCAGATCGTCGATCAGCGCCAATTCGATTTCCCATATGCACTTCGAGACGTTATGACCTGGCTAACACAGCCCTTCGAAGACGCAGACTACAACTTCGACGTTTAGCCCTACAACTCCACCTGCATGAACAGGCTGGCGACCTCATCCGACTGGATGCAGAGATATTCCAACGTCTGCTGCTGACGGGCATGGCCATAGGCTTCCATCAGCAACGGCAAGACCAAATGCGGCGGCGTTTTCGTGTTGCCCCGGAGCTGGTGATACCCCCACGTCTTGCGCAGGGTATGAGAGCCATAGTTTCCCTTTAGCCCAGCATCCCGGCACCAGCCCTTCACCATGTTGATGAACGGCGAGACGGTGAGCGCCTTGCGCGTTCTCTGTGACGGGAAGAGCGGCGCATCGTCTTCGGGATCGGGGTGAAGTGTCAGCCAATCCTGGATCGCATTCGCCGCCGTCGCGTTCAACGTTGTCATCCGGTAGCGCCCGGTCTTCGACTGCATCAGGTCGAGCGTATCACCAGCTTGAAGGTGCGCCACTTGTCCTACCCTGATCGACAGCAACTCGTTTGCGCGGTAGGCGGTGTTGATACCGAGCGTGAACAGGCACAAATCACGCGGGCGGTCCGATAAACTTTTCTTGATGACCATGATATCCGCCCGGTCGCGGATCGGCTCCACCTTCGTGGTCGAACCTCTCTTCGGGTGATTTAAATTTCTGAGTCTGTTCAGGGACATAGCCACACAACAGCACCCCAAATCTCATCATGTCAACTTCTATCCATAAGTTGATATAAGGCGATAACTGCCGCTGCGTCAACACTTTAGGATCATGTTCCTGTGGATTACTGGCACTCAAAACCGCACTGATGGCGGCCTAGCGACGATACCTCAAGTTCTGGATAGAAGTTGAGGATGTGCCATGTTTCGGGGGGCAGGAACGATTGGGTTTTTGGTGTCTCTGACGGCGCTGTCCGCCTGCGCGGATGATGACATAAACCCAGAACTCGATATCATTGCCGGAAGCATGGACGCCCCGCATGAGCTGGTGATCTATTTCTCCCCCGGTTGCGCACACTGTCTGGACGCACTGGCCGGAACAACCGCGCACATCAACAACCTTTATGTCGAACCCGGCCACCTGCGCATCATCTACCGCGATGTGCCGCAGGTCTTTCCTTACCGGGAAGGGGACGACGAGTACAACGAACGCGCCCGGCGTATCTCCCACGACCTTGGTTATTCCTTGCGCTGTTCGCATCACATCGGCGGCAGTGAAGGGTATCTGAGCGCCCTGAACAACTTTGTCGAAGCACTGGTCGAGATTGTCCCCACCTATGCGAGCCAGATGACCGACTGGCCAGCTGTGTCCAGCGAGTTTCAATGGTCGCTGCAACTGGGAAGGTCCGAGCGCAGCCCTTACAGCGAACAGGACCTCTCCCCCTGTGCGGCAGGGGAACATCTGGAAGATGCGGGGTTGAAAAGCATGGGGTAGAGAACATATCCCTGAGTTACACCGTGTTCATTGAGGAACATCGAGTAGAGATTTCCGTTATCATGAATTTAGGCACGTGTATTATTGTAATCGATCTGCCTTCACCTGTATCAACAGATTATCTAGAACTCCATCTTCAGTCATAGCCACCCAGATGCTGCCTCTTAGGTCTGAGAAGTCTATAACAGGGTCATCGTGAAATGCTGGTG
>JAAAKM020073195.1:67638785-67659260 GCA_010016025.2 Alatinidae sp. Z8VKAUB7J3 | reverse complement strand
GCCTGAGTGTAAATGGCTGGTCAACGTATCCCATTTCTGGTTGGAAACCAGCTTGGTTTCGCCTGGTTCTTGTGTTGCGTCGGGGGGACTAAACCAGCTGAGGAGGACCATACAGAAATTTTTGCTGCAATGGATATGAGTGAAATCTTCTATATTTTTTTACATTGGATAGCATCTCCCTTCTTGAAGATAGACAAAATTATGGAGTCACGCCACTATTGGGGGAATTGTTCTTCTTTCCAGATTTGACGTTTATTCTGTGGCGCTTCTCTACAAGCACAGAGCCTGAACCTCCTAATCTACAGATATATAGGAGAGAAGGATGCATTGTTGTTTTTTGGAGATAGCGGGGGGGGGTGGTTCTAAGTAGAAATGGCATATAATAAAAAAGAACAAAAAAGAATTAAACCATAAAAAGACCATTTTGTTTGAGTTAGATTTTGTCACTTTTACAAAAGGTGTTGAATTCCATTTTCTAGTTTTATTATTGATTTGCTGAGGGTTGATTTGAATGTGGGTATTTTGAATGGGACTTGAATCATACGGATCCAGGTCAAAAGAGGATTAATTGTACGAGGGCTGAATTAAACTGAGCTGAATGGGTTAGAGTTGCATGTATATTGAGTTGAGTGAGAGTTGAATTGCAGTGGGGCTCGGTTGACTGAGGATTCAGTTTGATGGGGTTGAGTTCTTCCAGTGTTCAATTAAGTGGGGGTTGAGCTGCACGAGGGTTCAGATCAGTTCAGTTGAATGGGGTTTAGTTAAATGGTGGTTGAGTTGCATGTGGGATCAGTTGAATGGGGTTGAGTTACACAGGAGTTCAGTTGAACGAGGGTCCAGTTACATGGAAAGTTCATCTAAAAGGGGTTTGAGTTCCACGAGGGTTCAGTTGAACAGTGCTTAGTTAAACAGGGTTCAATTGCACAGGGTTCAGTTAAACGAGTGCACAAGGGTTCATTAAATAAAGATGATTTTTGGTATGTTCGGTCACACGGGAGTCCAGATAAATGAGATACAGTTGCACAATGGTTCAGTTACACGAGGGTTCAGTTAATGGGAATACTGTTGTTTGAGGCTCAGTTACACGAGAGTTCAGTTATAGGAACACAAAAAATTGAATGAACTTTGGGAAAGGAGAAAAAGGGAGAGATAGAAACTGATACCTAATCCCTCTTGATCCTTTGGAATACTTTTGGTCTTTGCCACAATGTTTTCTGCTTTCTGATGTTTCTAATTATATATTGCACCTGGTATCTGCCTAAAGATAAATATATCCTACGCATTTATTCCAGGGGTGTATTTGCTATGTGGTAGGGAAGGGGTCAGATGCCCCCTCCCAGACCTAGTTTGCCACCCAGACCCCAGTTCATCCCCATCTGAAAGTTAGTTTCTTCAAAAATCTTGTCAGAAGAAAGATAAGCCTGCATAATTGAAGTATCCACAAAAACGGTTCAGTTTTCTTTAGTATATATTTACCTTTATGGTACTATATGCCTCATTTTTCAGTTGACGCTGTCATTTTGACTTGATTCGGGAAAAATGGCTCCAACTTTGTCCCCTCCCCCGGGATTTTGACCAAATTACGCTACTGATGTATTCTATAGTATTTTTATTCTACTTCTTATTCTCTGCTATTCTCTATACACTATTTATTTTTAAGATTTTTCATATTACCAGTGAACTATGGCACCTGTTAGCTGCCTAAAGATAATTCCCTCGCCTAGATTTATTTTCTACCAAACCCTATTCGAATTCGCCTTTGCCACCGCATGTTATTAGGCACATAGGCGGAACCATGTTCCGCAGTGGTTGTTTACAAATTCTATAAACACAGAAAATATGGAAAATAATTTCAAGGAACCGGCCGCAAGGCCCGTCCTCCCTTACCATATAATGGAAGTTATTTCTGGCTTATTTTGTCACTCAAACTCATTTGAAATATGTTGTCAAATATGTAAATCCCTGACAGGAATTTAATTTTAACTTGTTTTCTTTTTTTCAAGTTTACGATATTACTTTTGATTTCAGTATTTCGTGACGTGCCAGAATATTTATAACTTTTCTCTGAATTTTCACCCGAAATCAATCATCTTAATATTCAAAAGCGTGTTATCTTATTTATGATTCTTTTGGTTCCTCTGAAAACTCTCCCCTGTGATCCTTACCCCCCAGAAAACTTACCTTTAGTGAAAACTTACACGCAGACCATTAATCAGCATCAATCCCGAAGCTGCGCCGACAATCTTTTAGCGTGCTGCCGCCGATACGGTGGGTGGCGGTGCGATGCCGGAAATTTCAAGCGCCGATTGATTTCAGAGATTATTGAGAGGCAAATGTAACGCAAAGTCTTCTATCTAAAAGTATAATTAAAATTTTGGATCCTTTCAATTTGTTTTTGAATCTATTCGCCAACGATGGACTTTAGATTATCATTCACTTATTTCTGATTTCTTCGTTATAGTGTAATATTTTCTAATTAAAATGAGTTTTGACTAGCCATGATATTCCTCGAATACCTTATTTATAAATGTTTTACCATATGCGAAAATGAAGCTATTCTACAATGGCCAGAAAGCAAGGTGGAAAAAATTTATAAGTAATAACACGTAATCAATCCATCTATTGCCTTCTGGAAAAGATATTCCTGAGTAGACCAAGGCAAAACTGAAAGACGACTAAAATTATGAAACAAAAAAATTATTACTTTGCAATATATAGCACGTTTCTATTAATTATATTATAATAATTACTTCCATTCTTATCATGTTTTAAAATAATATTTAATATCTACCTGATCTTGAATGCCTTTACAATCAGATAAAGAAAATGCTTTTGACATGCCAATAAACCAGAAAAAAAAATTTAAAAACATCAAGTCAAACAAGATTACATAAAAACATATTCTATAGGGCAATATCTAGGACCAACAGGGATGGGGGGAAGGCAGAATGCAAAACATAGATTTGGCATTTGAAAAGAGCATAAAAAAGTTATTTATTAATAAGTGTTAACAATCTAAGCATGGAAAGCTCAAAATTTACACTGATTTTTTATTTACAAGATAAAACAACCTACTGGGCTTCATCTAGGACAAGAGGGAAAGGCCACCCAGTTTTAGACTACTATATTACAATTAAAACTGTGAAAATTGGAGGTATTTGCTAGGTACTCCTTCAGAGCCCAATATTCCGAACACTCGAGAAGTGAAGTTAGATTAGTCTCAATGAAATATACCAAAATATGAAAAAATATAATACTTCAGTTTATATAATAATATATAGCCCAAATTATAATTAATTTGGACTATATATAATAATATATAGCCCAAATTAATTATAATATAATAAGTCCAATGCATTTTGTCAACCGTTATTTGTCTTTGTGGCTATGAAACCCATCTTCATAAATGGTGTTCTGATTTATTGTGTTCTGAAAAACACAGGAGTATTGGCCTACAGATTTAGTCTATTATTATACAATTAAAACTACGAAAATTGAAGCTATTAGTTTGATAGTTCAAAAGAAGCTATTAAAGGCACCACCGTTATCTCATGTTTTTTTTCTTACAAATATCATAGTAACTGTCATGACAACACCCCCCCCCCCTTGATAGTCCCGTATTATATTTTCTCAATTTAATCAAACTTTACGACAAATCATGGATTTTTTGTTCAAACAGGTTTCTTCAGTCTTGACTTGATGAAATTTAGTTCTACTTAAGTAAATTACAGTGAAATATGACATAGATACATTTATTTAACTTTAACAACAATGTACATAAAAAAATTAATATGATTCACGCAAAATCAAAGATTGACAGGTAAAAAAAACACATAGGCTACATATGGATAAAGTATCATATGAAATGATTTTTAAAAATGGTTAGCAATGGAAGAAAGCATGATAATTCAATTAATAGAAATATTCTGCAAATCATAAGATAAGAAATTTGAGTTTCCTTTTAGTTTTATACATTTCTATTCTAGAATTGCAGAATAGTAGATCCCCAGGAGACATGTTAATCCAAAAATAGAGGTGTTTTTAAATTATTAATTTTAAGTTTTTTATAACACCAATGGGCTTGTCTTATTTTTTGACATAATATGAAAAATGTATAAAAGGCCCGTCGTACCACAAAACTGATATGTGAAACTTTTGTTTCAAAATGGGTTTGATTTAATTTGGGTTTGAATTAAATGAAATGGGTTTCATTTAATTTGAGCTCCTTATCTAGGGGTCTGCAGACAAGAATGTTGCTAATATTAAAATCTAACCCCACACGACGGAATCTAAAAAAAAGTCCAAAAAGCCAATCTCTGAAGAAAATCAAATTGCTACTTACCGTGTCTGAATTTGGGGCAATAATCAAATCATTCAAGAACGCCTTTTAAACAAAATAGAACTGGAAAGCTACTTTTTCTGTAGTAATGTAAGGAGGGTTCTCTCACCCAGGACCCTGCAACTATGCACAATTACATCTTTACGCAGTCGCAATGAGAAGATCAAAATGGCAACATGTATACTAAAGATTTGTATTAATCTTCTTTTAATGGAATAAAAAGACCAATGAAAAAAAAGTATTTGAATTACAGAATACCCCTGAGAGTAGAAAAATAAAATAAATATAAGACAATTGTCAAAGAGGCGATACATGTTATATCTTTCCCGAAGGCACCGGTATCAAATTTCGATTCATTTGCAAAAGATATTGATTGGGTTGGTTACCCCCGAATTGGTTTTAGCCCTCAGAAACAGTAGCAACGAAATTTCACTATATTTTTGTATGATGTTTTTCACCAATTTGAAGTAACTTTTGACCTTTTTTCTATGTGTGATAGATTTTTTTAAATTAGCTTTTAGTGTTGGTCTGTTATCTTTATTTTACTTTCTATTTTACCTTGAAAGGGGTGCAATTTTGACCCCCTCTTCTCCCGTGTAGTGCAAAAAGAACCTGTGTTAAACAACATTGTCTCTCATTTTATGTAGACGTTATATTTTTCACCCCCACCCCCTATTTAAATCATGGTCTTGCTAAAAACATACATGTAATAGTACTCAAAGACCTACCAACATTGTCAGTAGGGCCAAGCAAGTGAACAAGTGCGGCCAAGGGGAGGGGGCGGTCTCGGCCACATGCTCCTTGAAACTTCTGGATTTTAGTAGCCCCCCCCCCCCGATACATTTGTATGTATATGTGGCAGGAAGCCGACAAAATAAATATGGATTTTACTATATTGAAACCTGATCAAATTCAAAATATCAAGGCCCCAAGTCCCCTTAGAATAATAAAATTCGGCCCCCATGATCCAGATATAAAACTTTCAATACCGGTGCCCCCCATGTTTATCAGGTAATAGATCCTATTTGATATTTTAATATCTAAACTAGTCATCTACTTTCACTTCCTACTTTCTACTTTCAGTTTTTTTTTAGTTTTTTACCTTTTTTGAGTTTTTTTTAGTTTTTTTAGTTTTTTAGCTTTTTTAGTTTTTTTATTAGTTTTTATTTTTTTTGTAGTTTTTGCCTCGTTGAATAACCCGCATCCTCAATGGTTTGCCAGGCAGATTCCAGGATCAAGCGTTCCTGGGGATCCATGTAGGTGGCCTGCATGGGGGAAATATTGAAGTGCAGTGGGTCGAATTGGTCGACGCCTTTGATGAACCCGCCCCACTTGCTGTAGGTTTTGCCGGGTTTTTCCTTTTCCGCATCGAAGTAATCGGACCAAGCCCAACGTTCCTCCGGAATTTCGGTAATACAGTTGCGGCCGCTGCGAAGGTTCTCCCAAAAATCCGGGAGGTTCTCTGCCAAAGGGTAACGGCCATGGATACCAATAATGGCTACCGGTTCGTGGGTTCCCGCTTGAGCAACCGGCGCGGGCGTGGTCGTCGGTGTAAATTTCCGGAACTTGGGTAGTTCCGGTTGAGTGACCTGGGCTTGATTTGTGGCCGGGACGACCGGCTCTGAACTTTCTGCTACGCCGAAGATGGTGCGCAGTTGCGCTTCGCGGTTTTCCAGGAACCAATCCGATAAATCCTGTAAATTGGCGTATTCGAAGAACAGGGTTTTGGGCAAGGCATCGAAATCTTGCTCGAGGATGCTCGTCAATTCCATGATCATGATGGAATCGATACCGTACTTTTCCAAAGAGACTTTGGGTTTAATCCGTTCAACCGGTAATTTAATGGCTTTGGCCAAGACCGATTTCAAATAGTCCACCGTCTGTTTTTTCAAATCGCCTGAGCTTTGAGAGCTCGGCTGGTTCTGTTTGACGGGTGGTGTGATCGCCACTTCTTCTTCTATCGGTGCTTGTGCCAGGCCGAGGACGCGTCGAATTTTTCTGCCATCGCCCATGGCCACCAATGCTTGGGTGGTTTCGCCCGCCAGTAAATTTCGGAAAACTTCCAAGCCTTTCTCACTGGGCAGGGCGCGCATGCCCGAGAATTCGAAATAAAGGTCTGCTTCCTCTTCGGGCATTTCCATACCGCCGCCTTCCCAAAGCGGCCAGTTGACGGAAAGGTTTTTTCCCTTTCTCAAACCCTGTTCAACCAAACGATCGCGGACATGGGCAAAACTATCCAGGAACCGATTGGCCAAGGCGTAATTGCCCGTCCCGAAATCGCCCACTTCCGCAGAAATTGAAGAGAATAATGCGAAAAAGTCGAGGTCGAGATCGGCGCTGGCGCTATCCAAATTCAAGGTGCCCTGAATTTTTGGAAGTAAAGGACGCTCGAAGGTCGCCCTATCGGTTTCCAGAACGCCCGTTTGACCGAGTAATCCCGCGCAGTGCAGGATTCCGTGAAGGGCTCCAAATCGCTTCTTGATCAGGTCAAACAAGTCTTGGGTGCTCTCAATCTTGCTGATGTCGGCTTGCAAGTAAACGGCTTGGCCACCAAGTTGTTCGAGCTGATCGAGGTTGGTCTGTTTCTGTGAATCCAGTGGTGAACGTCCGCTAAGAACCAGTTTGGCGCATCCGGACTTGATTGTCGGCTGTAGTTCTGGCGCTTTGATCGGCGCTCTCTATGCTGATGATCCTGATATCGATCGTTTAGAAGATCTCTTGCTCGACCTCAAGCGAAAGGACCTTATGGATTTTTCCTTGTTTTCATCCCGATTTGGGGTGGTGAAAGGAAACTCTCTTCAGAGTTTTTTACAAGAAAATTTAGATGCTCATTTTTTTGATGGACTCAAGATTCCCCTCGTGGTTGTCGCAACCGATTTGCACACAGGTGAGCTCGTTGAACTTGGCGCAGGGCCACTGATCCCCGCTCTTTGTGGCTCTTCAGCCGTCCCTGGAGTCTTCAAGCCGGTTTCCTATCTTGGCCGTTTTTTGGTGGATGGAGGAGCAGTCGATCCTGTTCCTGTGCGCATTGCGAAAAAGTATGGGGCTCAAGTGATCATTGCTGTCGATGTCGGAGAAAAGCTCAGTGACAACGAAATTGTGCATTTCTTTGGGATTGTAAAGCGGGGTCTCGAGATTTCCTACAGGCAGCTGTCTAAAGAGGCAGCTCGAGAAGCAGACGTCATCCTTCAAATGAATTTCCAAGGCCTGGGAATGTTCAGTGATCATCAAAACCGCGAAATCTACGAGCATGGGCGCGCTAAAGCTCGTGAGTTCTTGCCTCGCATTGAGCAAATCATTTCCGAGCGGGTCTCCGATTATACAGAAGATTATACTCCGCGTTGGCTCCTCCTGAAGTAACATTGCTCTTTATTGCGCTTTCCTATAAAATCCCCCCTCCGTCTGAACCAATGTTAACCGAATTTGCAGATGAAAACTTGGAAAACACTAGCTTTAACTTCACTTTTTTTGACTCTTGGATTCCTTCCCCTTCATGCTCAAAATGATGATGGAACTCCCGGCCTTGAGCAACGAGATATCGAAGCTCTAAGGGATTGGATCAACACAAAACGACAAGTCACAGTCAAAGAGCGCGGGGGCAATCTCTCCATTAGTGGAGAAGTACGTACCGAGCTTCAATCAACCAATGAAAAGAAAAATGGGATCAAGCAACGCGGTCATGGAGGCGCAGTCCCTGGAACGGCTGTCCGGGCTTGGGATGTTGAAGTGAATCTGATGCTTGACTACCGCTCCGACCGGACATGGGCAACGATCAAGATCGAGTTTGATAACGATGCTGGAATCATTGGTGGGACGTTTAACCGTCTCTCTGTCGAGCGCGCCTTTTTTGGAGGGCGCATTGTCAATGCCGATCTCTTCACAATGGATCTTGAGTTTGGGCGCCGGTTCTTGAACTATACGTTTGATTCAAAGATCCAATTTGGATCATTCATGGATATGATTCTCTTCGAATACGACCATGCACTGCAATCGATTGGGGATTTCTACTTTCATGGTGGCCCGTTTCTCGTCATCGAGCGCATCGATTAGTATGCGTATGTGGGAGAACCATGGAGGAGGACGAGGGCGGCATCGATCCGCTCACCCTTCTCCGATACGCCATCAAATATCGGTGGATGATCGCCATCACCCTGGCCCTCGGCCTGGTCATGGGCATGGTTGTCACCTGGATGATGACGCCGCTCTACCGGGCAACCTCGCAGATCGAGGTCATGGTGCCCTCGGCCAAGGTTTTCCAAGATCTGGAGGTCATCACCGAGTCCGGCGACGTCCGGGTCTTCCTGACAGCCCAGGAAAAGTTGAAGAGCCGCTCGCTCGCCCAGCGCGTCGTCTTCGAACTCGGCCTTTCCAACAATGCGCAGTTCCTCTTTCCGGAGCCGCAATTTGCATTGAAAAACCTGCTTGCCCGCGCCTTCGGCTTCGAGACCCAGAAGTCGCTGGACGAATACACGCCGGAACAGCGGGAGCGCATGGCCGTCGGCCGCCTCCAGCGGGATCTCTCCGTCACCCTCGTGCGCAACACCAGCCTGCTGGCGATCAACGTGACGGACCAGGATCCACAACTTGCCAGCGAGATCGCCAACGAGGTCGCCGCGAGTTTCATCAACCAGGGCGTCGACCAGACCAGCGAGACATCGGACCTCGCCCGCCAGTTCATCCAGGAGCAGGTCGCCCAGGTCAAGGAGAAGCTGCAGGATTCCGAGCGCGCCCTGCTGGACTACGCCAAAGCCGAAGGGATCACCGTCACCGGCGGCGAAATGTCCTTGATCGCCGCCAATCTGGAGCAGATCAACACCGCGCTCTCCGATGCGATCCAGGAACGGCTCGATTATGAACGTCTGGTCAAGCAGATCGACGCCGGCCGCGGTGCCAGCCTGCCTCAGGTGCTCGACAGCCCCGGTATTCAGAACCTCAAGCAGCAGCAAGCCGAACTCAACGCCGAGTACAAGCAGAAACGCGCGCTGCTAAAGCCGGATTTCCCGGAAATGCGGCAACTGCAATCCCAGATCAACGAGCTTGGCCGCCAAATCGATGACGCGGTCGAGGTCGTCACCATTTCCATCAGGCAAAAGCGCGACGAGACGTTCGACAAGGAAGCCGACCTTAAGGGCAAGCTCAAGGAGCTAGAGCAGGAGCAGGTTGCCTACCAGGACAAGAACATCCAGTACACGATCCTCAAGCGCGAGGTGGATTCCAACCGTTCCCAATACGAGTCCCTGATCGGCAAACTCAATGAGGTCGGCGTCGGCTCCGAACTCAAGCGCGAAAACACCGCCATCGTCGATACGGCCATCGTGCCCGGCAGTCCATTTTCACCCGACCGGAACATGAACCTTGCTATTGCCTTTGGACTCTCAGGTGTCCTGGTGGCCGGTTTGATTTATCTTCGCGAGCTGCTCAACAATACCTTCTCGATCCCCGACGAAATCGAGTCCGAGCTCAAGCTTCCGGTTCTCGGCATCCTTCCGCTTATCGAAGAAGATAAGATGCATACATCGCAAATATAATCAACAGCTATAATTAATGCCAACCCTGCCAATGGACTGTCTTAATTGGATAAGCATTTATTGTTATGACAGATTACTTTTGTGGAAGTTGGTGTTTTTCGGATGAGTAACCTTTGTGATGCTAAAACACATTTCAACCTGACTCTCAAGACCAACTTTCTTTTCGACAATGTTTTGTGCTTAATATTTTTGTGAATTTTTTTAACACCCATTATGTTAATTTACAAAAGTTTCAGTGCTAAGATCTCCACTTGAATGTTTGCCCATCGAAGAGCTCTTCGTCCGTGGTGTAGCCCATGGACAGCTCATCAACCATTTGAGGGAAAAGAAGCTTGCCCTTCTTACAAATAAGACTAAGAGAACTTTGCCGACAAGCGGCAGACATCAACAGCAAGTTGCTCTTTATCATAAGTTAGTACTCGCAAAGCTCTCAGAACTGGTACCAGCAAGAGAACCAGCAAAGGACCCTCTTTGTCTCATCTCGGAATGTTTCTCAAGGGATTGTTCCCTGTGCAACGGTCTGAGATTCATGTATCAGGGAATACCCTCCCCCACCTCCAGATAAGATTGTTGAAGCCATTAATGGCTTCAATTCATCCAAAATTGTGCATTTCAAAAAATCAAGCCAGTGGCTGGAATGGTGACGGTGACCGGAATTAGCAGTAGTGACACGTACTGTGTTATAGAACATTCTATAGACTTAAACACTAAATGTGGGGGAAATTAATCAATTCTTTGCGAAGTTCTAATACATATTCGGCGTTTTTCAGTACATTGCAAACTTGGAATGTTTCCAATACTGTCAGATCTTGTTTGTGATACCGTAATGTTTCTGTTGAAATTATATCCTTTCTCCTTGTGTTTGGCAGTAAGCTTTAATGCCAATTTGGCCAATTTTGTATGATGGTCGTCTTTTTCAATAAATCTTATCTTAAGCAAGTTAAAAACCTTTCACACTGAATGCAAAAATCTAGTAAAATATCAAACGAGTTGGAGATGAATATTCATTCTGAGGATTAGGCGTTTGCATGAATTTGTAAAGGAGGGTGAGGACGAATGAGAAGTTTGGTGAGTTAATAAATGACTGCAAAGAAACGTAATCTTAGGCAAATTTTTCTAATTTTACAGTAGAGCAAATTTTTGTTAAGAAACGAATGGCGAATACATTCTGAATAAGAACCTGAAATACATTTAGGGAAATTAGCATAGTTTTGTTATTTATAATTTTGTCGAACGTGGCTTTTTCAGTTTTGAATAGTCTTTTTGTAACTCTCAGCTTCATAATGGATGTTTCAATTTGAGGATTCAAGTCTTAAATTTGATTTTAAGCTTTATTCTTGGAGCAGGAGAAAAACTATACCACTATAAAGATAGTCTTACGATTTTGCGCGACAGAATAGATGAACGATGAAGAAGGGGAACACTGGCGGGCGTGCTCCTCGGCCTGGGTCAGGTCGCCCGCGAGCGCGTGGCAGTGGGTCAGGTTGCAGTGGATCTCCTCGATGCCCGGGCCGCGCTTGAGCCCTTCCTCGAAGGCCTCGATGGCGCGCTCGAGCAGGCCGAGGCGCCCGTAGCACAGCCCGAGGCCGATCCACGGCGCCGGGGACTCGTCGTTGAGGGCCACGCAGCGGCGGTAGCGGCGGATGGCCGCCCGGTACTCCCCGTCCTCGAGGTGGCAGTGGCCCAGGTAGAGGTCGATCCGGGGGCTGATCACGCCGCGCCGATCGAGGTTGCGCAGCATGATCCGGGCGGCTTCCACCGCCCCCTCCTCGAATCGTTCCACCGCCTTGGACAGCCGATCGTCGGCGTCGTGCCACATGCCCGCGTCCCGCCCGGGGGCCCCACGCAGGGCCCGTTGGGACGGGAGTGTGCCACCCCTCAGGGACACGCCCGGGTCGACCGAACAGGGCCCCGACGGGGTGTTTCCGTGGGCGCGCCCGTCCTTGGTCGGTCCGTGGATCGGGTCTACGATCACCCGCTTTGGCGGGCAAATCCGCCTGCATCCACTCGGTGCCGCCAGGCCCCCCTCGGAGATGAGACCCATGTCCACCGCCGACACCGGCAAGACGACCAAGAGCATGAACCCGGACGACCGGATCCACATCCCCTACTACGACGAGAAGGGGAAGCGTCGTCCGCTCGCCGATGTGCGCAACATCGGCATCATGGCGCACATCGATGCCGGCAAGACGACGGTCACCGAGCGCATCCTCTTCTACTCCGGGCGCATCCACCGCACGGGCGAGGTCCACGACGGCGCGGCCACGATGGACCACATGAAGGAGGAGCAGGAGCGCGGCATCACGATCACGACCGCCGCGACGAACACCTCCTGGAAGGGCTGCGAGTTCAACATCATCGACACGCCCGGCCACGTGGACTTCACGGCCGAGGTTGAGCGATCCCTGCGCGTGCTCGACGGCGCGGTGGCGGTCTTCGACGGCGTCAGCGGCGTCGAGGCTCAGAGCGAGACCGTGTGGCGCCAGGCGAACCGCTACAACGTCCCGCGCATCTGCTTCCTGAACAAGATGGACAAGGCCGGCGCCGACTTCGACATGGCCGTCCAGTCGATCCGCGATCGCCTGGGTGCGCCTGCGTTCCCGATCCAGTACCCGATCGGCGCGGCGGACACCTTCCACGGCATCATCGACATCCTCGAGAACGTCGCGATCATGTACGACGAGGAGTCGCAGGGTCGCCGCTGGCACGAGGAGGAGGTGCCGGAGGAGTACCGCGAGAAGGTCGACGAGCTCCGCCTCGCCCTGGTCGAGGCCGCGGCCGAGACCGACGACGAGCTGCTCGAGCGCTACCTCGGCGGCGAGGAGCTCCACCGCGACGACCTCCTCCGGCCGCTGCCGTCGCCGGCGATTGTGGTGTTGGTGCTTTTCACCATCATGTTGATGGATCTACGCCGCGATCAAGAAGGTCCACCGGTACGTCGTTGGCCGATTCGCTTTTTAGCGCTCACATCGGTCGTGATTTCGGCCTTGTTATTGGCGCGCTTTTTTGCCGAGCACCCATTGGTATTTCCCGAGCTACCTCAAGGAGACCTGCCTTCGGTGGCCGGAACCTGGGGAGGCGTACGTCATATGGGTGAATATCTCTTTCAAGCTGGAGGTCTTTTCCCTTTTGAATTTATCACGATTTTGCTTTTGGCGACTCTGGTTGGCTGTGTGGATCTGTGCAAAAGGAGGCTGCGACCATGAGCCCCGCTTTAATCGCCGGCGCTGCCCTGGTCTTTATCGGGCTTTACGGAATCATCACCCGGCGCAATATCTTGCTTATCTTGATTAGTCTTGAGCTGATGCTCAATGGAGTCAACATGACACTGATGACTTTTGCCCGACTTCACGCGGGCAGTTCTGTCGAGCAGATTCATTCAGTGGCTTCTGTTAACTTGTTAGTGATGCTGGTGTTTGCCGTGGCCGCTTGCGAAGCCGCGGTGGGGCTTTCGATTTTGGTGAGTTTGTTTCGCCAACATCAATCCGTCGATGTCGACAGGCTTATGGGGCCTGAAACTGTATAGAAAGTTAAAGATCTAAAAAGGAGCAATGTATGAGACAACTGTTAGCCATCTTTTTTGTAGTGGGTTTGATTTTTGTTTTGCCCACTCAACTGCAAGCCGCCAATGAAGAAGTCGCCCCGGGCATGCTTGACAAGGCAGTCAGTGGAGCTATTGATCTGGTGACAGGGATTGTGGAATTCCCTATGCAAATTTACAAAGGCTATAAAAACGGCGTTTCGTTTATCGACAACGAGGCGGGCTCTAAAACCGTTGGGACAGTTTTGGGCTTTTTTCGAGGAATTGGCCATGCTGTTGGTCGAACCGCTTGGGGAGGCCTTGAACTTGTTGGTTTTTGGACAGCCAACCGCGAAGACAACAAGGGGGTCGGAGTCCCTCTGGATGCCCAATATTCTTGGGAAATGGGTCAGCAATATAGTATCTTCAAACCCACGCTCAAAGAAGGCGTGACTCCCATGGGCCGCAAGCTCGTTCATGGAGTTTCTGATGGCTTTTTAGGGATTCTTGAGCTTCCTGGTCAGATTATGAAAGGCCACAACGAAGGTCAGCTGGGAACAGGAATCGTCAAAGGGGTTTGGTATTGGTGGAGTCGCACGGTCTATGGTTTTGGTAGCGTGTTGACCTGCATTGTCCCCAATCCCGAAGAAAATCCGGGCTATGCCTATCAAGGCAAATGGCCCTGGTCAGATTTGATGAGTGAAACTGATAAGTAATTAAGCTTCATAGGTTATCGGTTAAGCGAAATTTGTTATCAATCGGCTTACGCTATAATCTGACGTCATGCGGCCGTTGGTAACTACGGCGAAATCTTCGAGCGTAATGTCGGTCCGAACACGCCTTTGCGTCTGGAACGCGGCCTCACCGCACTTTGGACCGAACGCGGTCTGATGTACGCGATGCCCGCCAGGTAGGGAACGATTGCTTGGCCGGTTGGCGGGGGCGACATCGCCCCTACCGCCGGCCAATCATCAAATCCCACATCTGAACCCGAAAAGGGAGACGTGCGGTGGCTGCAACCGACGTCGCGGAAGGCAAGGCAAAAACCAACGCTAGCCTGCTGAATGACCCAACCGTCAGATCGATCCTCTATCAGGTCGTGGCGGTGGCCGGTACGGTGCTGTTCATCTGGTACCTGGCCCACAACACGGTCGAAAATCTCGA
Organism: Alatinidae sp. Z8VKAUB7J3; assembly: GCA_010016025.2. Lineage (NCBI taxonomy): Eukaryota > Metazoa > Cnidaria > Cubozoa > Carybdeida > Alatinidae > Alatinidae sp. Z8VKAUB7J3. The sequence continues at coordinate 67,644,709 of JAAAKM020073195.1, read as the reverse complement.
ACGACAGCAAATCGCCTCAGGCTTCGGTTTTCTCGAGCGAGAAGCGGGCTTCGAGCTCAGTGAAAGCCTGATCGAATATTCCGCTACGGAAACCTACGGCCGGGCCATGCTGGTCGGGCTGTTAAATACCTTCAAGGTCGCCTTCCTAGGCATCGTTTTTGCCACGGTGCTCGGTACGATCATTGGGATTGCTCGGCTTTCGTCCAATTGGCTGGTCGCAAAATTGGCGGCGGTCTATGTCGAGACGCTACGCAACATTCCCCTGCTGTTACAGCTGTTCCTCTGGTACGCGGTCATTACCGAAAGCTTGCCTGGTCCGCGTCAGGCGATGAACCCCGCGCCCGGCGTTTTTCTCAGCAATCGCGGTTTCATGTTCCCGGTGCCGGAAACGCACCCCGCCTTCACCTATGCAGGCATCGCCCTGTTAGTCGCCATCGGTGTGATCTTCGGCTTGTCGCGTTGGGCCAAGCAGCGACAGGATCTGACCGGCCAGCAGTTTCCGGTCTTTCAAACCTCTCTCGGTGTCATCATCGGGCTGCCGCTGCTGGCCTGGATAATCGGTGGTGCGCCGACGGCACTTAGCGTGCCGGCCCTCAAGGGGTTTAACTTCCAGGGCGGCGTGACCATCAGCCCGGAATTCGCGGCCCTGTTCTTCGGCCTTTCCACCTACACCGCGTCCTTCATTGCCGAAATCGTCCGTTCGGGCATTCTGGCTGTCGCCCATGGCCAAACCGAAGCGGCGCGGGCATTGGGCCTGCATCCCGGGCAGAACCTGCGTCTTGTGGTGCTGCCTCAGGCCCTTCGGATCATCATTCCGCCGACAACCAGCCAGTATCTGAACCTGACGAAGAATTCCTCGCTGGCGGTGGCAATCGGCTATCCGGATTTGGTGGCGGTCGGCAACACGACCCTCAACCAAACCGGTCAGGCGCTTGAGGCCATTGCCATTTTCATGGCGGTCTATCTCGGCATTTCGCTGTCGATTTCGGCCTTCATGAATTGGTACAACACCAAAATCGCCTTGAAGGAGCGCTGATCATGACCCCTTCAAGCGACATTTCCGGTGGAGTGAACGTAAGAATCGTGAGTCCGATCCGCTTCCACCCCTTGCGATGGGGGACGCGAAACCCATCACCTAAAAAGTCGACCATCGAAAATGCCAGCCCCAAAACTGAAGTCACAATCGCGAAAAATGCAAAGAAGCGACCAACGGCAACAAAGTATGCCTCTCCAGTGATCGACTGAAACGCCGTCGTCACAGGAGTCCCTGCCTGTAGGGTCTCCTCAATCACCTCTTTTGGAATCGCTCCGATGATGAGCCATTGCCAAACGATATAGACAAATAGAGGCAAGATCGATCCCCAGAAAATGGAGATCCGAAGCGCTCGTCTATCCCGCTTTAAATAGGTACACAACGAGGGAATCACATTGTGAAACCCAAAGGCGCTGAAAAGAACGGGTATTGCAAACATCATTGCGGGCCAATCCCTATACGTCAGCTGTTCGATTTTGACTTCCGATCCCCCGCTCCCAATCAAGACGAGCCACGACCCGATCATCGCCACGCTCATAATGATGTTCACCCGGTCGATCGATTTGGGACCAATTGCCACGATGGCTCCGAAAACAAGTCCAAAAATGAAAAACATTTCCCAACCCGAAAACGAAAGGCCTATCATGCTGAAAGCATCTGCCAAAAGGGGCGCTCCGGCAGCAAAATAGGCGACCATCAGACAATAATAGAGAAAAACAAACATCCCCCCCGAAAGGAGGCGTCCTCCTTTTCCAAAGAAGCGGCCTGCAATAGAAAGGACATTACTCCCATCCGGCATCCAGAGTGTCACCTCCAAAAAGAGAAGACCTGTAGCATACATGAAGAGCCACACAAGTAGTGTGACAAGGATTCCAGGGACAAAACCAGACACACCCGTGACTAGAGGGATCCCCAGCATTCCGGCTCCAACCATGGTGCCGGCGATTAAAAATGTTCCGCTTAAGATGCGGGAAAAACTGACTTGACGATTCATCATTCACCTTAAATGTTAGTATAAAATCAAAAAAAAAATGAGAAAAAAATATGTGCGCCCTCAATGGGCATGGTGAAAAGACGAATGGATGTAAGTGGAGAGAAAATTTCTCAACATAAATCAAACCTTCAGTTAACCTGCATATTACCAGAAGGTTGAGTTAATGGCAAGTTTCCAAGTAAAAGTGATCCCCAAAGCATCTAAAAACGAGATCATCGGCTGGGAAGGAGACCTGCTTAAAGTCCGCCTCACCGCGGCTCCAGAAAAGGGCAAAGCAAATGACTCCCTCATCACTCTCTTAAGCAAAAAACTCAAAATTGCAAAATCCCATTTTTTCCACAGACAAAGCTATTACCCTCGAAACTAAAACTTTTAAAATAGGAAAAGAGCCTTTAATCCCATTCTTTACAATGTGCAATCATAAAGTTGTCTACTATCTTCATTTTTTCCACAGACAAAGCTATTACCCTCGAAAATAAGCATTTTTTGTGGTCTTGTTTATTGTTATAGACTACTTGATTTTTGGATGTCTTTTATTCAATTACTCAATTAAAGTTTTGAATGTGTGCAGTATAGAATAGAAATTCTGTGTGCATAACCTAGATGAAGAAGAAGTAGAAGAAATGTGTGTATAATCTAAAACGAATATAATCTGTATTAGTTTTTGTCATATAAAAGCTTTAGATGCATTTACATTAAGAATATGGGATGGGAGAACAATCAAATGGGGAGTAAAACTTTCCTGGACTTATATTTTACTGATAATCTTAGCATCCTAGCTAAAAATGTGAGCAAAATGAATGAACTTTTGAAGGTTTTGCGAGTTCAGAGTGCTAGAATAGGTTTGGAAATTAATGTTAAGAAGATTAAGTCGCTAAGGCAGGGAATAAGCGAAGATGAAAATATGACGCTGGGTAGCGAAAAGGTCGATCAAGCGGACAGCTTCACTTTCCTTAACAGTATTATTAGTTAAGACGGTGGGTTCAGTAAAGATGTTAGAAGTAGAATAGACAAGGCTTAGGGTGTTTTTTTCGCAATTAAGAGCAGTTTGGAAGAATAGGAAGATAAGTCTGCAAACCAAGATTAGGATATTGGAAGCTACAGTGATCACTGTGGTCAAATATGGCTCTGAAGCATGGGCGCTCCAAAAAGCGGATGAAGATTTACTAGATGTTTTCCAGAGAAATTGCCAATGGATTGTTCTGGGTTCCCGGCTTAATGACCGTATTTCAAACAGTAGACTGTACGAAAATGTGGTTCAATCCCGCTTTCTAGGGCTATAATAAAAGAAGGGTTGAGATGGCTAGGGCACGTTCTGCGGATCAAAAATAACAGATTGCCGAAGATTGCCCTTTTCGGCCAACCGTTTAGGGCTAAACGGAAAGCAGGATGTGCGCGGTTGGGGTAGGAGGATGTCAAAAAGAAAGAATTACAGAAAATAGGAAGTTTTTGGTGTAAAGAAGGAGCTTTGAAGAGATTGGGATGGAAGAGGAGTGTGCGTAGCTGTGTCGGCCTCAGGCGGTTTGGTGTTGTGGTAAGTATTTAGTAGTAGTAGTAGTGGTACATCTCATTGTTAAGTAATTGTAATTTAGGCATTTCTGATGCAATTTAGGGTTATCATTTGTATATTTTTAGTCCTTTTTTTGTTTGCCCTCTATTTTTGTCTTTATTTTAGTCCCTTTATTTTTAGTTTTAAGTGTCTGCAAAAGATACTTCTAAAAACAACCAAAAGCTATTTTGTAAAAGATAACAACAATTATTCCCTTGGGGGGAATGCGCTGGATCCCGTTTTTGTGCCTAAATTCACTTCACCGAACCAACCTCAGTCTCTGGTACTAAGGATTTAAACATGAAAAATCTATACAAATAATTGTGTGTAATAAATGAATAAATAGAAACAATCAGTGCTTCCACTCTCAACGCGGATTCCGCTGAGCCCAGGCCGCTTAGGCGTATGGCAAGACGTCTTGACCAATAGGCGCCGCGATAGATTGCGTAAGTGGACGCGTTCTCAGCTTGCGCCTCGAATATTCGGGCATCCGACATGCGTTGCGTGATTTCAAGCGCCTGCTTCCGCAAGATCAGCGTTTCGCTGGGTAATGCCAGGGCCAACGGTTCAAGGATTTCCGGGTCGTCGACGTCTGCGACCAGGTCGGTGAGCCAACCCATGAGCCACTCAGCAGTCTTGACCTCCTCGTTGGAGGCCGTCGCATCTACCAAGGCATAAGCGTAATCCTGCAAAAGGCGCATTAGGGCGGTTGCCGCTTCGCGCCGCGTCAGATCATAGGCCCGGCCCATGAGAACCGATGCGCCCAGCCAAGCTGATACAGGTTCGGCCAAAGCCTCAACTATCACCGCTTCGCCGATCAGGTCTGGTTGAGTCGTTCCCAGGCGGGGCGCGGTGTCCTTGACCTGGGTTCCGTCGGCCCGTCGCGGAAACTCTTGTTCAAGCAATGCGGAGAGTTTCGTTGCATCTCCGGAGTGGGCGGCCGATTCAAGTTCAGCTTTTATCGTTATGGGCAATCCACTAATGGGCAGGCCGCCTGACATTCCGTTGAAGGCGGCCAAGTGCTGGATGGCGTTGGAATCGGATTCATCGACCAACCCGCGTAGCCGGCGGATTTCGCGCTTGCCAAGTTCGCGGGCAGCGGAAAGGCGGCGAAGGGCTAGGGCGGCGAGTGGGCCTTCCTCCCTCGCGATCAGGCCGGCCATGACGAGAGAGAGCGGATTGGCGAATTGATCCGTTGCCAGGCGAGATTGCAGCTCGGAGCCTTCCTCCCAGTCCGGCAACGTCGATGAGCTTTCGTCGCCGTGGATCTCGCAGGTTTTTTGCAAGGCGGCTGCCATTATGCGGTGCCGGGTTAGTGGGTCGTTGAGCCCCGGCAGCGGGTCGGGCCGTACGTCGTAGAACAAGTCCTGCCGTTTGGCATCGCCGCCGAGTTCGGTTCCGCGTAATTCGGACCACCAGCCGATCTTCTCAGGCGCCTCCCGCTCCAGCAGCAGGATGCGGAGCTTGACGCCTGTGAGTTGCTCCATGGCCAGCAGGTCGAGCCAGCGAGCAAGCGAGGCCGGGTCTTGGGCTGCATAGTCGATGACAATCAGCGTGGATTGTTTCCAGCGGTTTTGCTGGCCAGAGTAGGCGTTGGCGACGGACGGCAGTTCGGAGGGTGATAGGAAGCCGGCGGCCCAGGCGCCGTCCGGTTTATCTCCGCCATCGATCCGACGACATAGCTCGATGGCCAGCCGGGTTTTTCCCGTTCCGGCTCCGGCGATTAGGGCGTGAACGGAGATGTCGACATCGCTTTCCAGCCACTCGGTCAATTCCTTCAGCTCTCGCTCGCGGCCGAGAAGGGGAAGGAATCGTACTATCTGTAAACAAAACAGTAAAATATCATAAGGTTGATTGTTATAAAACGCTAGCTAGCTGTAAATTATAAAGAATTGGGTAAATGACAAATACGCCCTTCTTCTCCTACAACATCAATTCGTACAACCTGGAATTACAGGAGAAGTGCACTTGCCACTGAATTGGATCTAATTAGCCAGTTTGGCAATGGTCTACTACATAAAGACAATTCTAAGCAATAGATGCCTGCCTTGAGATCATTAAAAGGATTGCTCATAGTGGCGATATACAGTAAAAATAGAGATGGTCATTAGTCTCACGATATTGTTATTTAGCAACACGACCTTTCAAGTGCATACTGCTAGTCTTCTCCAGGCGATGTCTCAAGTTTGTGTGTGTTACCATTTATACTCAACGGTTATTGTCCGTGATTGGTGCATCTTCGATCCTTGTATTTTAGCTGTTTCCATCCGTGTTGTTGCATAATGGCTCTCTAAAGCATGTGTCTAAAGCATGCACATATTTACGTTGTATGAAGCAGACATACGTAC
>JAAAKM020073195.1:67587807-67638775 GCA_010016025.2 Alatinidae sp. Z8VKAUB7J3 | reverse complement strand
CAGTTCAGGGACTTCGAAGATATTTCAAGGATTTGACATACGTAGGGCATTAGTTTGTTCAACTGACAACTATCGGACCAATTATTATAGGAGCTTTGACACTCAGTTAAACGCTGGGAGAAATGTTTTAGTATATATTTAGTGCATTTTGATATAATTAAAGTAGACAGGCCTTGAAATATTATTCTTATGACACTTTTCCAAGAATCATAAAAGAAAAAGTTTTTTTAGATATAAAAAGTTGGCGGTTCTTCACGCTATAACGTTTTTATAAACTGTTCCCATCGGGTTTCCATATTTACTTACGACGTTGACGATGATAAACGGTTTTGCCTAACCATAAATGAAACTCACTAGGTTTTAACAAGCTTCCAGGAGCATTTGCATCACAATTTGTCAAAATTTGACAGCAACTCGCATTTATCAATATATCTCGGTAGACACAATAAATGAAGAGAAGTAAAAACGACGAAGAAGTGGGAGTGGGGAGGGGGAGATTAAAATTCAAAGTAAGAAAACTAAAGGGTAGGTTAAGAGTACAACACAATTAAAGGGAAAAAATAAATGTGTAAGATGCAAAGCATTTCAAAAAGAGAACAATAAGGAAAGGGAAAAAGTGCAAAAATGTAGGTTACGATTAAAGTGAAGATTAAAAAAAGAAATCACAAGAAATGACAAGGAAACAAAGAGAGGAAAATAAAAGGGAGGTTACAAGGAAAAGCAAGGAATGTTACGAGAAAGTAGAAAAAGGAGAAAGATACTGTACGGCTAGTATGAAACAAGGCACAACAAATGCAAGGAAAGCGAAGTAGCCAAAACGAAAGAAATTACAAGAAAAAAAGCGAAACGTACACTAAGAGCAAGTACAAAATAAATACAAGGGGAATAGAGAGGGGTGATAATTTTTAATGTCGGGTAAAAGGGATTTTAGACCATATTAGAGAGCCTATTGGACACCTGGAATAAATCTCTCCATTATGATGCATTTGGGAGAGCTGCTGCTAGAAATAAACAAATATTGTTTAAGCTTTATCTATAGCAAACAATAAACTTTTTCTATAACAAGAAAGCTGTATTTATTCATGGACATCTGGGCATATTTCTTACCAAAATAAATAATAATTCCAACATTTTATAAACAGAAAACCCTAATCAGCTTGAAAGAAACCGACAAAATGTGTCACCAAATATAAACTGAATGTTTTCACTAGGCTAATTCTGTAAAAGGACGAAAAGATGGCAGTTAAACTGATCAGTATTAAGCTGAAGAAAGATCAGATTAAAATCCCAGATAATACCAGATTCAAAACAAAGAATAAATCGATTCATACGTGTATCCAGTAAGCAAAGTCCCCAGTAAGCAAACTTTTCCTGAGGCGCAACACATTCCAATTGTTTTGCCATTAAATTGCAAGGCCTTGCAATAGGGACAAATTTCAGACATAATCCCAATATGAATATCTCGACTCAAGCTATAGTCATCGGAAGGGCAGTACTTGAATGCCAGGCGATTATACACCTGTTGCTTTTGTAATCAATCGACAATTCTTCTTTTTTTGACTAACTCTGATCAATATCAAAGATCAGATTAAAACCCCAGATAATACCAGATTCAAAACAAAGGATAAAAAGAAGAATGATTCAACAGAGAAAGATGATCGAGGAAGAAAAAATAAAAAGAAGAACACGCTCTGTTATTAAGCTGATCAGATCCAATTGAAACAGCAGATTCAAAACAGTAAAATTGAAAAAACAATTAATAGATCTGTTTGTTTGTTTTTTCAGTTTATTAGGATATCATTACCAAAGGCAAATGCATTTCATTGTTGGTTACCTGTGAAATTGTGGGGAGACATCAGCAACATCTGCAAGACCCACAGGCTCCTTGAGTAATTTCTTATATAGCACAGGTGGAAATGGCAAATTGATGATTGTGGAGTTGTATATTGCTAAGCCACAAAGAAGTCCTATAAAAGAATAGAATCATGGCAAACAATCATAGATAACAAAGCTTATATTTTTCTATCCTACATTTTCAAACTATACTTAATTTTTGTGTGCATTTTTGCAAAAAATCTAAATTAAGTACATTTTTCATATTACTTATGCTTTCAAGCTATTAATCTTCTGTTGATGTAAATATATTAAATTTTTCAGATTTGTTTTTACCTCAACGTTTTCCTATCATAAATATTTTTATTATATTATTTCATTTCTACGATATCATGCTTTCCGTACAGTGCTTTACAAGTCCAATCTAACTGGGGCCAGTTGTGATACTGAAAGCACAGCTTTTCTGCATTTATTGCTTCAGAGACCTTCTTCGATCGTTAAGAAAAAAATGAACAAATAAATAAATAAATAAGTAAATAAATATAATGATAAAAAAATAAAATAATATAAATAATGGAGAAGGGGAGCGTAGAAACCCCTAAATAATAACAACATTAATAACAACAACAAGAAGAAAAACAAAAAAACCCCAAAACCACAACAACAAAAAATACTACTACTACTACTACTACTACTACTACTACTACTAATAATAATAATAATAATAATAATAGTAATTATAACAATCTTCATCTCCCTTAATAAATAAATGTAGATATAAACAAATTAAAAAAAAATGAAAAGCTTTTAGTCATGCTGCGTAATATCATGTGTTCGTTTTATGTGTTTTCTTCTCGACTATACGATAGTAACCCTTGTAAAGACAGGAAATAATTCATGGATCCTTTGGCGCAAAAAGGAGGGAAACAGCCAACGATATTAACTCATGAAGAGAAGAATTAGTTAGAATGTTTCATAGAAGAGACGTAAACAGTCTAAGACAAAAAGTAAAAACACTTAATAGAACAACCCAAAAGGCAGAAAATAAACTAGCGGGTAGCTACGAAATAAAAAAAAATAACAGTATAGCAATCCAAAAAAGTTGAAAACATATAGCATGAAGGGAGTTATGAAGGAAGGAACAATATACGGGTTAAATGCAAATATTTAGCTCAATGGCTCCCGAGGATCGGTATATAATTTAATATCTTTCTCCGCTTCATAACTTGATTTTACCAAAATATGCGTCGGAGATCTAAATCATCAAGGCAATTTAAGAATTTCAGATCATAATTTGCTTAAAGCTAGCTCCTACTGTAGTCGCGTAAAATTCCAGGGTGTAAAGTTGGGGTGGCTATCAACAGCTGCTCTAAAGCAATTGAAATGGATTGAAACATTCGTTCCATTAACTTTCATGAAACGAAACGAAGTTTTTCTAATAAATAATTTGGAACATACAGGATCGTCGTGATCAAGGACTAAGATTATATTATAGTATAACGATAAGATGGTTCTGCAGTAAGACAAAGAAATGTTACTTAGGTGAACGAGTACTGTCATGATATTTAGATCTACAATTCTTGATTTTAGAAAATGTACATTGCTCTAACCTCCATTCCGACTGACAATTGGTATTATAAATCATGATTGCCGTGACTGGCTTGTCACATATTCTTGTCTATAGAAGAGAGGGGCTGATACTTGGTAATAACAGAAACAGCAGATACTTTACTTTACTAGGCGTTATTCATTATCTAGGTCATTTTCCTCAAGAATTAGTCAATGTTTACTTTCAAAAAGTCCAATATTTGTAGTTAACTGTATTTGGAAAAGATATCTTGTCTCAAGCAAATTAATTTGGTTAAAAATACTTGGATTTGATTACACGAACTGCTGGACGGTGACACTGTACTTGCATTTTTCAGCTACATTCGATTTGTAGAAACCTACTTGGGAAAGAAAAGGCTTATCGTACGAAGTTTGTCCCATAAATACAAAAGCAGCAAGATTCATGATCATCAAGTGGATGCGCTGGTAGGAAACCGGACAACGCAACCTTAAGTGGTTGTCATTGTATATATACACGGGAACATCGCTGAGAAACGTTTCTTAAGGAAGATGTCTCTTGAGGACAAAAAATTGCTCCACAGCATTGAAAAACACAGCATAATTTTGCTACATTAGTTAACCGTAGGATTCTGAAATAAAATATACTTATTCCTCTCTTTTAAAGTGGTGGGATCTTCTGTTCATCTTTTAATTACGTTTTACTGTTTTAAGGCACTAGTATTTTCAGGGTTCGGTTAGTTTCCTTGCACTTCATTTGTACTCTTTTTGTCCACAGATACTTTTATCCTCATCGTATTGACCTCGTTTTCAATCTCCTCACCGTAGCATACCATCGTGGCTATTTTCTATGATCGCGTTTGGTGACAGATATTTCTTGTACGTTTGTGCCAGAGTGTATAGGCCTTGTGCCCCCCGGTGTACAAACACCTGACTAAGTCTTGAAGAAAAGACGAAACGTTGTCAAAATTGTGTTGTCCTTCTTGGTGTTGTATCAACAAAAGAAAAGAGATCTAATAGTTTGTTTGTTGTACAAAATAAGAATATTAGACGAAATAACGAAAACATTGTGTCCTTAATAGCTTTTTAAAAGGAAGCCGTTATCAACTGTATCAAATGGCAACGTTCTCTCCGCGGTTCTTTGCTTAAATACATTTGATAACTTGCTTTCCTTTAACAGTTCTTCAGTGGTCTTTTTCCTTCCATGAAACTATAAACGACATTTTGGAAGTCACTTCAACTATAACCGTGCACATTGAGGAATAGAAGTTGCACTACATTACCATTTGATACAGTTTACAACGACTTCCTTCAGAAAATAACTAAATGATACGTTGGGTGTACATCAAGGGAGCAACATAGGCGTCTTATTACAAATGCTACAACCACAAACCATAATATTTCGCTGTGACCTCATATTTACATACCATATTCTTCCCTGAAAATTTTCCGTATCAGCAGTAGAAACCACTCCTTTGTTAATCCGCCCATATCTAGACCTGGTTCACCATGAAATGTAACTCGCAATTTCTTCTTCAAATCGCGCTTCTTCATTGCAATCTATAAGTAATGCCATATAACGAAACATTACAAACGAAATCTTGTACTGCGCCAATCACTAGTTAAAGTTGGCGCTGCTAAAGTACTGAACTTTAAGCTACCTTCCATCTAGGATCTAATCCGTAATTGATTGTTAACATTACTCACTCAAGTGTGACGTCACAATTTAATGAAAATTAAATCATCCGTTAAATTTTGCACTCATTCGATTCTTCTTGTTGAAACGGAAGCTTTGTCGAAATTTGAGAAAGACATTAAAGGTGCAGTTGTGACGTAGCCAAACTGTCTTCGATACTTCAATAACAGGGCGCTCGTTTTCGTGCATTCTGTCAATTAAAGGGTAACTATCAACAATTGAGACTTTCAAAGATCAATTACGATAAACAAGTGGAAATTAAAAGATCAGGACTACATATGCAAGCAAAACCTTGATCCTCAGTCAAATTTATACTGATATCTTGTATATTAGATATACTGAACAAGCCCTTTAGTAATACGATGCACGCTATCAGATGCACATCTATCACTTACCTCCAACAGATATCTGTACCTATCTGCATCTGTACTATTTCTACCAGAATTCCTCTGTCAATGAACCTGCGCTAGGATAGTTGACATGATGTAAACAGAAACTATCCTGATGGAATGAGAAGCAACTGTGAAACTGCTTTGAACATGGTCTGACGCGATCCTTAAGTGGGATGGAAGTGACACATCGCAGGGTTATTTCCAGGTGACATGCCACTTACGACGTGTCACTTTGGTGTGAAGGTTTGGTGTAAACATTCTTGTTAAGTAAGCTTGTCATATGATATATTAAGAGTTGCATTGGGTTGTATTGGGTTATTAAGTTGTGCTGTCGAGTCCAACGAACACACACGAAATTGACAATATGGCTTAAAGAATTTTTTTAGTAGTTGCTTTGCAAGATTCTTCTGATCAATACATATGCGCAAAACATTGCAGACTTTTAATTCTCTGTTGATCACTACGTCCTTTCTGTTTCCTTTTCGAATAACTTCTACAATATTCAATATCGTTATTCTTACTTTTACGCAAATACCCTTGCAGCGGGTTAAGACGTATTTAAACAACTCCAATGTTTTAATCCTCAAGGGAGTAACTGTCTATGTACTATTAGGTATGCGCTATTATTTTCAGCAATCTCTCAATCAAGACCCCTTATGAGCAGTGGGCCCAATTTTAAAACTACTCAAAGTAAACAGTTCAAACACCCAAAAGGCAAACTAACATATAAAAGGCAGCTGGGGCGTCCAAGGGCAATGCCCGTCAATTGAGGCTACCGGACAGAGAAGTGAGCCCATGAGGCAGACTCAACCTCCCCGTAGGACCGCCTCTCACGGATCATGGAAAGAATCTCTCATCAATGAGAACAGATACTACATCCATTCCTTGCCAAAAAGGCCGAGAAGCTATTATTTCTACCTCCGCTTTTTTACGGGTAATAATATGCTACACAAATAGAACCTTTTATTAGAACTAGGTGGGGGTCAAAGTGCGATTGATGAAGTTCTTGTCAAAAGGAAGCAGATGCAAAACTCGTAAGTACCCTCTACCAACTATCAATGTTCGGTGTTTAGCCAATTCTCATAAAAATTTATCTCCCAAAGCGCAATATGCATCCATTATCATTTTTCAAAATACTTGTTGCTTATTTTAGTGCTGATTTGTTTCTCAAGTTTGAACAATATCGATTGATAGTTTTTAATGCAAGTTACTAAAAAGTGTCACTGTGTTTGAGAAATGCTGTATCTTAACGTCCATGAACTACAATCGAGTTTCTTGGCACTTAAATGTTAATGGAACTCATCCGTTCATTCCTAACAGTATTGCTGATTATGATAATAATGATAATAATACCTCGGGTGCTGCTACTGATAATGATGATTACTGTCTGAATCTCTGATGTGTACAAAACTGTGCACAAAACTCTAAGCTGTTTATGTCACCATTTAAACGCCGTAGTGGTTTCTTTGAGTATGCTCTGATCGTATGTGTAAAAAGGGTATATCTAGTATTGACTGACTGGGAGAAAAGTTTTGGGTTCTTTCTCTCAGGCGCAGCCTGAGCACACTCCTTTTTTAAATAATAATGCAGTTTTATTGCTTATTCTAGGAAACGAAAATCTGATGCTTCCTCAGTAACGAATGTTTCTCACCACTCCATCACTCAAAACCTGCGATAGCTGGTAGTGTAAATTTATGCTTCATCTCTATTTCATCCATTTACGAACACTCTAAGCAATTAATGTTGTGCTACCCAGAAAAACCTATTGCCAGTACAGTTTATTCAAATCCTTAGGCGCCGTCATTGGTGTCCAAAATTTTCCATTGCCCATGCACAATGTCACATTTTTAATCTTTGTGCTTCCAACGCTACCCAAACTGTCTTTTGACAGTATTGCATTGTTAATATTACACATAACAGAAGATTTTATTTTGAAAAGGAAATAATATTTGATAAAAAAGTTCAATTGAGGAGTAAATGACACTTCATAATGCAATGCAATCGTCCTTGTTCTGGGTCCGGAAGGTAAAGCGTGAGGCACAATCAGGCCCTAGCATGTACGTATGAATGTACTAAGGGTGGGGAAAATCTTCCACCACAGGTGCTCTCAATAAGCAACATTTCGTTAGCTCTCAAAAACGTCGATCATCGGAACGTAAACGTTGGTCACACGTAGACCACAATTCGATCACTTTTTAAGTTAAGTTAGAGTTGCTCCCGTTACGATTACAGTTTGTCGACCAATTATGTCATCCTGGATATCAAGAACTTACTTTTTTGCTTCATGAAAGCTATTTTACATTGTTTATAGCCTGGTAACATTTTGTAAACACCTCATGATCTTTTACGGCAGTGAATACGGCACAATATGGTACATTTATGACATTCTTGATGATAGTACATACCGTTTTTACCGTGTTTCATAAATTTAGGGAATTTTACGATAAGATTCTAAAACTTGGTTATTAAAACCCCTAACCTATAATGATTTTATCAAATTCAACATGAAATAAGAAGGTTTCATTACCTTATCTTAGAGCAGCACTAGCGTAACAAAAACTGTCTATGAAGCAAATGTCAACATGTAAAAACATCAATGGCCCGGCACTCGACCGTGTTCCCCTGCTCTGTATCTGTCAGCTCTGTTTCTTGTGAGACGTATTTTAATTTAGGTTTCGATGCCTTACGTTTATATCCCCCATAGGACTTTGTTATTTAACACTAATTCCGGACAACCGTAAGATGAAAGCTAGCCACGAACGACCGGTTAAAAACCGTTACAGATGTTCAAAACAGGAAACAGAACGTTTCTTGTGACAGAGTTTTGAGGTATTCGATGATTCCATTGTGTTTCAGTCAAACCTCTTTTACAATAACCATTGAAAGTGATGATAACGCATGCACATCTGGAATTTGAATCTCAAGCCCAGGTTTCGTAGAATAATGGATAATAAAGTTGGAGGTTTATTGGATAACTGTTTAGTAAAAAAGATCTGCTATCGAATTTGAAAATCATAGGGAAGGAGAGACCAATGAAGAAACTAAATTTGACAGGCAGGTAAAGATGGACATCGATATTTTATTCACGCCGTAGTTCTTTGCATTGATTTGTGGATGTCCTCCGAGTAAGTTCTCTTGCTGGCCTTGTATATTGTTCGAATGGGGAAAATTTTTTGGGCACAAACAGGCTACTCTGATCTAAACAATTTACACAAATTTTGCCAACATCATGAACTGAGTGAGCAGTATCTCTCTACATGTACCAACTTCGTAGGCTACCTTAGGTGAGGATAGGGTTGATACTATGAAGTGACCACAGAGATACAGTCGGTGTTGAGAGATCGTTTCTGCATTGAGGAGAATAAAAACCCGCAAACGTAGTTATCAAAAACCGTGATCACTGCAGTACCTTGCAGCGAGTGGTCAGCGGACTGCCATTTAAATAGGGAAACACTCGAAGAACTACATTATAGGCGAAGTCGCCCAGCTAATTAGCCGATCCTCGAGTCCCAGCCAGGTGGATGGTGGAAAGGCCCGGTCGGTAAAATCTCATTACATTTTTGTCGAATTAATCGTATAGTCGTTATAAATCATAGAACTAGTCTTAATGTAGTCTTTATATTGTACGTAGATTACAATCGCAAATCAACGCTACTCAATCGCAAATCATCGTAACTCAATCGCAGCACAGTAGCAAGTCGAATAGCAATACGCAATATAACAGTAAAGTACGGAGGTTCCAAAAAGATTGTAGATCATAAATCCGAGAGTGTTCTCTGTTATCGTCGTCTTATTGCGCATCGTAATCGGAGGGAACATATTGTAGTGCAATTCCTTCTTGGAAGAAAGTTCTTCCGCGAAGGCCAGCCACAGAAGCTGCTTAAGCAATTGCGATTTCAGGATAAAATATGATTTGGTAATAGGAGAATTTTTAAAGAAGAACAGAAGAGTCGAGTTTTGCTGTAAATGAAACTGATCCTTAAGACTCTTGATCCTACTTTGCTCAGGATTTGTTCTCATTCCATTCTACACGCTGGGTGGGGGGAATGGGTTTGTGCCTGCGCCACCTCGATTATCTACCGGATCAAAAAAGTGCTTGATTAATTCCCATTCTTCATCAGAAACATCACTGTCATACATTATCTTAATAAATGACTTTATATTAAAACCCTTATTCTATTATAAATAGCGTATTTTTTCACCAGACAGCTTCTGAGTTCCAATCTGTGACCTTTCTTTAAATGCTGCATATGCCCGACCTTAATTGAGAGCAATTCATTGGCCCGCCATGCGGTGTTAATCCCTAGAGTAAACAGGCATAAATCACGAATTTTATGTTCTCGTGCTAGATTTTGTTTAATCCGTGCTAACGCCTGTAAGTCACGGATTGGGTCAACTTTGATAGACGATCCTCTCTTTGGATGGTGTGGATTTTGTCCTTTCTTAAATCCCATGCATCCTGCCCCGTTGAATCCGTAACACCGGGATTTTTATTAACTTGTCCCCGAAAGTTAGTCAAGCGGCGATGATGCCTGCATACATTGGTATTTCAACAATATATTACCTATGAATTCTTACCAGATAACACCCCGGAAACACGCATGGCTATTGGGCTTATTAACTTTCGGGGAGAAGTTAATATTGCAACCAATTGCAAATCATATGTCAAATGCTTTGACGCTTATCCATGAAAAAATTTATTCTGTGTATCGTCCTGACGGTCGTTTTTTCAATGTCCGCACACGCTGATTTAAAAGAAGATATTGACCGCGCAATCATTAGAGGCAACGCGGCAAACACAAGCCGTACTGATCATGAAAAGCTTTTTGTATATCGTTGTGAATCTATCGCAAACGCAATAGGATTTTCTGAAACAGCTTCGGGGCAGGCCACAAAATATTCTTGCGATAAGCCGGGCATCGGCATCGCATTTTACGCTGGGCCAGATTTAGGTAAGCATTCCCCAGATAAAGTCGGAAAGTACTTTAAGGATGAGCTGGCCAAATTCGGTATGATATCGGAAGTTTTTATCAAATATGATCACGAGCATGGCAGCAGTATGGGGTTTTACATTAATGGCGATAGCTATCTCAGTGACCCTGTACGACCATCCGAAGCCACAAAGCTAATTGAGGCGATAGCCGCCGAAGCCAAATTGATTTTATTGACAAAGGGCAGAATCAAGCAATGGCCTATGTCTTCTAAAGTACCGTAGGCTCTTTGTTGCTAAAAACAGTATTGAAAAACGCTTCTTCATTGCCATTTCCAAGATTATGATCGTCTTCAACATTTAGAAGACGATCATCTGTTTGATTCGATAGATGATCAATTTCAGATTCAGGTGAATGCGTTCTTTTAAGTACACGGCGCTGCTCTTCGGCATCATGAACTTTTAACCAGTCTTTCATGTCAGGATTCTCGAAAATCTTGTCTTTGTCGATGTTGCCATTTTCAATTCCTTTATTAAGCTCAAGTGCAATCTGACGGCGGCGTATCGTGGAAACCACGTCACGGCTTTTGAAATGTCGGCCGACTTGCATTGGACGATGCAACCCTTCTCTTGAAAGACGCAGGTCTCCAAATATCCGACCTTCGGAAAACGATGGGCAACAGAGACTCGTGGAACACGCTGATTATGAATTCGGGTACGCCCGATTGTTGATTGTTGATATTATTTTTAGCGCCCAAGTTGGAACGATAATGATGAATTAGCTACCGTATTTTCCCTAATTTTAGACCCGTCTATAATTAATTGAGCGTACTTCAAAGGGGGTCCTTAATCAGAGGGCGTCTACTTAGGATCGCGTCTTTAATTTTCAGCACAAAGTTTTACAAAAAAAGGAGCTTAAGAAAATTGATGAAAAACTTCAAAAGTACATTTATATTTTACAGTTTATACCAATACGTGTTCATCACGGAACTGTAGCCAAAACTGGAGCGTCAAATCATAAGCACTTTTCTAGAAGATTTGAAGCAGCGATACTCGCATTTTGAGATAAAAGTTGAAAGTAAAATATTAACTGGACCAAAATCATGTGCTCTACCAGAACAAGCCTGTGTTTTTTTTCTTTTCTATAACAAAAATTGCCCCTGTATAATGCTTATATGCCTTCTATTAAAATATCTGCCTTATCCATAAACATAAAAGGGGTCTACAATTTAATTCAGGGCACTAAAATGGGGTCTATAATTACTTGACATGATGAAAAAAGGGTTTCTATAATGGGAGGGGGCCTATAATAAGAGGAGATAGGGTAATCTGTATAGAAATTGAGATATATTGCCGTGATAGAGCCAGAGGGATGGCTTTTCGACTTCAGGCACCAAACCTTTACAAGTAATTTCTTCTCTGGCAATAGAACAACTAAAATACTGAAAAAGAAAAATGAGCGGAAGGATAGGGCACATTTTAAATTTAATTTATCAAAAGACACCAAGCCTTCCTGAAAGATTGAATAGAATAAACAAAAATCATGATGTCTTGGCCTGCTTTTAAGTTGGTAGCACCGCTCATGTATTTTTGTTTCACAAGATTTACCAGTTCAAGGTTTCTTATTTATGAGTAAAAGATGTATAGTCCAGTGACAAATTATGATAGGTAAATCGCGAAGTAAGGGAACTTTACTGACAACATTCTTAACGTCACTTTCCAGGTTGGCACTGAAAAGTGGTTGAAAAAAATAAATGAAAAAATATTTAAAAAATTTTTCTTAGCCAATTTTCAGTATCGATCTGTAAGTGACCTTAAGAAGTCTTTTAGACGAAACGTTGTTAGTAAAGTTTCCTCACTTGGCGTTTTACCTTTCTGATCCAAACATACGAAGCACTTTATATAATCTTTATAATTGTTTATCACTTTTTGGCAGGTCATTTAATAAGAGTAAATTCCTGGGTTCATAGTATTCCACGACAAGACATTGACGAGGAATCTGATTGAAATCTAAGCATTGGGAGAACAAGGAAGTCTTTCAAAGTACGGTCAGCCTCATGCCGTCAGCAAAATTCTAGGACGGCTCGTTATAAGGAGGTCTTGTTTGTAGAGTGCCCACTGAGGAAGTATCTATAAAGGAGTTGTGTTCCAAGACAATGCCTTCAAAGGAAGAGTGTTCAAAGGAGGTGTGTTCCAAGCAATTGTGTTCAAAGGAAGTGTGTTCCAAGGAAGTGTGTTCCAAGGAAGTGTGTTCCAAGGAAGTGTGTTCCAAGGAAGTGTGTTCCAAGGACGTGTGTCCCAAGGAAGTATCTTTCAAGCAAGTGTAATAAAAAATGTCTTCTAAGAAAGTATCTTCCAAGGAAGTGTGTTCTAAGGAAGTGTCTTCCAAGAAAGTGTGTTTGAAGAAAATACCTTCTAAGAAAATGCAATCTAAGAAACCGTCTTCATAGGAAGTATCTTCCAAGGAAGTCTCTTTCGAGGAAGTGTGTTCCAACGAAGTCTCTTCCGAGGAAGTGTCTTCTAAGGAAGTGTCTTCCAAGAAAATGTCTTCCAAGAAAATGTGTTTGAAGAAAACACTTCTAAGAAAATGGTATCTAAGAAACCGTCTTCATAGTAAGTATTTTCCAAGGAAGTGTCTTCCAAGGAAGGGTCGTTTGACTTGATCCGAATGTGCAATAACTGACTATGTGCACACAACTGTTATGAATCTTTTTTGACTGAAAGAGATTGATACTCTATACATATATTGTTATATAGTATAATTATTTTAGTAGATGCAAAAGTCAAGATTTTTCACAAACCTTTCAAAGAGATCACCAGTATAAACACTTGCCTTCTCTCACTCTGGAGTCAATTCGTCTTGGTCAAAATAAATTCGTTTGTTTATGTGATCATGTATTTAATTGGGAATTAACAGAGATCAGCAAAAATAAACTCTTTTCTGGATAAAAATCTCCTTAAAGTGATCCTCACAAGAGTTGAAATAAAAATACACACTGAAGCTTTCAACTTGTAAGAAAACGACGAGTTCTACCCGTGGGAAATTTTTAAATTTACAGCTGTTTGGTCATTTAGTCGTATTCACGTATAGCTATTCTTCCCATCTTGGTTGCTGCTGCTTTTGACCTTCCTTACAGAATACAAATTATCGTATTGTTTCCTATTTAGTACAGGTTGGGACTGTCATTAATAGATATCTGGAAGCCAGACCTATCTGAAAACCCACAGGGAACATTTTCCGTGCGACAGTCGAATCAGTCCTACTGTATGGTTCATGCACTTGGACACGGGCAAAACAGCAGGAGCAGAGACTGGATGGAACCGATACACGAATGCTAAGAGCAATACTCAATGTCCCTTGGCTGAACATCCTACTAAAGCAGAGACTTACGGTCATCTTCTACCAGTGACAACAAAAATCAGAAGAAGATTCCTTTTGCAGCATATACTGTTCTGTTCTGTAGTAGATTGTTATTTTCGCTTGTTAATGATATTTTATTTCTTGAGTTTTTGGAATCTCAGCTTGCCTTGTTTCTTAAGTTGTTCTTATTTTTTGGCCTTATCTCAGCCTGGTGTTTCTTACAAAGGTTGTTCTTATAAAAAACAACACGTGTCCTCAGTTTATTTAGAGTACTGACCGATGGCTACCCGTCAGATGTAGTTAAGAACTTCTAACTCAGAGTCTAAAAGTTCCAATTCATGCAAATACCCCAATAATCACAAAATACCCCCCTTCTCTAGTAACTCAGCCCCAATTCCATCCTCTTCTCAAAATGTAACCAGCCAGCAGTTCGAATTTACCCTTAGGGGTTCACGTCGACCCCTCTTACGAAGAACTGCTACACAGTATTTTCAAAATATACGTATTTTAATAATTATATTGAAATCTCGATTGATTTGGCAGGAATCTCTCAATAAAAGCCCCGATGATGAGCTGTTGATGCGAAATCCGTGAAATCAGTAGTCTGCGTGTAGACTATCCAAGCTGAATGGATATCCACTGTCCACTTCAGCTGGAATAGTTCTACACGCAGGCCAAGAAATCAGCGGGTGTGTCTGGACTTGCACAGGACGCTGTTTGGTTTTTGGCGCAAAATTCTACTCTTTCTGTGTCACATGTTGAATTTTTGATACATAAAGACAGTGAAAAGAGTAACTTGGATTTTGTTATGCCGTTACTAGTGTTTAGCTTTCAAGATTCAGTTTCAAGTCTTGGGATTTTTAAGCTCAGACGGTGAGTACCTGTTTATTCTTTCTACTTTTGACAAATTCAGCGATCAGATTTCTTGGACCTTTCATTGATTACTCTAATTTACTACCCAAGATCTTCCCTTCATGCAGGTTATTGGTATGACTTCCTTTTATTATTAAAATTTTAGAGCGAAACAAGTTTAGCATGACTTATCTGTACACCAGTCAAAGGCAGTATAAAAGAAACGGGGTAATCGACCTGATAAATCTTTGACTGTATGCTATTTTGAGTCAGTGCCAACTGTGAGTTTTAATGCTGTTTATTGATACTCATCTGACTCGCACTCTTTCAGCACCATTGACCATCACTAAAAATAATAAGTGACTAATAATACCCATTCATTCTTCTGTGCAGTTATCACAAAACGAACCGTAGGCCAAGCAAGTCACCAACAGTCGATCAATGCAACTGTTTAGTTTCACTTGTTTTCTTGGATGTGTTGAAATAAGCAGAAAAAAAAATCCCTTTTGTTCTTCGATTTTGACAGGAAATGCTTTATTGATAATATGAAAAAAGTTGTTAGATTGTTTCTTTCCTCCACAAGTTATCTCAAGGAATAAAGGCCGGGGGAAACTAGAAAAACATCTGAGGCAACATTTGTTGAGTCAGATGTTTTTTTAGTTTCCTCCACCAAACAACCACCTACATCAGTTGTAAAGATAATCCCTATCACACTTATTTTACTTTTCTATACTCGGGTTACTAAATACAGCTTTACCTATCCATTAAGCGATAATGCTATACAATTCCCTACAAAATCTGTTTTACCTTTATCTTTTTTATCTTTTATCTTTTTTTTTAGTCGGTAATTGGGAGCTACTGATGATGTGTGATATGTTAAAAATGAAGCAAACTTACTACTTCCAATTTTCTTTAAGATGATTGGTAAGTGTTGTTGAACAAACTCTTTAAGCCTGGTTCACATACGAGTAACAACCGTCGCCAGACAAGCGTCTGGCATGTTAAAGGCAGGTTTTCTTGAATGCGAACGCTACTAATTGGCTGTGAAAGTTAAAATTTGATCAACATATGCCAAAGCAAAGTTTGTCGGAAAGTAACAAAAAATTTTGTTCTTTTCCTAAGAGTTTTCTCTGTTGGTTTCCGACTTTAATCACTTGAATTGCTGGCGCCTCGTTTGTTCTGACGCGGAAATTCTATGATGACGATTTTTGACAGCTATTTGATACAAGGGAAAACCAAGTACCTTAGCAAGCACGGGATTGTATCCTGGGCGTGACAATTATTTTTTGAGGTCTTTAGTCCGAAGCGTCACAATCAAGAAAATGGATGTAAAACCCCGTCAATAAAATCGTGACGTGACATGCTACGTTTTGGCTATTTGCGCATGCTATGACTGGATTTGGCATGTGAATCAGAAAAAGTAAAGTAAAACGATCTCCTTGTTTGCTACTGCTCTCAAACCTACCGACGGGTTTTACTCCTATGTGAACCAGGCTTTAAGAAACAAGAACAGTGACGTAGTACCACATAAAATATGTTTTAAAGTGTTTCTTTTCAAATAGAACGTAGATTCTCAGAGATGAAATTACAGTTTTATCCTCGTGCTCTACTATTTTTGTAGGAAGAAGTATAACCTTTATTTTCATGACGGATTTTAACAGAAAGTTTTAAGAATAATTAAAATTTAGAGGCAATAAATAGGTTATATAATGTCGCTCTTCATGCATTTGCAGTTTTTGGAAGCACGTTGGTGAATGAATGAAAGGGTTAAATAGGGATAATATCGGGTGGAATATAATTATAATTTAGACTATTAATGAGAATTTAGACTATGCAATGCCACTTTCAGTTGAATTTAGCCAACTCTAACATTTTGGTATCGATGTAACCGAATATAATACAAAATTGAATAGATACCATTTTTAGGATTTTTCCAGACGATAATGAAAATAGTGATTTTGGAAATCCTAACCGCCCCACCTCTCGTAGTGGGCCAGCTTTGTAATCACCCCTCGACGTTGTAGGCCAAGCATAAGTCACTAATATCAAAGCAAAATATTCTCTGTAATTCTATAACCAAGTACTATTCTGCTTAGCTCTAAGTATGAGAACTTATATATTTTAAGTTAATTTTTACGTTTTGTTTTTTATTTAAAATCTAATCACAATGATTCCTTACTGACTTCAGTTCACTATGACCAAAATAACATATAATACACAAACGCATTTGATTGTTGTTGGGATGAGAATTTTAAAATCTTCATATCAAGGCCAGCTTCTTAATAAGGGCATTTCAATCCAGTCCGACGGCTGGACGCAATTCACAGAGTTGCCCGTACAGATAATCATTTGTCTCACGATATTGTCAAATCGTTACTTTGTGCCCAAATGACGAGGGGTAGCTGTTTGAACATAAAACGGAAAGAAGTCCTCACCAACAGAACCTGCCCCGGAGTTTAAGTCTACAGAAGTCTTGCAATATATCAAGGGGAATGTCTAAACGCATCCGTCGCTATTTAGAGAAGGAGGCAGTTTGTGCTGTGTTCAAGTCGGAGACGACACTGAAATCACAACTAGGGCGACCAAATGACCCGGCAAATCCATCCAGGCAAGATGGGGTAGTATACAAGATCCGCTGAGAATGCGGAGACACGTACATTGGAGAAACTGGAAAGGCAGTGAAAGAGAGGATCAAGTAACAGGATTGAGATATACGCCTTGGCCGCTTACAAACGTCTGCTGTTTCCGAACATGCGCAGATTATTGGCCACTGCTTGCTTTGGAGTAAAAATAAGCTCATAGATCGGGGGCAGAACTTGTACACCTGCTGAGTGAAGGAGGCTATCATTCGCCCTAAGTCAGACTTCACCCTAATAACACCAATAGGGACAAGGGCGTAGAATTCCCTGAGGCATAGATGCCAACAAGAAAAAAACACAACAAGGAACACAGAAGACCAATGTCAGGGCGACGTCCACGGAAACACCTTAAAGACAAAATACGAGGATCGAAGACGAACCGATCAAGCACAATTAGTATCGAGTGTAAATTGTAAGTGTGTAAGTTTTGTGCGGAAAACACTATCCCGTTTGACATTAAAAGTTGCCGCGGGGATAAAGTTGATAATGCAAGTTCCTTGGAATTGTCCGAGGCTTATTTTCAACTGCTTTGATTTTACATAATCTTCGAGATTATGATAGCCAGTCTTTGATATGATTGAGTCACTACTTTCAATCTTATATGCTACAAGGTCGTCAGCTTCCATTAGCTTGTGCGTGTGATCGCCAAAATTACGGTCATTATCTTGTTCTCCCCTTTATGAGCATCACAAAATTAAAAACGAGATACACCTATGCCTATGAAGAATTTATGATAGGCAAATGTTCCGTGCAGCATCAAACCAATTAAAATGACCCCACCCTCGTCATTCCAGTTTATCACAGTATAACACCCTTATACTCACAAACCAGATACTTATATACATATACAGTAGTTATTTTAGCGATTATATTTAATGGATACCTGAACAATTTTCTGTTTTTGTTCAAAGGTGCAGCTCCACACCAAATCGTGATTGTTTTGACCATCACACAGGGTTTTTTTTATAAGCAACTTTGGATTTTGACTAGAAGTCAGATTACTAAAATATTTCTCTACCATACTCAGAGGGATATGAAAGTGGAAAAGCAGAATAAAAATAAACTGTTAAAGCAAAAGTGTAATAAAAATTTCTTCTTTCAAGTAAAAAGGTATTTGCCGCAGGAAGATGTAATTAACAGTTCACAACTTCGTGAAATCATTTTCAGTCTTTAAAAATGGGAATGTGTCGCTTGTTTGTTGCTTAAATGCAAAGTTTGGAAAATGACACTAGTACTGGAGGTGGTTAATAGTTTTTCAAAATCGAGTTCACTTGCGTGTAAAAAAATCATATATCAGTCAAATGTTATTTGTAATTACATGATGCATCTTTATAACTGTTCTACTCTTTGGCGTTTTTAGGAAGAAATCTTAAGCGAAGTTAATCGAATTCAAACTGACGCAAGTAGTTATTTGGATCAGATTTCCAGGTAAACATTTCATGCTTCTATTTACTTGTTATCTGATATACGATTATACTAGCATAGTTTGCAAGGGGGTCTGAAGACATCTACAAAGACAACCCCCACCTAGAACTCTAAAAGCCACCTGGAAGACATTTTTTGGTATAAATTTGCAAAAGTTCAAATTGCCGCTTCCCACCAATAATATAAATAGAAACGGAAGACTAATTTAGAGTTCTTCGATTGAAACATTTCATCGCTTGAAAGGTTACACATTGCCACTTCCTTGAGGAAAAACACCTAAACGCCCACCTTCTTGAGAGAAAAACTTTTCTTAAGTTAGGTAACCAGAAACGCTAATACAACTTTTAATTTGAAGTAGGTACCACAGTGTACAAAATTTAATTTAGACTGGTTTACAACGCCCACCTGCAAATATCAACCTCCACCTTAGAGGCCACCTGCACCTGTAAATGTAATTCGAGCCAACCCCAACCTAGACAAAAAAAAAATTTGAAAATGCACCCCCCATCTGTCTGGGTGGGGGTGGGGGTGCAAACTATGACTAGTATATCAACTTTCAACTAGGAATTCAAATGATATATTTTAGTTTATGATAGATATGATCTACGATAATTTCAACACCGCATCGAAGCCAGATTCTGATTCCTCGACGTGTCCGTATCAAAACAAGTGGAGGTACCATCGGGAAATGGTTAGGGCGTTGGATTCGTGACCCAGTTGTCATGGATTCAAATACCACTAGAACCGGTGATGTGCCCTTGCGAAAGACACTCTACTCCACATATCCTCGCGACTCGATACGTTAGAGGTTTAGTCCGGTGTCAGATATAAAAACGCAAAAAAGTGGCCAGGGCTAAGGGTGCTACACAGGCTTTATAAACGGAATAGGAACATTATTAATCGACAATATGGTGACAACAAAATCTGAAACATTCCGGTTCTCTCTTGCCTTTATTCGTATTAACAGTAATTGTAATAGCTTTTTAAACTTAAATCTATTATCATTATTCCTATACAATTCCAGTACTCTCTTGTTTCAAACTCCATTGCCATTTATTCATTCGGTAAATGTACAGTTAATGAGCTTTACAAGGTGTGAAATTCTAATAATAATGTTAGCAATGATGATAACGATATACAGAATACAATGTCTTTCCATTTTCTTAAATAAACATAAATAAATATATGTAAACAGATATAGACTTTATAAATGCGACACAACTAGCATGAATATACATAAAAGTAGGTTGTCCATGGCAGTTATAAGCAATTAGGAGTTTGCAAGGATAACTTAGGGGTCAGCAAGCTACTTAAGTTTGGACACATTTAGCGAAAATTCCAGATCCTAGACCATGATATCAAAAACAATCAGTAAGTAAAGAAGTCATCCTCGTTGTTAAGATACTCGTTTTTCGTTTTATAAGAAATATGATTTTAAGAAACCTGAGGCTCAGACTGCCTAAATTTTAAGAAACCTGTAAGAAACATTGGCAGCCTGAGTCAAGCAAAAAAGGAACTTTTTTTGAAATGTAATGTTCAACATTAAACTGAGCCTTGTATTTTGAGCCTTGGACACTGTTTTGCCAAAATTAATAAACAGGGGGTCTTAATAAGGGCCGAGGATGGTAAAAAGTTTTAAAAAATTAATAAGCGCCCCCCCTCCTTGTATTATGCACCCAAGAATACTTTTAAGAAACACTTAAAAAACATTACAGGCTGAGAATATGAAAATATTAAGAAACAGTCAGGCTCAACTCAAATTTCATGTTTCTAGAAAAAACCGTGTATTCATAAATGCATTCTAGCAACATCTAGTAAAAACATTGATTAATCGATCTTTGAAAGCTGTGTCGAAGAATTGATTCAGTGGCAGTTATATTGTCCACTCTATTTAACTCGTTATAATATGTGGGCAGGTAAGAGACTTCTTTTTCAGAAATACCGTAAATGACCGATTAAGCGCCCTGGGCGCTTATTTAACAGCAAAAGTTTTTGGGTGGGGGCTTATTCGGACTGGGCGCTTATTAGGAAAGGAAAACAGATAACTAAACATACATGACCTTTCTATAGAATAGATTGAAACATAACGTTCAACCAATCAATCAATCAATCATTACATCTTCATCGTCCTCCGCATCATCATCTAAAAGCGTAAACTCTGGAACTGCTGCATCCACGTCTTCGCTGTCCAGACCTGGGCGCGTATTTGGAACTTGGCGCTTATTCGAACCTGGGCGCTTTTGAGAAATGTTTTTCCCAAACTGGGCGCTTATTTGAGCATGGGCGCTTATTTGGGCATGGGCGCTTATTTGAGTCCTGGGCGCTTAATCGGTAGTTTACGGTATATAAACAACTAGAAGCAGGGTTGCCTTCACGTCAAATAGAGAACAAAATTCTCGTCGATATTACTTGGAAGCAACAAGAATGCTTTTTTTATTACTTGCCTAAACCAATTTGATGGTAGGGATGGGTGCTACTTCTATCTTAAATAAAATGTGCCCAAAAGTGAAAAAAAGTCAGCAAAAACGTGGAAAATAGTCCCAGAAAGTCGTAAAGCAAAAATAAAACTTGAAAATCAGAAATAAGGGCAGAAAGTCAAAGCTCAGAAAAACCTTACCTAGAAAGTAATTCAACTACACACACACTTCTGTAATAGTTTTCTAGTTGTCAGACCCAAAGAAATGGGTCCTTCCTTCCCTCTACTGAACATTTTAAGGGAGGCCTCACTTATCGTATCCTGGCACGGGAATGTCACTTAATCGGTAACAAATACTTTAAAAAGAGAACAACATGGAACTTTTCGTAAGATAAATATTAAATCTCAGCATATAGACCGGAAAAGAATAATGATGCGAACGCAATAAAATGCAAACAGTAAATTAGATCCTGTGCTTTCGATGTTTCCTAACATCATTTTCAAAGGTAGATTACAAACGAGAAAATACGAGTTAATAAAGTAAGACTAAGACAATGCCAAATATAACAAACAATAGTTAAGTACTAATAGCCTCTAAGGAGGAAAATAAGTGATAAGGGGAGAAACAAGGTGGAATACGAAGTGTTAGTAGAGGGAAAGGTTTATTGAAGAAGAAGCTAGGTTCAGGCTTGGTTTAAGTTTAGACAAAAGGGGGCTTTCTTTGAGAAGGATATCGAATTCAGTAGAGGATGAAGCAAGAAAAGGTAAAGTTCGAAATGAAAGTGTTTGTGTTACAGTCAGTGCAATGAGAGCAAATACTAGAGAAAGGAGGGTTAGAGAGTTTTCCCATGGAACTTTTCATTAGCCTAATCTTCAATATTTGGCACAAAATCTTATAAATCAGCCTGTACCAATAGAGTTTATTGGTAAACGTAAGAAAGTCGTATACCGTATTTCAAGAAATATTTACTCTTGCTTTGGCTTATAACGAGCTTCCATTTTTTTCTCAGTTTTCTAAGGCAAACTTTTTTTAAATGGCTATCCCGAAGACATCATTGACAGCACTATCAAATTGAAACTTTCACATTTCTCTCAAGAAAAACGCGTCGGATCTAAAAAATGTCCGGTATACTTAAGACTACCGTGGCATGGAAACGTTTCACTTCGCTTCTAATGTCAGATCAAAAAGGCCATAGGGAAGTGTTTTGGCGCTGTCGCTCCACGTGTAGTTTATACAACCAAAAAGCATTATCAACCAACCGCAAAGATCGTGTGCCTTACACAAATTCTAGCTCAGTAGTGTATCAATTCTCATGCCAGTTCGAGGCTGCCTATGTTGGCCGCACGACTTTGAGGCTGCGTGACCGAATTAAGCAGCAGGTATCATCCTTTATTCGCACGTAATTAACTTTTTTCTCCCTTTCCTTTTTTTTCTCCTTGGTTTTATTGTTACTATTGCATTCGTCAATATACTAATAAAACACTTCTGTATATCAATCCTGGTGTCCCATGTACCATGTCAGGAGAAAACAGCAGGAAATGTTATTGTATCATGAAGACTACCAATAAAGGCATTGAGTTGAAAATTATTATTATTATTATTAATATTATTATAGTTCAGTTGATCAACTATGTACATGTACTTGAGGTAATGGTTGGCTTTGAAACTAACTTACAGAAGATTTATTATCAGAGAAGATTTGAAGGAAAGATTTGACAAAGATTCTTTCATTAGTCTAAGTATAAGTGGAGTTGGCAGAATGCCAAAGACAGTAAATGTTTTATGGTGATTCTTAAAGATCTTAATGTTGAAAACAGTAAATTTCTTGTATTTAAGATTATGTCGTGTGCAATAAGAACAACATATTTACTTTTTTTGTAAAAGAAACAATGACCCAATCCCGAGTTTCTTGCTTGGTAGTTTCAAAGAAAAACGTACATCGTACATGTCACCATTATGCCTGTAAAGTGAGTAATTGTTGTATTATTCGATGCGAAATAAATACATGGAGTTTAAAATGTATTATTATTATTATTATTATTATTATTATTATTACTTTCACCGTTAGTATGCGCTTGTACTTGCTTATGTATTTAAATATCGATATTAGAGTTCTGTGATTAGGTTCGTACTTCCATAAAATCTTACTGTCCCCATTTCAGGTTTTGCCGGGTAAAAAACAGTAAGAATAAGTTGTAAAATGGTGTGTATGTAAATGCATATATGTATAAAATGCATGCCAAAGATGTAAAAAAAAGTAAAATATTATTATTATTATTATTATTATTATAATTTATTTATTTTTTTTTTCTCTCTCGATGATTGAAATTATTTCTTGTTACTAGGGTTGTATATCGTAACAGTATTGATATGCCTTTTGTAAGAGAGTATCATACTGTGTATTGGTGTTATGGTGAAATAAAATTTGAGTTTAAAAAAAATTATTACTACTATTACTATTACTATTACTACTATTAATACTATTATTACAATTTCACATCGTTTCAACTTGCCAAACTGCAGCACTGAAAAACCGCTATCTCTGGAGACACGACAGTGTATTAAATACAATGGCATCCTGTCTATCAACTAAAATATCTAACAGTCTTTCCCTGTTTGCCGATATTCCAGGATACAAAAACCCCTGCGGTTTGTTCAAGACGCTACGACCGGATATAGCCGTAACTTCCGTTGAAGACAACTGTCTCACAGTGATTTAACTCACCGTTTGTTTTGAGACAAACTTGATTAAATCAAAGTACTACAAACAAAGCAAATACAAGGATCTTGAAAAGGACCTCATTGATCAAACTCTAGGATTAAAATTAATAACTCTAGGCAAGGAATCACCACAGGCATCAAGCAAATTTGGATTTAAAGTGTCTTATTCAATGGTAAAGTTATCAATCGGCCTTCTGAACAAAAACAAGTTGACTCTAGATCAAAATAAGGAATGAATACGCTATTGGTAGAAACGTTGACGTTTTAGGTAAACCCTTGCTACCTTTACAATCAGAGTACTGAAAGTATTAAAGGAGACATGAGTTTTCTCACACTGCTTCAAACTGCAAAACACCTCTCGATCGGTGTTGCAAACTTTGGTGTATATGGTACAAAAGAACCTTTTAGATAATTTCGTTGAGGACTAAAAAGCTACGATTTTAGTTTATTCTTCCTACTATGATTTGACTGTTTATTTTGTCTAATACGATTGATAATTAATTATTTAACTGTTATTATATGTTAAGTTTGAGAAATTTTTCTCTTGGAAAAGGAAGTTTGATTTCTGCTTCTCGGATTCCTTGAGTTCTGTTGAACAGCGACTGAACTCCACAGGTCTGGATTAGTCTTGCACACGCACGTCATAGGACGTCGTACTTTTAGTTGTCAACTACGCTGCTTTTTCAAAAGTGTTTATTGCAGTGATTTGCATAAAAGGCATTGGGGTTGGGGTAAGAAGGTGGTGGTACTAACTGGGTCTCTAGCTCTTTTTAGCTTTTTAATATACTCCTATAGCATAATTCTATTTCCTTTTCCTATTTTACGAGATTCTTCTGACGACTAAATCTTATTTCTACTCCTAAATTGCTAAAATCTATTTTTACAACACAGGCCCCAGGTGACATTTTTTAGTGCGACCATCTCTCTCCTTGCCATCTCTTCTATTTTTTAATCCGCAGCTAAAAGCGCGGGTAAACAGTTGTGGAAATGCGCGAAAACCATAGAAACGAGGTAATGAGATTCTGCAAGGTCAGCAGACAAGAAAATAGGGGTAGATGCGCAGACATTACTACGTCAGCAGTTTCTGTCTGCGCTCAGGCTAATCATCTAAAAGCAAACGGACTTGTTGAACGTTTCCACAGACAACTGAAGGCTTCCATCAAGTCTCAACCTACACCAAACAATTGGACATAATTTTTACTCCTAATTCTCCTAGGACTCCGCACTACAGTTAAACCCGATCTCGGATGTACCACTGCAGAACTTACTTATGGTACTGCTCTTCGTTTACCCGTCGAATTTGTTTCTCCTTCTGATAATATTTGGTCTTTTTCACCTGCTGATTATGTTGAACGACTTCGTCAAAATATGCACAAACTTCGTCCTGTATCGTCCCGTCCGCAGCATCGATCGTCTCATGTCCCAAAGGATTTGTTTTCTTCTACATGTGCCTTTGTTTGCCACGATGCTGTCCGCCGCCCACTTCAAGCACCTTAGGACGGACCCTGTAAGATTCTTTCACGCTCAGATAAACATTCTGTATTTGACATTTTTGGGAAAACTTCAGGTAGAACATCCTATGCAACAAGTGCAACGTCCGATATTAAACGTGAACAGGGGCTTAATTACTTTATGAAGTACGTGTTATGTCTTGACACTACTATGCTCAGGAAATTCGAAAACGAAAGTAAGAAACAGAATAAGAAAAACCTTAGGCTGAAAATATACGGAAAAATAAGAAACGGCAGGCTGAAACTGGAGCCAAGTGTTCTTATCAAGAAAAGTGTGTATAAGGTCAGCTTTGAGATTTGCCAATAGTTAGTCGTTTCTATTCTAATGAGTTATCGCTTTCGGGCGTGACGACAAGTCCTATGTTTATGTAACGATCCACCTTCTCAAGCTGATCCCTCAATTTCAATGATTCCACTGAAATCAACCTGGCCCAGGACCTGATGAGTGCCATTTCTTGTCGTAATTCATTGGCCCTTCCTTCAAGTACTTCTCATGAGTCATAGATAACACATAGAAATCTTATAATTAATTCTACGAGTTGTATAATTGGGAAGCAGGTGATTGTCCTTACAAAACGTATTGTAATCAATGTCACAGATCAGGCTCCTTCTAATTTTCTAAAAGTCTTCTTATCCCGCTTCAGATTTACTATATTACAAAGTGGTTTTCATTTGTAGTATTGCGGGTACTGCGAGATAAGAAGACTTTTGGAAAGTTAGAAGGAGTCGCCGTACGTCTCACAAAATGTATCTGTGACATTGATTACAATACGTTTTGTAATTCTATGAGGTAACAGACGTCCATAACGAACACTTGATAAGGGTCTGACACCTAGTATTTGAGTGCCTCCGTCTGGTAATGCTACTTGCACATTGCGCATGACCTTTAAACGGACGATATTGAGTAGGAGTATGGAGATAAGACATCCTCGTCTTACACTCGAATTTGAATACCCCAATCGCACTTGGGTAGTTTCTATACAAGGGCCCTACAAACTGAAATTGCCCAAAGGTCCTGTGTGATATAAAACCACAGCTGCTTAAACGACAGTGTGTCAATTTAGCTACTATGAAGTAACGATGGGTGACGTCACCGGTTATAAGCAACTTGTATGCAACTTCGAGCAGAAACCAAACATGGAGTTGCAGATGAAAAAGGTGTCTATTTCATTAAGCTACTAGTGATAGGTTTACCGATAGTCGGTTTCTTTTGACATAGAGTTTTCATGCTCATCGTTTCCTGCATCTTACACTTCGGAGTGAAACAATTTTAAGTTGCTACTTTTAAATGATGCCACCAATAAACTTGCTTCGAGGAGGTAATGCGACATTCACCCCCCGGACAATCACCCCCTGCAACATCAACCCCCCCCCGCGATATTCACCCCCTGCGACATTAACCCCCTATGATATTCACAAAACTTCCCATATGACGTTAATGTTGCAGAGGGTGAATATCGCGGGGGGTTAATGTCGCAGGGGGTCATAGGTAAAAAGCCAGCGGCGGGAAAATAGCAGAGCTTTGAGTGCGCCTTTTAAATGTCGGTGAAATTGTTCGATGATTTCATTGGCTGGAGAATAATAGGCGGTTGTATGGATGCGATTTGTGTCAAGTAAATAGGTGAGGGAAGTTAAAGGAGAGAATTAACAGCCACTATCAGTAGTGTTAGCAGATGGTGATCCAATGGTGGAAATAGTTGACGACGTTTTCGGGACGGTTTCGGCAGAAATGTCTCTAATAGGTATGGCAAGAGGCCATACGACTAAAGCAATCAATACATGTACATAAATATGTATAACAATTGGAAGGGGAAGAGGACCAACTAAGCTGATATGAAGAGGAAGAAATTGAGCGTCAGGAGTGGCAAATATACTAACAGGAGATTTCGTGTGACGTTACATTTTGAAGCACTGTATAAAAATACGGGCTTCAGTAGCAGCGAACACATGTTGCCTTGTACAAATGCAGTCTGTGAATTTTTTTCATGGTTTTCCTGTCCCCCAAATAATGCAATTTTTGGGCAAGGCATTCAATTGTCTCTTTCTGCACCCGATGGGGTAACAGTAATAAGAAAGACAGTGGCTTACACTATCAAATTATTGAGACGAGGGGTTGAGGATTGATGAAGATTGACAACTGTTCCTTGAATCTGATACCGTCCAAAACTTTTGTTGAATTCTACCGAAATTATATGCACTCGGGTGTTAAATTGTATAGACTTTTCAATTATTTGTTCCAAGCGGAGTATTTTCAGTAGTTCCTCTTCCTGGTTGGTAAGCAGCTTGCGAGGCTGGGAGGCAATAGTATTTGTCTTTTTAATGAGGTCTGCTACGATGATGACAAAAAGTTTATAAAATGTTGCTAAACAGACTGGTGGGTCTGTAGTTCGCGCATTGGTTACGGTCGCCTTTCTTATGCAACACAGTTATGATGGTTCCTTTGAATGACTTTGGGTTCTTACTAGTTTTCTGGATGATTTTAAAGAGTTTGTTAAGTACTTAAACAAGTTGTTTCGCCACCAACTATTAGGTGTTCATAGTCATTTTTTTGAAGCCAGGGCCTTTTCCCGATTTAAGTCGTCAGCCAATCTCACGATATCTATTGAAAGGGATAATGCTTCTAGCATGCAAGAAAGATAATGAATAGTGCATTAACCCTACCTTACCCGAGGTATTTTTAGGAGCTGTATAACCGATGGGGGGGGGGGTAGAATCAGCCCCCTATTTTATCTCCGAAACGGCTTCACAGAATTTCTTCATATTTGGCACTGATACACTCTAGGTATACACAGATCATGTATTTGCTCGATCATATCGAGAAAGACTGCTATTATGGGCTTTCAAATGTTACTGCAAGGCTCGTTACTTTATAGGTGAAACTGAAGATGCGTGGTAAACATTGGTTTTTAGTAAGACTCTGTTGATAGACTAACAAATGAAGGGCAGCTGGGGTATGCAAAAGGCAACATCCCTCAATTTAGGCTTCCGGGCAGAGAAGGAAGTCATCAGGCAGGCTAAACCAACCAGTGGGACCTACTCTCACGGATCAGGGAAAGCATCCACCATCATAGAGATACCACATCCATTTCTTGCCAAAGGCCGGCATGGCGAAGTAGTGGCCACCAATCGCGGTGGCCGGCACCTTCGTGTCACCTTGAATATGTCAATTTGTAGCAAATAAATCACGTATGCAGGTGAAGCGAGCCGCATGCTTAACATAGCCTATTTTAAAAAGCACTTCGTCCTTCACATTCAGGAGAAGGATAACTTAGATTTCAAGAAAAAGAAGAACATGTAAGGAATTCTAGTCTCGATTTCGGCTTAAACATTGTTCATGGTGGTTTATAATTTTAACAGAACGTAATTTTCAAGTTTAGTATTTGTCTCGCCTAAAGATGGATAAGAGTAACTTAACTAAATAATCTGGAATGAATTTTTAACCAAATAAATACCCCCAGTGTTAATAGTACGCCCTTCGGGAATTACCGCCTGATGATCACAGACCCCTTACTTTGTTTTCTGCGATTTTTTGGCTGGCCCTAAGTCACGTGTTTGATTCGCTTACAAGTTTATTCGGCACTGCGTTACGCCGATTCATAGTAAGATAACTATCAGCCGCAACAAGAGCTAATGAAGAACGACGTCTTGGCTTTGGAATGCAGTTAACAAATTTTGGGCCACGATGCTTCCGCTGCAATCTGATACAGTCCGTCGCAAGGAACAAGTTGACTATTCCTCGTCTATTGTTTTATCATTATTCTGATCTTTTACAGCGAAAATCTTCATCAGAGAACTCTAATTCGAACAACAGAGGGAACAACTCCTTAAAAAAGAATACCAGACAACGACTTTAGTTGAAGTTGAGACTAAGGAATAATAAAAACTTGAACTTGAAATGTGACAAATCCCTTACGAATATATACTTCAGGATTATGTGAGTTACTATAACAATCATTTTATTGATATAGATATTAGCGGGGCGCTACACTAATGCTAAAGGGATGTGATCCATCCTTCCCCTACCAGTAAACCAAAGCTACCCATATCCTAAAATAAGAAATAAGGCGGATCGGTAAAAGCACTCCGTTATATTAAATGCCCCCACCCCACTCCACCCTGTGAAAATACGTATTTTGTTCTAAATCCATCTCCAGGCGCAGTTGATACTTGCTACTTCACATTCTTGATTGTGACGAGAAATTCTTTAGGGCTCGTTTAGCCCAAAGAGTTTCTGAATGAATAGCTTAATTTTAAAATAAAAAACTTTAGAAACATTCAATTAATATAACTTTAAAAGATACAACCTTACAATCCTACAAAGTTACCATAATGTAACAATTCCGTTAAAATACACTACCTTCTCGATGATCTCGATCTTCCATCCCTAGAAGTTGTTCTCTATCCCAGTTTAACCATGCCTCTCAAACACTCGATCTTCCACCCCTACACGTTTTTCTCTATCCCAGTTTCACCATGCCTTTTAAACATTCGATCTTCCATCCCTATACGTCTCTTCTTTAACTATCGCAGCCAAGTAGCCGTGCCATACACGAACCTAATCTAACAGAGACCTCTACAAATTAACGCACCATGAACACGTTGACATATTTTTCACGAAGCACAACTTTCATTGTGTTTAAACATGTCTGAGTGATGACCTTACCTTCAATAGAAGACAGCTTAGCAGCATCTGCTTCGTCTCTTACATCACCTGATCAGAAAAAAGCGATAATAACATATAGTCCAGCCTATATAATGGACAATATTAAGATTTCTAAATGATCATGAAAGTAAGTAGTTTTCACAACGTTCCAGTTTTACGAGTCTCGCAGGTTACACCGGTTAAAAAGTGTTATTTATTACCATCTGGAGATCTGAATGTGAACTTAATGCGCTAAGAGGTAATGCAACATTTACCCCCCAGATATTTACCCCCGTACAATCACCCCCCGGACAATCATCCCCTGCGACACCAACCCTCCCGCGATATTCACCCCCTGCGACATTAACCCGCTACGATATTCACAAAACTTCCCATAGGACATTAATGTTGCAGAGGGTGAATATCGCGGGGGTTAATGTCGCAGGGGGTGAATATCGTGGGGGGTTAATGTCGCAGGGGTGATTGTCCGGGAGTGGTTGTCCGGGAGTGGTTGTCCGGGGGGTATATGTCCAGGGGGTAAATGTCGTAGAATCGCTCTAAGAAGTCCCCAGACTCAAATAAACACCCACACACCCCGAAGCATCTATTTGAGCCTTTCTGTAGTTAGACACACAAACATCCAATCCTATAATGAAAATTAGACCTGTCGCTATTTCGAACAAAGGGTCATTTTCCTCATTTTCAATGAACTGTTGTGTTATAATGATGATCTTCCTGTAATTTTCGCTTGTCCGCCTTTCTCTTTATTGTTACAATAAACGTGATAAAAGTATATACATATAGACACATAGCAATTATTATATATTTCTTATGAGTGGAGTATTACCACAATACCTTGCTTTTTTCTTTAAGGGAGCCGAGGGGATTCGAACGTACTACCCATTGGTTTGAAACCCAAACCTTAACCATTAGACCATAACATGACTATATATATAGTAATAGCTGCCTTGTCATGCTGCCTTTGCTTTGTAATTGCCCTTTATAGGGGAGCTTGATGCTATCCCGTCGGTGCCTTTGGGGGTCTTTTCCGAATTCTACGCTCCAGATTAGCAGTGAGCGGGTCAAACGAAGCGACCAAAAAACCCGGTACAAACCCACTAAGCACGTTAAGTAATACATAAGAGATGTTTGGAGGACCCAAGAGCAAAAAGTAACAACATTGAATAATAATTTTGATGATCTTCTCAGTGTGTTTAATCAGTTAACTGACTGATTGCGAGGCAGGAATAGAATATTTTTTTCCTGTTGAACAGATCCTCCAAAGTCATCTAGATTGATTAAGAGGGTAAAAGTTATAAATCAGGTCATAAAAGGAAGTTGCACGGGAAAAGATATATCTGCTGGCAGTTTATTTTAGGAACTTTAGAAGATTTCCTTGACAAACCAGCGGCAATCATTCATATTTAGAAATTATGTTATTAGCTATTCGCGTCCTCTACTGATTTAAGCTATTTCTTTCCTTTTGGGATATATGATGCAATGTATCATCAAAGAGAAAGGAACCAAATATTAGTTTTTTAAATCTAGCAAAGAGTAGCAACAAATATGTCTGTTGGAGCTGGTGACAAATATTCTATTCCCTTGTGCCTTTCCAGAAATGTAAAGAATGGAACCAAAGTAATTATGATCCTACGTCGATAGGAGTTAAAGGTCAGTCTTAAGTAGGTGGGAGGTTGGACCGAAGATATCCAAAATATTAACTTTATAAACCAATAAAATAAAGGATTCGAAATACGTAGCAGGCTTGTATACTGTTGTCGACTTGCTTCTCCACTATATATATTTATTTTCGATCTACATTCAACTATTCTTCACTGTATTTACGAACTCGACCGATCTCCTCCAACTTCTCCCGCTATTTGATGAACGTGCTCGAAAACCCCGGCCTAGTATCCTATCCTACTTTACATATCTATTCAATTACTCAAAATACGTTTATTGCCATATTTAATACGCCTCACAATCCTTTTATTTACAACTTTATTACTTGGTCTGGAAACTCAAAAGGAGGCTAGAACTACGACTGCGCCTCGTTGGCCTTCAAAAACGATAATGGCGGGCACTACGATCACCTGACCATCGAAACATTAACACAGTAATATATATGCCGATAACGAAACTTATTATAACTTAAACGTCTAAATTTAATGAATTTCGGATGTAACTAGCTAATGGACTATCACGAATGATTGGGTAAGCTTTCTTGAATTAAATAACTCTTGTTTAGCGACGAACACGATGCTATGTTACTCCTATTATTATGACACGAATGGTAAAGATATCCTGAATTCTATACGTTGTAACTCAACTATATTATTAAACTAAGCGATATGATTTTCCTGGGGGTTCCTTCTCTATAGAGGTTACGATCTCTTGTAGGATTTTTGACATTTCTGTAAAGTTCTACAGTGCCGTACCGAAGGTAGTTTTATTATTTTACTTTTTAAGGTTTTCTTTAATGAATGAGGTGGAGCGAGCGTAAGGTAAGTTCTGTGACAGTGCAATATGCAATATGCTATGTGCAGTTTTATATTTGTTGGGCACTTATCGTTATTACATACCTTCTCAAGTGCGCTCAAAAGTATAAAGGGCGGGGAGGGTGGGGGTCGGGTCGTTGGGGCGGGAGCGACAAGGATGTGCGGTGGGGTGGGGGGGGGGCTAGAAATACTAAATTTTCGTAAATTGCATGTTTGCCATATCGATATACCAGTTGGAATTCACTGATAATGGAGCACTTTAAAGTACACTTTCTAATTGCAGCAATAATGGTAGACATTTCCAATGTGAAACAATGTCGCAATTTCAATCCTAAACGTTGAGTGCTGCATGTATCTGTTAACTACTGTTCCATGAGCAGATAGGACGCGTTCAAACAAACGGAATCAGTGAAAACACATCAAATAGAACGGATATGCTGACATAAATTTCATTTGTATGAAACTGAATTCGCCAAAATTTATAAGGGGGGAGGGGGAATGTCCGAAAATTAATAATCGTCCGAGGATGCTTATTAGGCACTCACGAGTATCAAGAGGCACGAAAAAACCAATGCCACGTTTACTTGATGTTGTCTCTTAAAGACTCCAAAGGTTTCATTTTTCTTCCTAAATAGAGCTCCGTGACTTTTTAGTGTTTGAATCCCAACTTCGCAGTGTTTCTCGATGGCCAAATTGACAATGTATTCAACAAGTTCAATTAATAAAAGAGAAATTCCACAGAAGTTTTAATTCACTATTCTTTATACATCCTGGGTAAATTTCCATCGGTATGCGCAATCCTTCTACAAAAACGATTGATATTTCCCTGCCAACCGCAGCTGACAGATTTGGTAAATGAAAAATATCGCAAAACCAACGAAGTCAGTTTAGTCAGGCACGCCCTCAAAGTAGGAATAGATGTGTTATGCAACGATGTAGTTTTTAATTGAGGCGTTTCCAACGTTCAATTTTCACTGCATTAAGATCTGTACTTGCCGTCTTACTAGTTTCCATGAAGTGCGCATGACTTCTGCTGTTTCTGAGAAACAGTTGTCAAAGGTTAGTTAAAACTGTTGCAAGAACTTTATATAGTAAATCTCGATGTTCTGGCCTTAAAAATTACAATACAATGTAGCACAAGACTAATATAATTTTTGATCGACCCACATACCAAATTTGTATCCCTATACTCCTATTGTCCCCGTATCTTAAAACGACCGTAAAAAGTCAGATTGGATGGGCTCAGGCCTTAAAAATTATAATACAATGTAGCACATGGCTAATATAATTTCTTATCAACCCACATAACAAATTTGTATCCCCATACTCCTATTGTCCCCGTATCTTAAAACGACCGTAAAAAGTCAGATTGGACGGAACTTCGTGAGCTGTCATCAAGACTAGTTCCACCATCTGTGTCCCCACGAATAAGTTCTGCAAAAAGAAGTGAAAAGAGTTGCAGTATGAATAGATGTCTGTGCAATTTACTAAGTTAAAAGTTCAAGATGATATTGCAGTTGGAATGTAGAAAGGTGGTCATGTAGAAAGAATTTGGTAGAATTATTTACATTAGGAATTTATTTACCTACTGCTTTTGACATGTGTGGTAACCTGATATGTCAGCGAGCGACACCTATCTCGGTTTAAGAAGCAGAATAACAGCCACAAACTTCGTAATATGGCAGTGCTTGTTTTTCTTAAACATTCTAATTTTAGTAAAGATGTCCAGGGTCGTTTTTATTTGTTATATCAGTCAATGAGTTAAGTTATGAAAGGAAAACTTAGATATAAGACGGGTAGTATAGTATATACCACTACTTCCTCCCTGGCTGCTAATAATCTTTTGCGAGACAGATTTCATATACGGATGATACATGGCCAGCCCCCGTTCTACAGTATGAGTAGTGACGGGGTGCGACTTGAACGAGACAAGCGATTTACTAACATTACGGAATCAAATCACCTGATAATGAGTTGTGTACCAGTCGATACGAGACTGGAAATCATAACCCAAATTTTCAATTGGAACTACGACAAAATTTTGAGGCAAATGGCAGCCCCAAATACCAATATTTAGAAAGAGATCCCTTCCAATATGAGGCGAATAGGAATGTCGGAAACAACACGAGGGTAGCCAACGATGGAAAGAATAATTGTATTCCCTGTTGTAACCTCATGATCTTAAATTTCCAAGAAGGGGAAAGATAAAGGAGTGAAAAATCTATCGTGGCAAGGGTTTATTGGTCATTACTTGTATTTTATCACATTGATTGCTTCAACGGGTTCCTTTTTCACAGTATCAAGCTGAACACTGGTGTGACAGCAGTTAATGATCAAATGATAAAGGACGAGGCAGATGATGTCGTTGCACCACTTACAAAGTGGCTGGATGATAAGTAAGACAATATTATTTTCTATCAAAGCAAATGTTTCCCTAACTCTCTAATCATGCTATGGAACCCACCCTTACTTTATGAAGCATTATCGTAGACTTTATCATTGGGCTGAAGCTATCGTAGTCTAGTTACATAAGCATTTAGAGCTTTAGAACTCTCGTTCCACCTTACCCCGTCGTTTGGATGTATGTGTCTTTTGTATCCTAGATCGATTTAATATTTTCCGGTTGTATTCCTTTCTTTTCATGGTAAATGATGTAATCACAATAAGATCAAGTAAATACAATAAAAACAAAGCAACACAACTATACTAAAACAACTCTACCGTACCATACTATACCACACTATATAAAGCCATGCCATACCATACTTTAGCGCATTATACAATTGGAGCCACGTTGCAGAGTGGTTAGGCGGTTGGACTTATGACCCAATGGTCGTGGGTTCGAGTTCCGGTCGAATGTTATAGTGTTATGCTTTTAGGAAAGGTAGTTACTCTGTATAACCGTTACTCTCTATACCTTACAGGTTTAGTTCGGTGTCAAATGTGAAAATATACAATACTATACTGTACCATACTATACCATACCATATCATAAGGTGGCGAAAGTTCGTTGAGGCCCTATGCATCCACTTGGACGCGACAGGAACATGATTGATTGATTGATTGATTTGCTGATAGTGGAATATAGTGTCAATAGATTGTGGATTGCCTATTGGCACTTTAAATCTTTGGAGTTGTTGGTTTAGTTTTACCTTCAGAACACTTTAGCCCATTTTTACCGTTACAACGTTGCAAAGCTTACTTTTTATTCATCATACGAACCTTCTAAAAGTCCAACCTCCTATGAATTAGTTATGAAACCTTATTTCTCCACAGAGAATTTCAAGATCTTTCCATCAACCTTATTCGCAAGTGTTATCTCAGAAACGAAGTTGGAACAGAGAAGCTTCTTAAATATGAACTAACGTACTGGGGGCTAGAAACATGCCTACATATTGCTGTTTTAGCAAAGCACAAAGAATTTATTGGTCACTACAGTTGTCAAAATCTTTTAACGAAGATATGGCATGGCCATATAGAGCTATCTACGTACTCGTCAGTGAGGGTAAGTGAAAATTTCACTCACGAATGTCTGCCCGCAAAGACTTGATAATATTGAACTCTGTAGCAATTCAGGGGCCAAAATCGGTATTTGTTTGTAATTCATCAGCCCTATTTTGCTAGGGATTATTTACATAACGATTGTGCTTTAAAAGAGGGGTTTCGGAGTGCATCCTACGTTCCTTCCCAGCCACTCATTTCTAGCATTTGCAGGTTGCTACACTTTGAGTATTATACTTAAGTGCCAATATAGATAAAAATATTATAATGAACGAAATTATGTTTCCGAAAGCTCGTGATAGCCAAAGTTTGATGTTTTTATTTTACATATATATATATATATATATATATATATATATATATCATAGCAATGTGTTTGCTGCAAATATATATATATATATATATGTCTGCCACTGATGAAGGCTCAAAGCCGAAACACAATAAATATATTAATGAATTAATTTCCCCGTATCCACTGACTGGAGGAAAATTCGCGAAAGACTGACACTAAAAATCGCCGCCTTAGCTTTTTAGCCTGATGGCTCAATGGTTGAGGCGTTGGTTAAGCTATCATGAGGTCGTGGATTCGATCCGGTGAGCGGCTTTAAATTGCAAGCTATTTTGGTAATGCTCCATAAATATATATATACTTATAATAAATGAATTTTCCTTGCCCACTAACGGGGGAAGAAAACATGACAATATTGACTTAATTAATTGGACTTGATAGTCCAATGGTTAAAGTATGGGTTTTTAAATCAACGGGTTGTGGGTTTGATTCCCTTTGCTCCCTTGAAAAAAACAAGCTATTATGGTAATGTTCCACTCGTGATGAATAGATAGATAAAAAGATAAAAAATAGATAGATAGATAGATAGATAGATAGATAGATAGATAGATAGATAGATAGAT
This sequence comes from Alatinidae sp. Z8VKAUB7J3, assembly GCA_010016025.2. Taxonomy (NCBI): domain Eukaryota; kingdom Metazoa; phylum Cnidaria; class Cubozoa; order Carybdeida; family Alatinidae; species Alatinidae sp. Z8VKAUB7J3. Next base: position 67,601,879 of record JAAAKM020073195.1, on the reverse strand, counting down.
AGATAGATAGATAGACAGACAAAAACTGTTTATCGAGTCGTTGTACGAGAACATAATAAAAGACAACCACTTGCTTTATTATTTGGAAGGCAATAAAAACGCGAAATTAAGAGCCTGCTATCACCCCATCTAAACACCCTATTCTAGAGCGTCTACTAGTGTTAAGATAGTATCCGATCCATTTGGGGCCAGAGCTCAGCATCTGATTATTTCTATTGTTCTATGAGATGCAGTGAAGTGAAACGTGGAAATACGAACAATAGGTAGTTGTGACTAACGTGTCAAAACTGGAACTAAAATAGAACACGAATGGAGATGACTTCCAATGGACCTCGCATTAGCAGTTCTTATTGCCTCGTTTTCGATACGTACCAGATTGGATCTGGTCCACAGTGATTACAGGAGACTTCCTTGGGATCGGATCCAAGCTGGATCCGTACACATGTAAACAGGGTCTTAGTTTGTTACATTGTAATTCCTAATCGGCAAACGTGGTTTCCGGCATTATTGTATGAAACTTTGGTGCTGATAGATCCATAAGTAGTAACAATTTTAACGATGGTCTATTATGTAGTAAACATTTTTTTTGTCGACAGAGCACCGACTTCTTTGTTTTGATGATACGGTTTCTAAAGCTGTCAGATCAAAAGGAGATCGCGTTATAGCAAACAGGCCTACCCTAATTAAATCCTGTTTGTAATTGTCGGCACATCGTCGATTTTAAACCAAATGTTGCCTTATTGCTGAGAATGCTTTGGGATTTGTTGGCTTGGTTTTGTTTACATGACTCGGTAAAATTTTCCAAACTTTTACTGCGTTTACTTATGAAGGATGGTTCGTGTGACGCGATTCTGTCCTGGGGCCAGATGTATAACACTTTCTACCCCTCAGTCTACCCCTAGATCGATCTGAACCTTTACGACTTAAGGTAAACTACATATTCACATAGTCATAAAGTTGGTTGCATTACACTAAAAGCACTCTCCACGTACGCTTTCGTTTTAGGTCTTGGGACATTTATACAGATTCTCTTACCTTAATATTCTTACTGGTGTGGACCTAGAGATCATGTTTCAGACGTATTCAGGCGCTTTCTTGTTTAAGGCTTTGAAAGTTTTGATGAAATTTTTTCCAAAAATTCAATGTTTGACAGGAAACCAATGCATTTGTCTAAAACCAGGAGTTAGATCATCGTATTTCCTAGTTTGTGAAACTAATCTAACTATAGAGTTTTGAACCTATTCCACCTTTTGCAGCAAGCGGTTATTGATACCATATAAAAGTGAGTTGCAATTATCCAATTCAATTATTATAAACACATAAACCAGTACTGCTACAGATTGTGGACTGGGATATTTTCTAATCGATGCTGATATTTTATAATCCTCAACTGAGGGAACAATGACATCCTGGTGATAGTGGAAAGATAACAAATTTTAAAATGTGATAATTTAAACGATTTGTTAAATGAACCCAGTTCATAATTTTATGAACTGAGCAAAATTAATAGTGTTTCCTTAAAGACTTTTGCAAATTCAAACAGCCGTTTCTCGCAGCGGATACGAGATTTGAACGCGATATTTTGTATACGGGTATTTGGTAGCAGGGTTAACACTGTGGCTATAATTGGATATAGCTATAATTGCGATTCTTCGAAAAAAAGGTTTTGTGACGTCATCACTTTAGTACTCTATTGAACATGTGCCACCAAAGAGTATGGGCACGGCTTGATAGTACGATATTATTGTAAGGACCTCGGCTTACACCATAACAGGCGTCCCATGAAAACATATTTCTGCAATCTTCTCTTTTCCAAAACTCTGAACCACCTAGTCAATACCTAAAAAGATGAGGAAATGATAAGGTTTCCTTTTTATTCTATTTTTAGTTGTCTTGGGATCATTTAGGTGAAATGAATTATCTTGAAAAGTGTATCAGAGAGTCACTTCGCATCAGACCACCCGGAGACTTCCTTTACCGATACCCAAAGAAAGATGTCAAGATAGGACCGTACAACCTATCAAAGGGAACTCAAATAGAAATCGGGATTGGTACTCAACAGGCAGCGCAAGAGTATTGGAATGATGCAGATGCTTTCCTTCCCGACCGATATGACAACTTAGGTAAGCAGCTAATTTGGTATGTAAGTAACTAAAACGAATTTTTAGTTCTCAAATTACAATTTGATAAATGGTGACAACTAGTGGTGACATATTGTCGATTTCCCTAGTGTTCTTTTCAAAGCTGACATTTCAAGTCCTCTCTTCTCGATTATCCTTTCTGACTTTCAGTGGACTTTGGAAAGACAGACGGGGTAGACGGGAGTTCTTCCTTGGTCAAGTCACATAGTGCAGAGAGGCTGGTCTCCAATTATCTTGAGCTTGATGTCGATTTCCACCATTGGATCGTTGGGAGCTCATGTGGCGACTAGTGAGTATGTAAAAATCGGGGATCGTCTAGCTCAGTTGGCTCAGCTCAATCTCTGGTGGTGACAAATTTTCTATTTCTCTAGTGTCGTTCCTGAATGAAAATTACTATTCCTTGGATTTAAGCCCAAGACTTGCACCAAGCAATAGCGGTTTGAGGTACAAGAAACAAAAATATTGTACGAATAAAACTTTTTTCATCTGACACTCCTCAGGGGTGCAATCGTCAGAATGATCAAAATGAAACGTTTGAAAGTATACACTATTGTATTTTTGAGCATTCGTTTTCTCGCAAGGCCTGTTTAATCAATCTAGTTGTGCTGCAGCTAGTGGATGCTGATTGGTCCAAAACACAAGCCTTTCGAGCAGCGTTGTTTACGCTATTTCGTGCAATAAGAACGTTTTAGTGTTTGAATTATATCTTATAAGCAACACTTTCTTGAGAATTGATGATGATGTCACTTTATGCTTTTACATCCATCCATGCATAATATGAACTAAGTCTTTTATAAATACAGGTGACCAATGTATTAGTTATTATATCTAAGGGCTTCTAAGGACTCTTCCATGCCTTAAGATTGCTGGTATGTGTATGTAAATCTGCAGTTTCCATAAGTAATGGCCTGTACCATTTCCATCTAGCAATATTGCATGAAATAGAGAAAACATTATGTACCTAAGTTTTTTTGATATGGCACTCCTCAGAGTACAATCGTCTGAATGATTGAAATATGAGAAAAGAGTATACCCCACTTATTTTTGAAAGAGCCATTCAGAAATTGGACTACCTGAATGGCTTGTGTTTTGGGACCAATCAGTGTCCACAACAAATAGGTTGATCAAATTGGCCTAATGAGAAAACAAATTCTTTTTGTCTGCATTGCAAAGATTGTCTTGCTTTCACGTGGACTGATTCCAGAATGGTCAAATGAAATGCAAGCCTGACCAATCCTACGATGTGGCACAGTCTGGGTTCTCAGGCAAGTGATGCCCTTTGGCAGAGTCACGTAGATAGACCCTAATAATAGTACAACCAAAATCATTGCTTTCTCCTGAACCCAGTTCGACTTAGGGTCGGGGCCATTTCTCAGCCTTTCGGCAAGGAATGGGTGTATTACCAGTTGTCACTGATGACATTTTCTTTCCATAAACTGCAAGAAATGGTCCTACTGGGCAGTTGAACCTGCCTCATGGCTTGCTTCTGTGCCTGGTAGCCAATATTGAGGGCTGTCCTTGGATGCCCCAGCTGCCCCGTATTTATTAGTTACAAGTTCTGTTGTAACAATGCATTACGTACCAATGTATTTAGTCGCAAGAGAATCGCCGAAAGGCTTCACTAACACAATGAGAGTTCTTTGTGGCAGTATTTTCAAATTCTGTATCTCAAACAACTTATTCATCCTTTTGCGCGATTAAACAAACAAGGGCAGTACACATCTTCATATCCTTGCAATTTTTGAACATTATTTTGTAGGTAAATCTTTCTGGATTGGCAATAGCATCACATACCTCTGGTCCCAAAAAAGTGGAGGGTACTATTGCCCATATAATACTCAAGTTAGTTACCTGGCCTAACTTTCATTACTTATTTGCTGCGCCCAGCCTTCTGGGATTTTTTCACCAAGACGCATAGACGTACGGAGACATTTAAGTCTTTCGACACAACATTTTTTGTTCAACAGATCTTCGACAAAATAAAACTAGTACAGGCGTAACAGAAAAACAAATAAAAACATTTTCCACTTCGCACCCTTTAATTTATCATTACTACTTTTCATTTTGTCACAGGATGTTTAAACCTATCTTATCACTGCTATTGAAACCTTACATAATGAAAAGGTCGAAAAGTTAAAGAAGAGTGGCACGTCTCAAGTTGCACGCCACTTGGCATGTGCCAACCTATACAAAAGTATCAAACCGTTATTAAATATTATCTACAAATTTTGTAGTACCAGGAATCTTTTGCGATACAATAAAGTACTTTGTGTCCTCTAAAAGGCCGTGAACAAAATTTTGTTCGTACCAAGGGGCCCATCCCGCGTTCATGCAACCCTATAACGGCTCGGAAAACTCTATGTCAGTGGTGGCCAACCCGCGGCCAACGACCTCTTTCTGTGCGGCAGGCTTAACACTTTTAAAATTCATTGTAGGCCCTACTTCGGCCCTAGCAAAAAACCTGGCAATCTTTTTATCCATTTTTTTATCTATTTAAGTAACTTATACCTTGTTATTGAAAGATTTCAATTTACCTAACGGTTACCAGTGTGTGACTAAGTGAGATACTTCTTTCTAATAAGGAGAAGTGCTGCATTTCCCAGTGCTGTTTTGAGCAAAGTTTTTAACTAAATTCTGATGTTGTGAAAGCAATATTAATTTTCCTTAGAAGTTCCTATTTTTATGCAATGGGCCACAGCTGAATTGTTTAAGATACAACGGTTCCAGAATTAATTTTGCAGGGCGTATATGATTTGCTATACTTTTGAGGAACTTCTAAAGAGATATTGTTGTTTAACGTCCCTTTAATCTTTTGAAATCATTTCATATTACCTTGATCATAGATATACTTGATAGTGTTCAAAGAGTACTAACAGAGAGAAGATTGAGGGAATGCTCATATTAGTGGGTTTTGATACGCAGCAGCCCACACTTTCAATATTATTTCAAATATTTCAAAGACACCTCAGGCCCGTAGGAACCTTTTTACTATTGGGGGGGGGCCTAAGTGAGTTGCTTTTACATAGTGGGTGCTAAAATGCAAGACATTATGTAAAATAAAGCATGTCTCGGATGCCTGAAAATGGAAATCTTCTACAACCTTTTTAACATAGAAAATTATCTTTCGTGGTTTTCCATCTTTATAGTATTAAAATATAAAAAGTGTACGAAGTCGTACAATTTGTTCCGTCCAGCTATTCTGTCTGAGTAGATTTTGAAACTATTTTTCCAGCAATTTGATTGTCTGACGGAACGAATTTTCCGAAAAGGTTTTTCCGAATGTCATTCTTGCTAATGAAATGGTTTGATGAAATTAAGTCGAGTTTATCGTATTTTTTGTGGTGGATGTGAAAGAGAAGTAATGTATCCAACAGATTATTGGTCGTTAATGTTCTTAGGGACGTTTTTACTCTCTTCAGTGCAGAGAAAGATTGCTCACTTATTGCATTTGTTGCTGGCATGAGAAGTAATTTTTTGGCCATTTTGACTACTTCATTAAGGATCAGGTCTCTGGATTGGGCCATTTGTTGAAAGAGCAAGAGAACATCAGCTACGGTAAAGGTTTTTTTGTCAAAACCAGCGCTCGATGCGGTTTCTTGCATTAATGACAGCTGTACATTTAATTGTGGGATATCGAAATTGTTAAAGAGCTTATATATGAATAGGCATGATTGATTGTGTTTAAAGACGAACACCGAACTCTAAATTAACTTAGCAATTAACTTGGAAGAGAAATATTTTTTTTATTCTATTTGGTTAATACTTGGCATGCTCACTGCGGTGTGGTTAGTTTCAGCTTACTGAAAACCTTGTTAATCTGTTTCTCCCCAACTCGACCTGGCTCCATCCGATATTTCCTTTATGTTGCCAAAATAAATACATATACCGTAAAATCACGAATATAAGCCCCCCGAATATAGCCCCTCCCCCTGTAAACGAACTAGAATATCCTTCCGAATATAAGCCCCCCGAATATAAGCCCAGGGCTTACATTTGGGATTCTGTGTGTTGGATCCGAAGTTGGTAATGCAGAAGGCAGTGATCATAAACGAACATGAACACAGTATATATAAAGCCTCTGTATTTTACTTTTGTTCTTTTGTTAAATTTTAAGCATTAAATGTTGTTATTAGTCTCTATGCTTGGCCACCGAATGGTCCATGTTTTGGAATACACAAGTCACCTGTTAACCCAAAAGACACTCCGAATATACGCCCCCTGTATATAAGCCCCTCGAATATAAAATGCTTATGAACTTCTTTAAGCCCAGGACTTATATTCGGGATTTTACGGTATCACTATACTACCAGAGGGCTAACGTAAACGTAATGGGAAGATTATGTAATATTAGCCTAACCCTATTAAATTCATGTAAATGAATATCAATGAATGAATTTCTGGTTTCAAACTATTTCAAACAAATTTTCATCTTATAAAAAGATTGCAACTGTTTAATCAAAATTTGTTTAAAAAATCAAAAAGGAATGTGCTTAAAACACTAAATAGAAACCGATAATACAAATACTCACCTTGCTACCAAGTCTTTCGATAACGGCTGAAGCAATCTGAAGCAGCGTAAGCTGAAAGCGAGAATCATTCAGACAAAATACAATTATGAAACGATTACTACCTCACCAGTGTAATAAGTCGTTCCTTTTGTTCAGTGTTTAAGCGACTACCTTGGTTACGCTGCAAGCAATTCTAAGTGTGTTGCCTCCTCGATCTGTAGTATTTTCCGTACTTTCCTACATTTTTACAAATCCTTCCCTTTGTCAACCTTACCACTAATCTCCAAGAGGTAAATCTAAACAAAAAAGGGACGTTTCAGTTCACAAAGAACGACAGGATGGAATGCTGAACGACGAAGGCTCATGTTGATGATAGCCCCAACAACTCATCTGTAAATCAACTTGCCTGGAAAATCAGATGTTAACGGTTCAAAAATGAACATCCACTTAGTGCGTAATACCCGGGGTTTTTTTATAAGCAACTCAGTTGCTTGGATGTAAGGCCTCGATTTGGTCCAAAATCTAAGCAACAAGATAAGCAACTCGAGGCCTCAAATTCAGGAGGGGCAATTTTTAAGCAAGTCAACATAATGAAAGTCGTTTAAATTCTACCCAAATGATTTGAAGTAAACAGGGTGTTGCCAGCTTATGACGCGTTGTTGTAAATCAGCCTCAGGTTTACCATGTAAATGACAGCTGATCGATTATGGGTTAACAGATGAAATATGTGGTAGGCATTATTCACTCACTTTAAAAGGGTTTTTAGAGGATATCGTTGATAGTCTAGCACCTTGCATGTAGTCACCAACCCTTTAATAGCACTGGATACCTTGAATAAAATAATTTTTAAACAATATTTTTTATTATGGAACTTAAACACAAATCTAAGCAGGTATGTCATTTAAATCAGGAAGCTTTTCCTTAATCCTTTAAGTTGACATGCATCAGATTGTCTATAAACTAAAGAACAAGGCATACATAAAGTCTCTCTTCTTCGCCGTCTCTCTTCTTGGTGGTGAATCTCTCTCCTTGGTCTTGAATCCCTCTCCTTGGTCTTCAATCTCTCTTCTTGGTGGTGAATCTCTCTCCTTGGTCTTGAATCCCTCTCCTTGGTCTTGAATCTCTCTTCTTGGTCTTGAATCTCTCTTCCTTGTCTTGAATCTCCCTTCTTGGTCTTGAATCTGCACTTTGAAGTCTTCTGTCCACTCGAGACTTCGTCCGGTCTTATCGCATTACTCTTGATAATTTATCCTTCATTTTCTAAACCTCCTGTCTTGTTTTTATGATTAATATATCCATAATGCGAAACTTTGGTTTTGTAAAACGTAGCAACTGAACCACCCAAACATTCAGCTAGTAAACGGACCTAAAGTAGAAAGAAAGGCAGCAAAAAGACGTCCAGCCGTCAAGTGGGTAACAGGAGAAACATACCGTAAGAGCTTTAACTTTGCCGGAAGCCCAAGAAGAGGAAGTGGAATCCTTATTTTGCATTGACCTTCCGCATTTCAAAAACACTTGCGAGTCCATCAAAGCTTTTCTGAAAATGCACAAGATTCTTTCTTTCCTTTTTCTATTATGGTTTCCAGTCTCCGTAAGATGCTTTCTAATCCTACTAACCCAATCGGATCAAATGATAAAACTGCGCATGTACGACTATGCTACAAAGACTGCTTTGTATCCTACATAGATCAATGGAAGTATCCCTTAGACCATAGAAACAAAATCGAAGAGCTTTCCAGAAAGAGGGCACGAAATTCCAAAGAAAACTGAGCAGTATTGGACCAAGTGTCATCCCTTTGACTGCCAATAATGTAAAAGCGTAGAGAGAGGTCAAGGCAATAGTGAAAGAAACCACCCATTCCCAACAATATATCAACTGTGACATATCATACCCTATACATCCAGGTATAAAGCTACCAGATCTACAACAGGAGCAGAAGTAATACAAATGGGCGTCACTCCCCTTCTCGCATCGGTCAGACTAATGTTGCGACCTATGCCTGCACACAGGATAGTTGCTCTAAATGTGGTGACGTTGCTTACAGGGCTTCGTAGCGGAGAGGCCAATGATGTCATAAGATCTTCGGAGACAACTCATTGTCGGGCCAACGATATTGATGATGATGTTGCGGAGTAAGATGCTATCTTTGGTCGTTACGGCCAAGTGTACTTTGTAGGCTTTGAGCCGATGAAGTGGAGGACGATGAGACGGAGTAAGACAACGTTAAGAAGAAAAATCATAAATTAAGCATAATTTACACTACACTATTAATATACTAAACTAATACCCTATCGACCTCTAAATGTGGTGTCGTTGCTTGCGGGGCTTCGTAGCGGAGAGGCCAATGATCTCATAAGTTCTTCGGAGACAACTCATTGATGTGTCAAGGATATTGATGATTATGTTGCGGAGTAAGATGCTTTCTTTGGTCGTTACGGCCAAGTGGAGTTTGTAGGCTTTGGGATGATGAAGTGGAGGGTGATGAGACGGAGTAGGCAGAAGCTAAGAAGGAAAATCATAAATTAAACAAAATTTACACTACACTATTAATATACTAAACTAATACCACATCTACCTCTAAATGTGGTGACGTTCCTTGCTAGGCTTCGTAGCGAAGAGGCCAATGATGTCATAAAATCTTCGGAGACAACTCATTGTCATGTCAAGGATAGTGATGATGATGTTGCTTAGTAAGATCCTATCTTTGGTTGTTATGCCTAAGTGTAGTTTGTAGGCTTTGGGATGATGAAGTGGAGGGCGATGAGACAGAGGAGGTCAAAGTTAAGGAGCAAAATCAGTAGTTAAACAGAATTTACACTACACTACTGATATACTAAGCTAATACCACATCTACCTCTAAATGTGGTGTCGTTGCTTGCGGGGCTTCGTAGCGGAGAGGCCAATGATGTCATAAGATCTTCGGAGACAACTCATTGTCGTTCCAAGGATATTGATGATGATGTTGGGGAGTAAGATGCTATCTTTGGTCGTTACGGCCAAGTGGAGTTTGTAGGCTTTGGGATCAGGAAGTGGAGGGTGATGAGACGGAGTAGGCCGAAGCTAAGAAGCAATATCATAAATTAAACATAATTTACACTACACTATTAATATACTAAACTAATACCACAGCTACCTCTAAATGTGGTGTCGTTGCTTGCGTGGCTTCGTAACGGATAGGCCAATGATGTCATAAGATCTTCGGAGACAACTCATTGTTGTGTCAAGGATATTGATGATGATGTTGCGGAGTAACATGCTATCTTTGGTCGCTACGGCCAAGTGGAGTTTGTAGGCTTTTGGATGATGAAGTGGAGGGCGATGAGACGGAGTAGGACGAAGCTAAGAAGCAAAATCATTAATTAAATATAACTTACACTACACTACTGATATACTAAACTACTACCACATCTACCTCTTTATGTGGTGACGAATCTTGCGTAGACTCGCAGGGAAGAGGCCAGTGAATTCCCACAGTATTTTCCTTCCACTACTTATTTCTACTCAGATAACTGCTTTGATGCATGGTTACAACTACTTCAAGTAAGTGTTAATGTATTGCTGTTTCACCAATGTCTCTTTCAATTCCTGTATACACTACATTAAAACAGATTGCTGTTAATGATCGTAGCTTCTTCACCATCCCAAGTATTTATTACTCACACGGTGAAATAAGGCTGTGTTTCCTGAGCTCTGCCTTTGCCCGTAATCAGTACTCTTTTCCTATTCTATTCAGAGTCAAGAGTTGGTTTTTCTTTACCTCTTCTTTTCCTTTTATCATCCTATTCATAACCAAAGCTCTAAGCTGAAACTCCGCTTAGTTTCTGAAGTCACATAAGCCCGATTTGCTTAGGGGTTATGCATTTATGAAGTATCAAAGGGATGAAGGGGCCATATAAATTTTGGCTGTAAAGTTGAGAGATGGGAAGATCATGAAAGATCCGAAGTTGTTAAAATATTCTCTTTTTTCCGCCGTCCTTTCCGTTCTTCCGTCTTTCCACGGTATCATGATCAGCAAAACCTTGTCACTTGTTTGAGCCTTTGTGTATCCGTGGATGAAACCAGACACTACAAGTCGATGGCATTACAGCCTTGTTTAACGAAAAATACAAAATCGGAACGGACACGATGACGCTAACAGAATCCATCACATGAAGAAAACTATGTTGGCTGCTCAGTCTTATCAAGGACGCATTTTTAATAGTGCAAAATGGGGGTCGATACTAGACAGTATACAAACCTCGTTTCCGCATATAAAAGTATGCGCCGAGTTGGTAAAAGAAGGATGTGTTGCGAGTTGGTCAGGCTGAATGAAACTGCATGAAGTTTCCATTAATGAATAAGAGTATGATACGCGCTTGCCTCGGAGGAAGTTGATCTCCTAATAAGGAAAAGATCTGTCCAGATGATAAGCAGAAACTTTGTCTCTTGATAGATCCTCAGCTAAAACTTAATCATATTTTCTGGGAATCTACACTATCATTTGGAGGTCAGTGGAAGTTGTTTACAACACATATGAGGAACGTCCTACTGAGTGTTCCGCACTCAACTTTCTTAAACACCGGCTACCACCGAGTACAGGTGGTAAATAATCATCGAGCAAGATATTCTTGTTACCGTGGCCATACCACAGTGCGCGAAGTGACACTATGAGTTGTAACTTGTTTGTAAAGTTGCGGATACTCGCATATGTGTGTTTTATAAGGCATACTGATTGGTCCTCTAAAGAACTTGTACGGATAGAACTGCACTTTGGGTCCCAGTGCAATCTAAACTATTTCAATTAGATCTTAGATTTGAAATTTTACGGGTGCCTCGTGAACTGAAAAATGATGTCTGTCTTAACTCTTTTAATTCCTTACATAAAATGTGTGCACCGATTTTCAGAACAAGGCATCATTTATAAAGGCTGTGGTCCATGTAGGAATAGACGAAACTGCGACGTCTGTAATTATTTAGCTCAAAGTACCACATTTTCTGATGATAACAGGCGCCCTTTTAAAATCCGCAAAGTTCCTCTAAATTGTAATTCTAGAAGTGGGGTGTACAGAAACATTTCAAAAACGATGCTTGGAACTTGAGACATGGCTACTAAGAAGAAAGTTCACCCAAAAAATGATAGAACAACAAATTACGCGCGCAAAGAATAAAAGGAGGAATGAAATACTCTATGAGAAGCGACATAAAGATTCGCAAGACAAGGATGTACTCGTTTTAAGGTACCATCCAGCTTTAAGCCAGAAAGCACATAAAATTCTCAACACAGACTACAACATACTGGCTGGCGACGAAGAACATAAAGCAGTATTCAGCAACCCACCAATGGTCTCGTATCGTAATGGCCAAAGTCTGAAAAATAGACTTGTTAGGGCAAAAATAGATGAGGAAGTAAAAGAGACCGGCTACAGAGGCTGCAATGGCAGATCAAACTTCAAAGAAACAAAAACGTTTTCCAATCCACTAGAAACTCGTACGTTTGATATTCGGTTGGGCCCATTGCACTGCAATTCTAAATTGGTAGTTTACCTGCTAGAATGTAAAACATGCGGTGTTCAATATGTAGGTAGCACTAAAACAGCATTTAGAATCAGGGTTAATAATTACAAGTCGGCCTTAAGAAATTTTGCGAAAAACAAGAAACAATGAACACAACTAACGTACCCCAAGCTAATTTCCACGCGCACTTTAACGTATCTGATCACAAGGGACAATCAGATTGGCAGTTTTCCCTTATCGACTCGGCCGACAGTGAGACAAAATTACATGAAAAGGAATTATTTTGGCAATACAAGCTGCAAACGTTTGCACCAAACGGTCTCAACGAGAGAGACGTAACCCTAATTTAGAAAGCAACTTCTTCCAGCATCCTGCGGTAGGAGCTTTCACGCATCAATCATGGGTGCCGGGGATCGGGGCTTCCAGGGCCTCGATTTGCCATCCCCTTTAGCGACACCTACAGCAGCGTGAGCAGCTTCGCAGGTATGGAGGGTCCTGGGGGCTCATACCCCCGCACAGGTTGATGCGTGTCAGATGAGGCTTCAAGTGGGATCCGTCGTAGTAGTTGCTCGCACTCAAAACCTTCACGCCCTTACTCTTTACTAAAACATAACTAGTAAACTTACTAGTGCTTGTTTCCAGATCCCAAAAGATCCTTCACAAAGAAGTCCCAATTTCAGCCACGCATATTCGGATAGAGTTATTTCTTTTCTTTGTAGCATTCTGTCAGTGGAATTTTATGCATTTCTTTGTTCATTTTCATATTTAATTTTTAGCAACGGTTCCAAATCTGTTTACTTGATAAAGGTTTTTTAACCGAAAGCTTGTAGCTCGCCTCAAGGCATTTGTCGACCCTGGCTCTTTCTGACCCCATAAAAAGTGAAATATAGGTTCCGAGACCGCTTAGCATTGTAACTCTGCTGCTTTTAGATTCAAAGGCATCAGGCGTGTACCTGTGTTTATTAGTAGTATCGGTAAGTAACCAGTAAAGCCACTTCAACACTGTTTCCAGGGTAAGTATTAAGCAACTCAAGACCAGACGCAAAATCTAAGTTGATTGTGAAAGCAAAATCGTGTAGTTGGTTTGTTTTAAAGACATAAGGTGGCGCGACAAAGCAAAGTTTCCTAACGTGGTGAAATCGCTCCACTGAGGCGAAAACGCTGTCAAGGCGGCGATAATTTCGAAAGGGATAGGAAAGCTTTGTTTGTTTCCGTCAACTGCTAAAGTAGGGGGCGAAAATAGAGCCATGGTACCAATAAGGGGGCGTCAAATCGAAACGCTTGGGGGACACTACTTCCAAATATCTTGTTGAGCGCTCTAATACCTCCTTGATGGAGATAAAGACCCTTCGCGCCTCATTGCCGATGATTGGTAGTAATTCCTTGTTTATTGGGTGAGAGATAAAGAAATGAAGGAGCTATGAGGATCACTTATGACCCAAGAGGGTTTCAGTAAAATGTTACCAATCCCCCTGACCTCTCTTCCCTTTTCTTGTTTCGTTTTTGGTAAAAGTATCCGGTAAGTTCAAGTGGCTATTTTGTAAATACTATGTTTCTATTTATTATTTCCGAACCTGTTTGTGTTGTTTTAAGAACATGGTCGGTCCGGGAGAAGTTGATGACGATCTGCAGCCAGAGGTAGAAGAAGAATGTATGCAAAAATACGGAGATGTCAGTAAGGTCATCATATTTGAGGTAAGACGAGTTTAAGTATTCTGCGTCAGCAGAGTTCAACAATTCTAAGGGGTAAATAGTACCCGGTAAAGTACAGAACGAATCGTTTGAGTACGTTGATGTAAATTTTTTTGCCTATGGAATGGTTCTCGCTTTCACGGGCCTACGGTGATGCTTCGCCTGGCACTGACTTAGGAAGCCGTGTAAAATGAACGAGAGATAAAAATATGAGGCGGAAGTGTAAGAATAAGGTAG
>JAAAKM020073195.1:67560307-67585307 GCA_010016025.2 Alatinidae sp. Z8VKAUB7J3 | reverse complement strand
TACAAAGCACTTTAGTGGGCCTTGTATACCATGATGGACCGGACGGCAGCCCTATATTAGTGGTGTCTTTCACAACTGACATTTCTAATTCTGTCTTATCGATGGAATTTTCAAAGTGCAGCATCAATTTAAGAGTGGAGTCTAATTAAGAAAATAAGTATACAACGATTGTGCGTCATGAAGATTGAAGTTGAAACTGAAGATTAATGTGAGAAACATTTTCAGCTCTGTGCCTCAAAGAATCTTTACAAAACATTTTTGTAATTACCCTGGCTAAAAAAGGAGTGTATGAAAAACAAATCAACAAGAACGCCATCTGACTTGATTCACCGTGGTAGAAGAAGCGTTACGATGTTATCTTCTTCATATCTCTTAGATGGTTTTTCTCCGCGATGCTTTTAAAGGCAATTCTACTAATTCAATTTACCAGACGGTTTTTCTTTAGAGGTTTCTTTTCGAGCCATAACACAAATGTGCGGTTTGATCACTTATTCTTGATCACTTCCATCTAAATTGAAACTGTCTCATTTTCAAACCTTTGAGCTGAAGTTAACAGTACACATGTGACTGTTCCTCTGCAAATTTGTGAAAGCAACCCTTAAATCTCTTACACTTAAATAGTGTAGAAATAGTGAATCTTTTTCAGAAGCAAAATGGTGCGAGATAAAAAGTTTAACCACTTTAAATTGCGAGAGTGAAGTGTTGAAGAGAAATGTTTTCTCGGCCTTTTCCCCAAGGAATGCAAATACAGTTCATTCACGGAATTGTCAACGATCAACAGATACATGTCGTTTTCAATAATCACCTAAACTAGTTACATTTTGAATTTAACTTTCCAGCTCTTTTAAAAATAAAAGTTTCTAAAAAGTGCGTAATAATTACCCTCCGTGACTATAACACAAAGCGTGGAGGACTTGAGAGGATGAATAAAGCATGGATATTCTGGTTGCACATAAAAACCGCATCAAAGCAAAAGCACAGTGCGCATTCATATTTTTCTACAATACAATTTCTTTGAATTTCTGGATACTTAATGCTGAGTGCTACTAAATTTCAGAGTACTACAGAATCTGAGTACTACTAATATGAGAACCACCGATATCACTGTATTTCTGAGTATTATTTATATCATTGTATTTCTGAGAACAACTAATTCCATTGAATTTCTGAGTCCTACTGAGTACTGCCTTTTTTTCTCAGCCGAGGGGCCCCTTTCTGGTCACGAAAAGCGCGGGGCCTGAGACCACATAGAATATTAAATCTCAAATCTAGTTGGAAAGCTCGAGAATGTAAAACAAGAGACTGCTGGAGTTTGTGCAGATAGTTCAGAAATAAAGTAGAATTAAAGTGATGACTTTGCAAGTAATGATCAGTGAGTTATATAAATAGGAGGACAGTAAAGAAATTATGGGATTGGATAATATTGGATAAAGAAATAAAGAAAATTATTTTCATTGAGGTTTACAATGGAAACCGTTGACTTATAATGGTGTATGTACTAATTTCTCTAAGCACGGAAGAGCCACAGAAATTAAATAAAACATAGGAAACCCAAAGCTTCACTTTAACGGCATAGGATATTTATCATAATGATGGAGGATTGGAATGTCAAGGTTACCAATTATAAGGTATTTTTAGACTTGGGACAGGAAATGTGCATGAAGAAGTTCTGCACAGAAAAAAATATTAATGGAAGCAAGCTTATTAAGTGAATAAATCAAAGCAGGAAAAGGTGTACGGCTGGAATTTCTGTTATCATTTGACTTATTTAACTTGTTCATTGAGATCACCCTTGGCAAAACAGAGGATTCATCAGACTTGCTTATCGGTAGACAGAATGCAAATGACTGGTGGATTATACAGCAAAGATGCTAAAAGAACTAGTGGACAAATTAGTTGATGAAAGCAAGAAGTGTGGCTAACAGGGCAATCTAAATAACATTATTTAGATCGCCCTGATGGCTAACCAATCAATTAGAAGAAGAAGAGTATTTGATCGTAAGGAAAAGAGACAACTAGAACTGTGATTAACAGACTCGTGACATCAAACTTAAGTACAGTAGGCCCCACGCGCCATCAACTATCTGGGTAGTGTGTTGACAAAAGATTGGAAGTGATATATCAAAATTTGCAGAACAGTCGTGAAAAAGGCATTTTGGAATTACCTAAAAATTCAATTAATTACCCGCCGTTGCCCGGTGTTGCCAAGGGGAAGGGCATAGGCTATGTGATCTCATGGTAGGGGAAGGATATAAGCTATGTGGCCTCGGGATAGGGAGTGTGATTGCGTCTCAGGAGGCCAAAAGGGCTTTTGCAGGCTTCTGCTAGCAGAGGTACCCGGCGTTGGTTACCCTAGCAGAGCTACACGGCGTTTCCTGGGTTTAAGCAGGGGAGACACATCGCAGGAATGTGATGCTTTCTTTCATTTAAGGTTTTTACCATATTTCTCAGTCAAGAATATACGACAAAGCCATGTTCTTAAACTTACACTGGTATCTCTGTTAATATGAGAACAACATTTTTTGGGAGCATAGCGACTTTTGGCTAGGTAACCTGATAACGTGACGGGTGTGTACATGAGCGATATTGCAAAAGTGACCCATGAAAAAGAATGTGATCAACTTGTCTTGTATTTTCTCCTCGTTATCGATAATTAAAGGGGAAAAGGAAATAATAAGATCCTTTGCCAAAGTTTAATACAAAAAAGATACAAAATGTTCCGTGATTATCGATTGAAATATAACCCCGGAACCTTTGATTAAATCTCACCCCCCCCCCCTTTTTAAACTCGGTTTTGCCGATCCTGGGCTCTGCTTATATATTAAGACAATTAAGTTTACATTTTCTTTGATGTGTCATATAGAGTAAATGAACTTTTACAGTTTAAACTAGAACTCTTGAAGCAAAGCACATAATTGTACAAGGGTTTTTCTTTACAGTCGACCAGTTCCAAAGTACGATTCTATATCACAGTTATGATTATAAATTCACAGTATTCTCTTCCGAAAATATCTTAATCTTTATATAAAGCGTACTGAGACGACAAACTTAGTACTTGAGCGATTTTAAGAGGATGGATATGAAAAACTCTTTATAGAAAACCAAACAATATTTCTCATGTGAAGAAAACAATCTTTCAAATGATCAAATCATTTCTTTATGATCGAACTCTGTTGCATAATATCAAGGAGTAAACAGTAAACACAAGTGACAGCTATTCGCATGTTTAACTTCAATAACCGATTAGTAAGTAGAATCCAACGGGCAGCCTCAAGAAAATGCAAATCGGATGTCGTGGTAGAGACTAATGATCTAGTTATTTACTTAGTTGGAAAGACAGCTGCAGTTGCCTTTTTAATAATGTTTGCCCACAAAGCTTGAGCCCGAACTCTCTTTAACCATAGACAGGACCACATGGGATTTTATTAAACCTGAGGTGCTTCGTAGAGAACCTTCGAGTGCCAATGGCCTAGAGTTACAGGGGCGGCGCCACCAAGTCAAAAGTGGGGGGTTAAGATGTCATCAAAGATTTCGGAATTTTTCTTCCGCTCGACAATCAGAGACCATTTTACTTCATGTGACATTATGGTGTAACAAAGGACTTCCCTTTCCTCTTTTCTATTGAAGCATACTAGAGAACACTAGGAAAAACAACACATAAATAAGCAAGGTTGAATGTCTAAAGGAAAAGAATACTATGCCGCACCTATATTTGTAATCTAAAGCGCAAGAAGTTATCCTTTTGAGCACAACCTGTCTCCCAACATGGGAGAATTTGGAATATACTACTTAACAAAAGACTGTAGATATACATTGCAGACATACAAGTTACTTAAACGGTAAGGCAAGAACACTAGAGAATCTAACAATATCTTAAAATCGATGACATCATTTCCTGTCGACATCTGATACTATAGAGAGTGATGTATGGATATTGTATCTTAAACTCAGAAAAAAGGATATTGATCTATAAACAATTATCAACATAACCAATTGGAAACACTTCCTCTAAAATTTTAAATAATTAATAATCAAGATTTCGAGGCAAATTCTGTACACTTTTACAAAACAACTTTTAAGGTAATTTTGTGGAGTTTCGTAAAACACCGAACATGACATCGGAGAATGACAGTGACAGGATTCGATTTAATATAAGTCTAAATTTACTATAACCCCTATTCATTCAATTTTATTTACGAAATGGGAAGGTCCCAAAATGGTGAATGATATACAACTACTGGAGAATTATTTTGGAAATGGAGGTCTATTTCATATGCTTTCCTCTAAAATTTCACTTTGAATTAAAATAGGTTTTTCCATTTGTCCACAAATATGCTTCAAAAACTTTCTCACTACAGAAGGTGGAGTTGAACAATTCCCCCATGATCTTTTAGTTACTTTTAGCAAATTGTCTGACTTCTATTTTCCATATACGTGTAATACATACATCACTCTTGTGCATTTCTGGATGTACAAAGCAAAACATGCTACAATCCATCAATGCCATGAGTCCCTAGGTAATCACTGTCTTTGATGCATAGCTATGACTTAGGAAAGGTATGATAGTTAGAATGTCGCAATATTAGCTAGATCTAAAAAAGGTGCCAGTCCAGTTTCAGATAATAAAGCAATCAGCGTTGTTTAACGGCAGTCGTCCTCTAGTTGTATGAAAACTGCTTCTTCGTCCATTCATTGGAGACGCGCTTCACATCCATTGTCTTCTTGTTGTTCCATATTCGTTTTTCTTCAATGTTCAATACTGGATGGAAATTATTGCAAACCATGGATCTTTTCATAGTAGCAACAATGACAGCACAATGTCAGTTGTTGAAAGAACCAAAACTATCGAAATCAACATGTCCTTATTCATTTGACAAAGTTCCAATAGTCATGAACGAGATTGCCTTTGTCATCGGAGAGGCGCATCACTTCCATGATCGCATCACTTCCATCGCTGTCATTCGTCATTGTTCAACGCTTGAACGTCATAACTGCAAGTCACGATTTCTTAGGTGGCAATAAATGGTATTAGTAGCAAGCCTTCTGAAATCAACACTGTGTTAGTTGATTGTGCAACATTGAGAAATGTGTTGATATTCCGTTTGGTGCAGAAGGCCCCACACAACAATGAAAGGTCAGTTAAAGTGGACTTCTCAACAAAACAATGTGCTTATGGAAATTATCAACCCTTTGTGTCAGGTCCCCCCAGAATTGGGTGACATTATTCAGGTCCCCCCCAGAAGTTCAGGTCCCCCCCAGAAGTTCAGGTCCCCCCACTTTCCCCCCCAAATTGTAGGACCCCCGTAAAATAAGACATTTCAAAAAGTTAGGTCCCCCCAGAATCATGGAGGGGGGGGGGGTGAAACCATGCAGTAGGTGCCCTGTCTTTGACAACTCAAGATGTAGTGCCCATATATGCAGGAGCAATATCTGTGCAAATTCTGGCACATTTTTCCAGGCTATAGAATGCCCTGCAAAGAAATAATGAAAGCATTTTAAAATGGCTTCTTTGTTAGTGTGTAATGATAAGGCTTTGCAAAAAAGCAGATCTTTTGATACTTCATTGTCATTGTCATTATATATATCAAATAAACACAGAAAATTGTGGCAGACCTGCGATATCAGTAGACTCATCTACTTGAATTAATTAAAATGGAGGCTCTTTCACCTGTTACAAGATCAGTTCCAGAAAATCATTTGACATGTCAACAATGCATAATTTCGCCGCACTTTGGTAAAAAAAAGGGAACTCTACCTTTTTACTTTCCTTCTCACAGATCATTACTTTGACAACCTCCTTCATGACTGGTAGTATATATGTTTTCACAAATGGTATGCTTTTTCTTCTGTTAAGCATATGTTGTCTGAGGCAACATATGATGAATACACAGCTGACTTGTTTACCTCTGCAAATGCCTTCATCATATTGGTCTGGTTCATCATACATTGTAATTTTCTCCTGAAGAACTCCACAGGTTTCCCAACAAAACTAGGTTGATTTCCAAGTGATGTTGCAGTTAATTTCTCTTCATGCACTCGCCTGCAAGAGATTCTATACACATTAGGTGACCCCCAAGATGTGTGACCCATAGGTTTGGAAATAGTAGGCTAGTGCAATGTGTGCTTATGCTTCATTGGGCTTTCGTAAGTAGTCCACAAAACAAAATTAATGAGGATGCTCTTTCTGACATCACCAATGGTCAATTGCTGGGGGAATGGAATATTGTCCCTAGGGCTCATTTGACATAGAAGGTAACTTAACTGTCCACATGACCATGGTTCCTCTGTGTACTACTTTGCAGATATTTAGCAGATCCATTAGAACTACTGGCCTTTTAGGAAACATATATATGTATGCCTTTTCCCACCAGCTGTCAGTCCCACTCGAAGCCTCATCTGACACCTATCAACCACTGGGAGGGCATGAACCCCAGGACCCTCCATTCCTGTAAAGCTGCTCACACTGCTAAGAGCGTGGCTGAAGGACATGGCAAATCGAGGCCCTCACTAAATGAAAGGCCAAGAAAACGTACATTTTAGCTGCTCTATAACAACCTTGAAAGACTGCTTTTGCCTTTTTAAGAAAACAAATTTAGAAAAGAACACTAGAGAAACAGCAAATATGTCACCAACGGGGATCGAACCCGTGACCCACGCTTTCGCGGCGTGCGTTCTACCAACTGAGCTAGGTGAGCTTCAATGTTAACATACTCTATTTCTCTAGTCGCCACATTAGCTCCCAATCATCAATCGGTGGACATCGACATCCAGTTCAACGCAATTGGAGAGCAGCCTCTCCGCGCCATGTGACTTGGCCAAGGAAGAACTGCCCTGCGGCCCGTCATCAATCCAAAGCGCATGAAAGTTAGAGAGTATCATCGAGAAGAGAGGCTTAGAAATGTTAGTTTTGAAAAGAATTCTATAGAAATAGAAAATATTTCACCACCGGGGATCGAATCCGTTACCCATCGTTCACGGGTTCCATTCCCTGGTGGTGACATATTTTCTATTTTCTGTTTCTCTAGTTTTCTTTTGAAAACTGACATTTCAAATCCTCTCTTCCCGATGATGCTTTTAAACCAATTTTGTTGTATAAACAGCACTAGATTTCTTTGATTTACTGATTTGCAATTGAGTAGAGTGGTTACAGCTCTCTTCTCTGTCTAACCCATGAGTATCTGTATTAAGAATGGCATTGTGGGGGTAAAATGTACCCACTGTAGGATAAAGAAGATGGTTTATGCAATTGACGAGCAATAACAGCTGATAAAATATTTGGAATAGCTCAAAAATGTGTTGTTTAAAGAAGTATATGGCTTTCTTTGTACCAGTACTTTAATCAAAGAGGACTTTGAAGTTGTGACTTTTAAGTGATGTAAGTTTGAATGTCAATCCTTCATGGCCTGACTAGTCTGAAGTAGAAATCTTAGTTACAATGTTATGTATGTTACAATGCATCTGGCAGTTTTCTAAGGGAGATGTTCACCAGGCGGCTTACATACTATCGTTAAACCATTTTGAGATTTTAGTGGCAGTCGAAAGCAAGTTAGGTCATTGGGCATAAGCTGATAAAACAGGGGCGTTATTTATATCGTCAATTTTGTTCATGCCTGGCTATATTCGAGAGTGTGCTTATACGTACAGCCTGATATCTGAGATTTATCTGAGAGTTAGCAATATGCAAATATAGTCACTGCCTTTAACGAATCAGTCGTAAAATGCACAAGGAGACTACAAACCTTTACGAACCGTTATGTATTGATTTATCAATAAAATCTTAGTAATAACGTTAGCTAACAAAGGGCTTTTTAGTAGTACTCCGTTAGAAGAAACATAGTATATTGCTTGGCAGATCAGGGGGGGGACAGGGCATTTAAAGGAGAACGATTACCAGCCATTAGGCTAAAAATTAAGAAAGAAAAACAACCTCACCCTGCTTTACCAATAGTTTCGGTTACTATTGAGCCGGGTCGCTCCTTACTTCAGTTCGTTACCACGAGCTGTTTGAAATTGAAACAGCAAACAGAAAGTAAGATAAATTTCGTAAAGGAGCTCTAGAAAAGTTTTCCGTGTAAAATTTCCCATTGTAAGCTCATCCCCGGAAATTTCCTTGTTCTTGGAAAATTCTCCTCGTTAAAAATGCCCCTCGACAAAAAAAATGGGTGTTTTCTTCAAAATATTCTTCTAAATAACAAATACTTTATGTAAAAAATAGGCAAAGTCCATAATGTAATAGCCCTTCCCCCTGGTACTGTGGAGTGTCTGACAATTTAACCGGAACATTTCTAGATGAAAAATTGGTTTGGCAAAGAAAAAGTAGGAAAATATTTGTACATTTCTGGCAAATTCTCTCACGTAAAATTCCCCAGTGTAAGTTGATTCTCGGGAACTTCCCTGTCTATGGAAAATCCTCCCCCTAGAAAATCTCCCTCCCCAAAAAAGGTCTGTTTACTTACAAATAAAAAAATTTTGTATGTAGACAATAGGCAAAACTCCTAACTTACAGCCTTTTCCCAAGGCTGTGGGGGTAATGTTATCTCTAAAGGCATAGTTATTTGATCTTTTCGACATGGCGAGCAAAATAGATATCCCAAAAGTTTCTTAGAATGACTCTGGAAAAAAGAGTGCGGGAGGGGGTTAGTTGCCCTTCAGTATTTTTGGTCACTTTGAAGGAAACAATCGTAATGGTGAAATGTAAACTAAACAACAAATAAACACGCTTCCGTGACAAAAAAAAATTTACAAAATTCCATGTTTTTGCAGACGGGAGGTTGGAACCTTTACAGTAGTTTTAATAATATGCTGAATCTAATGGTGATTTTTCCTTAAAATTCATTGACTTTTTAGCGGTATTTCTCCCCTTTCTCAAAAATCATGCAAAATTTCTCCGGCTTTTGACGGGTTCATTAAACTTAATGAAGTTTACATATTCGGAATCAGTATTAAAAGCCAATTCTTTTGATGCATATATTATTATCAAAATCCCATTTTTTAGAGTTTTAGTTACTATTGGGCTGAGTTGCTTACAAACTTACAGGTCATTACCCCCCAACTATTTGATTAAATCTCCAGCGTTGAAACTGATCACATCGTACCCATATTTCTGAGACTCGTATTACGAGACTTACCTGACTTGAATGAATAAGCTTTTCTTGGAACTAAAGATTCTCTACCCAAAAATGCGGAGCATTTATATATCCGTCTGCTGGAAAAGCATGCGTTGCATTTGCACTCTGTAGAAAATCGTCAGTGGAAACATTTATATTCATGCAACGCTGATCAAGATATATGGCAATCATGACGATTGTGATCTAAGCAAGGCCTATAAGCCTAGAAGGTATTTTCAAAATACTAAGTGTATTTTGAATTTGAGAACGAACTATGCCAAGAGGCCGAGCGTGCCGGCTACGAGGATTTCGACCCGCTGGAAATGGACCGTCACTCGCAGCTGCAGCAGCTCTCGCGTGCGCTGTTCGAGTCCGCGTCCGACTTGCTCGACCTGAAGGAAACCCTGGCCGCGAAGAACCGCGACGCCGAGACCCTGCTGCTGCAACAGGCACGGGTCAACACCGAGTTGCAGGAAGGCCTGATGCGTACGCGCATGGTGCCCTTCGACCGCCTGGTCCCGCGCCTGCGGCGCATCGTCCGGCAGGTGGCCGGCGAGCTCGGCAAGCAGGTGGAGTTCGTCGTCGGCAACGCCGAGGGGGAAATGGACCGTACCGTGCTCGAACGTATCGTCGCGCCGCTGGAGCACATGCTGCGTAACGCTGTCGCTCACGGCCTGGAATCTCCAGCCGATCGTGAGGCGGGCGGCAAGGACGTAGAAGGCACCATTAACGTGGCCGTCAGCCGCGAAGCGACGGAAGTGGTGATCACGGTTAGCGACGATGGTGGTGGTATCGATCACCAACGAGTGCGCGCAAAGGCCATCGAGCGCGGCATGTTGCGCGAAGATGCGGAGCTCACGGAACGCGACCTTTACGGCTTCATTCTCGAGACCGGGTTCTCAACCGTTGACGAGGTCACCAAAGTGGCCGGCCGCGGTGTGGGAATGGACGTGGTAAACAGCGAAATCAAGCAGCTGGGCGGTTCGCTGGACATCAACTCCACGCCTAAGGAAGGCACGACGTTTACCATCCGCCTGCCGTTCACCCTTGCGGTGACGCACGCCATTATGGTGCGCGTTGGCGAAAATACCTTTGCCATCCCGCTCACCAGTATCCAGGGCGTGGTGCGCATGCAGCAGGACGAGTTCGATCGACGCATCGATGAAGGCGACACGAGCTACGCCTACACCGGGGATGAATACCAGCTCAAGGAGTTGGCCACTCTGCTGGGCATCGAACGGCGCAGTAATGATGAAGAAGACATGGTGCCAGTACTGATGTCTCGCATCGGCGATCAGCGCGCGGCAATCCGTGTCGACGCAGTGCTCGGCAGCCGCGAAATTGTTGTGAAATCGGTTGGGCCACAGATCAGCTCCATCCCCGGAATCTTCGGCGCCACCATTCTCGGTGACGGTAGCGTCATCATGATCCTCGACCTTGGCCCGCTCATCCGTCGCGGTGCGGCACTCCAGCTCTCGGTGGATGAAGAGGCGCTCGACGGCGCAGCGATCGAAGAAGCGGTGGCCGAAGAGCGGCCGCCGGTCATCATGGTGGTGGACGATTCGATCACCATGCGCAAGGTAACGTCGCGCGTATTGCAGCGCCACGAGATGGAAGTGGTGACCGCAAAAGACGGCGTGGACGCCGTCGAGCAGTTGCAGGATCGAATTCCCGACCTGATGTTGCTCGATATCGAAATGCCGCGGATGGATGGCTTCGAGTTGTAACACACGATTTACTCTTCCATTTTCTTATAACCGCTGGACAGGATTTACACGTCATGGAATGGTAAGCAGCTGTAATCTTTCTAGCATTCCATTCCATTCTTGGGATTACACGTCTTGGCTTCCACCTGTTAATGAGCTCCCAAGAATTCCTGAAAGTTAACCATTTCTTGGGACCTAAAGAGTGATTTCATTTGTAATTCCTGATGGATAAGATAATGAGAAGAAGAATTCATCAGGTTTACAGATCCATGAAGAGGCTTATCTCATTCTATTCTTTGGGTTAACGGTCTCAAGCCTCTTCATTGAGCTTTCTTGTACAGGATCTTCATTACACGACCTATCAACGGTCTAGTCTTCTCATTCTAGCTCATTATCTGACCGTTGGTAGCTTGAGGACGGTTCTTATTTCCTTCACGTGTAATCCGTCCTCAAAAGCAAGCTGGAAGAAGCTGTTAACGGTCCAGCGGTGAGCTCAATGACGGATTCATAAAGCTGTAATCCAGAAACTGTTACCGCTGGACATATTCTCTTACAGCAGCATCTTTGATTTCATGGATTTGTTGTCTTATAATCCATGGAGCTGATCTGGCGAGCGGTTATACTTTCATGCCAGATCAGGATTCTATCGATGGACCTTTCATTTCCTTTCATAGCATATTGTCCATCGGCTGTAACCTTCAGCTAACGCTCATAAGAAGTTATCTTTCTATTGGTTTCACGAGGTAACTTTCATATAACCTTTATCTCATTCCTGATCCTCGTGTAACCAACAGGCTGCTGCTTTGCTGATCCTTTTATAGCAGCAAGCTAACGGCCAGAAAGCAAGGGTTTGGCCGATTCACCGATTGGATCAGCGGTCAACGGTTCTTTAGATCCAATATTTAATCTTTCTTTCAGGTAAATATCTGTTATGCCAGATTGTTGACAGCTTATACATTCATCTGGCGGTTTACAGGTGCAGGATTCTTGTTTGTTAATCCTTTAATCTCAGTTCACTTCCTAGAGTCCAAAGAATCCTTTGCTTGGAAGTGATAACGGTCTAATCTTCTAATCCCAGAATTGGTAAAGGAAATGAAATGCTGATGAAACCAATTCCTGGTGAAGTCCTTACAGCAGCATTAGGTCTTATCTTTCTATGGACTTCACCAATGAGCTCAGCCGTCATTCCTGTTCTCTTTTATGGACGGCTGATTGGGAATTCATAAGACTTTAAATCAAAATGGAATTCCCATGCAAGAATATTAGGATTAGCTCATCTATGGACGGTCATAAGAATCCTTTGCTATTTTGTTAACCGTCCATCAGCAAAGAAGTGAAAGCAATGATGAGCCCAATATCTTGTATGTCACTTCATGGATGGGCTCTGAGTCTTCATTCTTCTAACGAGTTCACTTCTTGGCTCTTACAACCTGGACAACTGCTGCATTGGATGTCCAGGTTTTTTTTTGTACTTGTTTTCCCATTAATTGTTTGCGGGATATCCAAACATTTGTGTGGGGGGGGGGGGGGGGGGGGGAGACTGGATATTTGACGCCCATTCAATTTCATTGTGTCAACAATTTTACTGATAATTGCCTATATTTTTCTTTTATTATGTCCTATTCGTTCATAATTGGAGTGAGTCATGGACCAGATCGAAACCATGCGCGCCTTCATTGCCGTCGCGCAGGAAGGCTCGTTCACCGGCGCCGCACGGCGCCTGCACAAATCCACCAAGCTGATCAGCAACCACGTCGCCGCGCTCGAAACGCGGCTTTCCACGCGGCTGTTTCAACGAACCACCCGGCGCGTGACGCTGACCGATGTCGGTTCGGCCTACCTGCAGCGATGCCGCCCCCTGCTCGAACAGTTCGATGAATTGCAGGACCTGGTGCAAGACCGGCAAGCGGCCCTGTCGGGCCCGATCCGAATGACCGCGCCGACCGGTTTCGGATCGACCCATCTTGTCAGGGCGCTGATCCCGTTTCAGGGGGACCATCCAGCAATCGAAATCGACCTGCATCTGAGCGACAGCCGCGTGGCCGTGACCGAGGAAGGCTTCGACCTGGCTGTGCGCATCGGCATCCTGCGGGACTCAACCCTGCGCGTACGGCGGCTGTCGGACATGCCGGTCGTCATCTGCGCTGCGCCGAGTTACCTGAAGGCGCACGGGCGCCCCGATCATCCGCGGGCCCTCGCCTCGCACAATTGCCTCATCGACGGGAACAGGCCGGATTCAGGCTCCTGGCGCTTTCGCGACGGTGACCGCGAGGAAACCGTGCGGGTGTCCGGCAGCTTTCGCGCCAATGCCCCAAGGGCGCTCAGTCAATTGGCAATCGGTGGTGCAGGCATTGCGCTGTGTCCCTACTACGCCGTCGAGGCGGCCTTGGCCGACGGACGGCTGGTGGAGCTTTTCAAAGACCGCCGCACCACGGAATACGGGCTTTACGCGCTCTACCCGCCCAACCGGCACCTGACGGCGCGCATGCGCGCCCTCATCGACCACCTGGCAGCGTATTTCGGTCGCGATCCCACCCCTGCGGGCGGATGATCGCGCCGCGGAAAGCCACCATGCCGGTCAATTTCCGGCCGTGGCGTCCCTGTGCTTGTTGGTCCAGTCGAGACAGGATCGCAACAGCCGGAGATAGAGATTCGGCGGGTATTCATCATGATCTGAATCCGGATACCCGACGAGCTCCACGTCGACGCCCACCCGTTTGAGGGCGCGGTAGAATTCCTTCAGCTGACCGTGAGGAACATTGTCGTCGAGCAGACCGCCCTGGATCAGGGTCGGCGTTGTGACGTTCTTGACGTGAAAAATTGGCGATCGGTCAATGAAACGTTGCAGGTGATCGATGAAGCTGCCGCCCAGGTACCAGCTCGTCTGGAAGTACCCATTGGAGACTTTTTGAATATTTTGAACAAAAGGGTTCGAACAAAATTTCCTCTTTTCTCATTGACGAACCTTGTATATAAACAGTGGGCAACATGCATAGTTTACAGGCCTTGCTCTCGGGGCTTTGGTGGGTTATGTCATCCCTGAAGGCATAGTTTGATTTTTGTATTATTTTGAACAAGATAAAAATTTCAAAATTTTTATTGTATGCATTTGGGGGAGGGCAGCTAAAAAAGTATGGGGGAGGGATTTGCAAAAACATTTTGGGTGAGATGACTTTTAGTTTTCAAAATTTAATTTAAAAAGATTTCGCCCCAGCACTTGAGAATAATTTTTATCATAAATAAAATTTTCCCTTGGTAAGGACAGAGTTCTATTTTGTTGTGTATTGCTGTTGATTGTTTCTTTCTTTATTTTATGAAAAGTGATTTTTTTCTGTTTTATATGTTTACTATTTCAAGTCCTTTTTGAGTTTATGTTACTTTTGTTGGTTGACTCGGAGACTGTCAAAACTTAGGCATATCTTGAAACTGTCTGATACTTACCTGAAATGGATCAAATTTTTACTAATGCCCCTGCCACGCGTTGCTGTGGTGCTGCGTGCCACAGCTACGCGTGGTGTGTCAGCTATTAATTTATTAAATATAATTCATTAAATGTAAACACCAATTTTAGGTAATTGAACGCAGCGGGGCAATGGTGACGGAGAAAAAGAAAGCTGATTTTTCATCTAAGGATATCGTTCAAGACTTGAATCGACTTTTAAAGCTGAAAAAAAAGCAAAAAGGTACTGCTGGAGCCCTACCTGAAGTGTCACTAAATAGTGCTTGCAGTTGCCTTGCCTCGGCAATTAAATACGCAGACGTAAGTTGTGTTTGTTTCCTCTTCTACATGAGGTGAGAGATTATACGTTTCAGCTATGTTTATACCTTGATCAGTTCCGGTTTATGTCGGAGTTATAACAAATCACAAACGTTTGAATATAAGTAAATATCAAATATTTGCCTTGTAATACTTTTGATAAGCTAAAACCCAGTTTGATGGCATTTCTGTTAAGCGAAAATGTTACCCAAGAGATTTTGGGTCCTAAATACTATCTTATGTTCTAAAATGCAGAAAATGTCCAAAATGCTGTGAAAAAATTTGGTGTCTTGCTAACTGCTAGTCTATCTCGATTTTTGACGAAATATATGTTTGAAAATTACAAGTTTAAATGCATATTTTTACTTTGTGATTTCCAATAACCCGTGTTTGCTCGACAAGTTTATGTTAGCATAGGTGATAACTTCACAAATTAATTGACAACCCCCTTCCTGCCCCCATTGGCACAGTTATGAGCCTAAGCTAGTCTTTTCCTGCATAATTAATGTGTTAAATCAGTTAATCGCCTATCCCCCTTTCCTCCCGGTTGCCTTCCAATGCCACATATAAAAGATAACATTAGGTTTTACTACTTCAAAAAGTTTTACTCTTGGTGAAGAAGTCACCAACCCTCCCCCAGCATACATATCTATTAAGCATTTATCATCTGATAATCTGCTTCGGACTGATCAGGAATCAGTAACTACAGAAAGCTCAAGTATAGTTACTGTTATTAACCAAGAACAAAGGAGTTCTACCACCTTGGTATTGGGGGAACCACCGACGGAGTCTTCTACGGATGAACCCGATAATTTGATTGAATTAAGTGAGAAAATAACCCCAGCTGTGGTTGAAAATAGGGTGCCTTCGGCAGAAAGTGTGAATACTGTGATTTGTATGAAGGAAGACGAATCAGTTGAAGTTGGACTTTTAAAGACGTCCGTTGAACAGGTAATATTTTGCTAGAAATAGTAATCTTTGTGAAGGAGGTACTAATTATGGCCCGTTTTTACTTTTATTTTGTGGATAGTTTTCACTCACGTTTTAACCAAAGAATCTCTTGAGCGAAAAAAAGAGTAGCGAAAAGGATTTTACTCATACTTATTTAAAATCTACGTACAACTTATTCTGTAGGGCTAAAGCCATCCTATAGATGGCTTTTAATATGCACGCATCTTGGTCCACGGTTTAATAAAAAGAAAAATCTTTTCGTGCAATATTTTTTTGGCAATAAATACTATCACGGCGGTCAGTTTTAAAAAAAAGAATTTAGTTTATTTCCTTAAAAAGTGAAAAAAACGAACATCACGAATTAAAATCAGCAGATTTGTTTCCTTAATTTTTTGTTTTCGTTCGAGATCCCCTTAACCCTTCCTACATACCCTGAAATTTCCCTGGACCAGGGGAAAAATGAAATTTTTGCATTAAGAACTAGTACAGCCAAATTTTTCTTATAAAAATTTGCTGAAAAATTTGAAGAAAAAAAAAGTTAATATCCTTATTAGGATCCTCTTGGTCCAGTCTTCTTACCCTAAAAACTTCATGTCAAGCACATTAAAAGTAATTTCTCCCATTCTGGTGTTTCAGAAATCGATACAACTCTGTATTGATTTTCTTGCAAAATTTACTATCCTTATTCGGATCCCGTTGGTCAAGTGTACTTACCCTGACCAAGCGCACTGAAACAGTTTTTGCCTCTTTGGGGTTTTCGCGAATCGATACGGCCAAATTTTTTCTCAAAAGGCTTTCAACTCTTTGAATCTTTTTTCCCGATGTATATGCCCAGTAAGTTGCAAAGTGATAGGAGACAGATCAGATTTCGACCTATTTTGGGAGTCGCGAATAAACAGAACAAATCGTCTCCAATATTTTTTGTCTTCATTGAAGTCTCCATGTCCTTGTCTACATCTCCTATAAGTTTAAGCCAATCAGGGAAAGAGAGGTCTGTTGAGAAGTGGATTCTGAGGATCTAAAGCTTGTCGACTCTCTTTATACCCTCATTCGTGAAAATGAAGTTGGGTGTATGTGCTGTTTTGAGTCATATAAAAGTTCTTTTTCTTTTACACAATTAAATATCTAGGATTAAACCGAAGACAAAAATGAGAGATTACTGTATTAATACCTGCATCAAAAAGTGAATATTAATTCTATTGGTTTATTTTCGAGACGCATTTTTACCAGGCAATCACATTATTCTTTATTGCTGGAGAGAAAAAAAGAAGAAGAAGAAAAAAAACAATTCCACCTTTATAAAACTGAATTAACTAATGCTGGATACAAACCTATACAGACAAGTAAATGCTATTTATGGAGAGACAGATAACATCGCATTTTAAAATCTGATTTTAAAACCATATTAAGCCAGGAACTTGCATCAAATATACTGTTTCCGAAAGATGAACGTATGTTATTCAAAACCTGATTGGTTCTCTTGTTTGGAGTTTTAAGCCATTAAAAAGAATGAAAAAATTTTCGAGTCAAGTAAGCTCTCTATTTTTCTCTGCTATTACAATCTTCACTTGAAGTTGATGATTCTTTCAGTTTGAAGAAACAGGCAGAATGTGTAGAAAATATACAAAATAAGGGAGCGAGAGGTTTTAAAAATCTTGGCATTAGAAGGGAGCCAATCCTGTAGGAGGTTCAACCTTTTATCTAAGGGTTGATTCAAACATTAAAGAAACTGACAAAATCCTAGATAACTTCCGCGACAAACCAATTTTTTTTTTAATAATTAGATATAGAACAAAAGACAACTCACAACTTTTGCTTGCATTTGGTGCTGTTTTACAATATCGAAGTTTACATAATTAATTATTTACATTATTGAAGAAGTTTACATTATCAATGAGATTCATATTATTAATGAAGCTTACATTAATAATATAAGTTTACACATTATTCCCTCTTTACAAACAAAACATGAAAACACAATAACTTGAGCAAGGTTGCCAATATTAGTAGATTCATCATCTTGCACTGCAAACTGGGAATATAAAGTTACACCATTACGCTTTTTATATCTCCTTATACATCCATTATCCTGCCTTGAATGGTATCATCTAGTATCCGTGAAAATTACTTATTTTAGTGGGGACGGGGATACCAAATACAAATTTTGCAGTGTTAGGAGGAATTATCTGTCTCTTCTAGCTTATATCTTTGAGTGTACACAGATTGGATTTAATCGACTTGGCTTCTGAACAGCTTAAATGTCATGACTAAATTTCACTAAGGATTCAATAGCCCTGATAGACAACGAAAAAAGCCAAGAATTAAAAAATAAATCAAAATGAAAAAGCTAACGTATTTTCGGCTTCCATTAAGTTAGATCGGCTTCTCGGTTTCATCAATTAGTCAATTTATAAACTTCAAAACAGTATAAAGAGAGACAGACTAGAGCATATTCCCCACCAAGACTCCATGGCCAGAATTTGTTTTCTGAACAACAGATATACAAATCTTTTGATATCTTCCAAACACACGTGAAATGTTGCTCATTCGAATGTCAGCCTCACCATATCCTTACGAATTCTGATTTCCACTTGCTCTCTTTGAATAAAGCCCCGATAAGAAGACTCGTCCATTGAAATAATTTTCAACCAATAACCATCAAATTGAGGTCCGGCGTCCTTGAGTTGGAGTTTTTCGCCACCGCTTAGCCTGGTGATCAGATCCTTGGTTTCGGGATGATTGTAAACCGGGGCGCCGGATCGCGCCGTCCCCTGTAAGACAAGGGTCTTCTCAGTTGGCAGTCCATACCAAATGAGAAAAAGCATTACGGGCAGTGCGAGAATGAGCAAAGGCACTTTCCCAATGCGCCGCAGCCCTTGTGGCTCAACTTGACTTGGAACCGAAACAGGGCGCGTATCGCGTTCGACCATGGTCATGGGCAGACGCGGTACCAACAATGGCTCTTCGGCAAGCGTCGCGGCAAAGAAGGCTGCGCTTGGCCGGTCAGTCGGATTGGCGGCCAAGGCGCTTGTCAAGAGCGCATGTAAACGAGGATTGAGCTGGCTGAAAAGCGCCTCGTTTCGAAAGCCGAGAATTCGTTGTTTTGCCAAAGGGTTCGCCGGATCTAAACCGGAGAACAGTTCCGCCAGGGTGATGGTGAGTGCAAAGATATCGGTGGCTTCACAAGGATCGCCTTGGATCTGTTCTGGCGCAGCATAACCTTCGGTTCCCAACCGTAAAGAAACCCTCGGTTGAAGCATTTTGGTTTTGGCGTCGCCCCGTTCTAAAAGCAGGAGCCCAAAATCCAACAGGAATAAGCGGCCGTCTTCCTCGCGAATACGGATATTGGCAGGTTTGATATCCCGGTGAACCAGTTTTTGGTCGTGAAGGTATTGAAGAATCCTTGCAGTTTCCGCCATCCAAAAGGACAACTGCCTTGCATCCTGTTCACTGATGGGACGCTGAAAATCAAGGGCCAAGGCTTCCAAATCTCGCCCCTCGATATATTCCATAAACAAATAGTAACGGTTGTCGATGGTTTGAGTTGTTCCGAGACCATGCCCGACAGGACAAACCGAGCAAAGGTCTTCCTGCACCCGGTTTCCACAGGCCAAACAGATCCGCAAATCATCTTGTGGGTCGACCACCAGGAACCCTCGAGGGATACCGGGATGGTCCAACTGCTCTAAACAGGACGATTCTCTAATGAAGATTTGGACGGCTTCTGCCCGCGAAATTTGTTGCCCACGCGGGTCATCCAAAAGATCGCATTCCTTGACCGCATAATGCGTCCCGGTCAATACATTGATCGCCCGGTAAACAGTGCCCATGCCTCCGGCCTGAATCGGTTCGACAATGCGGTACTGATTCCGGCCGGGCCCGATGAATTCGTTGGGTTGGTGGGAGAGACGCATCTGGGTCATGATGGGAAACAATCCATTTTATTTAGGGGTTATTTGGGTAGCACATTCTCCTAAAGTTCTGAATTAGATCACCAAAATGATCTAAAAGTTGTCAGAAAGGTTTCTAAAAAGCTAAAAGTGGTGTTGTTATAGCAAAAATATTGCCCCAATTGAGTTATATTATAAATAGATTACCTTTCAAATCGTCCATTGTTCCTAGAGCTTGATCAATAACCTAACTGGTTTTCAGAACATTTTGGATGAGAAGAACAGCCGCTAATTGTCAATTCCATGCATAAGATGCGATTGAACCGCGCAAGGAAGAAATGTACACAGCCAAAAACGCTTGAAAGAACGTTATCTACATTACAGTAAGTTTCTATAGTTTCTGCTGTACAAAAAACTATTAACCACTTGTTAAATTCTGTGTTATGTCCAAGACACATCACAGTTACACGCATTGGGGAAATAGTCAAGATATATGAATGACAAGGCCATATTCAGGGGGGATTACAGGGTTTGAACCCATCTTCTGAAAATTTTGCTAGACTCGTAAAAACAAAACGAAATAGCCTACATATAAACAAATTTTTAATGCGTTTCTCAGTTGTTTTTTTTGTACCCTGCCCCCCGAAAAAAATAACCCAATCCCCGAACAATTATCCTAGATATAGGCTACCCTTAATGAATGATTGCCTTGATATTATTTGATATTTCTTTGATATTTTTCCTGTTAGCATTTCAAAAAAACTTCCTATTCTAATTATTCTTATTCTGTGTTTCAGTAGCTATTCTTAAAAAATGGGAAAAACAGCCAAACTTTAATGTAAAGAGCAAGGTATTGAGGAGGGGGCAACACTTCATATACGAAATAATTTCTGTTGTTTTGAATTTTAATGTTGCTTCTTACTTTCAGTAAAAGAAACTCGTTTTGTTTTTTTTAATTTCTGATCGTTTTTAGATAATGCCAGTAAATCTGGCTCACCCTCCATGAACTATCCCCCCTCACGGCAAGCTCCTCCATGGAAATTTCATTTTGCGTAA
Source organism: Alatinidae sp. Z8VKAUB7J3 (assembly GCA_010016025.2). Taxonomy (NCBI): domain Eukaryota; kingdom Metazoa; phylum Cnidaria; class Cubozoa; order Carybdeida; family Alatinidae; species Alatinidae sp. Z8VKAUB7J3. Next base: position 67,564,840 of record JAAAKM020073195.1, on the reverse strand, counting down.
AGTGCCCCCCCCCCCCTTTGAATTCCCTCCAGACTGTTCTAACCTCGCTGAAAATCCCGGCCCCGTAACATTTCTTGGGGACGATTCAGCCTGAAAAAATCTCCTTAGCAAAGTTTCATTTGAAAAAGACTTTAATCTCTAATCGGTTTCTCAATCACTCTGGAAATGCCTCCTTCCGTGGAATTTTTTCCCAGAAATCAAAACACGCGGAAAATAGCTCCCAGATAATAGCCCCCAGAACATCTCCATAAGCAAAACTGAATTGGCAAAGAGAATGTAAGACAATTAAAAAGAATTCTGTCAAATCCCCCTGGTGAAAAATTTCCCCAGGAAAATTCATCCCCCGAAAAGTTCCCTCCCCAAAGAAGATCCTCCCTATGGAAATTCACCCAAAGCACAAAATTCCCCCCTCCAAAAAATTCTCTGTATACTTCCCAATAACAAATACTATACGTAATTTTTCAGCTTCAGCGTTTTCTATTGATGACATTCTGAGAGTCCCTTTTTTAGAAATAATTTTTAATAATTCATCAGCAAAATCTGTACTTTTTTTTCCAATTCCAGATACGATTGCAGGATAATTTTCTTCTATATCTTGTAAAGCTCTACCTTCAAAAATTCTTTCAGGATTATAAATCAGGTAAAAGTCTCTTTCCACTTTTAACTTACTTTTTTTCTCTAAAATTTTCAATACCTCAGTTCGAGTTGTTCCAGGAGGAAGGGATGGACAAATTATTACTACATCACCTTTTTTGAGTCCTTTTGAAATACAAGTAGTTGCTGAAAGTAAAGCAGTTAGATCAATTTTGTTCTTTTTTAATCCAACAGGAACTGCAACAATTTTGATATGAGATTTTTTTGAAGCAGATATTCCATCTGAAGTAATTTCAAATTTTCCTTTTTTTATAGAGTCAGAAAAAATTTGTGAGATCATAGGTTCTTTTTTGTGGGATATTCCATTTTGAATATCTGAGAGTAATTTTTTAGATATATCAACACCAATTATCTTAGCTCCCTTTCGTAACCAAGCAGCGGTTATGGGACCACCTACATTACCTAAGCCATATATTGAAATAATTTTTTTACCATTCTGTATTTCTGATTTTAGAGACAATAGATAATGTGATTTGAATAAGTAATTTAATCTAATGTTAATAGTATCTAACTCAAGAAAATATTCAAGTGTTTTTTAACCATTCAACAGTTTTTTGAATGCCATCTTTAACAGTAGTTGATGGAACATCTCCAAAAACTGAAGACGGTGAGCCTGGATCAGCAACAAAATTACCAATTTCTCCAGGTCTAGGGTCTTTAAAATCAATTTTAGGTTCAACACCCATTGTTTCAGAAAGAATATTGATTACATCAAGAATTGATGTCCCTTTTCCAGTACCCATATTGAAAATTTTATTATCTGATGTACTTTCAGTTAAGGCCTTTTCAAAGAAAGAAATTACATCTTTGATAAATACATAGTCACGGATTTGATCACCTTTTCCGAAAACAGTCAAGGGTTCATTTTTAGATATACGAGAAAAAAGTGACGGAATTAAACCATTTTTTTGATGAGGCCCATAAATATTAAAAAATCTAAAAATTACATAATTAATATCGTATAATTCATTATAAAGTCTGAGATAATGTTCGGATGTTAATTTAGTTATTCCATATGCCGTTTTTGGTTTTGCTGGATGATCTTCTTTGACTTTTTCAGTTGTAGGTTCACCAATAAGAGAAGATGCAGAAGTAAAAATAATTTTTTTGATATTTTTTTTTCTACATACTTCAAGTAAGTTTAACAAACCAATAATATTGACTCTACCATTTGTAATTGAACCATCTAATGATGAAACTAAAGAGTGTGCAGCTAAATGAATTACCACATCCACATTATCTACTGGGTAATTTTATTTGGGACTACGATTGCTCAGTATTGTGGGAGTAATATTTCTGATAGTTCCCAAACATGATAATTTTGTAGTTTCAATATAACAACTTTCATTTTATACTTGATATTCAGTCGTCAGTTATTTTTCGACCAAATATCTTGGCCCTCATGTCAAACTTTCACTTAATTGAAGTGTTAGAGTTTATGAAACATTGTTATTTTAGTTAATATATATACAAAGTTAATATGAATCACTTTGTAACGCATATGAACACAGTGCTATGTAGGCATTATTTAATTTAATTCATATGATCATTGTAGAAGTACCTTGTTGCAGATTCTATTTGATATTATCGTGTGTGCACTAACTTGAGGGTGAGGGGACTGTGTTCGTAAAAAAATTAAAATATTCGAATGGTTTACGCAAGTTTCAACTTATAGTCAAGTTTCAATTTATAAGTCATTATTGATAAGTTCATCGCGTAATTTACAGAATTTCTTAAATAAGCTCTGTGTGTGCCAAATAATCCTCAGTTGAAGCGTCGTGACAACTTTAAAATTATTTCTAAGCGAACGAAATAATTTTATCTATAAGGAAGTTCAAGACGCTTTGCGTGCTTTTCATTCTGTTTACTCAACTAAAATGCAAAACGGCATCAAATTAAAAAATTCAGAAAACTGCCCGAAAAATCAGATTGGGTAATCAAGATCGAGTGTTTCAGAATTATTTCCAAGAGATCTAGAAGAGATACGGTATTTTGTTACCCGGCTCACAGAGAGAAAACTTAATGTTTTGTAGGAGTACGACATAAAGTTGTTCTGGAAAAGTTTACTTTCCCTGCTCGGATAGTTTTGTCTTGGCACCATGTACAACATATGGGGGGAAACGTGTTTTGTTCTGGATACTGCTGCAAATTTTACAAACTCTCACTGACTTTTTCTACCTCCTTTCAAGATTCCCATACCCAGGAAAAATTTCAAGTTTGCATCTCTTACCATTTAGCAGCTACCGATCGCTGATCACGAGAAAAAAAACGCTGTGAAAGCAGTAATGTTGCTTCGTAACACAAGTAGAATATTTCTCTGGCAGAATATATTCTCAACCAACAATATATTTTTTGTCTTTTTATCTAAGCTCATTGTTTTACTATTGAAGATTTTCATATAGAATAAGTTTTTGATAGTTTCCTATTAACCCATATTCTGTGCCTTATCTTTTGTTTCTTATGTTTCCTATAGTATCTATATCTCTCTTTTGAGTCGTCAGGATGTTTTGTGTTCAGCTACGATAAAAGTTCGAAGGCGGATCTTTAAGAGATTAAAATAAAAAAAAAAACAAGTTTTTCCGACTGAAAGTAAGGAGCGACATTAAAACATAAAACGAACAGAAATTACATCGTATATGAAAGGGGCTGCTTCCTCATCAACGCCCCGCTCTTTACGCTAAAGTTTGAGTACAATCCCTACAGCTTCCTCACATGGGGGTTAGCAGGGAACATCGGTGGAGTGTTTAACCGTGGCAAGCAAAAAACGCTTATGCGAGATGATAACAATACCGTTGTAGTCCGAGATGTTGATCCAAGTGGATCGAATTTTGGTTATTTTGCCTATGTCTACCCCTTCATAGAGTTTCCCTTCGTCAAGTTTTTCACTTTCCGTATTGGCTATGACATGCTCTACATTGGTCGCGTTGCCCTTGCTGATCACCAGCTTGTTTTCCATGGAGCCGGCAATCATCTCAATAACGATGGACACATCATTTACCATGGACTCTTTGCTGGAATGCAATTTAACTTTTAGATCGCGACGTCAAATGCTGGCCTGTGCTCTCGACCGTTCTAGGGAAAATTTCGTCATTTAAACTCTATCAAGGAGACAAAACTGTGATTAAGGACTTAATTTCTAAGAAGACTTTCACCCTTGTGGGGCCTCAAATCCGTACCCAAAATGTTCCGGGAAAAGCGGATCAAGATATTCCCTCTTTATGGGGACAGGTCATGGAAGAAGGTCTACTCAGTCAAATCGAGCAGGCTTCATCAGAGAAGATCTATGCCTTGTATAGTGGATATGATGGGGACTACACTATGCCTTATAATTGTCTCATAGGGAAAGAAGTTTCCAATTCAAAGCAGGTCCCTGAGGGGATGGTGGCTGTCACAATTCCCGAGCAGACCTATCAAGTTTTCAAAGTGCAAGGGACCATGCCGCAGGCGATTTTCGAAACATGGCAACACATTTGGGAAAATGATACGACTTTGAAACGAACCTATACTTTTGACTTTGAGCTTTACCACAGCCCAAATGACGTAGATATCTACATTTCAGTTGGCTAAAATTAAAAAACTTTTTAGAATGTTTCTCAAAAACAGGCTAAAAATGTTCAAAGTTCACCTTTTGAGTGCTCTTTATGTGAGCCCTCCTCCGATTCCAAAGCAAAAGCTTTTCGATAACAACATCACCGCAACTTTGATTAATTTCAGTGAGTACCTTTTTTCGGTTCCTTGTCGGTATCCCAACTATCTGGTCTCATTCAACCTCAATTTATCAGAAGTGCAAACCTCAACATTGAAGCGAGTGGGACTCGTTGCTCTTTGGGTTTTATTTGCGGTTTTTTGGAAAACTCTAGGGAAAGTTGTCATTGCATT
>JAAAKM020073195.1:67535130-67552494 GCA_010016025.2 Alatinidae sp. Z8VKAUB7J3 | reverse complement strand
AAAACAAACTGACAGTGTTTTCAAATATAAAACCTTTTTTTCTATTCTTAAACACTCGTGGATGGCATTCTTGTGTATCTAGCAGTATACTTTAAGTAAGTAGTAAGTACTTTAAGTTGCCCTGCTTTTTTATTGTTTTAAAAAGTAGAACCGTCACAAAGAGTCAAACTTTAGCGTAAAGAGCGAGGCGTTGAGGAGGGGACAACCTCTTTCATATACGGAATAATTTCTGTTCATTTTAAGTTTTAATGTCACTCCTTACTTGCAGTTAAAAAAAAACTTGTTTTTTTATTTAATTTCATTTTGAAAAGCCATTAAAAATTTGGACAAGCAATATCTTACGTCTCTATACTTATTACTGTCAAAGGCGAAATTAGCCATTGTTTTCAGGGTTCGCTGTTGAGCGATTAATTCACTTTTTGTGGTAGTACTTCATATTCGCCGTCAAATTTTGATATGTTGTCGGCTGTCTTTTCATAAAACGTTATTGAGAAGTTCGACTTTTTTGTTGCTCGTTTGCTGGAGGGATTGTCTATTCCATCTATTCGGTCTGAAAACAGGCTGCTTATATTCTAATTAGTGACGATCTGAATGAACGTTGCTAAAAATAGTTGTGAGATATGTTTTACATGTTTTTACCCTTTTCGGGGAAGGTATGTTTCGGACAAAGTTACTAGACTTAAGCCAAATTTTTACAAGCATTTAAAGTGTATGAAAAATTGTTCTAGTTTCCATAGAACGAATGGCCAGTGAGATGTCTTTCAATTGATTATAATTCTTGATTGAAGTATAATTAAACATTATATGCTCCACTTTTTTTGTTGAATCCAAATAGTTAATATTTTATACGGATTGACATTTTATGTTTGGTCTTTTACCTCCTAATGTTTATTTTTCAAAACTGGGGCCCCTAAACATGGAATAAAACAGAGAATTAGCACACATTCTTGATCGAAAATTTATAGGACATCTTACAAGTTTTCTTTTCTAAATCTTCTGTTCTTTTTTACACATCGTAGTGTAAGAGGATGCACCCTAAGTGGCAGATTAAGGAGGCAATTGCCCCCCCTCCTCTGGGAAGACTCAAATCCGAGACCTGGGCTGCGGCCTCGGTAATCACCCGTGCTTCGTAGACATCCCGAGTGAGTGGCTTTTCACAATAGACATGTTTGCCGGCACGGAGAGCCGGGATTACGGCGAATGCGTGAGTGTGTTCGGTCGTGCTGACGACCACCGCGTCGAGATCCTCCGCTTCACTGTAGAACTCGCGCAGGTCTCGGTAGGTGCGTGCGCCGGGATGTTTGGCTGCGGCTTTGGTGAGGTTGTTCGCATTGACATCGCACAGGGCGATGACGTTCTCGGATTCGGTTTGGCGAAGGTTGCTGCCACCGCGGCCGCCGACACCGATGTATCCGATGTTTAAACGGCTGTTCGGCGATTGGGCGGACAAGAGATTGGGAAAGGCGATGGCCGAAGCCGTGCCGAGGGCTGTCTGCTGGAGAAACCGGCGCCGTGAGCCAGTCTCGACGCGTCGTTTTTGGGGCGCTGCCATGAAACTAATCTAGAGCCCCGTTGGCGGCCGGAGAAGGCTTTATTTTTCGGCTGCCGGTTCTCGGCCCCACTGCCAGTTCCAGTAGTTTTTGGCGAAGCGGCGGAGATCTTCCAGGATCAGATAATTGATCGGAACAAGCAGCAACGTGACGAAGGTTCCCAGCATCACACCCCAACCCAGAGAGACAGCCATCGGAATCAGGAATTGGGCTTGAGTGCTCTGTTCGAACATCATGGGCAGGAGGCCGGCAAAGGTCGTCATGGAGGTCAGGAGAATGGCACGAAAGCGCGCGACGCCGGCGGTGCGGACGGAGACGAAGATCGATTCTCCCGCGAGCCGTCTACGGTTGATATAATCCACCAAGACCAGGCTATCGTTCACGATCACACCCGCCAGAGCCAGCATGCCGAAGATACTCATCATGCTTACCGCTAGGTCCATGATCACATGGCCGAGAATCGCACATGCCAGTCCAAAGGGGATCACCGACATCACCACAAAGGGTTGCACGTAGGATTTGAACGGAATGGCGAGCAGGGAGTAGATCACGAAGAGGACGGCGATGCCGCCGAAAATCACAGAGCCAAACGAGTCCGCTTGCTCCCGGGCTTCGCCTTCGAAAGTGTATTGGACCGTAGGGTATTTCTCGATGATTTGGGGCAGTTCGCGATCGAGGTCCTGACGAATGGTATCGAGGTTGGCGGTTTCTTTATCGGCGTCTGCGGTGACGCTGATGGTGCGATTGCGATCAATCCGGGTAATCGATGAGAAGCTGCGCCCCATTTCGGGTTCGGCAACGGCGGTGAACGGCACTTCACGACCGTCCGGCGTGCGGATGCGCATGCCTTCCAGTGCGCCGAGGGTGCGTCGTTCTGCTTCGGTGTAACGGACCATGACACGGACATCGTCGCGGCCGCGTTGAATACGCTGGGCTTCTTCGCCGTAAAAGGCCTGACGAACCTGACGCGCCAGGTTGCCCATTCGTCAAAGTCGTGTAAAGAGAAGTAGGATATTTAATGCTGACATACTTAAAAACCAGTATTTTAGTCAATAATATATTCTTGGCAATAGTCGTAAAAAGATAGCTATCTATGTTACCAAGTGAAGCAAGCTTTGAAAATAGGTGCAATTACTGAGAAAACAAACGAATTATCATGTTTCCTTTTTTAGCATTAGCTATAATTTTTAAGAGAAAAAACATCTTTATTCACTTATTTTTATTTCTAGGTGCCAGCTCAACAACCAACTTATCAACAGGTGCCTGCCCAATCCCTACCGCAGTCAGCGCCTCTACAGGCACCACCTCAAAATCTTGGACCTTACCAAGTTCCGTCAGCACCTCAACCTGTTTCTTATCAAGCACAGCCACAAGTGCAGCAACAACAGCTACCACCTCAGCAAGCTCAGTACCAGTTACCACCCCAGCCTTCACTGCAGCAACTCCCACCACAAGCTACTCAATACCAGCCAGCTCAACTTCCTCAAAACCTAATTCAACAGCAGCAACCAGTACCTCAAGCTGCTCAATATCAAGCAATACCCCAGGAACAGATCCCACAAGAGGCTCCAGCGTATCAGGCAGAACCACAAGAAATTCAAGGTGCCGTTGAACAAGCAGGCTCTTATATTGCTCAAAGAAATATAGATCAGGACTATAATTCCGGTGCTACTCAATTACAAGACACGGCACCTGCTGCGGCTAACCCTGTTCCAAATGCTGAATCATGGCCATCTCAGCCAGTGAATGAAATGCCTCAAATTATTGCTATAGATGTTAAATGTGAGAAATCTTTGATGAAAGTGGCGATCCAATTTGATAAGCCTTTCTATGGTATTATATTTTCAAAGAATCATTATGCTAACCCCAACTGTGTTCACTTGCCCGCTGGACTTGGAAGATCAAGTGCCAATTTTGATGTTAATATCAATTCCTGTGGAACGCTTGGAAACACAGAAAATGGACTCTATGGCTATGGTGTTCAATCAGGATCAGGAACCTTTTTCGAAAATACGATCATTATCCAATACGACCCTCAAGTACAAGAGGTTTGGGATCAGGCTCGAAAACTACGATGCACATGGCATGATCAATACGAAAAATCAGTTACCTTTAGACCATTCCCTGTTGATATGTTAGATGTCGTTCGCGCAGATTTTGCTGGTGATAATGTAGGCTGCTGGATGCAAATCCAGGTTGGCAAGGGACCCTGGGCTTCTGAAGTTAGTGGCTTGGTGAAGATTGGGCAAACTATGACCATGGTACTTGCAATCAAAGACGATGAGAACAAATTTGACATGCTTGTAAGAAATTGCATGGCTCACGACGGGAAGCGTGCCCCAATCCAATTAGTTGATCAACGTGGTTGCGTTACCAGACCAAAACTTATGTCACGTTTCACCAAAATAAAAAATTTCGGTGCATGTATGAAGAGCTGCTGACAAAGTTTAAAATGCAAACTCTGGAAAAAAGAAGAGAGAAACTCTGCATGGATTTCGGAAGAAAATCTCTGATCCACCCAATCCACAAAACCCTTTTCCCCCCTCAATCCACAACAAAACGACTCCCGCGCAGGGTTGCAGTGCCTGTTGAGAAACTTCAGCCGGTACGCTGTGCCCACCAGCTGTTAGCGAAGAATTGTATACCTAGTTTTGTAAAACTGTCAAACGAAAATTATGAAGATTGATTAGTATTTTGTTTTCTTTGTTTTTTGTTGTTGTTTTTTTTTTCGCGTCGCTTCTTAATGTGACTATACAAGAGATTTGGCAATATCATGCAATTTTTGGTGAAAATAAAAGCTTATCTATCTATCTATCTATCTAAGTTGTGTCTACAGTTCTTGCTGAATCCTAATTGACTTGACAGTCTTCAACAGTTATCACAAAGGCAGAAATCAGGCCAGAATCTTTAAACTGAGAAGTAAATAATTTCTAGTTTTATTTAATAATACATTACACGTACAAGCTTTTGTTTATTCGGAGCATACTCAAAAGGGTGTTTTTGCATCATTTTCTTCCTGGCAAATCTGCAAAACAAAGCTAAGGTTCACTGTGTATAGTGAGCACCCTAGGCTAGCCCAAGGACTACTCTCTGTGATCATGGACCAGGCAGCGAAATATTGCATTGGAACTGTAACTTCTAAAAAGAAAAGAAAAACAGAAACAAGGAGAAAATAATCAAAAAGAGGCAAAAAGAAGAAACCAAACTTGGCAAAAAAATATCTCAGGAGATGGATACAAATTGCTGAATATATTAATGAGATTTGGTGATGAACACAAGAGTAGAAGTAGAGTGATTAGAATTACTTAGAATTAAATTATTAGAATTAGTATTATAATGATTAAAACAAAATTAAATTAATCATCTATGGTAGAAGACACTTTAGTAATACGAGCAGTAACTCAAACCCGTGCGGCAGCAAGTTTTCCAAAAAACAGGCACATTTTGGTTTTCAGCACAAGAAAAAGTTCCACAATTCTTACATTCTGAAGTTTCACGAGAAATTTAATTTTTCAATGAAAACTTTGTTCATGCAGAAAAATGAATTTCCGTTTTCATTGGCTGAAAACATGTCTGTATTACAGTGCTATCTATATTAGTTAGGCATTGCGTTTCAAATTACAGATTTTAGAGGGCATTTTTTTTATAATGGAACACTTCACTAACTCCAACGACCACTATCAATATAAAGAAAGAAAAGAATAAACACCACCTTCTAAGACATTACTGATGTTGAAAACCTTAGCTCACGAGATTTATCATTATCAAGTGCAATAATCGTGAGCACTTGGGCTGAAAGTTACTAGTAAAAAGGGCATGTCGGATGAAAGCAAAATTGAACAAAATCGCTACTTTTTGTGAATACGACGACCTGGGGGATTTCATTTGGGGATTCATTGGCCAATTTTATCGCAAGGCGTATACTATTAATCACGTATTTGCCATTTAGGGAAGGCGTCTCTGTCAACCAAGGTGATCGATTAATGAAAACCTGACAATGCTTAGGCCTGTATTATTAGGCCTTAGGCCTATAATTAGGCAGGGAAACCGAAGCATTATAAATCGAAGGGCCTGCTGTTAAAACAAAGTTAAAAAGAGAAAGACTTAGGCGCGTATGCTGAGCGGGTCTTTGGGTTCGGCCCTTTCAAAAATGTTAACTTTCGGAATTTAATGACAATTTCCTAAGATGCTTATGCCTACATGCCTGTAAATTTTAGGGATAGGGGTGTAAATTTCCTCCCTATTGGGTGCCTGAGAACTCCCCTGGGATTTTTTTTATAATAAGATATGCCTACAGTCCACAAAATATGGATATTTGATGCTAAATAAGCCCCTACTGAGGACAGGACTAGTCTTTCCCTCAAAATACGAATATTCTGGCCGGTTCCCGCAAAGTTTTCCCCATGCACATCTGCATACCTGATGTATGTGGCAGGATGCAAAGGGTATTTTCCCATGCCACTGGCCAAAAGGACCCACCCAAAGTAAATTTTGAAGAAAAACCGGTTACGAAAATGTGTGACAATCAGGATGTTTTTGCTCGAAAGTCTTTTTTTTTAAAGAATAAGAACCCCGTATAAGGAAAAACTTTCCTGATGCTTCCTTATCCATCGAAGATGCTCTTATAAGCCTACATATTATAGGCGTACACAGGAATAAAGCGTATTGAACATCGAATGATTTTTTTTTTTTCAAGGGGAGGAATTTTAAGAAAAGGATAAAAAATTAATTTTCCCAATTTTCCCCAAGGAAATTTCCCATTTTGTCTACCTTTGTGCATGTATCCATCTATGCATATGTAGCCACCGTAGTGTTACAATTGAAGGAGTAGGCCTGTGAAGGAACCTTCATTGATGTTTGTAGAAGATGATAACCAAAAAGGGATTTTTTCAGAAATTTGGGCTGCATGAAATATTAGATGGCTGATTGCGACATCCGGCAGACGAGAGGGTGCCCACTTTCCGTCACCTGATGTACATCTTAGAACGCCATTTGTGCCGTCCAGTTCCACAACGCTTGGCACTGCTTCCTTCGTGCTTTGCGCTGTTTCTGAAGTGCCACGCTTGACGCGCAACACCTGATGTATATGGTTTTCGAAAGCGGGTGCCCTCTTGGTGGTAGAGCAAGCTATCTTAGAAACCGTGTAGTGCCAGACGAAAAGCAAACATTAAAAAAAGCTTATTCTTAACGTCGATTCGTTAATGTCGCTATATTTCTATTTCCAAATATAATAAAATCTTTTAGTTTAATAATAAAAAAGTATACATCACAAAAAAATATCAGTTTTTTCCTCTTATTTTTTTAGTGACGAAAAACAGTCCGATCAGAGTGAGTGCTACTGATAGTTTCATCGTGGCCTCCAACATTACCTTTCGGCCATGATGCACCGGATTGAGAGACTTTTGCGACACTGCCGAAAAAATCGGAGAGTTTTCGCCTTTGATTTGTGCTCATCACTTGGCTGCTTGTGCTGCTTGCATTAAGGTTTGGGGCCTGTGCGGCGAATTGATCTGGTGAACCACCATTTCTGGGGGATGTGGCATGCGTAACGCTCGGACAGGCAAACTCAAATCGACTTCATCACTCGTGCACGGGAAGGGTTCGCGATCAGCCGATGATCCGGCGGACCGGGGGTTCGTTTCCCGCTGGGCCCGCCCAGGGTTGATCGCCGCGTGCATTGTGGTCGCGACAAGCGCGTGTAGCACTCACAAGGTGCTCAAGATTTCGGAAACGCCAACACCGACGCCAGCAGCTCGAGACGTCCAGGCAAACGAGGCGCCCGCCGCCACTGTCGTCACCGCGGAGCCTGCTACCCAGGCAGAACAGCCGGTACAGCAGGCCGCGGCAGAGCCGCCCAAACCAGCGACGGCTCCCCGCGACGTGGCAATGCAGACGCCGGTCCCGCAAGAAAAGCCCGAAGCGACAACCGGCGTGGTTGATGTGGTGACCGTGACGGAAAAGCCGGCGGAAACAACCGAAACCGTCGAGGTCGTTGAAACCGATCGCGAGGTGGTTGCAAGCGTCGAAACGACAACGACCAGTGAAACGGTCTTCGATCGGGTCGAGATCGACCAGGCGAGCGGACGCATCAAGGAAGATGTCGAGGTTATCGAAACAACGCAGACAGCCACGGACACGGTGATTGTCGACAAGGCGACTGGCGACACGATGGAAACGGTGGAGGTTGGCAAACCGCGGCGGCGTGTTGTCAGGTCTTTGCAGGTTGAATTCGTTCCCGGATCCCCTCGCGACCCGCGCCGCCTGTTCGCCGGACCCGAGCAGTTTCCGGCCAACCAATATGCCGCCTACGCTGTTGTTGCAATTCGCGCTGACGCGCCAGCATCAGACCGTCGGCGGATCAAGATGATTTGTGATGCGTTCATTGCCTCACAAGCGGCTGAAGCTGACAGTGCGACACAGAAACCGTCCGATCAGATGGTCACCATTTGGCCGGTGTCCTCAACCGATCGCGCCACCGACCTGAACCGCGCACCCCGAAACCAGGTCTGTCAGGAGGCTGTCGACCGCTACGGCTTGGCGATGGGCCACCGCGCCATTCTCGATACGGAAAAGACCGGCTGGATATTGGACAATCCGGGCCCGTATCTGCTGGCTTGGGCTCCCGGCTCGGTCAAAGGCAATCTGGATGCCAGCATCCTGCTTCTCGATCTGTCCGGGGTCACCGATCCCGGCCAGGCAGTGGAGTTGATGACGGATTGGTCTGACATTGAACGAGACCGTGACATCTGCACGCCAAATAACGCGGGCCGCAACACCTCATGCGTGGCGGCAAACACTACGTTCAGGCGTTCATCCAATGACATTTCTTTACTGCCGGTACGCTCACTCAAGCGACGCATGCAGTTTTCGACAATAATGACCGCACCATCAACAATCAGGCCAAAGTCCAGCGCGCCCAGGCTCATAAGATTGGCGCTGACCTTCGACTGCACCATGCCGGTAATTGTCATAAGCATGGCCACCGGAATTACCGAGGCTGTCAGCAGTGCTGCCCGTACATTGCCGAGAAAAACAAACAGCACCACAATGACCAGCAGCGCACCTTCCACCAGGTTGGTCTGCACGGTAGCCAACGTCTTGTCCACCAACGACGTGCGATCGTAAACTGCAGTAGCGGTGATACCAACGGGTAGCGACTGTTTGATCTCCGCAAGCTTCGCGCCCACCGCCTGCGCCACGGTACGGCTGTTTTCCCCCACCAGCATAAAAACGGTGCTCATCACCACTTCGTGGCCGTCTTCCGTAGCCGCTCCGGAGCGCAGCTCTTCACCAACGCTCACCTCGCCTACATCACGAATACGCACCGGCAAGCCGCCAATTTCCTTAACTACTACAGCACCCAGCTGCGCCATACTGTCGGCCTGGCCGGGCACACGCAACAGCCACTGCGCACCATTGTGTTCGATAAATCCAGCACCCTGATTGGTGTTGTTCCGCGCGATGGCCTGCACAACATCCTCATGCACCAGGTTGTATGCCAGCAGTTTCGCCGGGTCCGGCGCCACCAGCACTTCCTTCTTGAAGCCGCCGACGGGATTCACCTCTACCACACCAGGCACACGTAACAGCTGTGGTTTGATGATCCAGTCGTGCACCGTGCGCAAGTCTGTTGGCGTGATGGCGCTGCCGTCCGCGTGCCGGGCACCCGGTTGCACATCCACTGTAAACATGAAAATTTCGCCAAGACCGGTGGAAACCGGGCCCAGGGTTGGGTCAATATTCGATGGCAGTGCTGATCTGGCGGCATTCACCCGCTCTGTAACCAGTTGGCGGGCAAAGTAGATGTCGGTCCCTTCCGCAAATACAATGGTAATTTGAGACAAGCCATAACGGGACAGCGAACGGGTGTTCTGCAACCGCGGCAGGCCCGCCATGGCGGTCTCCAGCGGATAGGTTATCCGCTGTTCTACCTCCAGCGGGGTGTAGCCGGGGCTGTAGGTGTTCACCACAACCTGCACGTTGGTAATGTCCGGTACCGCATCAATGGGCAGGCGGGTGAAGTTCCATGCGCCAAGGCCAATCAAAAACAGCACCAGCGCCATCACCAGACCGCGCCGGTGCAGCGCATAATGGATCACTTGTTCTAACATGCCAGCCTCCTAGTGATCGTGCGACGCGCCGGACTTTTCAATGTCGGCTTTGATCACGTAGCTGTTTTGCGTAACGTAGGGTTCCGTGAGGGTATGTCCGCACGCGCCGGTTACCTGGGTGATTTGCAGGCCAATCACCCAGACCAATGGCTGACACCACAACTAATTCTTGGTTACAAAAAAGACGGTCAGCCCCTGGCAGGACCGCCGTTGCGTATGTCCAGCGTCGACCTGATTCTGACCTTACAGATGCGTACTGAAGACAGCTGCGCCGGAGACCACCGTTGGTCGCAGCAACACCCGCTTTACGGCAGCTTATATGATACGTTAGCATCATCGACCGACAGCACAACCGGCGGCGGCGTAACTCTGCTGGCCGTGCAGCCCATGCGCCGCCCTCTACTGCAGCCGGGGGAGTTCGTGCGCGGCCACTTTAATCTCACCGACGGCATCAGCCAACCCAAACCCACATTGGGCCCGGCAGAAAGGGACGAGGTACGGCTCGGTGAGGTATTGCTGGGCCATGCGAACGACAAGGAAGATCCCCTGCAGCATCAACCGGGAGATTTCGCCTACAACGGCACCTTTATGGTAGTGCGAAAGTTGGCGCAAAACGTCGACAAATTTGACCAGTTTGTGCAGGAAACAGCGTCGGCCTCGGCCATGAGTCGCGATGCCGTTGTTGGCAAAATGCTCGGCCGTTGGCCGGACGGCACGCTCCCGCACTTGCCGGACCAACCGGTAGACGACAACAATTTTGACTACGCCAACGACCCGGACGGTCAGGCCTGTCCGTTTCACAGCCATATCAGGCGCGCCAACCCGCGAGGATCGTCACACATCATTGAAAACCCCAGGATTTTGCGCCGCGGCTTTATGTATGGTCCCCTCGAAAAGGAAAAGGAAAAGGAAAACAAAGACAGTGTGGAAGATGAACAGGGACTGATGTTCATCGCCCTGAACGCCAATATTGCGGAGCAATTCGAAGTGGTGCAGCGCTGGTGTGCCCAGGGCAACAGTACGGGCATATACAGCGGCGACGCAGATCCCTTGCTGGGTGTCGCCAAGCGCGATCATCCGCGTGTATTGAAGTTTGCCGGTCAGAAAGAGGTGCATCGTTTTGACATGAACGCCGACCTCAGCGGCGAGCAGTTTGTTACATTGCGCTGGGGGTTATACAGCATGCTGCCATCGCGCAGCGGCCTGCAGGCGATCATGCAGTTTATGCAGGAGCACCTGCTGGCGGCGGCACAGGAACGAGACATCAACGCTCTGGATTTTGGCATTGGCAAGCGCAACACAGGCACCCCCGCGCAGTACGGCCACGCTGTCAGTAACCTGTTGCCGGACAACCCGCTCATCTGGAAGGTTGCGCTGGAAGATGCCAGCGCTCGCGGAGCGGGTATCACTGAGGGTTTATGGTCCTACATTCAAGCCAACGGGGGGGTGCAGCGTACCCCGTTCGGGATATTGGTGTCGGACCCGGAACTGGTGGAACAGGTGCTGGCGGATCGAGGCGAAGTAATAAGTGACAATCACAAAAAAAATCCCCTTTTTAAAACCTGTTTTGGCTTCGTCTAGATGCAAGATTGTAATATATATATACAAAATATCTGCATGAGTTTTTAGGAACAAAATAGTATGGTTGTTGACGTGTAAGAACAAATAGAAAAGAAATTTTATACAGGCCAATGTTTCGCATTTTTTTTTCACAAAAAAGTAAAAACGACAATTTTTGTGATATATCTTCTTTTTTTATATTTTAGTTTTAGATATAGCAGTAATTCGAAATTCTAGTTGTTTGTAATCGTAAACCAAGAAAATTTTCTTTACCAACAGAAACTTGAGAACATGGACTACTCACACTTCCTTAAGCATATATCTTTTTGATTAATTTAAAAACTCTAATAAACACTTTTAATTCTTCTACCCTTATAATAACACAATTGTAATACTGTATTACAGTTATTTGTGCGAAATCATCTACATTGAAGCTAAGTAAAATATTGACCAATTAATGGGCAAACACCCTATTTTCTGGGTCAGACAAAAAAGAGCTCTGTTCGCCAATGTCGTCTTCTACAACTCTAGCTTAGGAATAACAAAAAACTACAGCAACAGCTAAGAACCTTAAATAAAACTTTTTTCAATCAAAAAATTAAAATTTAATTTTCTTTTTTCATACACAACTTAACCTTTAAATAGAAAGAAATTACATAAGGTTCATGAATAACATCCACCGACCACATCTAAAGTTCACGAAGAGCATTGATATTTATTATTTTTCATAAACAACTGAACCTTTAAATAAAAACAAATTACATAAGGTTTATGAATAGCATCTACCAATAAAAATATGTTATTTTTCAGACACAACTGAACCTTTCAAATCAAAATTATTTACATAAGGCTCATAATCAGCACCTATGCTAGAATTTATTGTTTTTATACATAATTGAACCGTTATAAACACAAAAAATTACATAAGGCCTTTGAAAAGTATCAGTCTTAAAATTTGTTGTTTTTCATGAACGAATGAATTTTTAGAATTAAAATTCATTGCGTAAGCTTCCTGAACAGAATCAACATAAAGCATCGTTTTTCTTAAACAACTGAATATTAATTAACATTAAAAGAAATTCATATAAGGTCCATGAACAACATCTACCAAAAACATCGAAGTTTCATGAAGAGCATTGATATTTATTGTTTTTCATGCAAAACGGAACCTTTAAATAAATTACAGCGCCAATATTAGAACTATTTTTTAGAACTAAAAAAAAGAAACGCGTAAGCATCCTGAACAGAATCAACATGGAACTTGTTGTTTCTCTTAAACAACTGAATATTTGAAATTAAAAGAAATTCACATAAGGTTCATGTACAGCATCTACAAACAATATCTAAGGTTCATCAAGAACATTGATATTTATTGTTTTTGATACACAACGGAACCTTTAAAATATGTTATTTTGAAAGTTTTTTTTTGGTTTTTCTCTCATTACCAATTTTTCGCTTGTCTTTTTCCATAATTTCTGTTATCAAGTTTCTCTCTTCCCCTCTTTGTACTGCATATGGCAACACTGGATGGATGTTTTTTGTTCAATCGGTTTGACAATGATTGCAGGGGCTTTCGTAACCCATTTTTCTTTATGCTTTAGTGGCATCAAAATTTTGATGCCCCGAAAGCAACACCCTTGCTCTTCTTTTCTGGAAAAACCTATGAAAAGAAGTTTTTTGTCAAAACATCACGAACTTTTGTCCTTATCAATACCTCTGTGACATGTTATTTAGAAAGTTCTTTTTTTGCTTTTGCTCTCATTATCAATTTTCCGCTTGCCTTTTTCCATAATTTCTGTTATCAACTATCTCTCTTCCCCCCTTTTTTCGGCCTCAAAAATAGTATGACCGGTCAAGATTCTGATGGGAAAAGGGTGGGAAAACCGCAAGATCTAATTCGGATGTATGAACTGATTCTTCAGAATCTGGGTGAACTTCGCAATTTAGAGGGTATTGAAGGCGATCATGAATTTAAGAGGCAAATTGAAGGGGACGAGCTAGGAATGAAGTTCATAAGGCTCTATTACATTGGAGTCACCTTGGAGCAAATGAAACGATGGAGAGAAGCGTTAGCTATTTATGAGAAGGCAGACAATTACGGAAGGGAGCTGGAGCCCTATTCTAGGTTTTTAAGTTCAAGAGTTGCAAAAGAAGTGGATCATGTTGCCGAGCAAATAAAAAGCAGCAAGTTTAGAATCCATGCTGAAAGTATATTACAAACAGATGTGCCAGTTCAAGAAATGAAGGACCTGACTATCAAAGATCGCCTGCCACTTTCTGACCGCCTTGATGATTACGTCGAGGAGGGTTTGGTTAAGGCTGGTAGTCCTCGTGTTATTAATATGCCTCCTTCAATGGAACCTGCGCCGTGCAAGCCGCTTTTCTTTGACGTAGCACTTAACCATGTAAAATTCCCAGATCTTGAGGACAAAATTGAACCTGTGAGAGGAGGCATAAGTGGCGTAGTCAAATCAATGTTGAACTGGAGAAGGAAGTAGCATGCTTTGTATTGTCTTACTTATTGGTTTCTTTTTTTCTTATTTGTTTTGTAAAATTTTGGTTGGAAGTAAAGTCCAAGAGAGGAATTTGGCTGGAAAACTTTAGTTATGTTTTTTACGATCAGTTTTCCCCATAGTAATGTACTTGTATTATGGCGTTATGTATTCCATCGTATAAGATCAAGGATATCGTATGATGAGACTACAATTGCTGATGAAATCGTTTAAGGAAATTTGACAGTTAATTTCTCGTGGACGAAAAATATTTAGGCCCGAAAATATGAATTTTGGATTCTTGAAAATATGAATTTATAAAAGATGATGTGATAAGAATTTTTTTTGTTTTCGAGCACAAAGTATGGTTGCTATAACACGCGAATACAAAAAATTATCAAAGAGCTCATCCCCTTCCCCTCTACGGTTGGACACCCCTCTTGACCCCCCCCCCCCAAATAAAATGCTGTGGCAACGACCCTGGAGCAACACAAAGGTGTAATAGCTTTAAAGTCTGATTCTGCAAGAGGTTACGCTATTTTAGTATTTATAACTATAATTGTTAGTATTTTAGCTAATTTTATCATCTATTCTAAAGGCGAAGCGACATTGGGTTATAAGGAGGAAGGGGGTCAAGAGCATAATATGGCTAGGACTATAGACAGTTTTGGGGGACCTGTAACTGTATTACAATTCACTATATGTGTCCAAGTTTTCACGAAAGCAGACCTGTAATATCCTAGGAATAGTTAAAGGTATTTAGTTGAATCATTTCAGGTAGGTAAAAAAAGGATGATGTTGAACAAAACAAAAAGAAATTATTTCTGCTTATTGTGAAGAAGGCGTCATAGGAACACCTCAGAAACGGTCAAGATTATTAAGATTAAACTTTCAGGGAATGCTGAGAGGATGTTGACCTATGTCAAAAGACACTATGTGGATTCAGGTTCTCAAAATAGTGTAACAGCAATATCTCAGGAATAGCTAAAGGTATCATGTTGAAAATTTCAGGGAATTCTGAGGGAGATGTTGAATAAAATCAAAAGATACTACGTATATCCAGGTTGTAAAAAGGATATATCTGGACAATATCAGGTATTGTTGTTTGCCTTGAATTTCATACTCATTAGCTGTCTCTATTTTAGGTTTCATCTATCTTAAAGACATAAATAGATAAAGATCTTCAGGAGCCAACGGTGGCATATAAGGCGTCGAATCAAAGTTCCAATTACTCGGACTTTATAAACAAGGACTAGTAGCAACCCTATCTCTTAACCTATCCTAAGCGGGGATTGATCCCTGGCCCACGTATTGCCAAGGATAACACCGATTTGCTGTACTACCACAGGGTTGGTCTATCTTAGTAATCTTTTGAATAAATACTCGTTCATAATTTATAATAACTTAATTATAATTCATTTGTTTAATAAAGTTTCACTGTAGCATACAATATAAAGCAAAATTGATCTTCAGATTCCCCAATTGACATGATCTTTTCGTATTTAAACATAAAAACAACAATTCAGGCGCTTTTTGTAACTGAGATTTAGCGTTATCTATCTACCCAATGACATTTTTCAAATTTGCTTTGCGTTTCTTATGATTCAAAAATACGAACAAAATTTACCAGATAAATGCAAAAATAGGAAACTGTGTCTTTTTGTGCAGCAAGTTTAGGTCATTCTTCAAGAAAAACTCTAAAAATATATCAAATTGTTGTATCAGTGAATGGATATATGTGAAACTAATTAATACAATGACTTAAATATGGTGTTCTTTTGGTCCAAGTTACAGCTAGGCCGGCGCCCTTCCCTGGCGCCTTCCGCCACCGGCAAGCTTTTCCATCAATAAACGTTTCAATACCGCCGCCAGCGAGCACATCCTCTCTCCCGATGGCCGCTTTCTTGGAATCACTACTTTCGACTGGGATTACAATTCTCTGGACGAATTCCCCGAGAGCAAACGGCTAAGCCTTCGGGACGGGTCTCTCGAGCCAGAAAGAATGGACGCCCCGCGAACCGTCCGATTCTACGATCTCGCAGATAACGGACAATTGGTAGCCGAATGGCAGCTTGGTCTCCTCCGAAACGTCGACTCTCCAGATATTCCGGGCCTCTCGGGACGCCCCCAATTCATCGATAACTATCGCATTATCCTTGAGGTCGACAAAAAAGTGGAACTGTGGGATCTGCACACCAAGCACCGCCAACGCCTTTCCATCACCGAGGCGCCTTCACTCTTTGCCCAGCAAGCTTTTCCCTTGGCTGATATCTCGGGCCCGATGCTCTTGTTGACCGCGACACCGCCAGGCTCCACGGGCTCGGTAACTATGTGGAACGTTGGCTCAGATCGTCTACAGATCAAGTTTCCCAACCAGGGAATTCCCCGCTTTAGCCCCGACGGCCAGCACGTAATCATCGACACCTTGAATCCTATCCGAACCCGGATCTACCACGCTTCGACCGCCGAGCGAGTGCACGAACTGCGAGGGCATCGGACCCCCACAAGAAGTCACTACTCGCCGGACGGCAGAACCATACTGACCGCACCCCTGTTCGCCGAAACGACACCGCGACTCTGGAACGCCGCAACTGGCCGCGAGATGGCTCGTCTCGATCGCGGCATTCGCACCGACCTCCCATACGAATTCTCCCTCGAAGGGAACAGCCTCTACGCCTACGAGAATACCATGAACCTCAAGCTAGGCTTGCGTCTCATCGAAAGAGCCGAGGTGCATTTACTAACCCTGCCGAGTCTCGAAACCATCGACGCCGAAATGGATGCAAAGAACTAGACTGGTGAACTCGCGCTAAGCCGCCAAGACGCCAAGGAACATCCAATTCTTAGGCCTTTGCGGCTTCGCGCGAGGAAACAACCCATCCCCATGCCAAACGTCACCCAAATCCTTCAATCCATCGAACACGGCGATCGCGCAGCCGCCGAGGAGCTCTTACCAATCGTCTATGACGAACTACGCCGCCTCGCTCAGTCCAAATTAAACCAAGAAGCACCGGGACAAACCCTCCAAGCCACAGCACTCGTCCATGAAGCATGGCTCCGCCTGCTCGGTAACGACGCAGACTCGTGGAACAATCGCTACCACTTCTTCTCCGCCGCGGCGGAGGCCATGCGCCGAATCCTCATCGACAACGCCCGCCGTAAGCAACGTCCCAAACACGGCGGCGACCAACAACGCATCGATCTGGATCAAGTCGACATCGCCATCAACACCGGCGCCAGAGTATAGGGGGATATTAATTCTTCCCATTTTCATCTGGCTGCTCAGTTACTAAGAAATTGGAAACTAAGATTTGTTTGTAGAATCTCTGATATTGCTGCAAAACTTACAGAGGCTCCCCACAATGATTGAAAGTATTTTCTTGCCCATACTATGTTACATATTACTCTTTTTACTGTCTTTTTTTCTTATTATTCTGCTTTCATTTAGCATAGCAAATAAAAATTCAAATCTTTTATAATTAGCCAGTTTGAATCTGTCATGTAATATTGTCAATTTCCTGAAAAGAACAGAAGCAAGGCCCACACATAGAGAACTACATTTAACCTCTCCATTACCTAAGAAAATTCCAAAAGAACAACAAAATTTATGTTACTATTGCCTTTGCAAAATATGTCAAAATTACACCTCAC
>JAAAKM020073195.1:67399677-67535120 GCA_010016025.2 Alatinidae sp. Z8VKAUB7J3 | reverse complement strand
GCCATTCTGCCTGCAATTCTGTCGCACCAAAAAACTAGACCCGAAGGTAGTGCTGAAGTAAAATTCCGCAGTGACGGACACAATTAGGCACTGCAGGCAGTTGCTGCAGGCAAATAACCCCCCTCCATTAGCAAGTTAAGTGATACTGTTCTGGTCCAGTGAATATTCCCCAAGGTGACACCCAAGCAAGCTAGCAATTACAGAAGGCACAGAATAATTGAGTGATACAAATGCATATGACCTATTGGTTGAACACATCAAACCCAAAACAACAACAACAACATTGAGCTAGAGTTGGGCCTACTGATAAAAAGCCTGTAAAATTCATGAAATGATTTCAGAAATCATAAATATGTATGTCATTCCTGAAACTGCTTCATTTAAAAAGGCCTAAAAATTCAAGTGATATTAATGAAAATAACACCATCAGATTCAGCATATTAGAGGGCCCTAGGTTTCAAGCTCCTATATACAAAAAGGAGGAATTTGAAATTTTGTCCAAAGAAAGATTATTAGTAAATTTGTAGTTGGCTATATAATTTAGCTAGGATGAAAGTGAAAACATCATTTTATACCTTTTTTATGCTCTTTCACAAATTAGCAATTGCTTCTGGCTTATAACAATTCAAACCTCATTTATTAGGCAACTCAAATATAAACCATTTTCCTACCATTCAATTTAACTGTGTGTTTTTTTAATGCTGTTGACAAAAATGGTGCTGGATGTTAAAATTCAAAACTTTGCTGCCAACAATTCAGGGTATATATTTACACACTATTGGGCGTGGGTTAAAGTTCATGGTAAATTTGAGATGGGCCATATAATTTAGCTAGAATGAAAGTTAAAACATCATTTGATGCTTTTTTTATACTCTTTCAAAATTCATATAAAATACCTTCAGAGCCCCTCTAAGGGCTCAAGATGCAATTAGCCCCAGAAGCCAGCATTGAATTATGAAAAAGCATAAAAAAGGCATCAAACAATGTATTCACTTTCATCCTAGCTAAATAATTTGGTGTATTGAGTCGGGTCGCTCCTTACTATAGTTCGTTACCACACACTGTTTGATTTCTGGTGGTTTTGAATCCGAGTTATTGTAGGCTTCTATTTCTGATCTTGGTTTAATATGACTTTTACTTTTCTTTAAAAACTTCTTTTTGGGAGTTTTTTAAAATTAGTTTCTGTTTGTTTTTGATTGCCAAAGCTTCAAGTTTTTCAAAATTTGCTATTTCCACATAATTTTGTATTTAAAAATGAATTTACAGCTTTGGCAAGAGCTAACAAAACAGTTCGTGGTAACGACCCAGCTCAATAGGAACCGAAACTCAAAAAAACGGATATATCTAATAGATATATCAAAAGAATAGAATTTTTATGCTGATTTAAAACATATAAGTTTCATCAAATTTAGTTTTACCTATCAAAAGTTACGAACCTGAGAAAATTTGCCTTATTTTGGAAAATAGGGAGAGACACCCCCTAAAAGTCATAGAATCTCAATGAAAACCGAACCATCGCATTTTGCGTGTCAGAGAACCCTACTGTAGAAGTTTCAAGCTTCTATCTACAAAAATGTGGAATTTTGTATTTTTTGCCAGAAGACCGATCCCGGGTGCGTGTTTATTTGTTGTTTTTTTCCCTGAAGGTGATCGTATCGACCCAGTGGTCCTAGAATGTCACAAGAGGGCTCATTCTAGCGGAAATCAAAAGTTATAGTACCATGTTTCAGTGACAAAATAAATTGGAGGGCACCTAGGCCCCCTTCCAAGCTAATTTTCTCCCCAAAGTCCCCGGATCAAAATTGTAAGATAGCCATTTTGTTTAGCATAGTCAAAAAACCTAATAACTATGTCTTTGGGGACGACTTACTCCCCCAAAGTCCCGGGTGGAGGGGCTGCAAGTTAAAGATTTGACCATTGTTTACATGTAGTAATGGTTATTATAAGGTGTACAGACGTTTTCAGGGGGACTTTTTCGTGGACAGGGGGACATATTTCCGGAAATTAAGAGCGATTCTAGTGCACATAAAAAGGGCACTAGAACTTTTGATTTCCGATCAAATGAGCCCTCTCGTTAGTAGTAGTAATAAAGAATCTTGAAAAAGCATAATATTGACTACTAGACAGTAGACTTAAGCACATATCGACTTTAAAGTAGGCCTAGTTGAGTGCCTTTCGCAGCACTTTATTCATAGCAACATTTTATTACGAAGTGTTATAGAAAAACTAGATCCGAGTAATCTTTGCTAGTGTAAAAATAGGCTAAAAAACATAAGATGGTAAATATTATATTTTTTGGGAAGGGCCCCCAGACTCTCCAATTCTGTAAGTTTTAGACCCCCTGCTTATGTAGTTTCCTCTATAGTCCAAACTTAGTGCCTTCTTCGGGGTGCCAGTGTGTCCCTGCTCTTACTCTTTCAAACTACATAATACATCTAAAGCTATTCAGTAATGGCCTTACCCCCAGCCGACTTTTGACGCG
This sequence comes from Alatinidae sp. Z8VKAUB7J3, assembly GCA_010016025.2. Classification (NCBI taxonomy): domain Eukaryota; kingdom Metazoa; phylum Cnidaria; class Cubozoa; order Carybdeida; family Alatinidae; species Alatinidae sp. Z8VKAUB7J3. The sequence goes on along the minus strand of JAAAKM020073195.1, from coordinate 67,532,638 downwards.
TCGCTGTACACAACCATCTGCACTTCCTGGTAAGTTCGCAGGGGGCAGATGGGATTGTTCCGAATCTGCTGGATACACTGGTTGACCTGTTCCTCCACCAAGATGTCCTGGAGAAGGAACGGTTTTTCCCAACCCAGCTTCTGAATGTGACTCTTCAACAACCACTGAAGTCTGTCTGTAAACACACGAACCGTCTGAAAGGCCGGCAACAACATGCGCCGTTCGTCTGCACTCGGCGGCCGAGTCAGAATCGTGAGATAAATGGCATTCAGACGCTGGTTTGGATTTCGCAACGATTCCAGATTGCGTCGATACAACGAATTCGGGCGGGTCAATTGTTCGTAAACCGGACCGTTGAGCAGGGTTAGAATCTGCGGCACGTTGGCATCGTCATTGGCGTTCTCAATCGTCTCTCGGTCGGATTGGCCGAATTGCCGCAGGAAATGCCGCGGCGGCGCCGGTGATTGCACTTCAGAAGCCCGCACCAACTCGGCAGGTAGACCTTTCCAGCGTTCATCCGCACTGTCCGGGCGCTTGCGCCGACCCTCCCGTCGACTGGCATAGGCATTGCCGGAAAGGCTGCGAAGTTTCTTCGACACCGAATCCACCTCTTCGCGTAACTGGGTGACCCGTTGCTTCTGCTTGTTTCTTTGCGCTGTCTTGAGTTGCCGCTGGAGTGTTTGTTGGCGTTTGCGCAGTTTCTGGCGAGCCTTGTCCACCTCAGCCTGTTCTTTGGCCACTTGCAAGATCTCATCCGCCGACATCCCAACCAGTTTCGCCGCCTCCCCATAGCGTTGCCCCTGCGTCGGATTGCCTCGGCGTTCATCCATGTCTTCCACCACCAATCCAACAATGGAATCCCAGAATTGCTCGGCCGTCATGCGTTTCAGTGGCGGACCGGCAAAGTAGTAGTCCGTCCCGGGTTCCCACTCCTCTTGCGCAGCGGTCCGTTGATACGTCTTGGTGTTGTAGAGCACTCGCAAATAGGCTTGAAGATCGAAGTCCAAGTCCACCATGAGTTGAGTTAAGTAATCCATCAATTGCGGGTGCGAAGCCGAGTAGCTGTCGGCCAAATCATCGACAGGCTCAATGAGCCCCACGCCCATCACCCGTTTCCACAACCGATTGGCAATCACGGTGGCAAACCGTGGGTTGTCCGCAGAGGCCAACCATTCCGCATACTTGCTCCGCCTGGACTCGCCTTTGGATAACTCAATCTCGTCTCCAAAGATCGTATCCGGAGTCACCACGGACTTAGGTTTGGCGTCGTCATATTGATAATCATCCGGCAAACGCAATGCCGAGTTGGTTTCATGAACCCGATATCTCAAGGGGCGGACGAGTCGCCGTGCCATCTGCCGGGTCTCGGGCGAAATCTCATCGTCCTTCACGCGGCGGTTCAGTTGCCGATACTTCTTGTTTTTTCCAAGATATTAGGTTCCCCCCTCCAACTCCCCCCAATGTCACCAGATCTGGTGGGGTTTTAAAATAAGAGCTCTGAGACATGATATCCTTCCAAATATCAAATTTCCTTAAGATCCCATCACCTGTTGGTAAGTTAAAAATACTTCATTTTTTGTATTTATTGTGAATTAACCAGCCCCCCCCCCCAGATGGTTAAATTGGGAAAATGACTATTTCTAATTTAATCTGGTCTTGTCCCTGATACGCCTGCCAAATATCATTGTCCTAGCTTACCTGGAAGTGCCTAAAGTAGCAAAACCAGGACAGACCAACAGACAGAATGACAAAATTTGCTAATGCTGTATGTCACTTGGTTAACACCAAGTGCCATAAAAACTAGCCATAAGAAGCATTATTATCCTCCAGTTAGCAAACAATGAGTGCACACTTTATATACACCATTATTGATTGCAGGAAGCGCAGGTACCTGAGCTGCCTGTTTCCAGCAGTTTAAGGCCACTAGGCCAGCTGGTACTAATACACCTCTTCCTACAAACTCTTGCTTTCTTCTGTGCACTCAAATCCTATAGGTGAATCATCTCCTTTTCAGCTGACTTTATCATGCTTTAATAATTACTAAACAATTTGTTTCTTCTTGAGGATATCAATAGCAGCCTTAAATATCTTACAAACCATATGCCAAGGCAGGTTAGGATTCAGGGTAACTGTTTAAGTATTTGGAATCTTAACCAAAAACAGAAATGATTTAGATAAAGTCTCCTCACTCAGAGCCTGGCAATCAAATAATACATGCAGAATTGTTTCAGCTGTTGAGAAGCAGACACAACATAAAGGGGAATGATGTAGCTTCCAATGAAATAACAAGTATTTAGTCTAGTATGAAACAGGGACAAAAATAATTTAATGTGATTAACATTAGATATTTGCCTGTTAATATTATAATGAAAAAATAAATCACCAATGCAACAGCACAGACACAAAAAGACAGGGAGAAAAGGAAGACTGTTTTCCTACATTAGTAATTAATATAGACCAGTACTTGAATGAGGCCTTAACCAGTGTTTCCACTATGGGGATTTCCCCCCTAAAATGGGGATTTTTTAAGTCTTAGGGGCGAGAGTTTTTTTTTAGGGATTTGGGGATTTTTCCTCTCCCACGGACTTTTAGGGATATTTTGGGGGTTTTCCTTTAATTTGTTCATCATCGTCATCTTCTTGATCAGAGAAGCAGGATATTTCGATTTAGGATCTGTTTCCTTGCGAATTGAATGGGGAATCACGGAGAAGAACTTCTTCAGTTGCTTAAAAAATTTTAACACCAAACAGATTTTGAGATGTACAGGAGTCCTAAGTAACAAACTTGCAACAAAGAACTGTTTGAAACAGTTCCATACTGATGTGGGCTTCAAACAATAATTTCAGCTTGGACTGTTCTCGATTGAATTGCAATTGGCATTCAATGTCGCCAACGGTATGGGTAACCTAAATGGTAATGAAATTCCATTAGCAGCCCTTCTACCAGCTCAACAGTAAATTTTATAAATTTCTTATGCGATTACTCCGGTTCAGGTGTTACACCTGAACCGGATATTTGTAATACTCAGAAACTATTTGAGTGGTTGAGTTTTGTCGTGCTTTTCTTCCTTATACTTTTCTTAGCCAATTAATAATTTCATTATTCACAACTTCAGGTTGTTCCCGGTGTAAAAAATGTCCAGCATTCTCGATAAGTTGCCATTGATATTGAGCACTCGATTCAAATATATCCGAAGCCCTGGGCAACATCTCTTTTCTCATATCCTGACGTCCACAAAGCACCCTAGTTGGCACCTTAATTCTATCGTTTAGACGCCTAAAAACATCGGCATACTTTGGATCACGGTATTCACTTTGGACCGCTGCTCTATAGTATGCCAGGGTGTCTTCAATGCTCCGTCCATTTAGCATAGCTGCAATAATCTGGTCTACGTGGGCTTCGTCCTTGAAGTCCGGTGACCAGATTTTCCACAAAAAGGAAAGAAAACGGCCTTTTGACCAGCGAATAATTCGTTCCGGTAACCACGGCAATTGAAACAAAAACCAGTGGAATGAACGAATACAATGCCGTGGTGACCGTTTTAATGTCCTGTTGATCTCAAGAGGGTGTGGTACTGCGAGCAACATCGCGCGAGAAATTTTCTCAGGGAACGCCCCGAGAATACCGTAACTAATAGCAGCCCCCCAGTCCTGTCCAATAAGGTAAACAGGTTTTCCATCATTGAGCTTATCAATAAGGGCAACCATGTCCATGGCAAGCGTTGCGCGATCGAAATACTGACCAGCCTTCGTTGTAGTTGGGGCATAACCTCGTGTAAATGGTGCAATGACACGAAATCCAAAATCTGCCAGAAAATTTATTTGGTATTCCCAAGAGTAAGCATTATCAGGGTAACCATGAATTAACAAGACCATCGGTCCTTTTCCAGCTTCAAGGTAACAATACTCCACATCGTTGATGCTTATAAATTTGTGATCCGCATAATTAATATCTTTCATAGCAAAAGGGTGATTGCCGTGCATAACGTTATCTCTGTAGTTTTTATTGAGGGAATATCTTCTGCTTAACAGTATTAGTTTTTATCGATATTCTTCCCGTCAAGATTTCCCAAAACATTACCCAATCTCCTATAAGACTATAGATTGGATACCTGAATGTAGCGGGTCTATTTTGTGCAAAAATAAAATGACCCAGCCATGCGAATCCGTAACCAGCAATAGGTAGAGCAAGCAACAAAAGAAACTGACCTGTACTGAAAGCCGCTAATACGAGCATTAGCACTACTAGAGAACCTATGAAGTGCAATAGACGACAAACTGTGTTGGCGTGTTGCGACAAGTAAAACCAAGTTCTAGAACCGCAACTAGTAGGGGCTTCGATTCCAGGCAGAATATGCTGGTGGTTAACATAATCAGAATCACTGCTGTGAGCTATGATTTTCTTGATCTACTGATCCTTGGAATGAACGCTGTTTGTTGCAGAGAAAAACATTCAACTGGAAACGTAAAGTTTTCCTGAGTATGTACCATGATTCATTACAAGAGTGATTGTAATGCTGAAGCTATGTTATGCAAGACCTGTCTGGCGACAGCTCAACATAAAATGGTTTCATCGACATTATTGAACAATAAAACTTCTCAAATTTTCGTTGTTTATGTTTACGATAAAGTCTTAATTGTAATCGGACTCCGTAGAGAAATTGAGATGAAAACAAATCGACAGGTGACTGCTTGTTTCCCTCAAGTGTTCATTTAGCTCCTTCAGCTCACATTGAGAATCGTGAGGGCAAATTATGCACGTTAAGGATACACATCATACAGAAACATTAGCGGACTTACCACTCTTCACTTGAGTCAGACTCCGTTCGGCTTATGGTTGTTAACCACTGTCATTGACCTTTCCCTTCCACAATAGCAGCAAAGAGGCAGTAAGTTTAATCCTGCAATATGCCACCGAAACCGATTACTGGCTATTTCTTGCGACACGTTGTGTGTTGACAGTGAGAGAGGCTCTGTCTCCTATGCGGTTTGCAACGAGGGGGAGGGGGAGGGGGACAAGCAGGTTTTCCGAATAAAATTGAAAATAAATGATCATCATAATTTAAAGACCACGAATTGATCACCTAAAAACATCTTACACAGATTAACATTACGAAAAAGTAAGTTAGTCAGTGAAGAAACCAAACATTTAGTTTTTAATTACATTATGCGAAACTTTTCGGTTGAAAATATAGGAGGAATGTAGGAATATAGGAGGAAAAGATACAAAGGTTACCATTGCATGGATTTCTTAGACGCTTCTCCAGATCGTTACAAAAGAGTGACAATAAAGACGTACCTTCACCGCGCATTTACTATATGCTCGGGTTGGAACGGTTTCCATTTGGAATTGAAAACCTTAAAGTAGATGCTAGTGAACAACAACTATCTTCTGTCAATGGCAGACCAAATTATTAAGAACGTCCCGTCAGACAAGCAGCCAAAAAACAACCGCGAAAAACAAGAACGGATTAACCTGTACTTCAGAGGACAATGGACCTCCACAGTACCGTAGCCAGGGGGATGCTTGGTATGTTCAGCATCCTCTAAAAGTGAACTTTAAGGTAAAATAGCATCCCCTAGTTCATGATCGTCTGTCCTAGAGTTTTGATATGTGTCAGAGCATTTCTCAAACTTGCTGAATACCCTGCTCCATATATCTTTTTCAAGATATCAAATCTATAAACCTAAATTTGATATCTTTTCCAAGATATCAAATCTACAAACCTAAATTTGATATCTTTTCCAGCCACAGCCTGATCGACCTGGGCGACGACAGCTTTACCCGGGGTCGGCCGCATCCCATGATCGACCCCTCGGTGCGCGACGCTCCCCTGCGGGACGCGCTGAGCGACCCCGAGACCGCCGTGGTGCTGCTGGACAACGTGATCGGCTTCGGCGCCGCGGAGGATCCGGCGGGTCATCTGGCCGACTCCTTGAAACGTCATACCTGCAGGTCGCCGCTGGTGGTGGCCTCGGTCACCGGAACCGAGGGCGATCCTCAAGGGCGATCCGCCCAGATCGCCACGCTGCGGGCGGCCGGCGTGCTGGTGGCGGACTGCAACGCCGACGCGGCCGCGTTGGCCTTGGCCTGCGTGCGGCGCTCCGCAGGAGAGCCCGGGTCATGACCGGCGACGCGCTTCCCGACCGTCTGCTGATCGCAATTGGCGGGAACGCGACCCATCCCGAGGACATCGAAGGCACCTCGGCGGAACAGAAAGCGCTGGCGACGCGCACGGCCGAGGCTCTGCTGCCGCTCGCCAAGCTGGACAACGAGCTGATCATCACCCATGGCAACGGGCCGGTGGTCGGCAAGATCCTCATGCGCCAAGCCCTGACCCGCGAGCGCATCGTGCCCATGCCCCTGGACATCTGTGTCGCCCATAGCCAGGGCGGCATCGCCTATCTGCTGGTGCAGGCCCTGGAGAACGCGCTACGCCGTGCCGACAACGGCCGCCATGTGGCCTGCCTGCTGACCCAGGTGGAGGTGGATCCCGAGGACACCGCTTTCGACGATCCGACGAAACCGATCGGCCCGTTCTTCGAGGAGGCGGAGGCCAAGGCGCTGGAAGCGGAGTTGAAGTGGATCATGAAGGAGGAGCCCGGGCGCGGCTGGCGCCATGTGGTCCCCTCGCCGAAACCGCGCCACGTCTGCGACATCTCGCTGGTCCAGGTGCTGGCGCGCCGCGGTACCGTCGTGATCGCCGGCGGCGGCGGTGGCATTCCGGTGATCCGAGGCCCCAAGGGCGTGCGCCACGGAGTCGCGGCCGTGATCGACAAGGACCTAACCTCCGCGCACATGGCCAACGTGCTGGGCATTCCGGTCATGATGATCCTGACCGCGGTGCCCAAGGTCGCAATCCACTTCGGCGGTCCGGAAGAGCGCTCGCTCGACCGGGTCAAGCTTCGGGAATTGAGGGCTTATCACGCCGAGGGGCACTTTCCACCGGGCAGCATGGGCCCAAAGATCGAAGCGGCGATGCGGTTCCTGGACGGTGGCGGCGAGAAGGTGATCATCGCCCACCTGGAGCAGGCGATGGCAGCGCTGCGCGGCGAAACCGGAACTCACGTCCTTCCCGACGATGCCTGAGCAGCAGAGATTTCATCTGCACCGCTGCGGCCCGATCGCGGCACGGCGGCTGGCGCTGGGCGGCAGCGGTCAGGTCACCGCCGTCTTCGACCGGACGGTCAGTGCCGCCAGCGGTAGCAAATTAGGGATCTTCATCGACAACGTCTTGATCGGTGATGCCACGCTCGGTGCATTTGGTGCCAACGCCACCCGCCAAGGATCCGTTTCCTGGACCGTACCCGCAGCAGGCACGTTCAGCCTGAGGGGTCGGGCCGATCGGACCGGTCTGGTTACGGAGAGTAATGAGGGCAACAACAACCGCACCGAGAGTTTCACGATCACACAACCCAAACCCGATTTAGTGGTGCTGGATATTTGGACTCAGCCCGCTTCCCCGGTCCAGGGCGCAACCACGCAATGGTTTGCCAGAATCGAGAATCAGGGTACTGAAGACCTTCAAGCGGGCACTGATATCGGCATCTATGTAGATGGAACGCACCGAGGCGATATTGCCGTGGGCGCCCTCACCATTAATCAGACCTTTGAAGGGTCGATTTCCTGGACACCCACCAGCTCCGGCACATTCAATTTCGAAGCTCGCGCAGACGACAACGATGAAGCGGATGAGCTTGACGAAACCAATAACAACCGCAGTGAATCGATCACGGTTCAAGACGAACCTCGGCCGGATTTAATCGTGGAAGACGTTTGGATTTCACCCAGTTCACCAACTGCGGGTCAATCGGTGAGTTGGTTTGCCCGTGTTCGCAACCAAGGCAATGCCACCGCCCCATCGGGAAGCCGAACCGGCGTTTTCATCAATAACGTTTTGCGGGGCGATATTACCCTAGGAACCCTTGCAGCGAACGCAACACAGCAAGGCAGTATCACTTGGACACCGGCCAGCGAAGGTGATTATGTGTTCCGCGCAGTTGCTGATCGCCAAGGAACCGTGACCGAAACAGATGAAACCAATAATCAATTATCGGAAACCTTCACCGTCGGTCCCACTCCCCCCGAACCGGACTTGGTCGTCACCCATTTGGACATTTCGCCGACGGATCCGGCACCTGGCAGTACAGTCACCGCCACAATCGTCATCAAGAACGAAGGTCCGGTCGCCACACCCAATGATTTGGCGTTTCGGACCGGCTTGCAGTTAGACGGAAGCTTGGTTGGCTCGTTCATTTTCGTCGTGCTTGAAGGCGGTTCAGAACCCATCGACCGCTTCCACCTCAATCCCAATGAATCCTTCACCAAAAACTTGACGTTGACCTGGCCCACCAGCGGCAACACCCACAGTTTACTCGCAACGGTGGACGACCAAAATGTAGTTAGCGAATCTGAGGAATCCAACAATACCCGCAACCTGACCGTAACCACCTTCCCCGACCTCATCGTCGAGGACGTGTGGATCTCGCCCAGCAACCCTCTTCCCGGTGATGAAATCCAGCTCCATGGCCGTGTCAGAAATGCAGGCAATGGCAGTGCCGCCAGCGGTAGCAAATTAGGGATCTTCATCGACAACGTCTTGATCGGTGATGCCACGCTCGGTGCATTTGGGTTTCCCCACCAAAGTAAACTTTTATTTTATAAAAAAGGTTTTCACAAGGCATAAATTTATACATCGTCATTTTCATCTTAAACTCTCGATCTGTATCGATCCAAAATAAGTTGCATTGTTTCAAGTAGATTGTATACACCAAATTCGAATCTGCGAAATCCGTTGCCCCTATGCTCTAGTGTTTACAAATTCATGTAGAGCTTTACATGTGATGCCTAAATTTGCTATTGCAGTTGGAAGAGAGTGGCTTTCTCCAAAGTTATTTACGACATCTAATAGATTCAAATTGGGCAATACCTTTTGAACTGTTGATTATCACAAGTCTCTCCGTTATACAACCCTGATGATGTAAGCAATCCTCCCCTTCCGATGCATAGCGCCCTTTGTGGGAACCACTGCTTAAACTTTATCAAGAATTTAGTGGATTTTTGACTGTGTCCATGCTATCAGAAGTAACTTTTAGTCTCATAGCATTTGTGTAGTTCATTCTTCACCACTTCACATGTGTGACAGAGGTGATAATATTCTATTAGTGGATTAAAGAGACAGTAGGCTCACAACTAATACAAAATTTATTGACGTTATAACTATGATATACCTCAAAGATAATATTGCATTGATTGTCCCAGTTTCTTAATCCAAATGCCCCCGGAAAGTAAGTGAGTCCCCCTCCCATGAAGAAAATAATAAAGGAAACAGAACAACACAGACGCAGCAGACAAAAATCCGTACCTTGTTCTTGAGGTCTTAACTTTCTTTGTCGATGAGGGTGTCGTCAGCGGTAAAGCGTCCTTTGTGCGACTTAAGAAGTACGGTTGTATAAGAGCACGCAGGCTCTGTGACAAAGTGTTTCCCATTTTCTTCTCATAAGAACTTGCATCCTTTTGTCTTGCCTGCGTAGATAAGAATAGAAATTCGAGAAGAGCGCTTGTCAGATGAAATTACATATCAAGAATAAGTTGTGATTTAATCAAAATGGCCCCGGACAGGGTAACAGTAGTCTCTGACACTGATTTCCATCAAATATCCGTAAGCAGGATGTATGGGTGAGTCGATACCAGATTTGTGGGCTTTACAATCAGGTCTTACAATCAATGTCCATGGCAAGTACCAACTATCATCCTTAAACTTTGCAGGATAGTACTACTACTTGTATCATTGTGTGCGAGCATCTTTCATGTATGCCCAGAAATTTGGTAAATTTTTTGCATTACTGTGTAATTGACCAAGAAAATGATAGTAATAACATTCCCTTCCATAATCATGGCATTTTTGGCATTTTTGGCATTTTTGGCATTTTGCCGGTTGCACACACACTCGTGCATTCATGTTTCAGTACCCACGGTATAGAAAGAAACATCTCCAAGTGTGGACTCCTTAACAGGTAGTCCAGATCTGTAAGCTTTGTCAACCCACTACGACAGGAACACCATTGGCATGGTCGTTTGTTGTTCTCGTCTAATTTACGTAAGTAGTTGTTACATTGCGATAGCAATCAGGGGGCATTAAGTGTAACAACAACCCCCTCCTGCAAATATCAACGCCCACATGTGAATGGGAATTGACCCATCCCTGACCTAGACATAATTTTTTAAAAATGCTTGACCCCTCTGCCTGGGGGGGGGGGGTGCAATCTATGTTAAGGTGTACAGTCTTTCAGCTTGAGAAGAAGAAAACATATAATTTCAGATATGACACTTGCATCTTCTTTGAAATACTTTTAAAGGCAAATAATTTGCTAATGCAATCTGAAAAAGAAATATAATACTATGATCAATAATAAATTTTGTTGCTTGTAAAATAACTATGTCAGTTCCTATATTGAAATGAACCTTTGGCTACACAAATTGAAGTTCTACAAATTGTTTTGACCTTTCCTTGAGTCATTATTAGTAAAATTTAACCAAGGATATGTACACAAAGCATAATGACAAACACCCTCTTTATCTAAATGCAGGTTAAATCCTTATGGAAAAAAATGAGAAAAAGAAGAAATCCACCAAGAAAAAGATACCTAAAGAAATATTCTCCTAGGATAAATCCCCAAAGAACAAATCTATGCATGTAGTTGCTAGGTAAAAATCCTCCTGAACATGTACAATTTTAAAAGGCATGAGATACCTTCCTTAGTAAAACAAATAATACTGGTTGGTATGAAATAACAACTGTTTTTAGGAGTACTTCATTAAATAATATCCGACAAGAAGTTACTTGTGTGAGATTCTTTAGTTGCTATCTCTCAGGTGGGCTCTACAGCAGAGTAGCAGAGCCCATACTAATGGAGGCTACTTCCCAATAGGGTAACAAATTAGATGTACTCCAAGGTGGATGCAATCATTGAAATGTGTCACACATTTTTTGCTGGCACTGCCATTTAACACATTAGTATGAGTACCACTATCTGCACAATATGCTGTGTCAGTAGTTTCACTGCAGCCTAACCAAGCTGAAATGGAATCTGTTGCCACTTTGCTCAATCTTTCCATCCTACTATGAAAATGTATGCCCACAAGACAGTTGTGTGTTGTTACCAATTTTACCACTGAAATGACCTGTATAGCATAGGCTGCAAAAAACCTACAAGAACTCTACAAATAATCAATACCACACAACAGGAACTTATATGTTAAGGTTAGTAGGATTAATATTAGCAAATCAACTAGCAAGAAAATTGGTGTCACAAGTGAGTTCATGAAATTATGATTGCTGTCTTTATACTTGGCTGGTGATGACAAGATTATGAAACGATATTTTACATTTTCTATTCCTTTGAAAAACTTTATTTAACAGAAATTACAATAGCCAGACACTATTGTGTACTCATAAAATACACTTTGCAGCAGCAGCATCATTGAAGCTTTTTGAAAAAAATAAATTTGAAGAACAATATGTACATACATATAACATGAGATTTTGGCTGCTCAATACCATCCCTTGAAATCTTATGGATGCAATTTTGTACTTTGAGAAGGTGATGGAGAACTTTAAGGATATATAAAGAGTAAAGCATTGTAAGTCACAGAGGCCCATGGCACTGTATATTTGTAGGGCAGGGGCTATCAGAGTAATGGAGAAGGCCAGTGTTTGGGCAGCTCATGGCATAATTTGCAAGATATAATGAGCTCTAATAGCAACAGAAATTTGCACTTAAAATAAAGGTACTCAAGTGATCTGCACAGAGAACGAGAAGAGACGAGAAGAGACCTTAGGTACCGCATTTTAACAGGCTGTGAAGAAACATACCCAAAATTTGAGTTAGGATAGGTGATGCATATAGATCTATCAGTAAATTTGGTGGTGGAAAATATAATATATTCTGAGAGAAACCCGTGTCTACCTTTATGGTTGATGCTCAGTTGACGAAAAAATGCTAACTTTTGCTTTTTTGAGATTAAGAAGTTGAGGTATGTTGATTACAAATATTTAACATGTAAAACACTATTAAAGGAAATCCACGCAAACAAGATCACAATATGGAAAACAAGATGTACACAGTTGGAAAGATTGAAGGGAGGCAAGAGTAGTAGTATGCGTTTTGGCATAATGAATAGTTTTATGAACCAAACTAAGTTAAGCATTTCTCTATTTTATTGTTTCAATGAGGCACCGCCATGGTTGGTGGCCAAGGAAAAATTTTGAAAATTGGCAGTTCTAGATGGCCAGAAAATGTCACCACCCATTTGTTGAATAAATGCACTCCCCACCATCTGCCTTTCCCCCACCATTTCAATACAAATTTGACATCCCTCCTGAGCTGAAAATTTTATTCCCTCCCAATGTCCTGGGGGAGGGGGGAGGACACTATGTTATATCAGGCAAGGAAAACAGGATCTTCTGTTATTTAAATACCAATGTGTCAGTCTCATATTCAGTGTTTCAAATATCTAAATTTGAACAAAGTAAAGTTCGAGCATAATTGAGTAGCTGGTGGAATCAGTTGTCTGGATTTCTTGGGTGAAGTATAACCATCGCATTAAGTGTTTTCAAGCTTGATATTATGATGTTTGTTTAATTTGATGCAATAAATAAACTCCTTTACAGTTAGGTACGGGAGAATAATTTAAATATTGTGCCCACTGATCATCAAGGATCTATGATTGGGAGACTGTACATAAAAGTGTACATTACACACATGAAATGAGGCGACTTTGGATGCCAATATTTGTGAAACCATACCAGGGCCAGCAATGTAAGCGAGGAAGGGGGCACAATGCTGGTGGAGTTTTGAAGGCGCTGCAAACAAAAAATTGTATTTCAGTACATTCTAAAGGCCATATTTTGATATCTGAAGGTGTTGAAATATCTTGTGCAGAGGCATACAATATCAATGCCATTATACAGAAATAACAATGTTTGAACAAATTGGTTTTAGTGATAAACCCAAAGATATTATGCAATAATGTGGACTTGAAACTTTTTGCCAAGTCCGCTTCCGAACATATGCCGTGTTATATGTTATGCATCATTAGACAGTGCACAGGAATGACAAAGAATTTCAAACGAGCTTGCAAAACAAAGTCCCTCTGTTGACACACCTTTACTAATTTGATTGCATTGGCTACTAGTGTCTTAAGAAGGAAATGCAATTGTACGTGGTACAAAAATTCAAGTAGTATCTTTATAAAAAACTATACATAACTTAAATTCAATGAGCCTTTTTGGAGTACATGCTAGATGAATAACACTGGGAAACAAATTTTGATGAAAAATTTGTTGCAGGTGATTTTTTAACTGAATCTAGATATTTTGTCGACGCTGATTTCATATCTGAAATCCGGTTTTCCCTGCATGTTCTATATTTTATGCATCTTGAAACTTGCAATTTTGTGATTGTTTACACTTTATTCCATTTACTGTATGAGGCATTAGGCGCTGGTTTGGTCATGACCTTGGAGAATCGAAATGAAATTTTATTTTCTCAGATAAATATAAGCCCTGAATGTGTTTTTAGAGGTGTTTCTAATTTAAGCGTTTTTTAATTTCGGGATTATAGTTTGAACCAAAAATTATCTATAACCTCAGATTTAGACCTCACGAGGTCAGAAACTTTGTCTTCGTATAGGAAACGTAAATTGGTACCTATCGTATCCTGATATATTTTGTATGTTTTGGTCTGTTGTATGACAAAGGTACAAAATGACACTATTGGTGAACCATAAAAGTCTATTCTGGCGTCTATCTTTGTGACCCAGACAATAAATGGGCTCTCCATTCTGGATATCATAATTCTGAGGATATGCTTTATACCTGGATTAACGAAAACGAAAGAGACTACCTTTAGGAGTTCCCATGGTTTGGCAAAGATCTAAGGATCACGTTTATGGCAGTTACTTCTGGGTGGTCAATACAAATGGTGCTAGCAAGAATAACCGCGTGAAGATCTCTACTTCTTAATACATCATTAGCAGAACAACCTATCTTGCACTTTTGGGACCTCCCAGTTCCTGTCTTTGAGAGCTTTTGCTCGTCTGAAAAAGAAAGGCCAAATAGACCGCTGCTCGTCTGCCTTCTTTGGAAATCTTCCCACCTGGTACCAGCCATCAGTCCCTTGGCAGCTTATCCAAGCGGAATTGAGTGACTCAGTGCAACATTTAAGGCTCTCCAAAAAGTATCTGGGTTACTAGCCTCCAGATTAGAGGTAAAAAGAATTTACTTAATCACTTCACAAAAAGACTCATATTTCTGAAAGTTTACAGTCAATATCCTAGGTCTCTTGAAGAAATTAGATGTTACCTCATCTACTTCAGCGGAGTGGAGTATATTTCTCGAGTGTAGGCGTCCAACGTTTAGGAAAAGAAGGACCAGTAAATGCTGTAGCTCTAGAATGTTAACCGAAGTATTTAGTTTGACCAAGAGGGTCTTTCAACAGTTCACCAAGGCATGGCTAAGGAAAGTCAGTGCCATAGAAACGATGCAAATAGGTTGCTTTATGAGTAAAAATTTTCTACCAGTTTTATTAATGTAAGGTAAAATGCGTGATCCTTACAAGATAACCAAAATTTACATAGAAATTATTGGAGAGGAAGTTTGCTATGCCCCTGCAGTCCCGTGCAGCAACATACCAAGCCACAGTATCAACACTTGTCACTGTGCTGAATCTTCTAGATAAAACTATAATCCGCAACACTATGAATAATGAATGAAAACTGACCACAGCGTTATGAAATTGTACAAGTAATAATCCAGAATGATGAAAAGCTAACCTTAGATGAGTTTGTAAACGACTAACTGTCATTTTCAATTGACAATCTAGGTCTCATTGTGGTACCTGTGGCCAATTCTGTGACACTATTTACAGCTTTAAAAAGTGACAAAGAAACAGCTGTTACCTGTTACAAGGAAAATGATTTTTGATACTTATATACCACAATCAATTTGATAATGCAGCTAGTATACACAAATGTACTCGTTAGGCTTAAAAGTGTAGATGGAGGTACATTTTACTCTTTAGTATGCCTTTGACAAGACCTTTCGTATTCAATAACAGACGTAGGTACTGGAACATTAGCGCAAGGTCCAATTCCACTCCGAAAAGCTTAGTTAGAAGGGCAGCACGATCAGTTACTTCTTCATACGTTTAAGGTTTTAAACGGCAATGTCAAACGAGCTGACATAACGTAACGGTTTAGCTTTAATTTTGTGACTTGTGAATGACGTCAGGGTCCTTATGATCGGTACTTGAGCAATATGGCAGACACCTATCCTCTTGAGCCCAGATCACGCTATTGATTTTGCTTCTGCCGATGACGTACCCAACTCTCATTTCAAAGATCCAGTCTGCTTTCAATTTACTTGGATATTTTGTGACTTCATTTGACAGTTTTACCAAAATATGCTATCAATTTATCTTAAACCGAAGTGATGGATATTTCATATATCTTTTACACTCCTTAAGCAGCAGTGCTCCCTCTATTCCTTTGTGCTAACCTCCGCAAGACCAACGATACATTGTTTCTGTCAGTATGTATTATCGATGGTGTAACGTTTTTACACTTACACACATATCGCTTTCTTTGTTCACCCGAGGTTCACAGTAGAGACGACTTTAGAAAACAGCTCTTAATGCAAGTCACGATTTTTTTATGCAATACGCCTGTTTGGAGTATTGTCTCAAAGCCCTAGAAGCAGTTTATATCACCTTTGCAAAGACTTCTTGTTAACTTTCAGTCACCAAATCAAACTCTTACGTTACGTTACGTTACGACGAGCTAGTTATTCCCCATATCTCCAACACTAGTATATGCGTACCCCATTTTGTTATCCTTATGTCTGCACAAATTTGCATTTTTCCCATCATGTCCATAATGACTTTGAGAATATTCTGAAGTAATAGATGTAGAGATATTTTAGCCAAAAGTCTACCACAAGTGACTCCCTTACCAAAGGAGTTATTCAAGTATTATGTCAATACAAAGGGAAGAGAAGGGCCCAGCAATGTATCATTTGAGGCAAGAGGGTAATATGACATGCAAAATGTGATAGAAACTATTGTGTTGTTGTCGAAGAAGAATTACAATTACAAACATTTTACAAGCCTAAAGGTGGCTTTATGATAAGATGGAACTTTTTAAGGAGTAGCCCAAAGCACTCTTATAAGGTACATCTCTAGTAAGGCTGTGATTAGGTTTCCTGCATTAGAAAGAATAGCAATTTTTGTTATAGTTTCTCTCCATGTCATACTTTCAGTTTTCAGAAAACACAATACTATTTTCATGTCAAAGTTTAGAATGTGTTGTTCTTCTTCTTTTTGCGTATGTTTTGTTTCCCACCATTTCTAGTCACCTCTTCTGATCCTTGCACACTTCCTCCAGTTCTTCCAGCGTATCCACATGTTTCTTGAATATTATGTCCACACCATTGTTTGCCAGAGTTTTTCTTACGTACTTCAACCATGTACCATCACAGTCTTTTCACAACTCAAACAAATTCTTGAAGGTGCTCCTTTCTGGTTTACTTGAGTCTAGTCTGAGTAGGTATCCCTACCATTTCATTGCTCTAAGCTTTATATTGGTGCTCCAACACTCTCTTGTTGTGTTCTCTTTTGTAGAGACATTGGATATCTTTTTTGGCCAGGTCATAAGAAGGGGTCTCAAAAGCATTTTTCTTTGAATGCAATCAACTTTGTTACAGTCTTTTTGCAGTCATATTCCATAACTTGATCACTAATATACAGAAAAATGCTACCAATGTAGCCATTGAGCACACAGACTTTCATTTCAAGGCTGACTAATTTGCTTTTGAAGATTTTCTCAAACTTGTTGAATGATGATACTGCTAGCCCATGCTGTCTATTGGAATCACTTGCTGTATCAAGAAGAATTTTGCATTTCTTCCATTTGTCATCTCCATTTTTGGATATCTCAGATTCTTTAGTTTGGGTGTTATTTACAATCAGGTCATTGTCCATTAGCACGGCTGGTACAAGCATTGTCACTTGCTTTATTTTTGGCTTCCATGTTCTTATAAAATTAATGTCATCAGAGTACTTAGGGTCAATTTCAATTCCATGTGTATCTTTATTCAACATCCCATCTAGTTCTAACCACAGAGTAGCATCGATGCCTCCCTTATCAATCCAACAAGGAAATGGTTTGAATAACTTCGCAAGATAACTTATGAACAGGATGGCTGACAAACAGTACCCCTGACACTAAAATATAACCAAAAGA
The DNA here is from genome assembly GCA_010016025.2 of Alatinidae sp. Z8VKAUB7J3. Lineage (NCBI taxonomy): Eukaryota > Metazoa > Cnidaria > Cubozoa > Carybdeida > Alatinidae > Alatinidae sp. Z8VKAUB7J3. Next base: position 67,515,337 of record JAAAKM020073195.1, on the reverse strand, counting down.
AGCAGTTAAATTGTGATTTGTATTGATGAGTATCACTCATTAGACCCTTTTAAATTCATGTAAAGTGCACTTCCGCATCTTAAAGGATATGAAGATTTAGTGATCTGGAGCTAATTTATGTTGCACAACAGGAAGTCATCAGAGAGCAAAAGGTTGTCTATCACTGCCGTAGACCACTAATGAAACCTTCTAGCCTGGAAATACATGCATATCAATGTCAGTACATATGTCACTTCGTTGTAAAGAAAGGGTGAATAGTTGTGTTGTGCAAGCTGATTGATTGCTGATTCATAGCATGAGGCCTCCTCTTTCCTCTCCAAATGAAAGATTAAAAACACGTAAGGGCATAATTACCAATAGCAAGCCCACATTTGCCCAGATCCCTCAGGTTAAAGTGGCCCGCAGACGTGCAATAATATTGACAGTAATACTGATGAAAGCGTAAATTGACAACATTATTGATGGTCTGTGGGCGATGGTTGAAGCATTGCACAGTATCTTGATGAAATTAAAATCCATTGATATTTATTGATGGTCCGTTGATAATTTTGAATTGTTTGCACCAGGAAGATGTTCATAGAATTGGGATTTGTGAAAGGATGCCTGTGATTTGCAGCACGTGATGATATTGGCTCTATATTTTAGTCTTTCCTTTGAAGTTCCGAGGATAGCTGTTCCGTAGACGAGGAAGGGCACTAGTGAAATGAGCCAGTATTGTCAATAAAAGTGAATCGTCTGTGGGAGACCAGAAATTTCATCAATAAAAGTCTGTCCTCATGACTGTCAATTTTCATTGAGCGTCTGTGGGCCGCTTAGTACTTGTCCCTCTAAATATATATGTTTATAAAATTTCTTTGTATGTTTACAAATCATAAAAATACAGAGATTTGTAATGGATCATGATACAATCAAGACATTTAGGTAATTTTTGTAGGGTGTAGGTGCATCATACGTCATGTATCGATAGTGTGTCAGTAGTAACTTTCGTTTTCTTGTCAAACAACAATCATAGGAAATGATAGTTTATTTTAATTGTTAGCAATTATTGTTTCGTCGGATATTTAAAATGCTGGAATGGATATGAAGATATGCTGTCTTTGTTTTCAATATAATCTGCTGGCAGTCGTGAAGCTTATTACATTATTTTTTATATTATTAAACTTTCTCTTGGCGCCCGATGTTAATATTTTGTGAAGGTGATATGAAATAGGATTGAAAACAGAAATTTCGAGCGACACTGTTTCTTTGGCGTACAGTTTACATACTGACGTGGTTGCAATACTTGGCCAAGACCCAAAACAATCCTTTCCTGTAATCACGAAGGATAATTTGTGCATACGTTTAAAACGTCAGGGAGCATAGGGTAGTATAGAGAAATTGTTCTTGATCAGCCAAGACGGAAAAAGAAAGTTTTAACCAGTTAGAACTAGTCATAGGCTGTTCAAATAAATACGCTTGACAAAGTGACTTGGTTTTGCTGCAAATTATGTAAATATGCCACAGTAAGTGTTGTTTTGGGGCCCAGTTGTAGCAGCAATGAAGTCATATTTTGATAAGGGTAAAAACTTTGGTTTAAAGCAAGTCTGTAGCTGGAACTTCCAGATCCCTTTCAACGGACTCTGATATTGCACACTAACTTTGCAGTTACTGCTGTGGTTTCTGTTAGTCCGTTTAAGAACACCACTGAAAACAGACACATGTCCTTACTGCGGAGTCTTGCTCTGCCAATCAGCTATGGCAATTCAAAGGATAAATGATTTGTTCCGTTCAGTTGTATTTAAAATGGTTCGTGGTATTTGGAAAGTTCTGGCGAAGTTTCATGACAAATGTGTTTGATATTATTATTTTTCATCGCTCTTCAGAAGCTACATCTGTAACACTAAATAAGATATTTAAGGTTATAAGTCAACAACGATGAAACAGTGTTAAAAGTGAGGGGGGGTTTTATCAGGCGATATTAGCGCCAAATGCCTTCCTTTCGCTACGGGCCTGACGCACATCAGCGCTAGCAATCGTAGTTGTTAGTCATAGTTTTTCCATTGATCATATTCAACGTCATATACCATACAATGGTTGGCTGACTTTTAATCACACGACGATTCATCATGCGACAAATCATCACCTGAAGATGACACCAAGGTGTTTTCGCCAACTTTGGTGAAACGACATTTTAACATATTTAAAAGCAATGCAGTATTTGGCCTGCAAGTAGATGTTGTTGTAATCTGATGGAATAAATAAATAAATTCAGGTGATGAATAGTCGCATGATGAATTGTCTTTGTGATGAATTGTCGCTGTGAGAAATTTTCACATGATGGATTGTCGAAGTGATGTATTGACGCGTGATCAATCGTCGCTTGATGAATTGTCGCGTGATGAAAAGTGGTAGCACCCATACAACATGTCAAAAAAGTTAGTATTCCCCAGAAAGTGATAAGTTAAGTCTTGAAATAGCCACTACCAATGAACGTAATATATCGAAGACATATTTACCAAATACCAACCACTTGGCGTATTAATCAAACGCCTCTTTCCAGTTTTTATACCAAAATGTCTCCAACTTTTCCAAAAATGATTTCCTCTTTATAAGCAATAGGTATTTATAATTACTTCAGACGTTAAGAAAGAGAAAAAATGTAATACACCTCGCTCTGATAAATTTTGAGATGACAACCCATGTTTTATTTCTATCATGACAGCATCGCCTATAGAAGCTTTACATCTTCACGTTCACTTATGATTTCGTCGTAAACACATCAAGCCATGTTAGCTTATTTCAAATGTATGTATTTTTCTATCCATGGTCGAAAGCTTGTGATTCTTGCAAAGACAGTGTATGCTTCCTCAGTACTACATTTTGATGAGAGAATTATATGTAATTGCAATGTGTCTGCTGAGAATATGTATATGTTTGGCACTGATGAAGGCTCAAAGTCGAAATATAATAAATATTAATTAATTAATTTCCCCGTACGCACAGACTGGAGGAGAATTCGCGAAAAATTTTCATTCCTAATCATTTCATCGACAATGGACTTTATTAAAAGTTCAGTTTTCTCGGTGGGAAAAACTGGTATTATTGACATTATCATTCTTTAGTTGAATTATTATGCTGATTCGCCTTGCCATCCTCATAGAGCCTTACCTACCTCACCCTGTAAAGCATCCTTGTTATAACAACAGACTGTTTAGTTCAAAACGTGTTTATCATTCACTGCTAATCTCCTTCATGTCATTAAATACATTCTGATCTTGTTGTAAAATTATGAACAAACGTGTCGCAAATTTGGTAACAAATGCATCACAGCATATTACAAATTGTAGAACTATAGAGCATGTCATAAACTACGTTGTAAGGTTTATGATAATCAAGAAAAAGAAAGTAAAGACCCAGGTAACACTGATGTCCTTGACGCCACAAACTTTGTGCTTAGTTATCAACAAATAAGTCATCAATGATCCGTGAAACCCAATCCGCTTTTATAGACTAAGGTCAATATTCCCGTCGTCTGCTTCCCCTGCGAATTTCTGGCCAAGTGTTTTCACATGGACGTTTAACATTTAACGAATAACAATGCTTCTTAGTTTCAAACAGAGAATGGTTTTGTGGTTAGCTAAAGTATACAATATCATCGACATTATCATTATCGTCATCGTTTTCATCGTCATCATCGGTGAGACATTATGCAAAATTATCTTTTCACGCCAGTCAATTTTTGTTAAGATTACGCAACTACCTTAGCATCAACATGGTAAGTCATTTCAGGTTTTGAAAATTCCCAAAGTACTGGCTATTTCAATAGTTCATTTGCATCCGCAGCACCTAAACTATGGAATTCTTTGCCAAGTTACACGCATACAAAATCTATTGACAATTTTAAGGTACTATTAAAGACAAATATTTTTAAGGTAGCATTTTATCAATAGTTTTTTAGCATTACATGCCTCACTTATATTGATATTTACTGAGATATTTAAATGTGCAGATTAATTTCTTAGATGTTCATAACATACTAGCCGTTATTAATATCCTGTATCAAGTATTTTCTTAGTGTTTTTATCTTGTAATGCGCAGGTGAGAATCCCACCATGAAACCTGGCGCAGTATAAATGTAAAATATTATTATTATTATTATTATTATAATTATAATTTTTTTTAGAAATAATATATTATTTCTCATATTAGGAATATGAGAATCAGCTTCTTCTATACGCATTTAGTGCGTGGTGCTCCTGGAGTAGAATATCCATCAGAGTCGACACATGTCAATCATTTGGTACAGTTAAGTCACGCACATTATCGAAAACTTCACTCCGGATGATTGTTGTGACATGTGTCTCTCGAAAACGTTTAGCAAAGGTAATCCTCAACATTACTCAAATTACTCAACACTTTATTCATACATATATTTTCAAATGTTCAACAGAATCACCATGTTTTGTTTGAGTTGTCAGTCGTGCCTCCGCTCTGTAGTGCTGCCCTACTTCTCCAGACCCTTTTTTCATAAAAAGACACATGAGAAATTGTGCGGTTCACTTCGCAATGCAACACAGTATTACCATGCGCATTTAGGTGAAGATATTCTCAAAACTACTCTACATTAAGTAATTGCATGTTGCTGTTTGTTTCTACTGCCTCTCCTTTTTCAATTTTTTTTCTGTTAAGAAGGGGATTCTGATCATTGCTTTACTTCACGTATTTGATAATCCTTTCAAAACATTATGTTGACACAATGTAAACAGTTTATTTTAAAAATTGCATTTTTGTTCCATTTTGTTTAGGTGGTTTTTGCGGGCGTGCCTTGGAACTGTCAATGTGTCTCTGTATTGGGACAAGTGAGTTTTATATCTTCATTTAACATTAAATACGCATATGCATTGTATGACGGTATAACAATGCGTGTATTTCTTCAGGTCAGTAGAACATAGAGCTTCGTTGAAGGTCTCTGTATACTTAATGAAGGTGGTCATGGCTACAAGAATCTACTGCAGGTTGCTTAATGGACCTCAAATTATATTAAAGTCATTTGAAATCTTCCAAATGACGAGATGCGCAAGAGCATTTTATATCCAAGCATTAGTAATATCTGTCTGTCAGCCAATTGTAGTGAATATATATACTAGTTTAAGTGCTCATTTCAATTTAATGTTTATTTTGAGGAGGGGTTTCTTCAGGTGGTGATTCCATTAATCAACAGTTTCTCTTTATAAGGCTGCATACACATGTAAACAATATATTCAAATCTGTGGAAATATACTTTTAAAATCTACTACATTAATTTTTTGAAAACTATTTGCGCGACTTTAAGAGAGGAAAGAGTTTCCAGATGACGTAAAGGAAGTGCATAATATTATAATACAAAATATGTTAAGATATATTTAAAAGTCTCCGAAATATCATTAAATCATATTTTGTCATTGCTTATTAAAGTAATTAGGTGTATAGTAAACAATTGCGCTTTCCATGAAACTGATTAGTGTGGAGAAAGTTCGTTAAACTGTACCACTCCTGAAATGTTGCTGAAATTGTATCAATATTAAGCTTCCGTTAATAAATGAGTTAAGTGTTCTATCATGTATCAATATCAAGCTTAGAAAAAAGTGCAAGATACGTCAAGATATTAGTGTTTGCTTGCTTGCCATGAAAGGAAATCTTCACTTCAATCTCGTGAACCAAAGACAGCTGATAGATCTCATGTGCAACAATGCAGATTTTGATACTATTTATACAAAATTTTGTTAAGTATATGATGATGATGATGATGATGATGATGATGATGATGATGATGATGATGATGATGATGATGATGGTGATGATGATGATATTGATAAAAACGGTTGACTGTTGTCTTATTGGTGCACTTGGATATATACCGAGGGGCCTTTACCTAAAATCATAATAGTGTGTCGTCAAAACTGCTGCTTCTTCTAAGATTACACCTTATCCTTAGGCTCCCTTTACCCCTCGCATCCGTTTGTCAACATTAACTGATGCCATATCTAAGTGCAAGGAGTGGTGAACCCATTTCCCACGTAATATTTTGGAGAACGTTCTCCTCCCGCAAACCTTCTCCCCTCGGTAGCAAAATCTGTCCACAACAGACTAATAAAAAGTCGTTTAAGATGTCAATATATCGTTGAAAAAATCGTTCAAACTGTAACGATTTTTTATAATGGAGCTGAGTTTAGTTTTATCCGCATTTACAATCTGCTCAGCAAATCGCTCTGAAAATATATTTCCCCATAATTCATAGCTTCACTTATCTATGTGTATTTCTTTTGATTTTGAATGGTACCATTGGGGATCGCCTGCACGTGGGAGAGTAAAAGGCATGCCTGCATTGAAGCAGGATACATTCTAAACAGCTATTTAATAAAAATTAATTGCCCAAGAAGTTCCCATCGGCAAATTAAGCTAATATTAAATAGTTTGGTGCGCTCATTATCGTAACTGGACTGTAATACGTAACAGCGGACCAAGAGTACTGGTCTTGCAGTGAAGGAAGATCGATCCGTGTTGGATTAGAAACAGTTTGCCGAAGTCTGCTTAATCTTTTTTTATTGTTGGGTCAGTGAAGTGAGTACTATTAATGCTGGAGTAAGTGGTCGGATTTGATAATACTGGGATAAGAGTGGCATGCACCGTTACTATACATTTGATAGTGGCTAACGAAAATAGTCGGTCGTGTTTGCCACGCACCGCTGTCGGCCATCTTCTTTGGCTTCTTCTTGCTCCTCCTCCTCCTCCTCCTCCTCATCTTCTTCTTCTGCCGCTGCTAACATCCTATATGCCGTAAGTGACGTTAATTCATCTAAGACTAACAGGAAAGCCTTATAAGGTGAGATTTAATAGTATTCTTATATCTGATTAACATGATACAGTTATTGACAGCAGGCACTGGTCCTTGTGTACCAACAAACGGATTTCTGTCTAGAATCGTAAAGCTTTGAATTTCAAACGTTTCCATTTCTGCACCCTTTGATGAATTTCACGACATTAACAGTTATAAGTACATAAGTTAATAACTTTTTTGAACACTATCGCTTCTCCTATAACTCTCATAATGACATAATTTCTTTTCATTTTCTTACAGTTACATTCGACGAATTTTGTGCATCAGGTATCCGTCAGCCAATGAATGCCAGTGCAAATTTAGTGAGGCTGCAGTGAAAAGGTAAATGCCTTATACTACCTCACTTCCTTAGGAAGCCTCAGTTCTTAAGGTAATTAAAAGATCAGACGAGTGTTAATTGCATAACTATAGTCAGATTGCAACTATATGAAACAAAAGAGTGTCACTGGAACGAGGTCGCAATTGTCTGCGTCATTTCTTTAAGTAGTACACATAGTCTACACAACCTGGTTGCATAGGATCCTTTAGACTATTTCTCGGCGAACGATTTTAGCTTTGTAAATCTACTAAAACGTGTGGTCGATCAAACAACTAATTGCAAAGGAAGGGGGGGGGGGGCTTAAATGATGCCCACATCAATCCCTATGAAAAATCGTGCCCCAGGGTAACCTCTTGTCTTTTTGGACACCAGGACCCTGGGGAATGGCCCCGGTGCTGATCAGGGGCTTGCACTGAGAGATTATAATTTCAGAAACCGAGAGAAATTTGAGCCTTTAAGAAATGTCAATGATTAGGCCTACGCGCCTCCAAGAAACCCCTTTCACTTTTGGAAAGCAGTACCCTTGGGAATGGCCCCACTGCTAGTCAGGGGGCTGCACCAAGAGATTTTCAATTTCAAAAGAGCTGATTTTAGCACTCGAGAAGGAGCATAGTAGGATTTTCCTTTGCTATATTCTCCCACATCCACAGCGTTATTTTCATTAATGACAAATCTAAAACCAACCTTACTACTCAATCAAACAATTCTTAGTCAGAATGAATAAAGGAAATTTATTGAGAAACCTTGGGACGGATTGAGACATGAGTAGTCTCTCACCCAGACCCGCCACATACGTACACCTCCAATTCCTGGGGTCTTTCTAAATAATTTTACCACTGAAGCTAATAATAGCTAGTCAAATCACACTGATACTGCTATAAGTCTACAGTAAACTTCAAGGTTGGTAATGTTGAAACTCTTCATCCGGCAAATATTTTTCAGAGTAATTTTATTTTACACTGTACTCTGTTTCAACAGAATAGTAGAAATATTCAGAAATGTCGAATATTGGTGTCATATTTGCTCGCGAATAGTTTGCTCCATTTAACTCAATTATTATGCTCCTCTTGCTTTTAAGACACGGCTCCGAGCACATTCTAACAACAAGAAAAGAAGCCGTATTACTGTGAGATATAAACATTACGTTAACACACTGAGCAGGTATTCACCTCTTGTTTTGAAGCAAGATTCAGTTCTATTCTTTCGAACTTTCGAACTTTCAAACTCTCGAGCTATCGAGCTTTCGAACTGTCATCCGGACGTCGCATGAACCTACTAACTGTGCAACATAAGAAAACATTTTAATCTATTGCGATCTTCTTAGTTGTCCATAACTATTGAAAGTATCTCTCGATGTTAACCTATAAACAGTAACAGCAGTGGCGGTATCCAAACAAATGCAGCATCTCGCTCCCAGGATCCTCCGTACGTTGGGGTTTTGTCATTTGAGAAACGATATGAAAGGTTTGTAAATATTTGTTTCCTTAAAAGATGTCCATGAAAGATTGAGAATACTTTGTACAACAGAAAAATATTAATACTTTTCAATAATATTGTTCGTAAACATATATAACGCCCTATCTTTATGCCTTAATTTTAAAGTAAACCAACGGCCTGACAAGCTCTTTGCGGGTCCGGCCTCGTTCTGGATTTTTGTGTGATAAAGGTCCATTGTAATTTAAAGTTGTGTTAAGTGTTTGCCGAAATGTATTTGACTATAACCTATCTGTCCTAATTTTTGTCCTAAATTGATTGAAATTCGATCATTTGGTCCGAAGATTCGTTCGAAATTCAAGTGTCCCAAATTTATGGCGAATAATTTAATGTGAAGATTTCAAAGAGTTCCCAACGGGGAAGTCATCTTTACTATTGGAATTAAATCTCGTAATCTGCCAATTACGTAACGTGGAAAGTTCTGAAGTTCAAAAGTTTTAAGTCAATATTTTATGATATAATAAAAGCTTTGCAGATGCCACCAGGATGTCTAAGCTTTTGCTGTAAACACAGAACTCTTAAATTGTCACATCAGGATTGGCAGCGTTCTTCATTACAATGCCTGACAATAGGCCTACCCCAAAATCTCTTTTCGAGCCAAAGCTTTTCTTTAAAATGACGTATTTGTCACTTTAAGGATAATTTTTTGATTGTTAAAAAGTACATTAGAATTTAAAACCGTCGTTACACATTTTTCAATGACAAAGCAGCTTTTTCAAGATTTTTCAGATCTATGGGAGACTTCAGTCACTTACGCCTGCGTGCAGACAGAAACTATTGACTTAGTAATCTACTTCCCTAACCACTAGCCACTACAGCTGGGATAGTTTGCACACAGGCTACAGTCTCTCCACATTTTTGCCAAATAATGATTTTCTCTGGCAAAGAAAACAAATAAAACACTAAAACGTCAGGGGAAATAGGAGATACGAGTCCTTTTTTAACTCTTCACGCCCTAGATATAAATTTTTGTCTGGTGTTTGATTGGAGTAAAAATAACCGAGACTTTTGATTACACAATTGATTATACCTCAGCTCTCCCTACTTTTGTTTTGCTGGCTTCACCTCTAGCTATGGCCTCATGAATACGGCGTCAATACCCTCACTCTTTATAGTCGTTGTATTTGTCGGAAATATTGATTACCTTTAGTTTCCTGCATGTTCCAAGGGGTTTTATATCATAACGGCCTACGATATAATATTCGGAAGAAAACACTGTGCCGGGATGGAATATAGGATATTGAAGATCGCTCTTTTTCTAATTTTCGTAGTTTATTTTGCCTCTGCCCATCAATATGAATAGTAATGTTTTGAAATAAGTTTCAAGTGGATCAAAGCTACTTATACAGTAACGTATTTCATCCTGAGATTTTAATGTGGTGACAAAAAACCTGAGATATACTGAAAGCAGGCTGCCCCATTAGAGAAAATCGATTACGCTAGAGTGACAGCGGATAATGATCACGACAGATATCGTTTGTAGACACTGAAATCGATAATGGCGACTACGATCTAAAATCCTTGTGTTTAAAAATCTCAACTACATAAAGCAAGTACTCAAAATCTCAGAAAAGCACCGAGTAATAAAATTGGGCCTTTTCTGATCTTGAGGCCGAAATGGGTATCAACATTTAACCTTAAGTACATTCCAATTAGGCATATTTCCCTTAGATTCGGTTATTATTGAAAAATATATTTAAACGTGCCAGTAAGACTGTCTCGGCTACTTGTTAATATAGCCTCTACGTTCTACTTGTTAACGATTCGTGTTTACAAGCATTCAACCATTCCATCATTGCTTACCAAACATCCACTATATTCCCATGATATCCAATGCTTACTACTCTCCGTGTCTTTCGTGCATTTCTATTGGATGAAAAGCGGGATTAGGTCATAACAAAGTTAAGGTTGTCGTCTGCTATCAAATGTTATACAAAACATCCTTACCATAGATAAATAAGTAAACAAATCCATATACAACAAACAAATAAAGACTTCCAAGAAAAAAATCCAGTAATGAGTTATCGAATAAATGAATGGATTACTGAATTACTTATAAAAGGATGAACGAATTCCTAAATGAATGAATTCTGGAATGACTGTATTTAAAACTTAATGAATAAAACCCTAAAACAAAAATGAATGAATGAGTTCCTGAATAAAAAAGTTCATGAATGAATGAATTCCTAAATCGATTAATTCCATGATAAATAAATCAATGGGTTACTGAATTTCTTAATATATAAATGAATTCATTGCATTCCTGAATGAATGAATTTATATGTCAATGAATAAAATCCTAAAAGGAAAAAAATGAATAAATGACTTCCTGAATAAATGAGTTCCTGAATGAATAACTTCATGAATGAATACCTTCCTAAACGAATAAATTCCTAAATCGACGAATTCCTGGAAGAATACACCTATAACATAAACTCTGAATCAGTAAATAAACAAATTACCTAATCGTTGAATTCTTAAAAATGAACACAAGGTGGTTGGAGGTCTGCGGTAAAAATTATGTAAAAAGATTCAAGAGGGATACATGAAAATTGCTCTTTTAGATCCTCACAGTAGAAATAATTTCTTAGAAGCCTCAACACATATTTCACGAGATGAAACATAGAATTGGCTATAAAAAATTACAAAACAAGAATAGGGTGGGGAAGAAGGGGTCAAGATCTCTTCATGCAAAAACTGCTACTGCCTTCATGAGTGGCCACCGAAGAAGTAAAGTACTGGTATGAGGCCTCCAAGTCTTATCGATCACTGAACCAAATCCTGGCAGACCGGTAAAACTATCAAGTTATATCAAGATGAAATGAGCCTCTCACTATAGTTTACCTGATCATGGGCTTTTTGGCAACTCCAAAATGAATATCTATGTCTCCAAGATCAATATAACCAAAACGCTTGCCAGTGTTTTAACCAAAACTAGATCTTCTTGTACCTTAATCTCATCAAATGATAACACAACAAATTTGTCCTCATCTTTGAAGTCTCTTGTTTTCATCTTCTGGTCTTTTACAACTTCCTCATTAAATCCGCGCTGTGGTCTAATATAATTTCGATAATCACGAAGTGTTCTTTGGTTGGGTAAAAAAAACACCTTGCTCCGTGTAACTGCGTTAAGAGGGTCACTTCTCCATTTCGCCGTTGCTACATCTTCATCATCTCGTACCTTAGGTAATTTAAACAAGCTAATACTACCATGTTTGGTTCTCCTTGAAATACCAATCTCTCAGTTTAGTCCCCTGATAAGCAGTGGAGCCATTCTTCTTGAAATACCACAACCAAAAATTTGACAGGTTGCACCAGGCATTATCATTAATTGGAATTTAAAATGATCAACGGTCACATTTTTGGTGGAAAGACTGTCTTTAAAATGCAAGAACACAATCAGCATGCACCCGGAGGAATCTGGTAACAAAATGGTCAACATGAGAGTCGTAAAACAATAGGCTATTTTTCGTTTCCAGACTAGGGTTATTCCTAGGGCCTTGGTCTTTCGGTACAAGGTACTGACCTGAGGATCAACTAAAGCAGCTGTAGCTACAAAGTGACTCACCATTGTCTGTAGCTCATTTGTAATAAATCCATTGTGGCAGGATATTTCCCAATTATTTTACACCTCAAACACCCAAAGCTTCTGTCATATTTGTTGTCATGAAAGCCCGAGAGCATATGAAGGAAATGTAAAATGAACAGTTACCTGTGCTAGATTGCTTGTTTCTAAAAACTGGTTTGACTAAGACAGAAATAGTTTAAGAATGTAAGAAAGAATAAAGATTGTCCTAAAGGGAACTTGTATTTGTAAGTCTTTAACTTGAACAGTTAGCCTGTCAATTTAAGCTATGTTTAGCTATTGGCTCAAATGGATGAAAATTTACCATTTTCTTTCTAAAATAAACAAACTTTTAAAGATTATATATGTTACATTTACGGTGGCTTCAGTGACATGTGTCGTAGATAAGTAATTTTATGGGCAATTTTCATGGCACTAAACCCGTCCATTTGGCAGAAAATGGCCAATAATAAAAAACATTGCATCATGCCCATCACTTTATTTGGCACATCAGGTAGTAATAGAAGAGCACATCTTGAAAATTACAGTATGTTGGATAGTTTTGCAAAATATAAATAATCAACAATTTACCTGTGGAAAACAGAAATATTCTTTGTGTAGTTGAAGTCCTTACTACTCCAATAATATTTAGAAGACCTGACAATACTTCATAGATTGCTTCTATCTGTCACGTATACTCCGCTTGGTAAAGAGATGAAAAGGTTGCTGGAGCTAATTTCAAGATTGTCTGCTTGAGTCTAGTTTGAGTTTTGGTGTTTATGATGCATGCGTATGTATTTGATTGGTTGCAAATAGAAGGGAAAACATGTTAAAGGTAAAAAGTAGTAAAGTAAATAAAAGTTGACGCAAAAAATGTATAAAATCGATTATAAATTTATTCATTACAAGAATGTATTTGATGTTAATTGACACACAGTGCAATGGAGGTTGCCAAGTTGATAATTTGCCTCTCCGATGGACACGGCTTTTAAACCAAAAGATGAGCAAATCTCCAATTAACTACTGTTGCTTTACATCTCAGAGTTACGTTTATGAGCTTCTTTGTACCTCCCATGCATTGTAACAACTTTAGAGAAAACAATTGAGCAGGCCTCATATTTTTCAAGAATAAAAGTGAATCCTTAAAGGGCGAAAACCCGTGAAAACAAAAGGAAAAAACAGTTACAGTGTGCGTTTATTAATAAAGTGATTATATGCTATAAACGTATCTCGTGGGAACATTTTATACTAATTATCTTTTCTTACAGCTGCGCAATGTACACCTGTGCAAGAATGGGTTGGTGGGAGCTGAGCAATGTTGTAAATGGAATCAGCATATAGTTGAAGAAGAGCAGGGATGAAGTGGGGGGGCTCAGAAAAGCTGATCCCCCCTTCTTCAAATTTTGAAAAATGTTAGCTGGGCTGAGCTCCCCTTTCAACATTTAGTTTTCGGTTAATGTTACTGATTTTGTGAATTGGTTGATAACTGTTATCATAAGGTTTGGTTGAAAATTTTCAAAATTATATAATGCATAGCAGTGTAGAGGAGAATAATTGTGGGCATGGCATTTGATGCTCATCACAAAGCCCCTTCTTAACTTTTGAGGACGGCACCTCTGAAGGAGAGGGAGCTTGTAGGCCCTCTCTTCTTACCATTTGATCTTTCAGTTCTGTTGCAACCAAATTTGCATCATTGTATTCCACAGAATTCTCAACATTTTGACGGCAGAAAAGCAGAGTAATGTTCAAGCCGTAGGCAAACCCAAGTACCTAAGGAAAAACCTGTTAACGAAACAAACCTCAAAACGTAAAAAAATCTTGCCATGAAAAACAGTTACTTAGCTGAAAAGAAATGCAGATGCAGAATTAATGACGATATTTGTAAAACCTTCGAATTTTTCTCAGAGCTAGCGTCATAAACACTTAGTAGATTAAAACAAAGCTAAAGATTTCGCTGCAATTTAACGCACAAATAAACCGGTAACTATGAACGAGAGCATGTAATGCACGGCCTTCTACTGTCGTGGAATCTATACCAGATATTTCAAACGTCAAAATTGGCTCACCCATCTATGGGTTTAATATGGGTCAGCTTTAATTGCATTTTCCAGACAATTATTGTTGAATGCTAATGTTAATATTTAGTTTAAATGATAACATGTCGTTATGATCGAATCCGTTATCCACGCTTTCGCGGCGTGCACTCTACCAACTGAGCTAGGTGACCTCCAATGTTAACATACTTTTATTTCTCTAGTGGCCACATTAGCTCTCAATCATCCACCGGTTGACATCGACATTCAGCTCAACGCAATTGGAGACCAGCCTCTCTGCGTCATGTGACTTGGCCAAGGAAGAACTGCCCTCCGGCCTGTCATCAATCCAACGCCCATTGAAGTTAGAGAGTATCATCGAGAAGAGAGGATTTGAAATGTTAAGTTTAGAGAGGAACACTAGAGAAATAGAAAATCTGTCACCACCGGGGATCGAACCCGATCTATTGTCATTTATTTTCATTAAACAACAACTTTAAAATAGAATAGTAAACTGCATCATGCACAATTAAAATGTAGCATGTTACACTAACAACTTGAAGATTACGTCGTTGTTACCCCTTAGACATTTTTATTTGGGGTCATAAAAACTATTGATAAAGTAAACATTTGGGCATTTCCTCTGGGCATTTCCTAGAAGTAGAATGATTAAGAATTCCTTTGATAGAATACTTTGATAGTCCTCTCCTTTTCACAAACGGATTCGCACTTTTCAGTTCAATTCAGTATCTAAATCAGATTTAACTGGCTCCCTAAATAAAAATCGTTATTAAAAATTAGAAAATTTATAGAAATCTTTAATATAAACCTCATCGTACAATAAGAGCGGAAAAGCCTGTGCAATCTTGTGACCCCTCGATTTTAGGAGGTCACTGACTTGGTAACAAGCCATATTCATGAAGAGATTGTAGTTATTGAAGAGATGCGGCTGTATTGTTCTTGAAAAATCCGTCGCGACATATGTCTAGTCATGATTAATATTTGTGTAAGCCAAGCAAAAGATTTAATAGTCTTGATAGCAAAACTGCCACCTGATCACGCGATTATAGCATAGGGCAGTCAGAACAATGTCAACCGGTCACGCTATATTTTTACGGAATCAAGAACAGGGCATCTAAAATATATGCATATACCGCTTCTTAGCCTACTTACTTGTTACTAGCTATGAAAACGTCGAAGGCAGACCAAACTTGTCTTTGCAGCAGGCAATTGCCAATCCTATTTTGACGTCATCAAGTACGCCTCATTTGAGCAATCTGGGATATCATATTTTGTCTTCTTTAAGCTTTATAAGATCCTTGGTAGGTTTTGCATGCGGGATATTTTGGAGAGGCATTCCAATTCCTCAGCCCTCTGCACCAAAGTTCATAAGGACATACTCTCGTTAAGGACTCATTATTGAAATGCGGTAAAATGAACAAAAAATCCCTTGATAAGAATTTACTCACAATTTAATATTCCTCTATTGGTGGAGGTTAAAAGGGTAGCAGTGGCATTTTATCCCCAGCACTATATTCGTACGAAGGCTTAAAATCTATTCACTTGTCAACAGCACTGTTTCTTATAAACTGGTTTCTTATAAAGAAAAAAAGTGTCGCGCTAATATCTTTACTAAATAATAAAGAATAATAAAGAATAAGAATTCTATGTCCAGAGGCTGCAGGTTTGCACAATGGGGGAAAGAAGCCCCAAATTTTATACGAGTTGATTTCTAAGACCGTAAATTGTATGATGCTTCTTTAAAAGAAGGACCATTCATAGTATATTCAACTGCATTTTTGAAAAAGCTAATTAGAAATTGGACTGTCTAAATGGCTTGTGTTTTTGGACCAATCAGTGTTATAAGATTTCCTGCTTCTGAGTAGTTAATGTATTTTCAAGTAGTATGCTTAATGTTACAATGTGCTGATCACGTGCTGTCTAGGAACTGACTTTCTATCGTGACCAGATACTTAGCTTTATTCTCTTTGAGTATGAGTTACTGATGACTTCTAAGATGAGTTGAATAGAGTTTGTTACAGTTGTGTTGCAGTTGTTCTGATGCCTATTTATTCGAGTCTACCGCCTCAATCACAGTGTCCATTACAACTATGTTAATTGAGTAGGCCTAATGAGAGAACGAATTCTTAGTGTTTGCATAGCAAAGGTTTTCTTGCATCTATGTGGACTGACTCGGTCAGAACGGTCAGATGAAATGCAGACCTGGCCTTTTCTATAGTACGGAAGCAATCATCCGTTTACATTTTGGCACAGTCTAGGTTTTCAAGCAAATGCTGCCCTATGGCAGAGTCACATTGCTTGGTGATGTTTTTGGTCTATGAAACCCGAGGTAATTGGTTTCTTTTAGGAGTTGATGTTTGGCGAATAAAGGATGGAGCACAACTAACTTCAAAGTCGTGCAGCCAACTTAGCCAGCCTCGCACTGGCATGAAAATTGATAAACTATAGAGCTAGAATTTGTGGAGGGCTCACGGGGCTCACAGGGCTCTTTGTGGTCGGTTGGTAATCATTTTTAGTTGCATAAACTATCGTAGCAAATCATAAGTGCGCGATGAGCTAATGTTTAATGAGATTGACTTTACATGTTTTTGGGCAGAACGAATTTCAGGAGATGTACTGGCCGGAAAATGTAGGCTTTCTATACACGCTGGTACGGAATTTGGTACCCTCTTTCTCAACTAAAAAATCAAGGAAAAGTAGCGGGTTGTTTTGTTCCTTCTCGAAGGTAAATTTTAATGCGTGTAATATGTTTAGGTTTCTGAGGAATTCGTCACATTCGGACTCCCTTTCAAATATGGCAAGTGTGTCGTACAACGGAAATAAACGATGGGCTTTTGGGAGGATTCAAAAGGTCAATGGTACGCAAAGAAGATATTAGCCAATGCTAGACCCAAGGGACTTCCCGTGCTTACCCCATTCTGTGTCTGTATATTTTACTGTTGAAGCTGAATTCAACAACACATGTTGCAACTTCTATTAATGCAATCAAAACTTCCTTATCATTTTCACATGTGGAAAGGTTATCTATTTCAAGACGAAGAATGCAATGAGTAAAAAAAAATTATTAAATTTCTGATATTCATTAAATCGTGACGTCACACTTTAGTACTCTAATTTTACGGTATATCACCAAGATGAGCAATCCTTCCATTAATAATAGCTATATGGTTGTATTTGACGATTTGCGTAAAAACTACACGACTGGCTCAATGCAGTTTATTATAAGAGGCATTTCCGCGCAACTGCAGGAATTCTCGATAAGGTATAACAGGCTACTGATATAACGCTAATTTAATGTAGCAATGTGATAGGTTAACCAACCTGGGCAGCAGGAAACTGACTCTTTAGTCTCATCATGAAGTCCCCTAGTCTCTCGTAATCATTTCCTCTATAGATGAAGAGTTTGTTCTATACATGGAAAACAAGAAACTCGTATAAGCACATCGTGTTAACGAAACAAGACATTGATATATGAATACTAGCAAGCAAACAGAGCGTTTAGTAAAAAATATGACCAGCATCTCTACAGTCTGTGTGGTACTGAACAGTGGTTTCAACTTTTACAACCATATCCCTTTCGACGAATAACGTCAGTACTGCTATCCGGTTGCGCTACTAAAGTTCTACACGGAACGGAATTACTTTCACGATGATTAAATTTGGCAGGCAACAAATGTTTGCACAATTTTGCGGGAAGGCTAAAACTACTAAAACTAGAGAAATCTTTACTTTAAGATACACACCATTTTCTTTTTCTTTGCTTTTCACTCCATTATGTCATGTTATCATCATTAGTTATTTCCTTTAGTTGACTTTGCACTGCTTCGAAATTTTACACTGAATTAAATTACTGTTATAGTTGGATAAAATTCAAACATGTTTTGGGCGGACTAAGTTTCGCAGGAAATGCGAAAATAAATCCACCGCAGGTAACAAAATTTACAGTGAGGGCAGTAATTGGAAAAATTGCCGGGACGTTTTAAGTCGCTTTCCTAGCAGTCTGTCAATGGTATTTAAATTGTGTTAACAGACGGCGATGCAAGGTCGTGCTTTGAATAAAATATCGGGGGCACCTTTAATCGTAGAAACTACATGACACCAAACCTAACATTGCAATGAATGTGCTAACAATCCAAAATTGCATTCGGATGGCAATGAGAGAGGAATCATCATCGTCGGGAAGGCCCCGGTTCTCTATAAGCCTTCTACGATCTCATTTCAGTACGATAGGTTGGAGTTCGTCCAGTGTTTTAGTCTGAGCGTCTGTAAACAGGAGAGTGGGGAAGCTTGTTACTGGCCCCCAACGCCTTTGTTGTCCATTTTTCGGGTCCAAGAACATCACAGTTGAGGCTGTTTCGTTGCCTCGAAACAGATAGCCCGGGGCACGCATTCTTCTCGCTCTGATTATAGGATATTTTTATTTTTAGGAGATTACCGTACTAGTGACGTCAACCTAAACAAATGACATCCCAAATTTCTATGCCTCAATGGTATGGGACTATGGTGTAATGGCTAGCGCGTCACGTTGCAATGCTGAAGGACGAGGTTTAATTCCTCGTGGTCCTACGTTTATACCATTGAGCTTTTCATCCTGTATCATCATCAACACACGTCAAACGTTTCTTCGATTTACTACCAATGTTACTCTTCGTTCTTTAATAAACGGGGGGGGGGACGTTTATAAATTTTGGATTTTTTCAAGCCCCCTCGCTTATTACAACTCCCCCCACCCCTCGCTTATAAATGTTGGGAAATCAGTTTGATAATGTCAAAAGAAACTTTTTTACGGATATATTTGATGATGATTTTTAAGTTATATAAAGATTTCTGAGGCCAAAATGTTTCTATATTTTCCTGTATTACTTTCTTTTGACAGCTATCAGAAAGTATTTTTAAAAAAATTGATTCCAGCCCCCTCCTTCCACCCCCGTCTATTAATTTTTGAAATTGTTTCTATCCCCTGTTTATTCCAACCCCCCGTTTATTAGACCACAGAGTAGCATGTGAAAATATTTCATAGGGTTTGAAATCAAAGTCTTATCGACTGACTGTAGCTTAAACGACTGTTAAAAAATCGTTTGAAGAATCATAGAACTTCAACCTATGTCAAAGATCCCTGGAAGAATGAAGTCCCGCTACTCCTGGTGAGTGAAAGAAAGTTGTATGTACACCTTGTTAGGTGTGGTCTTGCTTTACTGTAACTTTAAGTGTAACCTAATTGACAAAAATCATGTTCTGGAAAGAATTATGAATGTCATTTGGCCAGGTGACAAACTCTTCACTGATGGAACCATTAACGTATGAAGTAATTTGTAATTCGTTTTCAGGCACCCTACTAGCACCTGAAGAGGCCGGAATCGGAGCACTTAATCATCAATCTGTTATGTCCGATCTATTTAGTTTTGCTGAAACTAAAAAGAAGACATACGAAATTTACCGATAAAGAAAGTTATGAAATCGGGAAATATGCATTTGAGAATGGCAATGCCGAAACTCATAGGAAATTGTAAGCTTCCTCTCCAAACATCGGAGGCAGTGCAATAAGAGCTCACAAGAAGAATTACGAAGACATGATCAAAGTTGCTGAAAGGAAAAATGAAGTCCCAAGCGTTCTAGCCCATCTGTGGCGGAAAAGCAAAAAAGTTTACCAGAGTTTAAATTTCCAGATTATTTTTCTTTGATCTTCAACACATTTTAGCAATACCGAGGAGTCAATGAAAAATTTTAGAGAAATTGTCATACCCTACTTGAAAAAGCAAGGGAGAATGGAAAAGCTATCTGCAGATCACCCTGCTCTTCTTATTCTAGATGTTTTTAAAGGTCAACTAACAGAGCCTGTACTGAATGAAAAGAAAAAAAGCAACATTTTGGTATGCTAAATTTTATTTCAAAAGTTCCAATCGTAAATTCTGTAACCGAAAAATTAAGTGCCGCACGTGCTTTCATATAATTGCCTCATGCCCCTCTGTTTAAACTAACGTACGAAACTAAATGAGTTGGAATAAATGATATAAAGTACGATGCAATGAATATGATCATGCAATGCACTAAAAGCAAAAATGCAAAAATGGCCTTTGAACTATAACCACATTTGCATAGTAAAGCGATATTCGGACATGTTACCAATAACTCTGTTGTTGCTATTTTATTTTTAACCTTGCGTTACAGATATTTATTTATTTGTTTACTTTTTAACGAAACATAAAAAATGTTTTATTTTTTAATTTTTAACGAAACATAAAATGGCCTATATTATTTGGAAAGGCATTTTTTTGTTTTTCATAATCGCTTGCATCATGCTGTTAGCATTCACCCTCTCATTTGAGTTTGCAACTCACGTCTGACAATCCCCCTCTCCTTTAAAATTCTAAGAACTTGACTGGAAAACAAGTCTACAAAAACGCTGTTGTGGTAGCCTTAAAAGCGAGGATCTTGTCATCTCCACACTTGAAGCATTGTCACATACGTTTGTTATTTTGGTTGGGATTAAATGTTAGTTTGTTACAATTTTCTTATTTTCATCCTAACTTAAGCTTAGCTATGGCTTCAGCGAGCGGAGTTGTGTTTGTTAGGATTCCGTTGTCTGACCCTGAGCCATTTAAATCACTAAAGCCCAGGTTCTAAAAATACTGGTCACGGCACCATATTTGATAGGTGGCAAAGACAAAGAGGGTTGGAGTGGATCACTGCTCTGATCTACCGATGATACGCTTGATACAAAAATGTTCATTTTTCGAGCTCTTCAAGTGCAATCTAATACAGGAAGAGTATTTCGACACACATTAAACTATGAATAAAGCTGTGCGGTTGAGACGCCACGGGTTTTACTCTCCTTTACAAGCTTAAAATTCTAAAACTCCATCGACCAATTTACTGCAATATTTTCGTAGAATATTCAATAGCAGAGTAAAAGAGTCTTAACGATTTTCTAATCAGCTGGAAGTTTTAATTCAGGATGTAAATAAATGAAAGATAATTTAAATACACGTTTTCCTGATTTGAGGGAGGGTTACGAACTCATCAGGAATCGATTCTTGAATGATACACAATATTTTCGGTTGAGGGTCGCCATGCCCTAATATATGTTGCTGACATTAAAATATGGAAGTCGCAAGAATAATTCTTCGGAACCTAGTGAGATTTTCAATGGTCCGACACTGGTCACACGCTAATATTTAATATCGTTGATACACTTCAGGTATTTTGGCAACCCAGTCTCCTATATATACTATGAGAGAAGGTGATTCGAGACCTGGGAAACTCGTCTCTAATAGTCTCAAAGAACTCTTCTAGCTTTTCTTTCAGTTCTGTTTATTTCTGTTCTAAACTTATGACCGCCCCCTTTCATATTTTGGAAATCCCAACCGCCCCACTCTCTTAGAGGGCCAGCTTCGTGACCGTTATGGACGTACCTAAGTAGGAGCATTAAATATCTGAAAACTGAAAACAAAACATAATATTTTATGGCGAGCTCAATTTGATCAATAACATATTTTTGCCCGTATTTGATTAGTTCCTCGATGCAGATCAGGCCTCGATACATGAGAGGCATTTTCAGAGAAATTCTCCAAGAGTTTGTTATTTCCTCAGTTTCGTTCTTGCTTTCCCGCAGTTTTCTCTTTCCTTCCTGATTTCTTGTACTACCGGAAATGTGAGACATTGGTGTGATCGAAGGTCTCCAGTAACAAAAGAAATATTTTATAATCACTAGCTTATTTCTCCGCTTTAGTTTTCAATTATGTGGATTATGCTTATAGTTTTGCTCAAGAACCACCGCGAGTGGGTGGCAGGGGGCCGTAGACGGGGGTGTCCCCTCCACTCTTTGGAAATAGCAGCTCCTGATTCATAGTCCTTTTCTAAAATACAGTCCAGAATAAAACCAGGATACAGGCTATCCCAAGACTGCAACAGCTGACTGCATCTCATTAAAAAAGCAATATTTTGTACATAGCATGCAGAGAGCCATCAAATTTAGGATATTAATATGTCCGGGTTTCGATCCCCGGTGGTGACATTTTTTCTATTTCTTCAGTGTTCTTTTCAGAACTCATATTTATATACTATACTATATTTATAAGCACCTTATTGCTTTGTCGTAGTCCAACTCTACATAATCAAAAAAGTTAAGTTTATAAGGGTGAAAATAAAATATAATTGATCTGGGCAAAACCTTTTAAAAGATACCCCTTAACATCTGGTAAACAACGGGCCCCCTGAATGCAAACTTCACGGAACCTTATCACAGGGAAGATGTGCCTAGCCGACACTCGTTTATACAAGAGACGAAGTTAAGAAAACACTGTTGGTTAACCCAAAACTCTATTTCATTATTTATGTCAGACACACTTGAGTGTATTGAGTAGGAAAAGACACGAAAACATTTTCCAAACATTAGTAGAACCTTGATCATACTGTTTACAACAGCCGCAACTAATGCATCAGTTGAAAGAGAGGCTAGTGCTATAAGATATCCGAACAATGATTTCAGTAATGAGATTTCAAAGAACCGATTCAGTGCTTTGGTATTAGAGTCCGGTTATCGTCATATCTCCGTGGGTTACGATAAAATAATAGACTTTTACGCCTTTAAATACACTTTGCCGAATGCTGTTGTCGAACCCTATTACTGACAATGAATGTGTTAATCATGTTAACTGGCTATTTTTAACTTTTGTTAGACCATTTGTACTCTGTTTTCAAATCTATTTTCAGTCATACATTGCTCCATAAATGTAGTACATAACAAAAACATTGTTTTTGGAAAAGGGAGATTGAAGATTGGAGATTGAAGATTGAAGATTGGAGATTGAAGATTGGAGATTGAAGATTAGAGATTGAAGATTGGAGATTGAAGATTGGAGATTGAAGATTGAAGATTGAAGATTGGAGATCGAAGATGGCTGCTAGGACATTGTCACTTCTTTCGAAAATTCACGAGTCAAAAGTAAAAGCAGGGGAAACAGCTAAATCTTGCAATTTGAAGGATAAACATTTCGTACAAAAGTAATTGTATATTTTCAACCTACGCTGAGTTTACCAAAAACTTAGACGTAGTATACCCTACACAGCAGAAAATTTAGGACAAAGGAAAAGGTACCCTAAGCTATGCAGCTCAAAATCGGAAAATATTCCTGGTACTACAAAATTTGGCATTTCACTAAAGATTCCGTTATTAAATATTATCTGCAAATTATGTAGTACCAGGAATATTTTCTAGACTCATGCTTCTAATACATCTAGACTCCGCAGCTCAAAATGTTTACCAAAATGCCAACAGCGCAAACGTCGAATTCTTACTTGCTACTCTTCTTTGAACAACTGAATAAGTCATTTTGCGCTTCCTTCGCATAAGCTTTGTAGGATACTCTGTTCGTATAATTATGTTTAAGACAACATAAAACAGAACATGGAGGTAAAAATCATAACCTTATAAATTTTTTATAGAAATATCCAGACGTAGAGTAGTAAAAATGTAAACAGAAGTAAAATGATTGAATATGATGTACATTGAAGATACGGGTGCAAGGCTAGTGATACTTTGAATGCTAACGGAAAGACATAGCTTTCACATATTTGAAAAACACATGCGTTACCTAGACACTTGTAGACAGAGACAACTAATAATCACCAATTAGGTAATTGTTTAAGCTTTCGAAAATAGAACAATTTTCGTAAGGTACTTATAGTGTCAATGTAAGTTGTGACGATTCCAGAAAGAGTAGATGATGGGTAGTGAGACAAGGCAGTGAGCTATGCCCTCTTTTGCTTGGTATACACTTGTTGGCAAAATGGTACACTGATAATGATAACTTGCTGACCTGTTTTAGAAATGTCTCTTAAGTAAAACCCATAGCTCATAAACGCCTAGACAGGTAACTTAAAGAATATTGTGGTCACAAGGTGGACATGGATGCTCTTTAAGATTAGATGAGATGAAAAAAACCCATTGAGTATTACTTAACAAATAATTTGGTGCTCTAATCAAACCTGACACAGAGGAATAAATTTACGTTAACGCTTTAAAGGACTAGGACAAAGATGACACAGTTGCCTTATTTTTACATGTATGATAAACTCTTCAAACTCCTTGTCTCTTCATCACAACTTGAGGGTAGTAGAAAATCAGCTCTTATGAAAACGATTTGCTCAACATTCAGAAATGGCACTCAAGCATGCTCTACTCTTTGCTAGTAGCCTTGGATGCAATGCCTTTTAAGTCTTCAAACGTTCAACTTTATGTTCCTTTTCATGAATATGAACCAGTTTTTAAAGATTCCTCACAAATAAACGAATGTTTGCGCTGGGCAAGAGAAACTGAGACGGTATTTGCAAAAACTGAAGATTTGGTTCTGTTTTTTGAAAGTCTGCACTCAACGCACACCACTTTGTTGCTTCTAGAACGATCAGTAGATGAAAACGCCTGTGAACTTTTTTATGTATGTAAGTGCATAGTCTGCTCCGTGAGAAAATCGTAACCAATGATTTGTATGGGCGTGAGAGCACATAACATGTAAAAGCCAAGTCCAAGGAAGGACAAGTGCCCTCAACTTGGCAATCCTACCCTGCCTTTAGAATTTCTAGTTGCATGCCTGAAAATGGAAAAACGTAACTAACAGACGAGCACTAGCCTTCAATCAAGTGCTTGCTACAAATAAATCATTTGATCTGTAAATCAACACATGGCAACTTCTTTTTTGCAAGTTTTGGGAACTGTTCCAAAACTCAAACTTAGGCTTGTTTTAGATGGTGTGGCTATGGGTTCGCCACTAGGACCCGTTGGCCAACATTTTTGTTGATTTTCATGAAGCAAAACTAACAAGCAAAGTGCAAAACACCATACACTTCTATGTTCGATATGTCGATGACACTTTTGCGTTGTTAAGAAGCAAGAGGGACTGCAACGAATTCTTCAACGAACCAAAGTCGCCTTGAAGTTTATTATCAAAAGTGAAGAAATTAGCAAAGTGCCATTCTCAGATGTACTTGTTAAGAAATCTCCAACTGTTTTCCTGACAAGAGTTTACAGGAAGCGACCGGTCAATACATTCGTTGGGAATCGTTTAGTTCCAAGGGATACAAAATTAATCTCACATACAAGCTCGTCCCCTAAGCTTTTAAAATATGTTCACCATGTTACTTAACACAAAAGATTGAGAATTTGCGAGACATATCAAACGGAATGTTTATCCGGATTTTGTTGTTAACCGAGTTATCAACAACAAACTTTCTACTTGGAGAGCGGATAATAAAATATTTGGGCTCAGGAAGTGTCCCATGTATCTAAAATTGCTCTACATAGGAAATGTATCTACTAAGAAAGACAGATTTACAAAGCCGTTAGTCGATGTTTAGGGGCCAGTGACACCAGGGTTGTGTTTACGGCACAACGTATGTTGCCCAAAGATTATAAAGATACCTTAACTATAAGTAATTATATTAACGTTATTTATGAATTTTCGTGCCGGTGTGATGCCAGGTATGTGGAAGGACATCTCAAAGACTAACTGATCGAATGGCGCGACTCATTTCTTCTTTCTTGGGAAGTAAAAGGAATACAGGTCAAGATCGCTGCTAGCCCCATCGCAATTGTAAATCAAACAAAGCCCCAATGGAATGTGACTCAGCTATAGGCATGCGTATACTGAACAGCATTTATTTGTTTAAAAATCTTAACTTGTAACTTCAACCTTACCATTGGTTAGAAGATGATGATAGTACTGCAATACTACTACGTATGTATGTACCAAAGCAATTTTTTTATTTTACTGGATTTCTAAGTTCTTTTGCTTTAATCTCTTCAGGTTTTGTAAAACTGGATGATCTTCTCACCGCTGATTTAATGAGATGGCACCATGAAGAAGAAGTATTACATGAAATTAAAGTTTCCAAGACTGTCAGTGGAAAAGTCAGATTTGAGTTAAGGCATCAGAATGGGATGTGCCTTGTTAGGGCTACAGAGGGACGAAAACTTGAACCAGTAAGTACTAAGTTAGTATGAATGGGGCTGATAAAGGATTTGCTTTTATGAAAATTGTTATCGTCATCATATCGAAAACTAAGGGAAACTTGTGTTGATGATGGACTTCGTCCTCCCTAATGCCACCACCAAAGTATTTCCTTATCTAACTACATGACCTATTAGACCTATTGTTGTATATGTATGATATGCTTCTGGTATGTGTAACTTCATATAAATCGTTTTCAATTTATTTGGTTGCATGTTCACACCTAATCACAACTCTATGGCTAGGGGATGGGGAGTTTCTGTCAGGGTCTCCTTCCCATATAAATTGCTGTGCTGCACATGCTCATGATGTCCATCTGCCCTGGTTTCAAATCATAATTTTTCTTCTGCTAGGGTGTTTTTTGCTTCTCCTTCCTAAGAATTCTAGGCTCTGATCATCTTTTAATGTGTGCTTAAACCTAGTTTTACTAAGTTACATACTCTTTGGTCTCTACTAAACAAAGTTTTGAATAAATGGGGGGGGGGGGGGGAAAGGGCAGATTATCGTCAAGATAAATAATAATATTTAGGTTTTCATGCTACTTTGCAGCTTACACAAGGGATGGTGGAGTAGACAATAGAGTTCTTAATGCTGATGCAGGAATATAATCTAAATAAAGTTTGGGTTTATTTTGGATACATGATAAATGGAACCATCCTTTGTGCCAGACATTTGTATAACAAACCAAGTCTAAGTATGATCTTCTGCACTTGAGTGCGGTTTCTGAACTATGTCTACCGTACATCCTGCCAATGCACAAAGTGGATTTTCCCAAAAGTTATAACTGAGGTGGTTCTAATAAGCTCGACAGGGAGGGTTTAAAAAAATTCAAAACTTAATAAACATCCCCCCAGTTTATTAAAGACCAAAGAGCATACTATTGTCCTTTTTCCTTAATATTTGGCTGACCTGAGTAGTAAAGAGAATATAAAGGTACATGATCTTTGTCCAGGCTCTCAAAGTATTTGTTAAGAAAGTTTTGCTAATTGTATATCTTTGACTGATGTTATAACTGCCACATTTTCCTTTCTTAATTATTTTTTTATTTCATTCCTTCTGCAGCCAACCAAACATGTTGGATCAGGTGAAACCTTATGGCTGAAAGCATCCTTAATGCAATGCCAACATTCACAGCTTTTTTATCATCAAATACATGATACTTGTTTGTTTTTTTACAGTATTTACACACATTCTGAAGCTTATTTATGGTATTGGTATATGTTGTCTATAAAATTCAACAAAAATGAAAGTTGAGGTATGCCTTGATGATACTAGCTGTGCAAAGCTATCTATAAAATATCTTGAACCGTAAATATATATACATAAGGCTTACCTGGGTTTGCTCTATTCGCTTTGCTTCAATGCTGTGAAGGAGACAAGATAGAGACAAAAGATACTAATAAAAATACTTCAAAAGTATAAACACCTACCTAATAATTTGAACAATTCATGTAAAAATTGTGGTAATCCTTCTAATCAGCAGCAAAGTATTGATGAACTTTTATGTACTTACAGAGGGGAAGTTGATTGAAAGAGGGGTATTAAAAACCTTTGAATGATTTTGAAGTTTGACTGCTTGGACCTGGCTTCAAGAAAAAGGGGTGTATACAGGACTTCCCTCCGATGCTATGAGGCTATTTTAGGCATGTGATATTCTAAACAGAACAGGCAATGTTATACTCAATGGTCTAATGCGTGTATTGGAAAGTTCTTATAGCACAAGGGGTTTATCATGTTTTCTGGAGCCTAGAGGAATGCCTTTAAACAAGTAGGGGAGGGGTGCTATTTAGGAATTTTACTGCAATCGATTATCTAGTTAGTACAGTCTGCTATAGTGGCTCATTTTCCCTGACAAAAGGTGCCTCAGAGTTACATGGACCAGTGGCATACTTGGGCTCTTAGAAATGGTGTAGGGACAATGTAAAGTAAAGGGAACTGGGCACCATTCTCTGTCTGCAAAACCATCACTAGTCTTCATTTTAGTCCTCAGCATTTATATAATATACATCCATCAAAGGCTTTCAATTACTCACTTAAGGTCTCAAATTGTTATGTACAAGTATCCACAAAGTAAAGAACCATCTGGTGATAAAAGATCTTTGGTGTATATGAATATTATCAATAGGTTATCAAATCCCTTTCCTGATACATAGTTGGCCTTTCCAGCCAGTTCTATCGAGCCTTCTATGGATCCTTTCTATGGATATTTGTGATAAACATGTATTTATTCATATATCTATATAATTACTTTTGTGGAGAGTCAGTACTAAATGGCGAGTTTCCAGCTTGATTGCTGCACTTAGTTGATGACCTGAAAATAAAAAAAACATTATAATTACTTTTATATAATAGAGTAATTGGTTATCTAGTAATCATACACTATGTCAATGAAATTGCTCAGAAAGACACCCCTGATCACATTAACCCACTGTGGCCCATCGTCACGTATACTTGACGCCCGGTGTCACTGCACGAAAGCCCATCGTCACCTGTGGGGGACGGTAGTATTTTGGTCTCAAAAGCCCAGCATCCATTCTGACAACGGCTATTGTTTTGAAGCTTGCGTGTTGACACTGAGTACAGATGCATGATTCATAGGGCCTAGTAGAGTTTGTCCTTCACTTACGGGCGAGCGAATGTACGCCACTTAGCATTCATTAAGGGAATCAGATTAAGCAAAGCAAATAGTTAAGAACGAGGCAGCTGCTTCACCTTTATTGTTAAAGATTGTCGGAGTTCACAGTAAATCCTCCTCTTTTCATGCACTCCTCTATACGATGTTACGAAGACGTGATGATAAAGTTTTATTTGACAACAAAAACAATATTTTTATCACCCATCGTTCACTTAAAATTGGGCTATCGCTGACCACATAATTACTGCAAATTGCTCACTTTCAATGACTTGCTAATAGGAACTAGACATCCTCAAAGATTAGGCAAGTGTTCATTTTGTTTATGTGTCAGCTTGCGGGCATAGTTCATTGAACCAAAATCTCTATTGTGAGGCTGGCCATTTGGAGCAATTTGTATATGATCAGATATGATATAAAAAGTAACGAAGCTAGCTCAAACCTAAATCAGGATATTGCACGGAACTCATGCTCTTAATGAAACCACCTTTGTTAAGTGCTATCGAGTGTTATCGCTTATCATTTTCTCGTCACGTTTTACTTACAACACATGAAAAAAAAGTGACGACTTGGCAACATATTTTTACTGGCTGCCTCTCTCAGGTATTCACTGAATGTTTCCTAATACTAAATGAAAGGCGTAAGTCATGTGATCAACAGATAAATTATGAAAACGAGGCGAAAACGTTGCGTGCTTACGTACTCCACACAAGGTGACAGTGTGTTGGATAATATACGTCAGAACACGTCAGTCGATTCTTCAAATATGGATTGTCTGCCCCAAGCCTAGAAATGACTCACATCAGATTAATTTAACTTCCAGATATCTTTAAGGTCTAGTTGTTGGAGTTAATAGCAGAGTGTCATTTCGACAGCTCACTTTGAAATTCATCGTGCGGGGTCGACCCCATTGTTCTGAAGCTTTAAACCTGTTTTGTTTATCACCGCCATATGGCAAACTTAGCCCAACTTGGGGAGACGGAATAGGTATAAATCTGTCGGACGATCTCTCAAATGCATAGTATTGTGACAACTGAACATTAAGAGATCTGCCAAGAGGATGTTTACTGTTGTGTAGAACTGCGGTGACACATCGTTCTGCCTAACTATTTGTTCCGTGATTTTTAAGTAAAAAAGGATACTTACAGCTTAACGTTCAAACTTTTTCAGCAGATATACCGAACAACGTAGGGAGGGTGTACTATCGAACGTTCGAGTCTGCCTGGTAGTGTCAGGGCGAGCCATAGGTTTGTTAAAAGGACAATTTCTTAACTGTTTAGCTGATAATCTTGCGTTTGTTACGAAGATGGGGCGTTAATACAATTACATGGGTAACTTAAGAAAGAGAAAGAGAAAGAGAAAGAGAAAGAGAAAGAGAAAGAGAAAGAGAAAGAGAAAGAGAAAGAGAAAGAGAAATTAGATAAAAATAATTGTAAAAATAATAAAAACGTTGGTAGGATTGCCTGAATAGTAAAAATATCCAAATAATAAAGGCCTGACCAATATCATAGAACTTCAACCTACGTCAAAGAGCCCTGCCTATACACACGTACTATACCGTAGTTTATAAAGTCTGATTGGATGAATGCCCACGCGCATTACCTACTCTCGTGTCCGTAATAGACGGGGATCCCCGGCTATCAAGTTTTGAACTTTTTTCCAACCTCCCCAGCCTTATTCCAGACTCCCTGGCTATTAATATGTACCATTTTATGATGATGCCCACCGACATGTTAAGCGACGTATAAAAAGCAGTGGTGAAAAACAATTGTAATTTGTTCTATCATCGTGAAACACCTCATGGTGGCTTGCATTTTGCATTTGTGGTGCTTTCGGCGTTGTAGGAACGATTATGATATTAAAATGTTGGTGGAGTACAATTCAAAGTTTCGCATTTTATTTAAATTTTTGTATTGGCAAGCACCATGTATATTCCAGACCTCCCTTTTGTTTAATTTCCAGTGAAATTCCCAATTAGCCACTTATTTCAGACTGCCCGTCTATTTCGGACTCGAGAGCAGCGACACAGAAACTGGTCTTTTACCTTCGATAAATGCCGCGGCTTTTATTGCAAATCGCAGCTTTTGAACGCGGCGTTTACTAGAGGGCGGCGTTCATTACTGAATAATATTATCAATAAAATAAAATTCACGAAAAAAATTCTTTATGGTGAACTATTGAACGGAAAAGCAATATTCGTTAATAATAAACAGCAATACAACAAGTTAACAACATGCATTTTAATCTTTACGCAAGTCACGATGATGAGCACATTATTTAACCCTATTCCCACCAAGTTTTAATGAATTCAATATCTAGATTTTCCTCTGTCTACTTATAGCAAGTGATACATGTTAATGGTTCATTATGTATTTGTTTCAAATCAGAAAAGAATTCTTCTGTCTGCATTTTTAAAAGAATTTGGAATTTTGTTCTGCAAAAAAAGTAACTAACTGTTAGGACTGAGCGTTGCTAAGCAAGATACTTAACTTTTTAGCTAATTTGGGGGCTGAAGCCTTAGCAACTGGGTTCCTCATGAAAAAATGTGTACTGGCTCAAAGCTGAAACACAAATATGAATTGATGAATTTTCTGTACCCATTGAGTTTCCCGCACCCATTTTTGTGTATGTGTCCAAGTGAGGTGTATATAGAATTATATTACATAAATAGGTATAAATACATTTTATTACTCCCCCCATGTAGACTACTTGACAGAGTAACCATTATTGCCCTTGTACTCTCGACAGCAAAGAGTTGTAAAGCGTTACTCCGAAAGTTTTGTTAGACTGATAGATAAGCTATATAGTGGGAGTAGACGTAGAGAGTTATTTTGGCAACTAGAGTTAGACAGCTTTTCGCCTACTGGTCTTAATAGTCGTATATTTGAATTGTAGGTAGATTGTTTTGTTTTGTTTTGTTTTCATTTCTTTCATTTGTTCTCTTTTCCTGTTACTCGGGTTTTAGTACAGCTGTTTCTTTATTTCTTCTTTCATTGTCTTCTCCTATTCATTTGCTCTCTTGGTGATGGTTTGCGTAATTCTTTGTCTTTCATTATCTCCTTTTATTTGTTGCTTTACTTTGACACATTTGAATACCTGTGTGTAAAACTAGTAACTAGTCTCCTGTTGTTTATAATATCTATGTGTCATGTTATTGTAAGTTATATTTGTAAGTTGTAATTATCCCCAATGGTATAAATGTTTGTATTTTGTAGGTTATTGTGATGATATTTAAGCAGATCCATTGTTACCCTTGTAAAGTATATCTGATGAAGATAATATCGAAACGTTGAAGAAAATGTGTATTTTTTGAGTTCTATATTATATTTATACGCATAGGAGGGCGTAGGCTTTTGAATATATATATATACTAGTATAATGAAGAAAGTGCTTCAAGGATACATTGCCATGGATTCAAAAAAAATTTTTGACTTCTTGCTTTTATTTGGAAAACATTAGTGGAAAAAACCCTTCAATATTTGCTGCATGATTGTAATTGTAATAATAAGTGTGGTCATGGCAAAATCGACATTTAATGATTTGAAAAGTTGGTTAGTGGAACAAAACTTGAATATTGCGTTAAGTAACAGATTCATTTTGGTAAAAATTTACGCCATACACTGATCACAGCAGTCGTATGGAGTGAAATTTGAGAGCTATTACAATGAATTTTTAAGAAATGAGAAGAGTGTAAGGCGAAAACGTTAAGCAAAATTAATCTATCACTCAACGTAATATTTAATGACATCCATTAACCGATTGTGGCCAATCATCACGTATACATGATGGCCGGTTTCACTGCATGAAAGCCCATTGTAACCTGTGGGGGGCGGTAGTATTTTGGTCTCAAAAGCCCAGCGTCATGTGTATGTGTACGCTCACTATTGGTTCATTCTCTTGTTGTTATGACATGATTTGCATAGTAGATAAACAAATACCAGTGTATTCCTGAGACAGCTAGCTATCGAATTATTCCAAATATGCAGTAGGTTGCCATAGCAAATTCTTGAGCTATCGTCCGTTGAAATCAGGCAAGTGAACTTCGAGTAGCAGTTACAATTGGGCCACCATTGCAAATCATGATCGCTGACTGTCTCGACTAAATTATTGTAGGGTCGCAAGCCGAGTAGCAAGTAAATATGTAGCCAAGTAAGAAGCCGTAATTAGGATATCTCCATACTCATTCACCAACAAATCCGTAAGAACTATGAGCACGTGTTACAAACAGGTTTTATGCGCCCAATGGAAACAGCCAGAGTAGGAAATGGAATTGCTAGTGACTCCAGTTCTGCATGCTGAATAGAGCCGTTTCTGCATGCTCAAGAGAGCCATTTGCTTTGAGTCCTTGAGAATGTTTATGTTGTTACTATTGCACGTGATCGTTGTCTAGTCTATGTTAACTCACAGTTGATAGTAAGTAACACTCTTAAACTATTTACAGTAGAATTGTTTATGTTAACTTATAAGTCAAGCAATTAGTCTTTGTGGTGCTTATTACTTATTATTCACAAATAAGGCAGAGAGTCCTCAAAATCAGTGCCTCCAGATCTGATGCTAATCAAATCCCATGCTATTCACTCTACATTGTTCATCTATACTCTACATGCTAAACCACACAGTGAATAGCATTTTACTGTACCAAGTAGTCATGTTACCTCATTGCATACACATGAGGTCATGCAGGAAATTCACAGCAGTGTAGCAAAATTATGTGTCATTTTTGTCGATGTTGGAACTTTCTGAAAACAAGAGAGTCTCTGCAGACAATTCTCTGTCTTCTTACCACACTGGTGAGCAGGTGCTGTTAAAGATATCTTTCAGATGGTACTTTCATCCCATTCCTAGTATAAACTTAACAAGTATCTTCATGCATGCTTGACCCAGTAAGGAATGGTGTTAGGAAGGTACTTAGTGAGAGGTAATAGTAACATTGATAAAAAAATTTATGGATAAGCTACTTCTCCAACTACCTTATTTAGCTTTCTTCTAGGTATGCTGACTTGCTTTAACCTACTTCTAAAACCATTGCTGTTTGAAGACTATTGACTCACCACAGTGGATATATCCAATTAAATCCACTTATACACCTTAAATGAGCATATATATGTGGAAGATAAATTTCTGGTGATGGTAAAGACCGTGATTGTTTATATGTGAATTTAGTGGTAACAAAGCATACTGAAAAGTTATTTCATTGCCCTTTTGAATATTTTCGTCATGTAACTGACATTTTCTGATTGAAATGGAAAAGAAGATTATATATCAATAATAACAATTTATCAACATCGTTCTCACAATTCCCAAGAGTACAAAGGTTAGTGTTGGTTATCAGGGAACTGACTACAACCAAATTGGCCAAGCCCTCCTTTTGTACTGATTCTTCTTATTCATATCATGTTTGTTTATAACCAGATCCAATTTTTATACTAGGACACTGGCTTGTGGGAGATACTGAAGACATTTGGTGAAAGGAGAAATTGCACTTCAAAATGATATCAGACACAGCACTCTATGTCCTTTGCTTGATTGATTCAGCAATTCTTTTATTCTTTGCTGTGTTTTATGTATCCTTTTCAAGTCTTTTAGACCATTTCATTAATGTAGTTCTTGCACAGACAGCATTTTTGATAAAGAAATTGGTCCTGGAGCTCATTTTGGGAAACCCTGCAATAATTGAACAGTAGTTTAATTAAATAGATAACTCCATAATTCCAACAGCAACATTGTAGTTTTCTTCACAAAAGGGCAGCTACTCAACAACTCCATATGCGTCCCTACAATTCAGGAACGCAAAAACA
Source organism: Alatinidae sp. Z8VKAUB7J3 (assembly GCA_010016025.2). NCBI lineage: Eukaryota > Metazoa > Cnidaria > Cubozoa > Carybdeida > Alatinidae > Alatinidae sp. Z8VKAUB7J3. Next base: position 67,480,614 of record JAAAKM020073195.1, on the reverse strand, counting down.
ACAACTCCTACTAAACGTGACACTCTTACCTAAAGGAGAGTGTTGTAAAAATGTACTGGTTAACCTTCAACTTTTCGAAAATAACACCAGAGAAATAGAAAATATGTCACCACCGGGGATCGAACCCGTGACCCACGCTCTCGCCGCATGCGCTCTACCAACTGAGGTAGGTGACTACTATGCTAACATACCCTATTTCTCTAATGCTACATTAGATCACAATCATCCACCGGTGGACAACGACATCCAGCTCAACGCAATTGGAGACCAGCCTCTCTGCGCCACGTGACTTGGCCAAGGAAAGACGGCCTTCCAGCCCGTCTATCTGTACAAAGCCCAAGAAAAGTCAGAAAGTATTATCGAGTACCATCGTATTATCGTATCGAAGTTTCATATTCACGGGTTCGATTCCCGATGGTAACATCAGTCAGAGACATATTTTCTACTTCTCTAGTATTCTTTTTAAAACTAACATTTCCTCTCTTCTCGATGATACTTCAACTTTTCCTTAAACCAACTTTGCCTACTGAAACTTTACGTAATTCTAATTGGCTATTTACAACAAGTGACGTTTGCTAATGACGTCTGTTTCTAAGGATCAGTTCTTTACTAGTTTGATTTGATGTAAGTTGATAGGTTGTGCCGATGTTTATTTGGCCTCGTTCTTGTGATTTTACTGCCTCTTCAGATATCAGCCTCTCTCTCAACTAGATAGCCACTATTTCGACATTAAAAAGTGTTAAACGTTGCATCTAGTCGTTTCAAGCTTTGATCTACAGTCTATTGGGCGTGGGCTTACAGTAGACCCTTAGAAATTGTCTTTGATATAGTCTATATAAAGTAATTGTAATAATTACTGTGTATTATATACTTAACAGACCCAAAGAATTTTGACAGTAACGAAGATAAACTGAGATTGTACGCAGAATATTCTTTGATTCTATCCCCAGAAATCTATAAGAAAACAGTTGAACTCAATAATTCCCTCAAGAATACATTGTATCAGATTTGGAGGAAAAAACCTGGACTTCACAGTACCTTACAGCTAGAATGACTGTCTTATGATCGTGCAAGAGCAAGACTTTCGACGAGGCAGACATTTTTCCAAATAAATCTGCGCTCTGTATAGTATGAGAATAAAATTATAACCTTCAAAATAGCCTTTGATAGTGGACTTATAGGTTAAACCAAAGAAGCGTTTTGTGCACTTTTATCAATTTGGTACGTGCAAGAGGATTTACAGTTGCCCTAAGGCTTTGTATCAAAAGTAGATTATAAGCGAAGTTATTTACGCATGACTAATCCGTCAAAAATATTTTTCCTGAGTTTGAAATTTTAATATTTTAAAATTTGTAGCTCTATTCCTGAAAGCGACAAACAATACTGTAGCTTCTAATTATATTTTTTTAAATCTTAAATCTTTCCGGGTCTTTTTTTACTCTTAAACTCAACTCACATGAAAACGTCAGAGATAATGCAGAATTACTAAAGTAAAATTATTATTTTTACCCCAGCCCGCTTACCCTTGCAACGATCTTATACCGGTCATTAAATGCTTAGGCGCATAAGAAACTTCATTTATTTGTCCGTATGATTTCTGTTGTTCCATCACGGGTTGAAATTTGTCTACGTCTCTTTGATTTGGAATTAAACCCTCTTAGATCAGCGAGCTCTTAGATCAGTGCTTCTCAATATGGGTGTGTGGCGGTGGCAGTATAAGAATTTTGGGTGATGGGCACACAATTGCACCCGAGGAGTTAATCTCTGTCCCCGAATACTCCCATCCGCCTGGATCAATGCTTAATTCCAAAATGATTGACACCGCGGCTTACTGTGCTACATTCTTGTGTAGTTTGTCTTATATTTGCAATTAACAAATACCAATCTCAAACGTACGACCGCGTTATCTTAGTACCAGGTGTCACCAAGGATGGCTCTTGGGAGCCTAGCGAGGTTATGGCATTGAAAGGCGAAGAAAACCTGTCTTTTACCGTTTATATAATACAAAACATTGAAACAAGCATACTCACAGATCAAAATATCTTCACCTATGCATGTTTAAAAACTATTTCGAATTAACATAGAACACCTACTTTTCTCTTTGTATTACTGCAAATGATGTCACCAATACGAGAAACACGAGATACGTAACTAAGTTTAAGAAGTATGGAAGTCTGCCAATATCTCGCCATTTGAAGGAGAGAAACTGCCTCGTAACTGGGTGTAGCAACAGTTTTTCTCTTTTGTATTGGACCATTGTTTGCAGGCCATAATACGAGTCATTCTTGGCTTCTGCAAATGCTTGTAAATACTTGAAATCGTATCTCACAAAGAAGTCCTTATGGTTGCTATCATCTTCTGCTGTTTGAAATGACCTGTCAAGTATCACCTCTGCAACGTCAGGTAAATATTGTATCATGTTTTCCATGGCCTTCCATGTAATGATATCTGATTTGTAAATTGTTTCTTCCCACCTAAAACAAGAGAAAAATTTGATTGGCAAAGCCTATTAATAAATTAATAAAGGTAAACCAAAACCTCTTGATCATAAAAAAGGAATGTGCCAAAAGTACGGCACTAATGGTCTCATAGATACTGGTCTCAGTGAAGGTGAAGTAGTGCTGCAAGCTGGCACCCTCCACTCATACAAGAATAGAAAGTTAACAACTCCCTAACAATGCACCAAAGAGTTTGCTGTAAAACATATGTAAAGTGTGCATCAAAGTGTTAAGAAAGATAATTCTAATGTAATGTCATCCATGGCCGCGGCGAGGTTCTCCTTTGGGATGTTGGAGTTTTCCGACAATTGATCTATGTATGTCTTGAAAAGTCTGCCCCTTGGTCTGTTTCCGTGCGAGGGTTCTTAAAGAAGAAGCTTGTGGACTACCTCCTCTTTGCTTCGCCAAAAGTGCCCTCTGAACTTTGTTCTTTGTTCCTTGATGACATCAGTTATTTTTGGAAGGGCATCCCATAACTGAGCATTTGTCATGTGTTGGTGCCAGGATACACCCTTGACCACTCTTAGCATTTTTAGCAACTCTTAGCATCAAGCGCCGTTATATAAGTAGGACTTTTATCAGGGTAAACGTGCATTACTTGAATATTTTGAACTTCTTCTAAACATGAAACGCACAAACAAACGAGAAATTGTAGAATTTAAATCTAAATATTCTAGTAGACTAGGCCGTGCAATGACAAATAACGACTGTAATGAAATGTTTTCATTTTTATGTTGTAGATAGTATAAAAAATGCTTATACATTCAATGTTAAGTCAATAAGCAAAACTGAACAATAATTGATGAAAAATAGTTGCTGAAGAACTGAATATACTAAGCAACCTGTGACTATAAATTTTATTACAGGCATAAAAAAGGTATTCAAATAATGGTAAGAAGATTCCTTACTCTCCAGAAACGTTTTGCAACGTACATGAATAGAAAACAGAGCAATATCTATTAAAGACGGGGCCCCGGGAAAATCCCTAAGAGGACCTAAAACTTCTTTTTGTCTTTTGGGATACATGGTATTTTATGCATTGCTTTCATTCCTAGGGTAATTTCTTTCATCCGAAAACTTAAACATAATATAACTAACCATCTTAAAGGGCTGTTCCTTTGTAAAGTTTTTGCAATAGCTTAACACTAGTTTGTTGGGTTTTTTAATAAAAGAACCTCCTCCCCCCAAGCCCCAACAAACAAACAAACAAACACACTATATTATATTGGCCCTAAACAACAACTGGCAAGATGCAGGAGGTTACTTCTATAGGCTAAATACGCGCAGTTGGACTCTGAAAAGAGACATTCCCTCCAAGACCACAATCTACTGCTTACATAAAGTATTACTATGATTGTATGACCTTCTTGTTACCTTGATTAGGGGCGTACCTTAGGTCACGACCTCCCTCTCTCGACCATAAGGTCTCCGTTAAAAAATATTTTAATGAGAGAAATTTGGTTATCGCAGTTGAATATGTAAAGATTATAAACTAAAAAAATATTATGCTCACGTATGCTTCTTTCGGTAATGAAGGTAAAATATTTGATCTATTGGTAATTGTGGAGGAAAGTAGGGGAGGGTGACCTCACAACAGGGGCGGCTGGTGGGTAGTGTACCTGTGTGCCCGGCACACACTTCCCTATCTATAACTGAAATTGATTGTCTTCAAATTTCTTTGCTTTCTTTCCTACCTTTTGATCATTTCTGACGATTGTACTCTGAGGAGTGTCGAATGAAAAAAGGTTTTATTAGTGGATGCTGATTGGTCCCAAAACACAAGCTATTCAGGCAGTCCAAATTCTAATTGGCTCTTTCATAAATGCAGTTGGGCTTGTTTCATTTTGATCTTTTCTGACGATTGTACTCTGAGGAGTGTCGAATGAAAAAAGCTTTTAAGTGGACGTTTTGTTTTTGCAATAAAACGCAACGGTCGATTGAGTTGAAAATGATTTAACTTCACAAAAGGTGTGTTCACGTAATCAAAAGAATGTCGACTAAAAAAGGTAAAACTGGTATGAAGTTTCTGTTATTTTTTTTGTTCTCTTGTCTAGTAAACGCCGCTTTTCAAGATGCGGCTGTTATTGAAAGACGGCGTTTATCAAAGGGCGGAGTTTATTACAAACGTTTGGCTAGAAGTGCGGCCTTTAATGGAGAGCGGCGTTTATCAGAGGGCGGTATTTATCAGAGAAAATATGGTAATCGGTTTAGTTGAAACTGAAGTGGTCGGAAAGTATGGGGTTTGGATAATCGAGGTTCCAATCATTGAGACGTGGATGATCAAGGATGCGCTGCAGAGGGGAAATGACACAAAGAAAGAAGTCTCAAAGTTTCATTTCCACGGACGCTCTTTAAATTATTCATACAAATACTTAACTGTTCTTTAGCAACAATCTTGATAAAAAAGTTGATGTAACGCATCGGGAATCCTTAAAAATTTTAAGGAAACCGGTCCTGGTGTTCGCCAGGGTAGCCTTTCTCTTTCATTGGGCAATTGGGATAACCCCAAGCATAGCGGGGAGCTAATTGGCAAATTTGGTTAGATAGGTCTACCTCGAGGGACCACAGTAGTTTCTGGCTAGAACAGAGACTGTGTAAATTATTGTTAGGAGCATATTTGTAGGGGTCTAAACAGCGTGGTTCTCACAAGTTGGATATAAGTGATAGAATATCGTTCTTCAGTAAATTACGATGAGTAGGTTTCCCTAAACATAGCTTAGACTGATGATTATGTAGGTCAGAGTGTAAGAGTCGAAAGGGGGCTATGATTTGAGGAAAGAGCGAGGCCTCAGCTGATGGGTGTGGTACCTGTTATATCACTGACTAGCTCTTACAAATCGATACTGCGCAAGTACGTGAAGCAAAGCGTGGTTCTCACAAGTTGGATATAAGTGATAGAATATCGTTCTTCAGTAAATTACGATGAGTAGGTTTCCCTAAACATAGCTTAGACTGATGATGATGTAAGTCAGAGTATAAGAGTCGAAAGGGGGCTATGATTTGAGGAAAGGACGAGGCCTCAGCTGATGGGTGTGGTACATATTATATCACTGACTAGCTCTTACAACACGATACTGCGCAAGTACGTGAAGCAAAGCGTGGTTCTCATAAGTTGGATATAAGTGATAGAATATCGTCTTTATTTATTAGTTAGCCTGTTTGGTGGCTTTTCTGTTTATTTAGGGTAGTTTCAATGTCGGGCCCACTGCTCATCGGGGGTCTTTGATTGAGAGGTTGCCATTTTAGCTGACAGAGACAATGCAATAATGGAGCCCCATGTCTTCACCTCTAGGAGGGGGACGGGGCTGTGTAGAGTCGTTACCCTAAACAAGTCACATTCCAAATTTCTTTACCTCAATGGTATGGGGCCATAGTGTAATGGCTAGTGCATAAGTGTTCTAACGAAAAAGGACAGGGTTTGATTCCTCATGGTCCTACGTGTTCACCCTTGCACTTTCCACCGAAAGTCATCATCCACACACGTCAGCTAGTTCTTATATGCAACAGTTTAAAAGTTCATTCTACTTGGCTTTGAGTCACTCTTTCACAGCGAGTGGAGACTGAGATATAGGATTTTCAAATAACGACTTGATATTTTTTTCTCCAAGTTTCAGCAGATGCAAGATTTTGTTATGGCCCCCTTGTAGTAAACAACCGAGTAACTCGTCAAATTAAGTTGCACTAAAATACACTTCCTTACAAGTGAGTTGAAGCGAGGCTGAAGGTCACACTTGGCCGAAATAATCCTGAGTGATAACCAAGTCTTAAAGCTATGTTTACAGGTCACCATGACTAAAGAAAACGTCTTAATAGTATTTCAGTGCGTTTAGTGCACTGGCATCTAAGCAACTGCATATATTCTTCCAAACTGGCACATCAAAGAACGGTGTCACTTGCGGAAAGTCTGATCATGAGCTCCAATGTGATCAAAGTGATTCGAAACTAGAGTATTTTGGTAAGAGGAAGGTCTCTATATTGGATTAACGGGATCAGCTCTTGCAGAAACACGTCATTATTTTGATAATAAAGCGGTCCACAGACTCTCAATAAAAATTGACAATCATGAGGACAGACTTTTATTGATGAAATTTCGGGTACCCCACAGACGATTCAATTTTATTGACAATACTGGCCCATTTCACTAGTGCCCTTCGTCGAGTACGTAACAGCTAGCCTCGGAACTTCAAAGCAAAGACTAAAATACTGGGCCAATATCGATCATGTGCTGCAAACTACAGACATCCTTTCATAAATCCCAAATCTATTAACACCTCCCTGGTGCAAAAAATTCAAAAATATTAACGGATCTTCAAGAAATATCTACGGATTTTGATTTCGTCAAGATACTTTGCAATGCTTCAATCATCACACACAGACGATCAGTAATGTTATCAATTTACCCCTTCATCAGTATTACTGCCAAGATTATTGCGCGTCTGTGGGCCGCTTAAGTTTTGATAATGGCGAACGCCATAGCAATATACACTACCCTCCCAAAAGTATTGAACGCTTGCAACAAATATGGCGTCAACTGAAAAGGCAAACGAATGTCAGCAACATTTAGGTTGAATTTGAAAACAAATCAAAGGAAATTAATTGACTTGTCGAAATTTCATGGGAAGAGAACAGGGACTGCTTCACATTGTCTTTGATATCTTAGTTATATAGAAATTCTTTTAAGTTCTCAGTCGTGCAGAAAGAAGTGGAGAGTAGAACTCTTCTTTGTAGACTTCATAGCAACAATTGTCCCCTTTTTGTTGTAACTCAGCACATCAATTATAACATATGGACTGGTCTTTAGCTTCTGTAGTTCATGGATAAGAGACCTACTCTTAAGTCATCCATGACTACAAGAACAGTTTGCATTGAATGTCTTGCATGTTCTTTGTAGATCTGATCATGATATGGCTTACAGTCGGACTATTTTCACGATTGCGCAGTTTGACATGCGAAGAACAGCTTCTTGGTCATTTGGCTAAGATCATGTGTTGTATCTGTTCACATTCCAATGTCCCTATCAGATGTTCCTGTTGTAAGGGTTTCGAGGATGTGGATCATGTTTTTAGCCATTTCCCCCTTGCAAAACAGTTTTGGAAAATGTTAACTCCAACGCTGTTTACACTATGTAACTGTCAGTTCCAGATTACCCGATCTGTGGCTTTTCTTCATCAATTTATTTGCGCTGATGTATCTAGTAAACGACTATTGTTGTACCTGATAAAACTGGCCAAGTATTGTCTTTGGTGTACGAGATGCGAGTTGAGGTTTGAGAATGTGCCTCAGTCTCCTGCCATACTCTTTCCTAAATTTAAGTCTGAAGTTCGATCCCGAATAAGATTATCACAGACATCCTCCATTCCCAGAATACGTTCACTCTTCCGAAACCTTTGGAGTTATAAAGCAATACTTTGTAATTCCAATGGTCAACTTAGCCGTGAAATAGGTTCTACAAATTTTAATGTATCGGTTGAAATCCATTTATACTGTATAATAAAATATTTCACTTGTATGCCTTAGCATACCAAATGATTTACTTCGGTTGTTATCATTCTCTACGTGTAACTAATTGTTCTTATCCATATGTATACACCCATTGTAATAGTCCACGTATCAGTCCTTGTATACGTATAATGTATAAGTATAATAAGTAACATTTGATTTAAATATTTTAAATCTGTAAAGAAGTTGGTTCAATCGATGATTGAAATTGGCAGTCCTTGCACTCTGCTGACCAGGGAGGAGGTTTCAGAAATATCCCTCTATCTGTTCTCATTGATGAAACATTAATGGGAAGTTCTGTCCATAATCCGTGACAGGCAGTCCTACTGGGCGGGTGAGCCTGCTTCTTTGCTTGCTTCTCTACCAGGTAGCCTAAATTGAGCGGTGTTGCCCTTGGACGCCCCAGCTGGCTTTTATTTATTAGTTGCCCTGTTTGGTGTTTTTTCTGTTTATTTGGGGTAGTTTCAATGTCGGGGCCCACTGCTCATCAGGGGTCTTTGATTGAAAGACTGCGATGTTGCGCCAAATCTGCACACGCTTTTGGAAAGCCTCATGTAGTTGCTAATGTATTTTGAGATTTCAAGTATTGAGTTTAAATAGGTTGTTAGTAGTACAGAATTTGAAATACTCTCATAGCGTTAGTAAAACTTTTTATTGATTCTCTTCAGACTAAATACATCGGTACATAATGCATTGTTACAACTGAATTTGTAGACACAGAAAGGATCGAAATTTACAGTAGGTGAGACATGATTAGTGGGAAAATGCTGACGTCACGGAAAGCAAGTAAACTTTAGCCCTTGGGATTTACGAAAAACAGCTAATCCAGATACAAATTCCTTTTGTTCACTAACACTATGAAAGCTCTTTTTTGGAGTATTGAATTTAGTGATAAATGACTTTCACTTTGAAAAACATTTTTACTGATCAGGGTGGAGGCACAAGAGGAGGAAAAGGTAAATGCCAGTGTGAGCCAGGGTACAAGGGAGATCTCTGTGATGAATGTGAGGACAATTACTATGAAACAGAGGATAAAAAATGCGAAGGTAAGCACAGTTCTTTGTTTGGTTGAAGTTGCAACATTTCAAAATTGCTGATTTAGATAATTGGTGTCTCTTTCTTTGAAAGGCGTATCATTGCACTTTTGTCGCCTAGTAATCAAAGATGTTATTCCTTTAGAGGAATGCTATTACTGGATATAACATTTCTTCATTATACAATACCTAGTAGCTACCTTACGCCTTTATGTGGCAGATCATTGGCTAGGTAATCTTGTCAGCTTATATTGTCAGTGGTGTACAAAATCACCACTAGGCTTATAAAATGTTGGACTTGATGCTTGATGTCCCGCTGACAATAACGAACGATAGCAAAGTTTATATTATGCTTTTGAATTCCTCCAAGCAGTTAAAGGATAGGGTCTGTGCATATGATGTGCTAAATCTAGGCAAGCCTCATGATGTCATTCAGTGGTTTGGCCATGAAAATGAAATAACTGCTGTGTACCTCTGTTGCTTATTTACGCTATATAGGAGATGCACAGGAGAAGATGGTTAATGGCAAGCCTCATTTTGCGGTACAAACCTGAACAAATTTCATTGTTTGGTTCTGCGAATCAGACAGCAAAAAGTCGTCCAGGCTTTTAAGGTCATGCAAGTATTGATTGATCAACTCTGCTACCGTCCAATGATCTTTCCTTTATTTAGTGACTCTTGATTAATATAACCTGTGCGCGCACTTTTGCTGGCTGATTGGTGGACTCGGATAAATGTGTTCGTTCGAGTCTGCTGCGCAAGCTAGGCGAGCCTGAACTGCGAGATAAATGTCAGTTTCAAAGTACCTATGAATATGATTTGTATATACAGGACGCTATATCAGCACAAATTCTAATTCTTTGTCATATCTATGTCTGGTTCTTTTATGATGTATAATGTGTACAATATTTGTGTGATATATCTTAAAGGGGTGTGTGATGCACACCCTACGAAAGTTTAAAACTTTCCAAGATTTATGCCAATTATATACTTCCCCCGTATCTATTTTATTCTATTCTATTCTATTCTATTCTTCGACCGCTCTGTACGGCCCACTTTTTTTTCCCAAGAAGCAATATTTTGACTCCTTTTTCCTGCTAAATTATGTACATGACCATCAAGTCGTGCTGAAGGTTTAAAACACGTCTTTTGGCTACTGTTAGACAAAAGGAACCAAAACGAGATTCACCCAACAAAGAAATGGCTGTGAGAAAATAAAGTCTTCCTGGTTTCAGCAAATTGTCGTCTTGGAAATGACAACAGATTGAGGTCCACAGCTAGGGGGATACATGGGGGGGGCATGTCCCGTCTGATAAATTTTGACCCTTCTGAAAATATTGCCTAAGTACATTTTGGGTTTAATTTTCATTATCAGTTAACGACTGGATGATGTTGGCTATTGTTAATGAATCTATTGATATCAATGCTCTTGTACATTATTATAGTCGATCCATAATGACAATCATTACTGGCCAATTGAATGTCTTTAGTATCATCAACCAATTACTTGCTCTAACTCAGTGGCTCTTAGCCCCCCTCCCCCTAGCTTCTTACCTCCCTAATAGGCATAGCTGCATGCGTACCTTAGTATATCAAATGCCCACCATCCACTACTGGATGTGGATTCTACAATAGTCTACCCGTAAGATATGATGCATGTACAATGTAAACATGAGATTTGAGGTATTGGGTAATCTCAACTCTATACTTTTTTGATATTGTCCTATCGACATATAAGTATACACCGATATGTATGTGTATCCACTATTGATCGGATAGATTATTCCTTCGCGGCTATATGGACGCTATGCAAAGTAATGAAGAGCTTTTCTGTAAAGGGGGAGAGAGAGAAGGTTACAAGATAGGTTAAATACTTGTACATTGTCTTCATGAGTTACGGGGGACGGGGCTCAAGACAGCTTTTCAGAATATACAAACACGGAAACATGGAATAACAATAAAAGCAAACCATTAAATACTTTTACCAAGCATCAAAGATTCCATGTAAAATACACTTCACAAAATCCATTTTACGTTAACTTTTCGTACACTCCTTCCAAAGGTTTTTCAAATGTCTTGTAGAAAAATACAAATAAGACTACAGCTAATAAAGTTATGAAAATGATTGGATAACAGAATAATGTAAGCCACGACAATGTAAGGCTTGCGCTCATACCTACAACAATGGCAGTGATGTATTCGGTTGTACTGAAAATGCCTTGACTGAAACTCTGATTTTCTGCTGTAACTCGAGTAGATAATATTGATTTGAGAGATACAGAGTTCATCCAACACCCTAAAAACATCAACGCTGCAAATATAGAGAAAAACATCGAAGGTATCCAAAATTCTAAGGCACGTGAGTAAAGTGTGACTTCTTGTTCTTGAATCATATGCTTTTCCTAATAGGTCAAATGTGATTTAACGGTCAGTTATACATAAAGAATTGGCTTCTTAAGGACTGGCTCACCTTCAAGTCTTCTCTCCATTCCACCATCCCATAACTCTTGGTAATTTCCGGTTGGAATATCGTAAAACTGGAGATAGCAGTGGCTAAGCGGCACAATGATTGCCTTCCACTTCCACCCATGCCTACTAAGAGAGCATTGCCACCCGATTGCTTGAGGACACGACTGATTCTCGAAAGATGCTCAAGTACATATCTGTAAGAAAAATAGATGATTATAGATTATGCCTCCGTTGAATATCATTCATGGAATCAAGCATATGTGCAAAGTTAACATATGCTTTGAACTGTTTAAGGGAATAACAATAATTTGTCCCTCAGTAGTAGAGGCTAAGTTGTAAACAAAACTAGGTCGCTACAGTGGTTCCAAAGTGTATCTTTTAAATACGATTGATACGACAGACAAGTCCAATAAATGCCGTATGTTGAGATCATAGAAGGGCAAATCTTGATAATATGCAAACGTAACAGGACAACAAATACCATCCTTCTTTTACAGTATCAATTATTGAATACTATGATACTGTCAGCTGGCTCCTCCCATATTTATTTCTTAACTAATTTGTCTCTAAAATAAATAACTACTTTATGAATTAAGAGGGGACCGCAAAACCTTTTTGAGTGCAAGGAACTTACAATGAACCCTCATCGTGTTAAATAATATCTAACTCTGTGGAGAATTTACGGAAAACCAAGGGGGATACCACTATAAGACTTTTACTGCAGCAAGGCACACCGTAAGATCGGAGGCACGTCCTGATACAAAGGAGTGTCTTTTCGGGTAACGTATTGTTTACCTCCCGAGACGTGAATTTCCCTGTATATTAAGGCTGGCTAGTTATACTTCGATAATATTACTTTTCCCATATAGTACGTGTATGCACTATAATTCATTCACCCTCTTAACGGCACGTAGGTGAAATTTAAGAATTCTTAAAAACAAATCTCTGAAAGTTCCTATAGTTTACGACGAGTTTCCTTCCCCAACAATCAAGCATTTGGCAACAGGACCGTTTTAAAAGACAATGGTCAGAACAACTAGAACTGAGTACCGTCCATGTGGTACTGTTCTTACATAATGGTTTGGTAAAAAACCCCACAGATTTAAATGCAGACTTTTTAAACCCATTCCAATTCTACTGCTTTAAGGCAATCGGATTTGTAAAAAGTAGGGTGCGACACAAGTCATTTAGATGAACCGTTCATCTTACCTAAATATAACCAGATTCATTTGTGTTTTGTGAGTTTGATTATATTCCTCTAAGCACTGTTCAACAATTGCATAGAGCTCATCCATAGACTCCACTTCTTGGTATAATCGATCTTCTCCAAGCTACAGAAATAAAACTGACGTTAGTACTCTGAGGAGTGTCAGACGAAAAAAGCTTTTAAGTACACAATGTTTTCGCTATTTCGTGCAAAAGTAATATGTATAGACTCTCAAAAAGCCGTCTACCACCTATGCGTATAAATATTATATAAAGCTCAAAAAATACACATTATCGTTGAAAGGTTGGTTAGTGGTACAAAATTTGAATATTTCGTTGAGTAACCGATTCATTTTGCTAAACATTTTTGCCATGAAGTGATCACAGCAATCGTATGGAGTGCAGTCAGAAAGCTTTTACAATAAATCTATAGGAAACCAAAAGACCAAAACACTTCGTAATGTAACAGTTACGAGAGCGAGACCTTTTCTGCCCCTCGACTTATTGAGATAGGCTCAATATTGTAAACAAATTCTTTTCGTCGACAGAGTACCGGCTTCTTTGTTTTGATAAACCCATTTTCTAAAGCGGCAAGATGAAAAGGAGATCAGGCTTTGGTTAATACCCTAAACGAATCCTCTTAATATTTGTCAGCACATGGTGGGTTTTCAAGCAAATTCTGTTCTATTGCCGAGTCTGTTTCGGAATCGGTTGACTTGGCTTTGTTTACGTGATTCGGTAAAATTTTGAAAAAATTTACTTGCTTGGTCACGGCCGTTTTTATTCTTAACAAAAAATTAAATTAAATAATAAATGAATGAAAACGGCAGTGATCAACAGTTTTTCCACTCTACAAGCACGTGTTGTTTATTCCACCTTAAAGCTGCTGCCTGTTGCCCCAAAGGACGTAGTATCTTTCACACATAAAAGTTTATATATTCATGTGTCGCTGTTCGATCGAATATATAGGTCGTACGTCGCAGAGGGTACATGGCAGAATCGTACAACATGTCACGGCCTTCATTAGTAGACGCAGTAAAGTTTCCAAAATTTGACCCAATTCGAACCCACGACCTCATGATCACTAAACCAACACCTCAACCATTGGAGCATTGGGCTTAAAAGCTAGGGCGAAGATTTTTAGTGTCAATCTTTCAATCCCAGACATATACATATTCTCAACAAACACATTGTATTTATTTATAATTCTCAAAGGGTGGAGCATTACCACCGTAGCTGGCAATTTAAGAGCGCTGACCGGACTTGAATCCAGAACCTCATGACTACTAAACCAACAAGCCAGAATGTGTATATATCTCGCATTGATGAAGGCTCAAACCGAAACACACTAAATATTAATTGATTAATTGCCTATTACCAACTGAAAGGAGGAGAATCCACGAAAGACTGACTCTAAGTATCTCCACCTTAGCTTTTGGTCCTGACGGTCCGCACCCATAAATTGCACGCTATTGTGGTTATGTTCCACCATTTGAGAATCATATATATATATATATATAATTTATCAATGAGCTACACCTACCAGTTTATCAAATATATATAATACTCATAGAGAAAAACACCAACCCTATGAGTGGTAGATAGTACTCTGATACATTGTTATGGATTAATAATTAACAATTTTAATGGACACTATTTACAGTTCAAGGGCATATTGAGGAGCTTTGAGTAAACTTTCAACTTAAATAAGGCAAAGGTTACTCAACCATCACAGTTAAAATTGCTGAGAATGTATGGGATTGTGTTAACTAAGACCAATGTTTACATTGGATCATGTGGGATCATTAAATGATACATTATTCATGGTAAATTGTGTGGCACTTTGATATTTTAAACAAAAGTTCCAATGAGAAACTGGTTAGAAGCCAGCCCAATCTGGGGTTTGAGCAGCAAACCTTAAAATGGGGTCTGTGTGTCATAAACATAGACTCTTCTCTTGTACTTGACAATCTTTTATTCTGGAAAGACCCTTATTGTTGACTACTGCAGACTTTGAAAGATTTCTTACTAGTTGCTCTGGTTGTCTACAAGAGTAGCAAGTAAATAAATTACCTTTGTTATTCTGCTTCCAAAACTCTTTGTGTTTCCATGTTTATGCAATTTATTCCTTCTACATCAATAATTATTGTCCTACTATGATCACTCACAGTATGATATACTTTGATCTCTTTCAATCAGCGTTTTGTCAACAGCATTTCTTGGGTACAGAATCTATCTAAACCCAACTCTTTGAATATATACAGCTTGTTGAATTAACAAGCTGATGTTGTACATAGACTTAGGAACAACTTTCATACCTATCATCCGTCTTTAACATTAGCATCTACTTAGTAAAGTTGTATTGTGATTGTTACAATGCCTGTTTATATTGAAACACAATACCGGTCTAATTGACTGAAAGATTTACAGCCTAGTCTGACTATACAATATATCACAAGTGAGACAAGATGTACCACGCAAGCATTTGCCATTTTTGTTGTAGACAACCTAATTAAGTCATCATTAAAACTTTCCTTATTTCTATGAAGTGCTAACATCTTAATGGAAATAGGCATTTCAACAACAAGATCAATGCAATATTTTAGAGATATTCTGAGACATCTCCCTCTTCTAAGGCATGTTTGTTCTCACTGTATAAATTGATCACGAAATTTCAATTCTCTGGGTTTACTTTTTGGCTACTACTCACACTCACACACTCAACCACTTAAACATTAATTAAGTAATTCAAGTAAGTAAGTATATATCTGGTAATACAAACCCAGGTCCCTGAAAAAATTTGCAGACCCACTTTAATACTTACCACTCCCTTAAAGTTTCATTCCCAACATCAATAATTATAATGTATGTTATTGTGTGTTACATCAGTATATTCTTAATGAATTAGGGGTTTGTCTGTGATGCTTTGTGAGTTAACAAGTTTTCCTTGTTTCTTCAAGTTTTAAAGAGGAGAAAAAGTCTTATGAAGATATCAAAGAATGCTTTGATTTTGGCATTGAAGCTTTATATGAGCTTGTCAACTTATCTTCCTTGGTGAGCTAATCAATTACACTTCTTTGATTTCTCTAGCCTTACTCTAGGGTTGACGATATCAAGTAGCCTAAAGCTTAGAACTACGACAAGTTATGTACATGATAGACTTACGATACATACATTTATCTGGCAAAAGAAATTACTGTTTCAAAATCTTACAAAAGCATGTGAAAATTTCTAGTTTAAAGTAGTTGTGTTTTGTGAAAGACCATTGTGCAAAACCAGACATCTAATTTTTGAAATAGATACTAAACGACAAGTCAATTGTACTAACAATTTGTAGTCGAAGGGTAGCTTGTGTATGAAACATATGTATGAAACAAAAGCCAATATACCTAGGCATGGGCGTATCCCTAAGGTAACTCAAGAACTAGGATATTGATTTCTGTTCTGACAAGACTGGAGAAAAAATAAAAGATGTATCCATAGCTGATACTGCTATTCCAACAGATTACTGCTAAAGTTACTACCCCCTGCCCATGTAAAAATTTTACCTATTGGTGGCCATTTTCCACTTCCCTTTAAACATTCTAAGTGAAGAGGTAGACAGGAAGTGAGATCGTTTGAAACTCCTTTAAAACTGTCGCACTATATATATGATATATGATGCATATATCGTAATATAGCAAAATAAAGTTTTTCATTTTTGAGTGTACTTTATTAACATTCAGTAAATACAGAGCAAGGCTGTTTCTATCGGTTTGCGTGTACTTATATTGATCTCATTTCATCCTTATCAGCTTTGCCTGGTAACTCCGAGTCTTCTTATAAATTATAGACACCTGATTACTAGGGCTTAAAGGGAAACAAGGTTTCGCATTTGTAACCTATCACCTTCTGCTCTCAGATATGACCTGAAGACACCAACTTTCTCGTAACCAAAAAACAATTAGTTAAAGAAGTACAAAGTCTACATCATAAAAGTATGGCAGAGGAACAGCCTTCGATGAAATGGGTGTTTATCAGATCTTTTTATAGTTACAGAGAAAACTTTCTCAGATAGCAATGGCATCGAGAAAAGAAACTAATAAACACCCTCGTGAGGGATAGCACTTTTCTTCTGGGCGTGGACTCCAACTGGGTAGTAGATATTTAGATACAGGGCTTTCATAAACTTTACGCTTAATTGAGGTTATCAAAACCCGTCCGTTTGTCATTTAGTCAATTAGTTAATAATTATATGAATAAAAATTATTAAGCTGCAAAACATCGAAAACTTCTACTTTATGATGAAGTTATTAGCACATTTCATGGTAGTATCTATATCCATAACGTGCTTTCAGTAATGTTATTGATACAATTTCTTGGTGAAACCCCCACTGTTATTCTAAAACGGAGGGTGGTTTCATCCCTATTTCTGATCACTCCATACCCTCCCCTGCTTTCTACCATATTTGTTGCATCAGGGATCAAAGAACGATTTGTTTTAGAGAGGTGAGTTTCGATTGTAATTTGGTTACTTCGAAATCACGAACTAAGGTTTTAATCAGATTCATTTTACGTGTTTCCAGGGTAAAACAAATTCCAAGTCATATATTGACCAGAAAATGTAGGTCCTTTGAGCACACTGTTGCAAATACCCTCTTCCTGAACTAACACATCAAGGCACGGAAGAGAGTTGAATTGTTTCTTCTCGAAGGTAAATCTTAAAGCTTGGCGTAAGCTGTTTAGGTTTCGGGGGAATTCGTCACACTCGGACTCTCTGTTAAATGTTGCAAATGTGTCGTCAACACATTGAAAATGAACGATGGGCATTTCGGAGGATTCGAAAGTTGTAATTTATGGAACCCAATGAAGATATTAGCTAATACTAGACCCAAGGGATTCCCCATGCTTTCCCCATCTTGATGTCGGTACATTTCATTGCTGAAACTGAATTTAAAGCCACGTGTTGCATTTCCATTCATTCAATGAAAATTTCCTCAAGAATTTGGTGAGGGACAATTTTTCTTTAATGAAGTGTATCGGAGCATATCTTAATTGTCTCGTCTAAGGGAACCATTGTAAACAAGTTACAGATGTCGAAAGGAACACAATAAACTCTCAGTGGAACCAAAATTATAGTTTTCGGAGGTGCTGCATTACAGAAGAGGCGCAATAGAGAGTAACATCAAGCTATAAATCATTACCGCTGAAAAAGCAGAATGTGGTCACTGTGACCTTTTTGAAATGAGGTTGCTGTGGGACTGCCGTGGTAGTAAGTACTTTAAAGATTTATTTATTTCTACTTGTCAACTTGCTTTGTAAGTCATATAACAATACCCTCCTGAGTTTTCGTAAAGTTCACCAAGAATAATAATAAGACGAGTGAGAAACGATGTGACACACTACCTATTCAGAGGAATAAAATTCTCATCTATCGCTAAATTTTAATCTGAAGTTTCCTTGGGAATATTGAACCAGCGTGGTATCTTTGTGTTTCTTATGCAAAGCCATCGTTTAAATGAAAAACGACAGGTAACCTTATGAATTACCTACAGCAATATGTATAAATACAAGCTGATCCAACAACTACCACCTCGAGAACAGGACGTGATTCATACAATTTGCGAAGATTGCTTTCTTAAACACCTTCCAAGACGTTCACCTTTTTAAAAGTCAAGTACAACCTTGAGATAAAACAGAAAAGAAATAACACGTATTTTGCGGAGAGTTTTCATTCCGCCTTAGCAAGGAAACTGAGTCGAATGTTAGATTAAAGCTGTCTGCCGTATATCCGAATCATTCGAGAGAACTTGTAATCATAAATATGCCCAGCCAACGATTATATACAGCGTCTGTGACAGGAAATAGTCAAATTCTACTTTGCAATGTAATGGGTCGATATATTTATCACAGCCGCCATAGATTATAAAATAAATAAATAAATAAATAAATAAATAAATAAATAAATAAATAAATAAATAAATAAATAAATAAATAAATAAAAAAAAAAAATAAATGTCATCACCAGGGCTGGAACCCTTGGTCTCCAATTGTCTTTAGCTGGATGTTGATGTTGGTTGTTTGGGAGCTAATGTGGCGACTAGAGAATTAGAGTATGTTAACATGGGAGGTCATCTAGCTCAGTTGGTAGAGCAAACGCCGCGATGGCGTGGGTCACGGATTCGAGCCCCGGTGTTGACATATTTTCTATTTCTTCAGTACCTTTTACACTAGAAAAGCAAATATTTCCTGTAATTAGGAAGTTACTTCCTCTAGTGCATTATGGCATTATATATGCCGATCCAGAGAAAATGCAACAAGTGTTGAGAAATCTTTTTGTAAGCTATCTGAATAACGAGTTCCTGGATAGACACACTGACTTGAATCAACTCCCAATTAGGATTTTGCCCCTAATTAAAATAATTTGGGGTATAACCGCTTCTCTGAAGATAGTCTGAAAGTGTCTTTGCCTCCCCGCTCTCATAACCTAAAATTTGATAGGCGACCGACCGCCCTTGATTCCTAGCCTACGAAACCGATACATTGATACAGTTTGTCACAGGCTTTATAGATAAACTGAAGCCACGAATAAACGGCGACAATACCGTGAAATATAATGAACCCCTCCCCCCAACCTAATAATTTAATAGGTGTCCGCCCCTGATTCCTAACATACTAAACCGATATCTTGATGCAGTTTATAACACTGAAACCAGGAAGACATGGCAACAAAAATAATGGAATAGAAACATTTGCCTTCATCTTCTTTGACTGACACTAAATACGGTAAAATAAAATTTACTCACACTTCTTTCTATGGGCATATTGCTTATTGCTGTATGCGTTGGGTCTCTAACGATCTCGATTTTGAATTTGGCTTTCATGCCAGGTTCATCAAAACACGGGAAGCACCGTCTTGCAAGGACGGGTTTAAATCGAGTAGACGCAAAATACCTAAAAGAGAAGATAAAAAATTACATCTCTAAAGTTAAGCTAAAAACAAGAACGCAGCCCGGGTTAAAAATTCGAAGAGGCTATCCAGGGCGCTACTTCAGTTTCGTACCCCTCCCCCTCTCCAAAAACATCGATACTGTATTCGGATTTAAATAGAATTTGTAAAGTAAGTAGTTTAATCTATTGACAATTTAATTAAACTTGGAAGTTCTTACGTACGTTTAACGTCTCCTTTTCCCTCATACACACCCATACATATATAAATATACAATCCTACAACCCAGCAACCCTGTTCTGGAAGTAGTCTGGGCATTAGTGACGTAGAGTAAGTCACGCCCATTGTTGCGTCTCGCGTGGCAGCACTTAGTGGTACAAAGTAAACAGGCGGTTTTTATTGGCACTTAAATCTATATACGACATTGAATTGGAAACTTTCTTAACGTTGAACATTTCCAGAACGGCCACCTTTCTCTCTTAAAGCTGCATCGGGATTTCTTACGTTCATCTGATTGTTTACATTCATCTGGGAATTCCAAGAAGGCAATATAGCAGGTATCCTGCCTCCGCTGTGTTATCAGAAGCCAGGACATGTTATACCATCATATTGTGCGGCTTTTGAACCCTCGTACAGGGACGAGGGAACAGGGGCAGAGGGGGCCATGGCCCCCAAAGATTTGCCAAAATCTCAATTTTTTCGAAACTACTTTTCAGCTTTATCAAAATTGATATTGGTTGCGACCGACACTGTGTCACATTAAAAGCAAGACATGCATATCAACATGAAACACCCCTTTCTACACAATGACCAAAGTCACCTTCGTGAAATGTGAAAATGAAATTAACCCAGCCTACTTGCCCCGACTAGCTCGTGGATAATTAAGGGCCTTCATGGAATGTGTATCTACCCCAGAACATGTGCCCTAAAAGGGGCCCTTAAGTATCATATGCAAAATTATAGGCTCCATTTAGGACGGAATCATTTAGTCCCTATGAGGGGAGCAACAGTCCTGGGGTCTTCGCAGGCCTTGATTCCCACAAAGTTAAAGATTGATTTCCTTCCTTTTGCACAGTGCAACTGTTACCAAAAACGTGGTGCAGGTGGGAAGTTATCACAACACAGTTATAATTTGAGACAGCTTTTATAGTTCAACTGACGAAATACTTAACACTCAACTAAATATTTTTATAGAGACATACACGTACAAATAGCTTATAACATCTTTGTGCTAAAGGAACACTCATGTCTGTGTAGAAGCACTCTTGTGACATGTATGACTAAACAGACTGAGCCCTTAAGCCCCCGTCACTGTAGGCCCACTTTTTGGCATCATGAACGCCGACAATAACTCAAAAAGTAAACCGATCATAAACATTGTTTGTTTCTAACAAGTCCTTTTCGTGTAAAATTTATTGCCTCTTCTTGACAGCTTGCCTAATGGCAGCATCTCACCATCAATTTCGAAACCAGCGATTCAAGGATTACAGTCAGTCATGATGAACCTCTTTCAGTTTTGAATCCTCTAAACGACAGCAGAGTCAATAATAATCTGCTTAAATCTTGGAGCTGATCTCGCAGAATTTCAGCATCAAACGGCTATCTGAATACTCGTACACTTCCAAACATAGTGCGATGTTCGCTTATCGTTGAAAGCTAGTAGCTTTGCGTACATTTCACGAAGTGTTGTGATTGTAAGAAAACCAAAACAAGCATTTCGGGTTGCTGACTCGGGCTGCTGTCCTACTTGGTGTGCTTCTAGAGAGCACCAGCGGACAATATAAGGCGAAATATGTTTTTATTATCCAAGCACTTCGATACGATGGCGACACTGCTGGCAGTGAGTTGGTTTCATTGTTTTTGACTAATTTAGAGTTGCAGTGTAGTGGTCCTACCCTAATTTCATAGGTGCGCTTTCCTGACCTGTCAAAGAACTTTTTTGTCTCCTTGTCTTCCCTTTTTAGAGAAACAAAGCTGGGCCACTTTGATGCCGTTTCTTGGACGCATATGGCTTGCGGGCCGCCAATGGCATGCACCTGGTGTATGCCAGGGCTGCTGAGGAGAGGCATTGAATCATGGCTAATACGACGGTATACAATTACTGTGATTACATTAATAATCATACGTACAAATTTACAGATTTACAGCAGCACTATTGTCGAATACGAATTCTATCCACTCAGTGCCTACCAGCGAGTCTTAAATCTTGATGATATGCCCATGGTTATATGACCTGTGACGTCATACACCACATACTTTCCACTCGCTGCATGCCATTGCAATGAGAACTGCAGTCTATAATTCATTATTGAACATTCAAATAGTGACTTGGCAGTTTAATTAGTAATAAGAGCGATAGGAGTTTTAACTATCTGTTGAGAGGACGCTCAGCACAGAACTGCCTAGTTTCCGCTACTACTTTATCATTCAATTTACTCTTTTATGATCCTTTGAATTCTAAAATATACAGTTCGTTCAAACAGACTTTTGCAATTCTAGAAATAATAACCCATAACAGAGAAATTCCTAAAATACCTGTCTCTAAGAAGGAAAAAAAATTTATATTTCACTATTTGAAAGTTCTTAGATGACGTGTATTAAGTTTACCTAAAATATTTCCACTAATTCCCAATTTGTCCGAGCGATCTCGAAATAAGTCGAGTAAGGCAATTCCCAAAAGGAAATATATCTTCTCTGGCTTCTTTAGTTTGGAGACTAATTAATTATACTTTTGAATATTTTAGTATTCGAATATCTGCATAAAAGATGTATGTAGTAGAATATTTGAATAGGAAGCGAGCTACTCGAGAATCTTGAATAACTCATTTATGTTGGGTCTAAGCATCAAGGAACATTCGAGCTTAGCCTCTTCTACATTATCGTATTTCCTCTAATTACTAGAGGACTAACTACTACCTACTGTTCTGTTCAAAACTAAAATTTCAAATCCTCTCTTCTCGATGAAGATATAATTATGGCTTTAAATTAAAAATGAGTCTTAGAGTAAAACGTAAAAATCTATCTGATAGTGTAAAATATTTGTTATAGTAGATGTTATGTTATGTTACGTAAATGTTATTGTAGTTTTATTAAATTTAAGTTAAGAAAAGCTGTCACTTACGCAGGGGGGGACACATTGTCAAATACCCTGCACCTATGCCGGGTGGGTACGTGGTCCGGATTTTGTTTGCAGATAGTTCATTGGGTACTAAGGGTGGGTCATAGATGATAACAAAGGATGGCAGGATAGTATATTGGTACTAAAATGCAGAAATTTGAGCCTCATATTCTAAAAATCTGTTGTAGTGATATTCTACAGCGAGGGCATGGAAACGAGGCCTGGGAATGAAGATGGAAATTACAGTAGGCTAGTTGGGGCACAAAAATTCAAATGAGGTGGATATTTCGTATGCGAAAAACGCCGACAAGATAATGTACTACTAATTCAGCCAATACTAAACTACATAGCGAAGGTTAGTCAATCATATCACCAGAAGTAGCGTTGAGGAAAGTAGTTTTGCCACCATGAGATTACGTGGTTTCTTCTATTTTAAACTGTTATCAATAAGGATTATGAGTTTGATTGCGTCATCCGGTAGAGGAGGAAGATTCTCTGTAACTGATATTACCTCAATCACCCAAATTGATATCATTCTTAAACACAATCTTTAAATATGAAATTAACCATGTAATGCAACTAATGCCCTTTCGTCATTGCAAATCACGTGACCTCTTGCACACAAATGTAGTATATAAGTTTTAGTATTGCGTTTAGTAACAGATTTATTTTACTACACGTTTTCGCCTTACACTGGTCACAGCAATTGTATGGAGTGAAATAAGAAAGCTCTTAGCAAAGAATTTAGAGGAAACAAGAAGTACAAAACACGCCGTGGCACATTTCCGTCACTCTTGTAACTTACAAACGCGTAAGCTGACAAAAATCATTCTTAGTTCACTCCATACGATTGCTGTGACCAGTGTATGGCGAAAACATTTATACAAATGAATCCGTTACTCAACGTAATACTACATTTGTGTGCAAGAGAGCAAGTGATTTGCAATTATTATCGTTATTCCGAAGCATTTTCTAGCTAAGTATTCACGCGTAGGAAACATCAGCTAGAAAACGGTCGATGCGAGCCGCAATGCACCACAATTTCAATCTCGTGTTTTTGGCCGGCACTACCTGATGTTCGAAATTAACATTCGAATCAACGTCTATCTGACGTAGGCTAATTATTTCAACCACCGGATATTTGTTGTATCAACAAAGTATCCACGTTAAGCTTAGGTTGTTATTTTAATGAAGGTCTTATCAAAATCGGTTCGACGTCAATTCGACGTTGTTTTCACGTTCGACATACGACGTTACGTCAACTTATATATACGACGAACCAACGACGTCGATTCAACTAATACCTATACAAACATTGGCTGCTCCATCTAGTACCTTGTTTAACACCAGCCATCTTGCTTTATTCGTGCTATGCTGTAGGGAACATCTCTGTTCTGTGCATAGTCCGTAATTAAACGAGATAAGCTCCCGAAACTAGAAAGGAAAGCCACCCATTTCGCTCGCTTCTACCGTACTCGGGAGTGCCGAATAAACGGAGGGGGGTCCAAATAAACGGGGGCGGGTCTGAACTCCAGTCTCAATTTTGTGAAAGTTTTAAATAAGGATGACACACATGAGGACTAAAATCGTACTAATTGACTAATTAGCAACTGTTTCAGGGTCAAATGTGCAGCAAAGGAGAAGAAGAAGAAGAAGAAGAAGAAGAAGAAAAAGAAGAAGAAGAAGAAGAAGGAGATAAAGAAGAAGAATAAGAAGGAGAAGAAGAAGAAGAAAAAGAAGAAGAAGAAGAAGAAGGAGATGAAGGAGAAGAAGAAGGAGAAGATAAAGGAGAAGAAGAAGAAGGAAATAAAGGAGAAGAAGATTAAGAAGGAGAAGAAGAAGAAGAAAAAGAAGAAGAAGAAGAAGAAGGAGATAAAGGAGAAGAAGAAGAAGGAGAAGGAGAAGAAGAAGAAGAAGAAAAAGAAGAAGACGAAAAAGAAGAAGACGATGATGAAAGAGTACAACAAGAAGGCAATGATGATAATGGTAATGATGAGGAAGAAGAAAAGAAGAAAAAGAAAGAGAAGGAAAAAGATAAAGAAGGAGAAAGGCTATTTTATCAGTATGGTACAGGTTTGAGGTCCACATCTAACAAATACCTATGTCGCTGCCTTGGCGATCGACAAGGTCAGAGTAAATCTCGTGTATGAATGCATTTTACGTACATAAAAATTATAAAATGCATAATTAAATTTTCCAAGGAGCTTTACTACACAAAATTTCAGTTATGGAGCAGTTTAAAATCTAGTTGGTTATAAAGGACTTTGCTGATAAACAGAAATTGTGGATTTGGCTAGTTCATGGGATTCCCGTGCACCAAGGTCATGAGTTAACATGGTGCTTTAGTGAAGTTTCTGTGAAATTTTTAATTCCCCTGCTCAATGAAACCTCTTGCACAAATTGGTAATTTTACCTCATGAAAGCTCTCAAGTGGATGGATAACGCTCATAAAAGTAAAACGAATTGCTAATAAGCTTGCGAAAGTTAGATATGATATGACGTTTTACATTTTAGCGAAATAAATACATTGCTTCTCATTTACACGAGAATTTTTACTAAGCAATTTTCTTCAGAAGCAGGCACGTTACTGAGAGTAGGAGAGGTAGGGCGCCGCCTCCTTTCGACCCCTTGTTCAAGTATTCGGCCTACCCTGGCGAGTACATCACTGCAAAAAGTTATAAGCATTTCAGCTTCTCTACCATGTTTTGTGTGCGATCTTTCCTTTTCGTAAGTGCTGGTTTCTCATGAGTTTCTCATAAAAAGAGCGTTAATGCGTTTTTCGTTGTCTTCCTTTCTCATACTTTGGAAAAAATGAATATGTGCTCTGTCTACCACGATATTCTTGAAAGGTACGATCGCCTACCATCTTTTGAAGCGCCAAGGATGCGCCTGTTCAGAAAAAGTTCGAAACTCTTTTCCATTATTGTGTTTAGATATCAACAAACAAAAATAGCCTACTCTTCGGTGCCTAATAGACGGGGGGGAATAAACGGGGGGGTGGAAAAATCCAAAAAACTTAATGAACGGGAGGGGGTTGGAAAATGACCACAAATGTACTAGACCGGGGACAATTTGTATGTAATTTTCATGCAAGAAAGAGCTACACTTAAGTTGCTTAAAGAAAACATTTTGAAATGGCCAGGCTTGGAATTAAAAATGACACTGCAAGATTTTTACCAGAGTTGATAATCTGAATAGTGGATTTGCTGTGGTGAGGCTGGCTTATCATACACAAGACATACAAATGACCATCTGTGTAACTAGAATTTAGCTGGTTGTGACATAAATTGGAATGGTAATCTTACGATCTTAAATTAGAGGTATTAGAGGGCTGTTGGTAAACAGAAGCATGCCACTGTCGCAAAGGGGCCAGCCAACTTGTGTTAACATTAAGTTTTTCTTAAATAGGGAAGGTCTTAAGAGCTGTAAAAGTTGAACTGAGTTCACCTCCCTCAACCCATGTGACCCTTGGCTTGCATCAGCCGCAGCTGCGTTTAAAACTTTTTCCAATACAATTTGTAGTCGTATAAACTATACTCACGTAAATTTAAATTTTACAGGACTAAATAGGCTCTACCACAAACGCAGGAAAAGTATCTTACACTAAACACAAGATGTATTGTGGGAAATAACAATGATGTTGCAGTGAAGATATTGAAACGAGGCCAATATTGAGATGAGGCAGGTAGCATTAGTAAGTCTTTCGCAGAACATTGTGAACATACTGTCAACTTTAAATGAAATTAAAAAGAGTAGTTGCGTCCTGTTCCTTTTTCCCTTTGTAATTTGGCCCACTTTGCAAGCCTTGAATATCTCAGCAAATGCAATCATTCCCCATTGTCTCTTTCTTTGTGTAGTAATGGTGCCATATTAGTGTACGACATTACTGATGAAGACTCATTTTTGAAGGTAAGGGCATTGTTATACATCCATTTTATTGCTCAGAAATGTCAAAATTGTGGTCTGTTATTAGAAAATTGTAAACCCAATTTCTGTCGGTTAATGAAACTAGATCAAAAATTGTCAAGAACGAGCCTATAGCTAGTATCTATATTAAGATGCTGATCTTAACGTTTTTTCGGAGAGAGGAGGGGATGGGGGGACTTGACACAGCTGGCTCTCAAGCAAAGACCCCTGATGAGCAGTGCATCTGACATTGAAACTACCCGAAATAAACTGGAAAACCACCAAACAGGCTAACTAATAAAGGGCAGCTGGGACGTCCAAGGACAACGCTCCTCAATTTTGGCTACCGGGCAGAGATGCAAGCCATAAGGCAGGCTCAAACCACCCCTCACGGATTATGGAAAGTATTTGTCACCATGAGAACAGATACTACATCTATTTTTGGCCAAAAGGGATTTGACACAGCACGTTCTTAAATAAAGCCTATGGGTGTTTGACCTTGACATCAGAATTTGGGAACCTTGGCCCTCATCAGTCTCCTCCCCCACCTTCGGAAACAGTCCAGAAAGGTTTGATCCCAGGATCCCATTCTGCTAACCTACTTTTGAGTTTACTTACGATGGTTTACTATATTTCCAGTTTTGAGTTGGCAATGCCATTGCCATTAGTTCTGTTATATTTAAAATGCTGTAAGAAATGTGCACAATCTTATTGATCTTGGCATCTAATATTATCAACATTTTTCTTCTTTGTAGGCAACATTGCTTAATCTTTTATTAAGGAGCTATATTCATTTTAACTTATTTGATCAGGTAAGAAATCGTTTGTTATTGAATAAATTCTTATAGATTATGTTAATGTGGTGTTTGAAATAGTTTTGTCAATTTTTGGTTATCATCGGCTGTTAGAAGGAAAGCCTATCATCAGGGCGACTCATGGATACAAACCTCTTGTTTCCTCTTGCATATACAACAGACAAAGGGAGGAAGTACGCCACGATAGCAAAGGCAGCAAACCAGTTCTACATACTGTCTCTATTGCAATAAGACTGGTTTTGATGGCAAAAATGGTCTAGTGGTACTGGACTTGCATTACAAATCGAGCGAATGTAGTTTGATTCGACGAAAAGGTAGCAAGGTTCACTCATCCTTTCATCCTTACGGGATCGTGGAAATGAGTACTAGCTATGCCGGGAAGAGTGGTCAAAATTTGACTTGGGAAAGGGGTGGCGCCCATCCCAGCCACTGCAGTGGTAGACGATAAGGAAGATCATAATTATTATTATCATCATCATCATCATCATCATCATCATCATCATCATTTGCATCATTCATCATCATTACGATCATTCATCATCATCATCATCATCATCATCATCATCGTCCTCATTTCCACCATTCATCATCATCATCATCATCATCATCATCACCATTCATCATCATCATCATCATCATCATCATCATCATCATCATCATCAACCCCATGTGGCATATTTGTTGTGTTTTTTTTTCGATTATCTTACAGACTCTGTATTAGCAAAATCTCTTTTCCACCATTTTCCCCAGGCGGATAAACTGGTCTCGAAGTCGACCTTTCCGGAATCAGCGTCAAACAATGAATATGCAAGATTTCTCTATTACCTAGGTATTCTCACTTTAAAGTAGTTTTGCAATTTATATTTGCACTGCAGTTTTTCTTTATTTCATTTTGTTTATCTATGTTCTGTGGGGAATGATGACGTGGCTGCCAACTTGTCCGAAGCTACGTACTGATCATACAACTGCATGCCACAAATTGGTGGAAATCGAGAAAAGGGATTACCCTGGCACCTTGTGGTTTTTCTTCTAAGAAAAAACCGTGTCCATCGTATGATAATGTTGGAAAACATTAATGCCACTCTTGTGTTTCTGCGCTCAGGAGGCATGGTAATAAATGCAGTTAGGAAACGTGTTTGTACTCGCTTTGATATATTCGTTGCAAGAAGAATAATGGATACAATTCAATCAAAGATATTTTATGTTATTCACCCTTAATTATGATAGCCACTTTGTCAGCCGAAAACTTGGCAATTTGACTGGAAGTGACAATGTTGATGACATTTTCTGGGTAGCCGTTTTCTTGAAAAGTGGTCTTAATGTTGGCTAATTCCTCATCGACTTTACTTTTTGAGCAAATGATTAGAGCACGGTGAAGTAAAGAAGCGATGAGATAGGTTTTTCGAGTTTTAGGGCAAAACGAGTCCCAGCGCGTATACTGTCCCGTAAATGAGGGTTTTCTGTAAACACTAATGAGAAGACTGGACCTGTCATTTTGAACATGAAAGTCTAGAAAGGGTAAGGATTTGTTCACTTCTTTTTCATACGATACCTTAAGACCAGGATGCAAGTCGTTTAGTTTTGGAAAATAGAAAAGGTATCATCAACATAACGAAAATAGACAAGTGGACGACTAGTTTTATCAAAAAGTTTGTTTTCATGGAAACCGACGAAAGTATTGGCTAAAGTTGGTCCGAGGGGAGAGCCCATAGCAACTCCGTCCAACCTGTCTGAACATTGTGTCATTAAAACTAAATTCCACCGACTATTCGTGGAGAGATTGTGCGGTCCATATTAAAAAATGTGCTCGGAAAGCGATTGGCCCGACAGAGAGCGAAGATGAAACAAATTTACAATCAAGCAATAGTGTAAATCAGTTTTGTTAGTTTTATACTCTTTGTGAACCAAGGAAAGGAAAATTTTTTACGCAAAGAGCTAAAGTTTTGCTTTACTTACTCCCGTAGCTTCTGGACATCTACGCCACTTATGGGTGGAGGATCATCTCTTTCTGTATAGTAGTTTCAATGTCGTGCCCACTGCCAACCAGGGATCTTTGATTTAGAGACTCCTTTGAATTTTCTTGAAGTATTGATAAAAGCAAGCATGTCCACTGATTTTGAGATGTCCTTTATACAGTTAATTTTATAAATGTATAAAGTCTGTAATATAGGTAACATGGTTTAGCCACGCCCGTGAGCCCTTCGCAAACTTGCCTGCAAAGTACTAGTCACGGCGGGCTCAACTTCAACTGCTTCCAAGAACTAATATTTCCAATTTTCCTTTTATAATCTCATCAATGCAGCAGCACAAATGAATAGTAAACGCAGATCTAGACGTAAAATAAAAGCTAGCCTGAACATGTATGTACCTGACGTTGCCAAACTGGGTGAGTTAAAAGACACAGCGATGTTTGCAAGACCACTTAAAGGGCTTTTAGAGTGCACCAGCTGGAACAATTTGATTGTGTTCCAAACACTCGATGTTGTGACACAAGGCTCAATAAGCGTTGACTTGATTGTACAGAGTGCCCTATAAAACCAGAATGCCACTCTCCGTTAAACAAAGTTTAGCTGAAAGTCGAGGCTCGTTTAACGAGTGCATTTTTAATAAGAGACGCTATTGCTTGACTGTATTCTTGAGTGCACTTAAAACCTTATGTTGTTCCTTTTCTACGCCGGAAATAGATCAGATTGCTTTTAGCTACTCTTGAAACCAGTGACTTATCTCTTATTCAGTTATCTGAATTCTATCAGCATCTTTCCAGTTAAAGGTGAAACTCCCATATGATTTGTCAGATGTCCACAAAATTGACGTCTTGTCTGACCTAAATACGCTTCTGCTCTGAAACGACACTTAAACTGGTAGACTACGCCTGAGCTCTGTAACTTGGGAGATCGGTCCTTGAACTGAAAAAAAGTTAGATAGACAAAAAGAGGAGCGGAAGATGAAACAAATGTTAACTTCAGGATAAGTAGAAGAACTGAATTTATTACGTTGTGTGCAAAGCATAAGTGAATGTTACCCTGTAAATGGTAAAACAAAACTTATTTTACATTCAGGAACTACAGAATGCTTTGGGGGCCTAAATAAGAATTTAGAAAACTTTTACGAAAACAAGAATTAATACAACTAAGAGGATAACCATATTTTACCAGCATGTGTTGTAGTTTACAAAGCTTTTTATTCCAAGAACAACTGTGAAAGATACGATTAACTAATGTGAAAATAAGACTTTTCTTATATTCCATGGGAAGAAAACTGTCGAAACGCGTAAATGGGCCTGTAAAAGAGCGTTTCCGATATACTATAGTATGAAAAGATCCCTGTGAATGCAAAAAAATAGTATCAAGAAACGGTAGTTGCTTATTACATTCAAACTCGACTGTGACTTGAATACTGTCGTGTAGTGAATTGAGAAAATCCAAGATGTATGTTTACATCTCCGATGTATTTTTTCTTCCCGCCTCTCAACCTCTATGATCTTAGCTTTGAAAGGAACACTAGTGAAACAGTTAACGACCACCGGGGACCAAAACCGTGACCGGCGCTATTGTGGCTTGTGCTCTACCAACTGGCCTAGGCGACCTCCTATGCTAACATACTCTGTTTCTCAAGACGCCACATTAGCTCCCAATCATCCAACGGTGGACATCGACATCCAGCTCAAAGAATTAGGAGACCAGCCACTCTGCACTATATGACTTGACCAAAGACGGATTACAATCAGGCCCGTCTATCTAACTAAACCCCACAGTAAGTGCATAAGTATAATCTACGAGAGAGGATTTGAAATATCAATTTTGAAAAGAATATTAGAGAAATAGAAAATATGTAACCACCGTAGACAGAAACTGTGACGCACGCTATTGTGGTGTGTGCTCTACTAACTGATCTAGGCGACCTCAGATGTTAACATACTCTATTTATCAATTCGCCACATTAGCTCCCAATCATCCACCGGTGGACATCGGTATCGAGCTCAAAGAAATTGGAGACCAGCTTCTTCTCGCAGTGTGACTTGAACAAGCAGGGACTACCATCAGGCAATCTCTCAATCAAAGACCCCTGATGAGCAGTGGGCCCGACATTGAAACTACCCTAAATAAACAGAAAAACCATAACAATAAGAGAAATTGGTAATTTTCTAAATTCAACTATTCAACAAAGATAATGACTCTCAAGCAGCATTACAAGGGCCATAACAAAATAGATTTATAAAAGGACATTATATAAATTGATCAATTGGCTAAAAGTTCTTATTATATTTTTTCATACCTATTGGTTAGAATATTAGGTTAATAATCATAATCATATTGATAAATACCTGAAGGATATTCCGTATGAGAACTTAAATTTGTCAGCGACGACTCCTTGTAACATGCTGAAATTAAAATACGGAATAAAATTCGTCGGATGAATTTTTTAGCATCAATTATTCTTTTCTTCAAGTAAATAAAAATTCTAGAGGAAGTTGTATATAACAAAGGTTGAAATCGTATTACAGTAGAATTATTAAAAAATCAAAATTCATCAACAGGTACCACACATGTTGCTGTAAGCACGATATCGAAGAAAATGACGCTATAGAAACTGAATCGTCTACTTCAGATACAGATTAGGGTGGTGATGCTGAAAGTGATAATGCATTTTCGGATATCGAAAAAGATATTGTTCCTCGTAAGCGTGTTCGGGTGATCTGATAAAGATGAATAAGGTAAAGAATTAGACCGAACATAAGTTGATGAGTTGGTTTATTTTCCTTTTGTTTCAAGCCTGCTGATACATTTTAACAGCTTTTGATTTGTATTCCCTGCATTCTTTACCCTCCAAATTAATTTCTGTAGACTAAAATTCCCTACTACAAATCAGGAAAATAAAAGTTGTCGTTCAAACATTCATTTTAGCAAATCATTTTTGTGTGTCTGGCGGTGAATGTTCGTTAATGTTGCCCTTTAAGCGCATTTTAGGTAAGCGTCACGTAGATTTGAGGGAACGAGAAAACACTTCGGCGAAAAATAATTTTTATGGTACTTGATTTTTGTCATTTATTAAAACACGCATTAATTAACGACGGCACTAATTAAAGTTTGAAAGTTTGAAAACGTTAATTAATGTCGTTCAAACATTAAATTGCTGATAAACTGTCATGATGTCATAGTTTTTATTGCAGTTGTATTGTTTCCCTATGGTCTTTTCCTTTGTGTATATAAGCTATGTTATCTACAACAGCAGCTTGTCCAACAAGTATGTGTTCCTCTTGAGCACAGAAAGGCCATCATACAGTATTTTCACACCAACTTTGCCCATTTTGGTGCACGTCGCACCGGTGACTTAGTGTTACATCGATTTTATTGGCCAGGAGTCGCGTCTGATGCTTTGAAATATATCAAGTCCTGTGAGACTTGTGCAGTCTATGGTAAACAGCGTCAGAAGAAGAGCGTGCAATCTTTTATTACACCCCTGACTCCTAATCACACAGTGGCCATTGATATTACATATCTTGAGTCTAAGGTATTGTTAGTGTGTTGTGACTTGTTCACCAAGTATCTTGTTGCTTGTAGCAAATAGAAAGTCAGTATTGAAAAAAACCGAAGAGAAATAGAAAATATGTCACCACCGGGGATCTAACCCGTGAACCACGGGTTAGCGGCGTGCGCTCCAGCAACCGAGCTAGGTGACCTCCGATGTTAACATACTCTATTTCACTAGTCGCCACTTTAGCTGCTAATCATCCACCGGTGGACATCGACATCCAGCTCAACTTACTTGGAGACATTCCTCTCTGCGCCATGTGACTTGACCAAGGAAGGACTGTCATCTGGGCCCTCTATCTATCCAAAGTCTATTGAAAGTAGAAAGAATCATCGAGAAGAGAGGATTTGAAATAATTTGTATTCCTACCTTCTCAATGATAAATAGAAAGTCATTGGGTGGCACATAGATATAAGGTTATCTTAAATAAAAGACAGATTTTGCTGATCTTTCCAAAAGGGACTGGCTTCTGAAACACAAATATCATCTTATCACCTTTTCAAAACAAACAAGTATCCAGTGTATATCTACACTATGTTATCAGAAAAGTTGAGAGGGTTTGTATACATTACAGCAGCTACATATTTCTAATCAGAATTCATTGGAAGAGAAACGTCGAATCGATGATAGCAGCTATGAGGGGGGAACCAAAGCTATTATGGATAAATGACGAATATCATGAAAAAAAATATATAAGAAGAACACACAGTTTATCATTTCAATTAAATATGAAAATAAGTATAGCATTGAAATAATGGGCCACCCAAAAGTTTAGAGTTCAAATTATCTCTTCCCTTGTACATAAATGTCAGAGTGCTCATTCTAAGCATTAGGGTAGAGATTCTCAATCGTTTTGCGCCCTCCACGTTATTCTTGACTTCCGAATCGAAGAATCACTTCTTTAATCCAATCCCCAACCTTCTCATTCCATAAACTATGAAATAACAAAAATACTTGTAATTGCAAATAATATTTTGTAAATGTGAACTTCAGATATATTTTTGGCACGTATCAAACTGCTTTCAGCAACATATTTGATTGTATGAGGAGTTTGTATGAGGATAAAAGTTCATCCTAGTTCGGCTCAATGTAAGCCAGAGTTCTATCAGGGGTTCTGTCCGGTCAGTCGAAACTCTTCGATTGCTTTACTTGGTTTTGTCCAAACGATTCTGTTGCTTCCTTGGGAAGGTGCCTCTTCTGAACTAGAGTTTTTCATCTCCATAATGGGGCGTATACTCCCTAGAATCGAGGTAATTCTGCAAAGGCATCAATTTATCCTGAACCTACTTTCTATATCGAGTGCTTTGCCTTTGAAGAGATAAATGTGATTCACGAAGGAATGATCAGGGCAATTGAGTCCTTCAATTTTTCAATCATAACTATATAATTTATATAAGCTCAAGGTGATCATAAGAAAGTACAAGTCCTTCGATGATGAGAACTTTGCTGAAGTTTTCTATATTATGACCACTAACCCTACACGACGCTCATCCGATCTAGGAGAGGACAGCAGCAAAAAAAATAGTTGCTTAGAAGAGCGCGAGAGAAAGAAAAGGGGAGAGAAGGATGATCAAAGAATAAGACAGGAAGATAGCATAACAGAAGTAAAGCAAGGCAACAAGAAAGCTGTGGATCAGAAAAGAGCAATAGACAGAAAGCACGAAGGAAGATTATCAAAGAGTAATATAGCAAGATAACAAAACAGAAGGAGAGGACAGCAGCAAAAAAAATAGTTGATTAGAAGAGCGCGAGAGAAAGATAAGGCGAAAGAAGGATGATCAAAGAGTAAGACAGGAAGATAGCATAACAGAAATAGAACAAGGCAACAAGTAAGCTGTGGATCAGAAGAGAATAATAAAGAGACAGCAGGAGAGAAGATTATCAAGGAGTAGGAAAGCAAGATAACAAAACATAAGGAGGGAACGGCAGCAAAAAAGATAGTTGATCAGAAGAGCACGAGAGAAAGAAAAGGGGAGAGAAGGATGATCAAAGAGATAAAAGGGTGAGACAGAAAGATAGGATAACAGAAATAGAGCAAGGCTGCAAGAAAGCTGTGGATCAGAGGAGAGCAATAGACAGACAGCAGGAGAGAAGATTATCAAAGAGTAAGAAAGCAAGATAACAAAACAGAAAGAGAGGACGGCAGCAAAAAAGATAGTTGATCAGAAGAGCGCGAGAGAAAGAAAAGGGGAGAGAAGGATGATCAAAGAGATAAAAGGGTGAGACAGAAAGATAGGATAACAGAAATAGAGCAAGGCTGCAAGAAAGCTGTGGATCAGAGGAGAGCAATAGACAGACAGCAGGAGAGAAGATTATCAAAGAGTAAGAAAGCAAGATAACAAAACAGAAAGAGAGGACGGCAGGAAAAAGATAGTTGATGGGAAGAGCGCGAGAGTAAGAAAAGAGGAGAGAAGGATGATCAAATAGTAAGACAGGAAGATACCATAATAGAAATAGAGCAAAGGAGAAAGAAAGCTGCGGATCAGAAGAGGGAAATAGACAGACAGCAGGAGAGAAGATTATCCAAGTGTAAGAAAGCAAGATAACAAAACAGAAAGAGAGGACGGCAGCAAAAAAGATAGTTGATCAGAAAAGCGCGAGAGAAAGAAAAGGAGAGAGAAGGATGATCAAAGAGTAAGACAGGAAGATAGCATAACAGAAATAGAGCAAGGCAACAAGAATGCTGTGGATCAGAGGAAAGGAATTGACAGACAGAGGGAGAGAAGATTATCAAAGAGTAAAAGAGCAAGAAAAAAAAAACAGAAAGAGAGGACGGCAGCAAAAATGATAGTTGATCAGAAGAGCGCGAGAGAAAGAAAAGGGGAGAGAAGGATTATCAAAGAGTAAGACAGGAAGATAGCATAACAGAAATAGAACAAGGCGAGAAGAAAGCTGTGGATCAGAAGAGAGCAATTAGTTAGGAGATTGGATGAGAGATAATTTAAGGGGGTGGAGACATCTTTTAAGTATTGTGGTGATCGTCAACAGAGGAGAAGAGGAGACAGTCAAAGCAGCTATAGGCTACTGCTAAGACTGCAAATGATGCTTGTTAAAATATCTTTAAACTTTTTAATTAGACAAATTTTACGTTGTTAAAGCACTGTATGGTTGTAGAGTAGTCATGTCAATATTGCAGTGTTTAGATTTTTTGAGTTCTCCTTTGTTCTTACCCTATAGGGCCTACTGTACATGGATATTTAAAAAGAGCGTGTCATGTCAGGGATTCGAACCTGGGACCCCACATTCGTGCTATTTGCTTTACCAACTGAGCTAACCTGAATGCCGATGTCAACAAACTCAACTCTTTGTGAAAATAAGTAATTCTAGAAATATTTAGAATCGAAAGCCTTTTCATTCTTTATAACGCTGTTTTTATTAGCCTCAATTATCGTATTCCAAAGGTTGTCTTATTCCCATAGGTAGGGCATGCCAGGGCTCATTTTGTTGATGAAGACATGTGGAAAAAAGAATCCATTGTACCTTGTTTACGGAAAGATTTTGCTGCATCGTATAAACTATTGTCTTCAAAATCTTACGTTTTCCATATAAGGAAGACTTCCTGTTAAAAAAGTCTCTCAATTTAAATATGAAACTAGCATGATGCAATATCTCACGTGTAGAAGTATTCAGCCTATTTCCAAGAACCAGTTTTGCTGTGTTACCCGTTACACACTTGCGGGGTCAAACACTTACCATGCGATTTACAATATTCCTTTCAAAAACGGTAGGATTTTGTATGGATTTTTGCTTTACCATAATATCAGCCAACAAAAGGTAGAGTAATGAACTCCATGAGATGGAAAACTCACATGTGATGAACAAGGGACAAAAAAAAAATCAGTCAACATACATTAAGTATAGGCCCTATTGTGATCGAAGTAGACGTCTTCCCGTATTTGACGAGTTCTTTGCCTTCCTCGAGTTTTCCATACAAACAAAACTTCAGATATGCTAGACTATGAAGTTGTTTTGCGTTAGATAAGGTAATCGTCAAAGTTCAGAATTAAATGCCAGTCGAACCAAGGGCAGTAAGACATTTCTCTTAAAGCAACCGGATTTTTAGAGATTTATGTTAAAACTATGAAATAATTTGCCAAGGTGTGCGAGATCTCTTTGGAGTAATTTAGGGCCTACCCCTTAAGTTAAAATTAAAGTTTCACTGCTTTTCTTACCTTTTGATCGGACTTATGATTTCTTTTCTCTCTCTTCGTCGATTACATTGACCTTGCAGTACCGACCTCCTGCCATTCCTTTTTACGCGGGCAGTTTTGCAGCGACATCAATAAGAACAATGGTATCCAATGTTCTCAGTTCCGATGGTAAGGACCTGGACGTCGAGGCAGTAGGCCTACATTCTTTCTTTCTTTCTTTCTTTCTTTCTTTCTTTCTTTCTTTCTTTCTTTCTTTCTTTCTTACTTTCTTTCTTTCTTTGTCCCATTTATAATGCCATGCCTTGGGTAAATGATAAGGTGTTCTGAATGAGCAGTTTCCATCACGAAAGTACGGATATCAATGTGTTTTAATTACTTTCTTCAGGCAATTTTGCTATCGGAGTCTACTCCACGCTGAGTTC
Source organism: Alatinidae sp. Z8VKAUB7J3 (assembly GCA_010016025.2). Classification (NCBI taxonomy): domain Eukaryota; kingdom Metazoa; phylum Cnidaria; class Cubozoa; order Carybdeida; family Alatinidae; species Alatinidae sp. Z8VKAUB7J3. The sequence goes on along the minus strand of JAAAKM020073195.1, from coordinate 67,443,036 downwards.
GCAATTTCCGATAGTCTCGGTTGCCCGCACCATCGTAGGCCCATATGCCAATTGTTAAAGCCCTGCAGTGTTTTGCAGGTTTGACAAACGTCTGACAATACTAAGAACTACTAAGTTCAACTGCAAAAGAATATGAAACCTAGTTAGGTCTAGTAACGTGCGACATTTTAAATGAATAAAGAGAAGGTTTATATAGCAAATATTTTAACGAAGGCTTCAACCTCTTTTCATATAGGGCCGCCCTTTCATGGAAAGTCTTCACGAAAATCGCCCACTCATGATAAGTTTATTGGCCTCGCTGTTTGCCTTAGCCGCTTTAACTGTTAACTTGGTGCCAGAATTTTCGCAACAGTTTGAAATTGTGGAATTTCCACCGGAGGTAAGTGTCTAATTATTGATAGTCATTTATCGTCGTCTCCTTTTAACTTATTTCGCGTACAAGAAGGTCAATAAGGCTGTAATATTAAGAATGTCGTAGACTCTGGAGTTCTTTGTACCAATTATTGTATTTACATGCCAAAGCCATTTTTGCACGAGTCGAAAAGTGCCTCGAGACGTAACGCTCTATCATTGAAGTTCCTCCAGACACGAGATTTGTTTTGCTCATCAACTTCAAGATAATTTTCAAACTCCTTGTACTTACTAGAAACGATATGATAAGCGTAGTTAAAGAGCGCAGAAATAAAACGAAGGTTGATAAAGACAATTCGGTAGATGCAGCTGCAGTTTCTATGTTGCGTGATGAGATATGAAGGCATTGAAAATCAGTTTCTAAAGGGAATAGGCAGACGAGGAGAGAAATAGAACAAGAGAGAAGCAGAAGTGGAGAGAGGCAGAAGAGGGGAGAAGCAGAAGAGGAGAGAAACAGAAGAGGAGAGAAACTGAAGAGGAGAGAACAGAAGATGAGAGAAGCAGAATTGAAGAGAGGTAGAAGCGGAGAGAAGCAAAAGAGGAGAGAAACAGAAGAGGAGAGTAGCAGAAGTGGAGAGAGGTAGAAGAGGAGAGAAGCAGAAGAGGAGAGTAGCGGAAGTGGAGAGAGGTAGAAGAGGAGAGTAGCAGAATTTGGAGAGAGGCAGAAGAGGAGAGAAGCAGAAGAGGAGAGAAACAGAAGGGGGGAGTAGCAGAAGTGGAGAGAGGTAGAAGAGGAGAGTAGCAGAAGTGGAGAGAGGTAGAAGAGGAGAGAAGCAGAAGAGGAGAGGAACAGAAGAGGAGAGTAGCAGAAGGAAATTACAGACTAAGTTAAGCTAGGTCAAGCGGGGTAACGAGGGTAACGGGGGTATCGTATGATGTGTACAGTGACAGGGTCACATAGGCCTCTTTTTAAAATAGACAAGTTTAGGGGCCAAAGATGAGAAGTAAAACCACGACTAGGAAAAACATATTAAAAGCAGAAATTGTCTCACTCCGCAATTGATCAAAATGTCGTATGACAGTCTACTATCCTCAACGGCAAGTTTTAAAGTTCTACAATCAACAGAAACAGGATACTATCTCAACTAAGATATACTACGCAACCGAAAACCACAAACACTGATTTATAGTTATTCTCTATGGACAAGTAACGCCTTTTCTTGTATCGCTATAAGCGAGCAACCTACAAACGCCTCTTTGCGAAGTGTTGTTTTTGCCGTCCAAAACGGTCATACGTAACATTGGCTTCACTTTCGTGTCTTGCCTGGGAAGTTTCACCTCTAGTTTTGTCTATAAACCTCTATGAGCTAAACAATTTTTGTAGCCTCGTTTTCGCCTCCTTTGTCAGTCTCGTCCTGTTCAAGGCGAGTTGACAGCTGAAATTTAAAGTTTGGACATTCAGGAGGAGTGAGCGTTTCATAGATACCACAGTTGACGGCAACGGAAACCATTTGTGTGATGAACATGGAGTAGTTAGAACCCAGTTTGCAAGAGCCAAGGAAATGGGATGTCTCTATCTAGTACTCCAAGCTCAGTGACAATTTAATTATTGCAGGAAATCTGTTGAATTGCTAAGACGCTGTTTACGTGGCGCTATCTTCATACGTCTTCAAGCTGGAGTGGAAAGGCTAAATCAGTTAAGGGCTTGACAAGGATTCATTTTGACCAGTAGCGTAAAAGTTTGTTCATTATTTTATGGGTAATGCAGTAAAGTGAGTAGAGGACGTTCCACATGCGCTAACTATTTGCTATATGCCTTGATCTAACCACAGCAGTAGGCCCATACTATCAACATCTGGGGCATTCCAAAGGAACATTACCATCATCGATTTGAATAGCCGTCATATAGGAAGATTGTTTATCAACATATAAGGCTACTTTGATATATATTTGAAGCTTAAAGTTACTGTTTCGCCCAGAGAAACACTGATCGTAACGACACACCTTGCAACTAGTCGATCGTGAGGTCCCGCACCCCTCGCCAAAATGGGTCAAGGAGCAGCCAAGCAGAAGGACTTTGGGAAGTCCGAATCAACACTACACTTCGAAACAGGAAAACGACTGGCTGAACAGTCTTCCGAATTGCCGAGGGCTATTTCAGAGAATCTACACAAAGAGAAAGGTAGACTTGTACAAGATTATATTTATTCTCAAGTTTTAAGCTATAAGATCAAATATATACGATCGCTATTTTGAATTACTGCTGCAAATGACTATGCTATAACAGAACATGATCAAAAATTATTGTATCGTCAGGCATTCAAAGTTAATCAAGTCATTCAAAATTGATCAAGGAATTCAAAGTTGATCAAACCTTTCAAAGTTAATCAAGGCATTCAAAGTTAATCCAGGCATTCAAAGTTAATCAAGTCATTCAAAATTGATCAAGGAATTCAAAGTTGATCAAACCTTTCAAAGTTAATCAAGGCATTCAAAGTTAATCCAGGCATTCAAAGTTAATCAAGTCATTCAAAATTGATCGATGAATTCAAAGTTGATCAAAGCTTTCAAAGTTAATCAAAGCTCTCAAAGTTAATTAAGGCATGCAAAATTGATCAAGGAATTCAAAGTTGACCGAAGCTTTCAAAATTGATCAAGGCATTCAAAGTTGATCAAAGCTTTCAAAGCTGGCACAATTTAAATTTTCTCCTATTAGTTAGTATTTAGTCTGTATGTTTTAGCTAATTATGTTTGTGATTGATGATATCTCTGATAGATAGTTTAAATATCTATGTTCGTTAATTTCATAATATTTCGTATTATGTCAACTCATTAACCAAGGATTTTTAAAAACTTGTTAAGTTAAAATGTGCTATTGAAACTACACCCCAGTCATAAAATATAGATGTCTGTTGTCTATCCAAGTAAAACTCTTTGACCGACCCGGGGATCAAAACTTTTAACCCTATCTTACATGGGGAGGCTAGTAGGCCCGCGGCTACATATTTCGGCTCATATCTTTTTAACGCCTGGCCGGATCAACATGAAATTTTGACTTTTTCTAAATTTTACTGGGAATTCGTATGATGAATAAATTGTTTTGAATTTTTTTTAAAAATTTGCGATATTGGCGTTTTGTTGACCTATAGTGGAGTTTTTTACCATATGGTTTTGTTACCCTTCTTTGAAACACGTGATTATTATATCTTTAAGCTTAGATTTTCTTTCTTGAATTTGTACCGACGATTTCGTATTATCAAATTTGATAAGTAACAAATGCAAAATTTGTTGAAATTTTGCAAAAAATTGAAAAATATGTTGTGCAATAAGGTGAAGGGCGCTGGAGAACCTTATATAACAATATATACAAGATAATTATAAAAAAATCACATCTTTAGATGAATTTTGTACTAACAGTGAATTAAGTGTTATATTTTTGATTTTTGGAGGATACTTTTCAGTCATAATGCTCAAAATAAATAAAAGACGACTTTATATCTAACTTTATATCGGTTAATGCTATTGCAAAGATGTTTGTCACGTTTAAAGTTTAACTCTTTTCCAACAAATTGGGAAAAAATTCATTTGGCGTGAATGACGTCATCTATCGCTATGAAATGTTGCGCAATATTCAAAAAATTCAAAAATATTGTAAAAAAGCCTTAACCCTATCTTACATGGGGGGGGCTAGTAGGCCCGCGGCTACACATTTTAGCTCATAACTTTTTAAAGCCTGGCCCGATTGGCACGAAATTTATTCTGAGCGAAGGGTGTCTCTTATTTTCTTACTGCTCTTTATATTTGTTTTGAAAAGAACACTAGAGAAACTGAAAATATGTCACCACCGGGGATCGAACCCGTGACCTACACTTGCTCTTTATATTGTGAATTCTGGCCGTAGCCTTACGGAAAACACGGAACTTTTCTTTAAAGTAGCAAAAAATAGAAAAGTGCTGAGCGTGAACTATACTTACATAGCTAGGATGAAGGGAATTAGAGCAATGACACAGTTGAGTAGAAACACCGCTCCTCCAAAATCCAGATGACTGTTTGCGTATGTATAGAACGAATTGAACGTCAAAGTTCCAATAAATGTAAACAGCATCTCTAGAGTTGTCGCCAAGGAAAACATGGCACCTAAAAAAGATAAGATTAATTAGAAATCCGAGCAAATAAATCTGAAAAGACCAATTACGATTTCTTATTCTTTGCAGAGCAATGTTAGTTTGCGCCGCAGACCAAGACAAACGTTTTGTTAAGAGTCTGTGATTCAGATAGCGAAAAGACGTCGACAGATTTTTATAAAGTGCGCGCGCAGGTTAAAATTAGTCAAGAGTCACCAAACAAAGGAAAGCTCATTTGACTGTTTGGATCTGCGAATAAGATTGCAAAAGCCGTTCAGGCTTCACCACATTTCCGCGAATTGTGCGCGCGTAGGTTATATTAGTCAAGAGCATTGAACTATAAATACAAAGTCTGGAAGGATAACTCTATTGTTCTGCATGCATAACCAATAATGGCTGTTGCTTTGCATGTATAACAAGAAATAGCGGTGAATGAAAACAGTAAGCCAACATTGCTTTAGTTGTACAATAAAGCGAAAACACAAGTATGTATAATGAAGAACTGATTATAAAACATTGCGAGTTAAGTCAGAGTTCACATTGGCTTCTGTTGACTTCTTTTATGCATTCAGGGATGTTGGTAATTAGAGAGATATTTTCAAGACCCACTTGTTCTATATGGACTGTATATTTTGCTTCTATTTGATAATGATACAATTCTTGATACAAATATTAAGGCGCAATGTATGAACGGCGAGAGTGTCTATTCAGATAATCAACGAAACGAAATGAAGAGCCAATAAGCCTTTAAAGATATATTTTCGTAACAACTTTCTTTGAATTACAGCAACATATGAGCGAGATACTAACGGCGTGTGACCTGGAAACCGTCTTGGCACACGACCATAATTCCAGTTCATCTTTCATTTCCACTTTGGTTAAAATATTACACTTAACTTTGCGTATCCCATTAAATACGTTTATTGGATATGGACTGTCAAACTATCGAAGTTTGCCCTCCATATCCAACCATCCCACCCAAAATGCTACCCGAGACTAAATCTGCTTCTCAGTACCAGTACCTGCTTGAATTATCTTCTCCAGGGTTTGACTTGAAACGTTGAGATCTTCCATATTTTTAGAGTTAAGGGAAGGAAGAGAGCGAGTGAGTGAGAGTAAGTGACAGAGTGCAAAATTTTATGACTAATGAAGAAGTAACAGCAACTTACATGAAATGAATTCTTCAAGAATCACCACATTTTTAATGGGCTCTTTTTGCAACATAAAAAGCTTTTTATTGGATGCCATTTACCAATCATTTAAGACAGACTCACCACACCCTTTCTTTATGTTCCTCTTGATTTATTTACGATTTATTGTTATAGTTTATTGTTCACCAAGAGCAACATAAGAAAGGACTAGCTTTGTCAAAATAATTGACCGAAAACAAATTTCTAATGATTTATCAACGTTTTGTCTCAGCAAAATAGTATCGAAATTTCAAATAATCAACTTTTTGATCTGTTATTCAGTGTGAAAAGTGTAAACTTTACAATAAGGTTTGAAAAAGATGAATGGAGATGTGCAGAGAACAGTATGATTAATAGCATCTCGTTACAAAGCATGAAGTATTAAGGAGACAGAGCAACGCCAGTGAGAAAACCAGCGTCAACGATCTGCTCGTATTGGTTAACCCTATTTTGATGGGGTGTAACATACACTTTCAGTTGGGGGACGGGTTCTATATAAGTTTTCAGCTGCACGTTCCAACCTAGTTCCTTTCAAGCAGAATAGGGTTAAGGTAAGATGTTGAAGAGATCTCGACGTAACTGATCCAACTTGTGAAGAGTATACGGAAGGAAAACAAGGAAAATAAGCCCAAGGAGCATTTAAAGCATTGAAGAAAATAAAATGCATTTGGAGAGAGGACAGGATAGTTGAAAGAATGATAAAGCGGAGAATAATTTTGGAAGAACATAGATAATGCACTGTGAATAAAGCCAATAGACCATGATTTTTGCATAGAAAAGTAAATTCCTCGTAATCCGAGTCATGTATACTTACCCAATGTCCCCTTTCTCCTGTTATTACACTGATGACTGCATCTCTACTTGGCCTTTCAGTCTCTTGACACGTGTGTCTTCCACTGAATCTGGATCCCCTGGTTGTCGTAGCAGCACTCCTCTGTCGCCCATAGAAGATCAGCCAGAATTGTTGCTGTTGCTGCTGCTGTTGTTGTTGTAGGCCTTTGTAACGTCGAGCTCGAAACTTAGTCACAACGTTACAGGAGTATGAAATATCTAAAGAGAAAAGAATGATTTTGTTATTAATTAATGGAGTGATATTGCAAAAGAATGCAAAGTATGCGATAATTAGTTAAATAAAAAACTTGCTCGTTTGGTCTCTTAATTGTCTTAGCTTGCAAAATGTAGTAAGAAAATCTCGTGATGAAGTTTCTAAAAACAAAAACTGAAAACTTATACCTAAATCAGTAGCTTAACAGTCACGTTTTGTGCCTTGGTCTTAGCAAGATGCCTCATAGACTGTTTCTTAACTTCTGAATTAATCATCAACAGCAAGAACTCGTTGGTGCACACATCTTTCCTTTGTAGGGAGAAGAAATGCAAACAGTAACATAATGTAGAATTGACTGGCAATCAAGAAAAATATCATGGTAGGGCACTAGACTTGTTATTAGCGATAATGGTGTTAACGACTTGGAATTCCGAGGATCTCCTAAAGTGGGCAACCAATAATGCATTTTACAATTTATTCCTCAAAACTTAAATAACAAGGGAAAACAAAAAGTTTTCCACAATTAATGAAAATCACCAGTTATGTAAAACCTATCAAAAACAGGTTATGGTTAAATTTGAAATAAGTTCGAAATAATCCAATCGGGATGAGGCAATACATTTGATGAGAGATGATGCAGTTAGAGATTCAACATAGGTACATACCTTTTCAGCCTCAACTTACATAATTCAAGAATACTTCACTGCATACGTGTAAAGTAGAGATGCTGGTTACATGTGATTACAAATTTCTACCGTATCCGAAGATTTATAGAGCATTATATATCCTGACTGTTTCATGATATTCTTGATACGACTGTTTTGTGATATTCTTGATGCGTCTGTTTTGTGACATTTTTGACGCGACTGTTTCATGATATTCTTGATGCGACTGTTTTGTGACATCCGTGATGCGATTGTTTTGTGACATCCTTGATGCTTGTGTATTGTGATATCCTTGATGCGATTGTATTGTGACATCCTTGATACGACTGTTTTGTGACATTCTTGATACGACTGTTTTGTGACATCCTTGCTGCGACTGTTTTGTGACATCCTTGCTGCGACTGTTTCATGATATTCTTGATACGACTGTTTTATGACATCCGTGATGCGATTGTTTTGTGACATCCTTGATGCTTGTGTATTGTGATATCCTTGATGCGATTGTATTGTGACATCCTTGATACGACTGTTTTGTGACATTCTTGATACGACTGTTTTGTGACATCTTTGCTGCGACTGTATTGTGACATCCTTGCTGCGACTGTTTCATGATATTCTTGATACGACTGTTTTGTGACATCATTGACGCGACTGTTTCATGATATTATTGATGCGTCTGTTTTGTGACATCCTTGATGCTTCTGTATCGTGACATCTTTGCTGCGACTGTTTTGTGACATCCTTGATACGACTGTTTTGTGACATCATTGACGCGACTGTTTCATGATATTCTTGATACGACAGTTTTGTGACATTCTTGATGCGTCTGTTTTGTGACACCCTTGATACGACTGTTTTATGACATCCGTGATGCGATTGTTTTGTGACATCCTTGATGCTTCTGTATTGTGATATCCTTGATGCGATTGTATTGTGACATCCTTGATACGACTGCTTTGTGACATCCTTGATACGACTGTTTTGTGACATCCTTGCTGCGACTGTTTCATGATATTCTTGATACGACTGTTTTATGACATCCGTGATGCGACTGTTTCTTGATACCACCTGGATTAAAGCTTCCTGTGATAATATTATCACTTATTATTTGAGACGCTGGATTCGATCTCATCCTAGCAGTAACATATCTCACCTATGTCTCCCTAAGAAATTCCTTGGCTTAAAGCTAAATTTAATTTCTGATTTATCTATCTCATGTCAGTCCACGGCTATAACGATATTACAATTCTCCACGGATCGAACGTCGCGTATCATATTTTTGAACACATTGACTTCAAACATTAACACTAGCAATATACTTTTGTCTGATGAAATGTCACTGTGTGAATCACATAAGCGAAAGCAGATTTTGAAGAAGGCCTTATCGGAAGAAAAGATCAGCAATGTATGGTCTGAGTTTCTAAAACTCAACCAGCAAAGTATTATCATAAAATATCTCACCGAGACATTTTCTGCGAAATACCTCACACTATGGCAAAGGGTTTCTTCCGCTCTACCAGCCAACATCTACTCATTCTCAAGGCGTGCAATTATTTTGTCCCTTCCAACAAACTCAAATTTGAAAATTTGGAACTCTGTAGCATCTAATCTCTGTTCCCTCTGTAAATCTAAAGTTTCCAGCCTGCATCATCTACTCTCAAATTGTAGCATTGCAGCTCAGGATGGCAGATATTTATGGCGCCATGATAATGTCTTAAGGCTAATAGCTTTCCACTAGTCAACTGTAACAGCGAACTCGTTTAATCTTTTCATTGATCAACCTGGGTACAAAAATCCATGCACTATATTCAAGTCTTTACGACCAGATATAGCTATTATTGACAGCGTAAACTCCTTATACAAGATCATTGTAATTGAGTTGACAGTATGTTTCGAAACAAATCTCGAGAAGTCTACAAACCTGAAAAATAGAAAAATATCAGTTACGACCTCCTAGACCCTGTTTGTGAGTTGGAAGTGATAACCATTGAAGTTTCAACCCTGGGGGTTTTCTTTGACAACATATCTAAGTTTATAAACCTGCTCAAACAATTCTCACTGGACGAAACAGGATCTTACAAAAAATGTGTGAAGTAGTCTTAAGATCCACATATTACACTGTACAACAAATTTTAACTTTGAAATTTATTCTGGCTATAGATTAGGCGTTTTCTGTTAATTCGAGCATGCTGATTACAAATCTGAAATCCATTTTGCTGCATCACTTTCCAGTTTTTTGAAAAACGTGAAACAAAATTGACCTAAATTGTCAAATCTGCATAATCCCGCAGTTTTTTTCATGCATAGAGTTAAAAATGTTGACTTTTCACAAGAAATGTTACTAACAGATAAATTTTAACAGAATTAACAGAATTACGGTATAACTACGGGCATGAATAGAAATAGGTGTACACTATGATTCAGTAGAAAGTCAGAAATGTTTGGTTCTGGATTGTCGTTTGTGCGCGTTTGAGTCATCTCGTTTCAGCATCCATACAAATGATTCAGCAATTTGCACCTATGGTCGATGGATAGCTACTTACCCTTTTCCAGAAGTGTATGGAGACAAAAGCCTCGATAAAAAATGCCAACTGTTCAACGAAGTTCTCCATGCCAAATACCTCGAGTTTTTTCCTGAAAAGACTTTCACTAGATGTGAAAGTGATAAACCCTGGATAACCCCCCAAATCAAGAAACTAATCCGAAAAAAGTGCAAGCTTTTCCAAGAAGGAGATTTGCAAAATGCGAAAAAATTGCGAAATCACATTACCTCTCTCACGAGAAGTGCGAAGAAAGATTACGGGCGTGAGAAATTTTCGGACAGTCTTAGGCACACTAATCCCAGGAAATGGCACAGAGCGGTCAAGCAAATCACTGGCAAGTCCATTCATAACAGCATAAAAATAAGCCACCCTGACGGAACTTACACAACTGCTGATGAGGTTAATCAATATTTCACCCGCATCTGGACCTCATTTCCTTCTCCCACACAAGCCCAGAAGTCTGAAATACTTGACTCCTGTGCAGATGAAGGTGAAGTTGTTATCGATGAGATGACAACCTATAAGACCCTGATGAAGGTGAAAGTAAACTGTTCAGCTTATCCAGACGAACTTCCACCCAAACTGATTCGAGAATACGCCCCTTTCATTGCGAAACCACTCTCAGTGCTGATAAACCTTTGCTTTCGTATAGGGATCTTTCCAGCTGTTTGGAAGAAAGCTTACGTTAGAGTAATTCCGAAGGTTACCAACCCTAAGAGCTGTGACGAACTTAGACCTATTTCGCAAACACCATGCCTGGCGAAAGTGGCCGAGACCTTTATCATGAGGGTCTTACTTGATCAAATCCAGGGATCTATCGACCAGAGACAATACGGCGGACTGAAAGACTGTAATACCTCAGTGTACCTAGTGAGGATGTACGATAGTCTCCTTAAGTGGGTCGAAAAAGGTCACAGTTTTGTAGACCTTGGTGCCATAGATTTCCGAAAGGCATTTGATTTAATCAATCACATTGTAGCTGCCCTTAATCTCAAGCTAATGGGGGCTAAGAAAAAGACTCTTACGCTCGTGTTGGACTTTCTCAGTCAGAGGATGCATCGTGTGTTTGCTCTCTACGAAGGTGACACCAATTCCGAATGGTCCTCATCCACCTGTGGAGCCCCTCAGGGCACTAAGCTTGCAGCTATTGTATTCTTGTCTGTAATTAACTTCCTCATAGCTGACTATGACGACCGCTACAAGTTCGTGGATGACCTGTCATTTATCCTGAAATATTTAGTACAAAACGGAGTTGTGACGCCACAGTTCAGTTCAAATTTTTTCAGTGTTTTCACAAAAGAGTGCGCGGAGCTAAATCTTGAGATTAATGTGAACAAGTCGAAGATAGTGCGCTTTAACCCGCTAAAAAGTGATGTTATGGAGCCAAATGTTCCATTCCGAAGACATTCCGAAACATAAACAGCAAGGCCACCTTTAGCCATCCTACTTCGATTCAAATATTCCATCTTGTACCCAGGGAGATGCAATAGAGATTCGTTTTTTGAATCAAGGAAAGTCTCACAAAGACCAATGAAGTCAGGGTGGCCACTACGCACTATTTTTTTCAACTCATCAAACGAAGAGCAAAGACCCTGAACATTAAGCTGAAGTACAGAGAATCTACCATCTCGTTTGGATACTCGATCTAAATCAGATACGTATTTACTACTAACTGAAAAATGGGGATTTGATGGTGATTTGTTAGACTGACCTACTGAATTATTTATCAAACTAAGAACATCAATTGGGTTATTTTGAAGATGAGATAGTCGCTCACCCAAGGAGGAGATGTCACCCAAACTAGAGTCAGACAAATTAAAAAAAAAAATACAAACTATGATCCATCATGCGCCACCCACCACCCAGCTTGGCATCTTCATAACAATGACATGTGGACAGCAACTAGGCAAACAGAACGATGAACTCATTTTTTGTGAAAAAAGAAACTGAAACAGAAAAAATAAAGGCCAAAAACAGAAAACTTGAATAAGAAAAAAACTTGTATACAAAATGAAAAACAACAAAAACATAACTAAATCTCCCAATCCAGGAGAAAAATTTATATATCATAACTTACGAAAAAAAAAACCAAAACAACAACAACTAACAAACATCAAACAAATCACTAAAAAAAAAATGAACAAATCACACATATTACTCATCACCTCCGACTATCACAGCGGGGGAGGGAACCACAGAGGTCGCATTACTAGATAGTTTAAAGGGATCAAAACATGAGTCCTCTATTCGCAACCAAGTCTTACTCTTTGAAGACTTTTTCGCTTCAATCCATACACTAATCCCTTTCGTTATTACTCGGGTTTCAGCAACTCTAGTTGAAGTGTCAGATGACGTACGCAGATTATAGCCGAAAGATAGCAGTTCTTTTCTACGACGTGCCAATTCACGCGGGAGATCGGAAGTGATACTTTTTCCAGATCCCTTCAGCCTACCACAATTTTTCATAATAGCGTCTTTATCTGCTAAATTAGCCAAAGTCACGAAAACTGGCCCGGCTTTTAGTGTAGTCCTAGACGTTGCCCTAGTATTAGAGCCTGGTGGTTTATTTCCATTCAAACGATAGCACTTGACGAAGGGCATTGAATTTGCGTTACTGACTCCTAATTCAGAGAGAAACTCACGAGTAGCATTTTCTGAGTTACCACCTTGAACAGCTGGTATACCGTGAAGTAGAATATTCTGTCTTTTTGAAACAAGTTCAACTTGAAGACAAGACTTTTTTAGATTTACTACTTCGGTTTTGAGAACCGTATTTTCTTCTTTGAGTTCCAAATTCTCATTTCGCAAAGCCTCAATCCCCTTTTCCAGGCTAAGAATCTTGATATGGAAAATCATAACAAGCAAAGATCAAATATTACCTGTTGTTCCTCCTGATGTTTTTGTACCACGGTTAAATGTCATTTCAATTGCTTTGTCCGCTTGAACAGAAAATTTCCCTTTCATAAATTCTTCGTAAAAGTAGGTGTATCTTGTTTTTAAGTTTGTCATGCCCATGAAATGTAGAGTAAGATAACGAGCGTAATTCTGTCTATTATATGCAAAAGCCCAAAGTGTAAAGACTCCAATTGCCTGTACTTGTAGCATATAAGATTGAAAGTAGAGTCTCAATCATATCCAGAAATGTCTGCCAGAATCTCCACAACGAACTATTTGCGAACAAAGTTTTTGGGTAGTCGCAAAAGTCCTGAACATATACCCTGAACGCGTCCGAGAAAATTCAACTTCACCCTGACAACAATTTTCAATGCGAGGCGGTGTCACATGGTTATCTTCCTCGAATTTATTAAGGAATAATGACCACAAAGCTTCATATATTGTCTTATAGGATCGGATACCTCGATTATAGGGTTTTCCACGCAAAACAGAATCTATCGATCCTTCGGCAACAACTTCCGATTGAACTAAGATATCTCTTAAACCGGCGTCCCCAAACGTTTTCCCAATCACTCCTAAAAACATAAGGATGATATGAAAGGTTCCCATCATCAAAAACAGTGTCTTAAATTTTTCTGGTTCCTTTAAATTTATTTCAGTTGCTTTAGAGTTTTGCTTTATAGCTTGATCATAAACACACACAAGCACCGGTACATTAATAAGTTCTCTTATACGAAGTGCTATTTCCATTGAATGGTATATAGTAGACATTTCTGTAGCAGGAGCATCCAAGCAATCTAAATAATGAATACAGTTTTGCTTATCTCTCTTTTTCTTCATAGCATAATATTGTATCCTGTCCAACCAGGTATCTGGTCTCGAAATTGGGAGCGCCGTAAGAAAATCCGTTTAACTAAGGAGACCCCTCCCATTGTTCATTTCATAACTGTAACTTTCACTTACACTACTTTTTTGAAAGATGTACTCGCTGATAGGTTGTGAAAAAGCTTTCAGCGATCTATAACAGAAAGGTACTATTTTAAAGACGCTAGTAAAAGGTGTAAAAAGCTGACGCGTAAAATAGCAGGTCAGATTCAGTTTATTGCCAAGCTATAATATTTTTTTAACCATTTTCTGCTTGCTGCAATAACACTGAAGAGAAGCAAACTTCCATTGCCCTCAATGATCACTGAGATCAAAGACATGAATTACATGAAACGAAGGCACTAAATTTTTCTGTTTGAAAACGCTACGAATGTGTCTGCAAGGCTAATTTGACCAAACGAGTAAGTTAATAATGTGTACTTAAACTCTGATGGTGCTTGTTAATTTTGTATTCTTGAAATTTAAGCTTTTACATTCCAATCCTGGTTGTACTAAAGGAGAGACGTACACAAGCAGTTACTAGGAGGCACATGTGAGAGTTTGGTGAAGTGAGCTACACCAAATCTGTTAGAATCCACCAATAACTAAAAGCATAAGTTGTCGCCGACTAGAAAATTGAGGTACTAGTACTGCACCCTCCGCTACACACCCCTTTTAGTCCATACGCTGAGGCCGATTCCGTAGGAATTTTTTGCCCCCTAAATCACCTTGCACCATCATCAACTACACCATTTGAAGATCCAAAAAACCGAGGGTGGACATCTGGGGGCGTGGTAGGTCCTTCACAAATGACCTTTAAAGTTGACCCCTATGACGGTATTTGGTCATTGTTCAATAGCACGTTTTTAGGGTGTTTGAGTTAGTTGTGGCAGTGCTTGTGTGCTCAAAATATGTTTTAATATTTGCCTTCATCTATTCTTGAGCTAAAACCTTTGCAAAATGAAGAAATCCTACAAAAAGTACCGCGCATGCGCGAAACTTTTCAGCAAAATTTGATCGTAAAAGTCCTAAAATATGGTTATTTTCAGATAAAATTCGATTAACAGTCCATTCACCTATATTCAAGGAAGACTTCGTTTGAAAATGTTCATTTGCAAACATTATAACCAAACACAAATTTAAACTAAACTCTCTGTCTGTCCTAATTGAATAACCAGTCAAACTAAAACTGTGTCACAAAAAGTTGTTTTAATGCATGCAACAAGGTGGGTTCTTGCAGCTAGCATCATTGCAAAAATGTTTTGGCAATTGCGAAACGCACATCAAGGTAGGCCATTCTTTCTACATGTACATCGTGCCGTTCCACATGTACAACATATGAAATATTCCTCTGAAATACCTGAGATCATCCGAGAATCACTATCTGAAATGGACTTCAAAGAACAAACGCGAGTCAACCTCCCACCAACGTGTTGCTGATATTGCCGGTGCTAGAGGGACTGCAACTGCAACTGCAACAGTTGCTACAGTTTGACGTGATGTGACTTGATAGCAGCTTCTCGAAAGCATATTTAACACAAAGTGCTAAAGAATGGCAAATGCATTTTACTAGAAGGCAATTAGAAGCAACTGCCTTCAATTGCGACCAGACAGAATTGCGTTTGCCCACCGTTACTGAAGCTCCATCACATCCAAGTCCAATGCAGTCCTTCATGGCATTGAAGATATCTTTGCCAGTAGCCTCTATCAATAGAATGAGATCAACGAAAGCCAAAACGATCTTGTTTTCCTTCTCGCTGTAATACCTTATGATGACAGACAACAAGCTGGTGGAGGAGGGAAGCCACCTGGAAAGAATCAAGCTGCATCGAAGAAAGTGCACTAAAATAATTACAAATGTTGTCGGTCAAGCATTTAAAGAAGAGTTGGCTGATGATGTTGATTCATCTGCCATGATTGAAAAACTCTTGCCTTTCACATCATCAGCCAACTCTTCTTTAAATGCTAACGAGTCCAAATTCCAATACGGTTGCAAATATACACTTCTTTTTTTTTACAAGAAATCTAATGATTGCTGACCCTCTTCTATAGCTGGTTTATCAATATAGAAAAATTATCATTTGATACTCTGTTGTTTTTGTCATGTATCAGGGTTGCACAAAGACGAAACGAATGTTCAGGCCCATCGCTCCTGGAATGCTGAGGTTTCTGAAACTTTTCTCACAGCGTCTGATATTTTCTGTATAATTTGACTACTTTTCTTGGGGATGTTTCCTCCTAAACAGTGGTGAAACATTCAGGAAAATATAAGGAGAAAATGTTTTTTTAAAAATCTGCAGATTCTGGTTTTATCTGCTACCTCCCTGACATCTCATTCAAAACCTGCCATATTTCCAATTATTTGTTATGATTTACGACAATATAAAATTGGCAAAATTATAACATTCTTTATGGTGAATAAAACAGCTCATAAAAATATTTTTAGGTGATCATGATGCCGCATTGAAATTGCATAACGCCCATCTAAACATTGCAAGATCGCTCCAAGATCGGGCTGGCATGGGACGCGCATATGGCAACATTGGCAATGCCTATTCCGCTATGGGGTATTATGACCAGGCAATCAAGTATCATAAACAGGAATTGACAATTTCAAAAGAAGTTAATGACCGATCCTCTGAAGCATCTACTCATGGGAACCTCGCGGTGGCCTACCAAGCCCTTGGAATGTTTGACATGGCGGTGATACATTACCACAGTCACTTAAACATTGCCAGAGAATTAAAGGTATTCAGATCTTTAATTTTTCTTTTTTGTTTTAATTCTGGCACCCCCTCCTCTCTTAAAGCACCAAGGACAGTGAGCATAAAGTTGGAGCTGTCTAAATGGAAATTTAGACAACCATATACATGTTAATAAATAAAGAAAACTCAATAAATGAAAAAACTCCGTAAATAAAACTCAATTCATAATGAAAAAGAATGTCATATGCAAGTTATGGAGTTTTTCAGTAGCGGGCAGTTAAAGGAAAGGTTGGTGCAAACTAGCAAAAATACGCTAAAATAGATGGCACCAATCAGCTTAAGCAAGTGTAGCTTTCCTTTAAAGGTATAATTATGTTTAGAAATCAACATTTTCGTAATATCTGAATTACAAGCACGAAAAGCGTTGTCAAATTTAACTTCCTAGTTTTCCTGGTTTATTTTCACGGCTCAACGTGGCAAAGTTGACATAAATTTGATACTACCCTTAAAACTTCATTATATTTTAAAACTTCGGAAATCACACTTAGGTAAGGTAAGTTTTCATAGTTTATCTTTATTATTACCATGGAATGGACTGATTAGAGATTGTTTTTTTTTTTTTTGCTTCTATTTATAGTTGGTTATAATTATTTGGTTAGTAGTTAGCTGTATGTAACTACTGAGCTGTAACTGATTTTATAAATTGGCTGCGGCGGGCGATACCACCGCGACGTCGTGAGGATGCCGTCCTCCGACAGGTGGTCGAGGAAGACGCGCCAACCCTCGATCGTGTAGAGCGAGTTCTCCGCCAGCACGAACGCCCCGGCCGTCGTCGCGGCCCAGGTGTCGATCAGCGAGATCTGCAGGATGTCGAACTTCTCGTCCGACCGCGCGATGAAGCAGCGCGCCTCGTCGTTCTCCAGGCGCACCTTGGGGTGCTCGAGGAGGTTGCCCGAGTACTCGCCGACCTGGCCTCGGTAGACCATGTCGATGATCGCCTCGTTCATCTCGACGCCGACCACTTCGTGTTGGTCGAACACCAGCGCCGACAGCAGGTCGCGGCCGCCGCCGGTACCGATGACCAGGACCTTGGCGTTGGCGCGCAGGTAGTGCGCGATGTTGGAGACGTCGTACTTCAGGTACTCGACTTCGCTCGTGTCGCCCGTGAAGTGAGTGATCACGGTGCCGGCGGAGCCGTCGATGAAGAGTCCCAGCTGTCCGCCAGTGCGCGGCGCGTACTGCTTCTTCTGACTGAGGCCCCATCCGTACGGCGTATCGGACGCGGGCACGATCGTGATCCGCGAGAACGAGTTCCACCGCTCGAAGCCCGGCTTCTGATCGCGAAGACCTTTGACCCAGGTCACCCGGATCGGGTGCTCGCCCTTCTTGGCCAGGTCCAGCTGGAAGTAGGCGCACGCGCCGAGTGCCCCGACGCTCAGCAGGCCGAGGAAGATGCCTCCAGCGCGTCGCGCGCCGATTGCGAACAGCAACCCGCCGAGGCTGGCGAGAGCGGCGACGATCAGCACCGCTGCTGGCCCATCGCCGAGCTGGAGCGCACCGACCAACACGATGCAGCCGATGCCGGCACCGGCGAGGAAGAGAGTGGCGAACCAGAGCGCGATGACGAGCGCGGACGGGCCCTCGTGCTGGAGGAGTCCGTAGCCGGTGAGGCCGGCGGCGACCGTCACCGGGCCGATGGTGATGAGCAGGCGACGGGAGCGGACGCCGGTGGCGTTGGCCGTGAACACCTGCGTGACCGACCACCCGAGTGAGAGCGCGGCGCCGAGCAGGCCGGCCACGAAGGGCATCAGCCCGCCGATCTCCTGCCCGAACAACGGGATGAACGCCTCGGTGCCGATCGCGAAGGCCAGGACGGCGACGGTGATGTACACCCATCCGAGCGAGGACCCCGCGGCGAACGTGACGCGCGGCAGGATGCCGTTGCCCCCTCGCCGCTCGTGACGAAGGAACCACGCACCGAGGACGACACCGACGACGATGGCGACTCCCGTGCCGAAACCGGCGGGGACGATGCTCGCGACACCCACGGCTGCGACGCCACCGGCGAGGAGGACGACCGTGTGCTTCCCGTGTGGTTGTCCCGCAACTACCTGACGCTTCTGCCGGGCGACGTCGCCAGTGTGGCTAAAGCAGACATGGATGATGGGAATTTTCTAAGCTTCTTTTCCAGGGCCAAACTCGGGAATGATACTGTAGTTTCAAGAGTGATGGACACTCTCGGAATAGAGTTTCGAAGCTGACACCAAATTTTTCTTTGTATTTTAATCCGATCGATATCGCTATGTGGTAAAAACATGTTCCATCCCTTTGTGGAAATAGCTCTTAAAAACTAGCAATCAATCTTTACCTGAAGTTTGATATGTGGCTTCAATGGACTCAAGTTGCTGTCTAGTCTCAATTACTTAAAAAAAAACATTTCTCTGAGTGAGTAAGATTGAGGGTGAACCCCTCAATAGGGTGAATTACAATAAATAAGAACCCTGCTTGAATCATTGTTTCATCATCGCTTAGTGATTTCATGAGTACCTGCAGTTTATGTGTATAACTATTTTTTAAGGTTTTAAATTTCTGAAGTACTAGAAAATGTCCTACTTGTGTCTAAATAAAAGGCATGAAGCACCCTTCCTAGACATAAAAGAAAGGGAGATCCGAGTTATTCAGCCCAAACTGATCCAAAACAGAAAAAAACGATTCCTCGCCAACATTAAGAATTTTTTCGTTAAGCGACGTGAAATCTGGCTTTTGAGATGAGGTTTGACCATTGTTGAAGCCTACATTAACACCACTAATGTGGTGAACATCTTATCACAAAGAATTTGTAAAGCTTGGAGCCTGTTTTTATATATTTTAAAACAAAGTGTCGGCCGCAAAAACGAGTTATTCGGCTCTGATCTTAAAGAGAAACGAATCATCGCCAACGTTAAGAATTTTTTCATCTTGTGACCTGAAACCTCGCTGTTGAGGTGAAACTAGACGTGTGGAGCATCTTATTGCATGTAAAATTTCCAAAATGTGCAGCCTGTCCTAGCTTAATTATCATGTTAAGTTCATCAACTAACCTTTTTTTCTGACTTTAGCAAGAACAGAATAACCGTTCTTCTGAAGAAGTAGGGCTACGCAATCGCATTCAGGAAGAACTAGATCAAACGAAACATGTTCTATGGGAGGTGCACCGACTTCTAGCAGAAGACACGGATGAAAATAGTGATAGTCTAGAGTTAAGAAGAACAAAGGGAATGGATGGTCCGATCCTACCAGACTCTGTTGTTACGATGTTAAGAAGTGTAATGGATAAGAAGCAACTACAAATCCATGATTACCAGGTATTCTGGCGGCGATTTTTTTTTGCTTTCTAAGTTTTTCAATTTTGATTACAACCCATCACGTAGAAACAGGCAAGCTCTTTCGATTTTCACTATCTGTGTTTTTCGTTTTTATTTGGGTCTCAAGATATTTAAAGGCTTATTTTTTTTCCAACATGTCCTATACCCTCTATTTTCAAGAATAAAAACAATTTAAAAATGGAGCTTTAGTGGCCAAACTGCTTTGCTATACCTGGGATACCAAGGACGTCGGCACGGGTGGGTCCTGACGATAGTCATAAAATCCGCGTTGCGATTTGCGCCCCAACCACCCGGCCTCGACATATTTTGTCAAAAGCGGGCAGGGGCGGTATTTCGTGTCGGCCAACCCGTCATGCAGCACGTTCATGATCGCAAGGCAGGTGTCGAGACCGATGAAATCGGCAAGCTCGAGCGGCCCCATTGGGTGCTTCGCCCCGAGTTTGCGTGACTCGTCGATGGATTTGACCGATCCCACGCCTTCATAAAGCGTGTAAACGGCCTCGTTGATCATCGGCATCAGAATACGGTTGACGATGAAGGCCGGGAAATCCTCGGCGCTGGCA
Source organism: Alatinidae sp. Z8VKAUB7J3 (assembly GCA_010016025.2). Taxonomy (NCBI): domain Eukaryota; kingdom Metazoa; phylum Cnidaria; class Cubozoa; order Carybdeida; family Alatinidae; species Alatinidae sp. Z8VKAUB7J3. The sequence continues at coordinate 67,422,726 of JAAAKM020073195.1, read as the reverse complement.
GCGGTTTTGCCCAGATGTTCGACCACGCGAAGACAGGTTTTGAAGGTGGCCTCATCGGTCGCAATGCCGCGGATCAGCTCGACCAGCTGCATGATCGGGACCGGGTTCATGAAGTGGAACCCCATGAATTTCTCGGGCCGATCTGTGCGCGAGGCCAGTCGGGTGATCGAAATCGACGAGGTATTGGACGTCAGGATCGTATGCGGCTGCAAATGCGGCAGCAGGTCCTCGAAAATCGCAGTCTTGATCGTCTCGCGCTCGGTTGCGGCTTCAATGACGAGGTCGGTTGCACCGAGGTCAGGCAACTTCAAAGTTGTCGAAATGCGCGCCTGAGCGGCCGCTTTATCCTCGACCGAGATCTTCTCGCGCGCGACCTGGCGCTCCAAATTACCGTCAATTTGAGACAAAGCCCCGGCGAGCGCGTCCTCGGATATGTCGTTCAAAAGCACGTCATATCCTGCCAGTGCAAACACATGCGCAATCCCATTGCCCATTTGCCCTGCGCCCACAACGCCTACGCGTTTGATCTCCATGATCGCCGCCTCTCTGTCGCGAAAACTGCCGCAGAATAGGCCTGAGCCAACCCGGTTCGCAAGCGTCAAAGCCCAATAAAAATTGAGGCAAATTGACCGTTTAGCTTTTTGGAAACGGCTTGGCCGCAATCTGCCTTTGGGTGAGTCGAAAAGAGGTGGGATTATGGCCTACGAAAGACCGGGCACAGGCCCGATTGATTATCATCAGTGCCGCTACGGGCAGTCGAAACTTCTGTTTCGTGGGCCGAAGCGTGACACGAAATCCAAGTATTACGCCTTCATTGGTGGATCGGAAACTTACGGCAAATATGTCGAGGAGCCGTTTGTCGACCGTGTGCAGGATAGCACGGGTCTGACCTGTATCAATTTCGGGGCCGTGAATGCAGGCGTTGACGCATTTGTTCAGGACCCAAGCGTTCTGGATGTTTGCAGCCACGCGAAACGGACCATCGTGCAAGTGATGGGTGCGCAGAATATGTCGAACCGGTTTTATTCGGTGCATCCGCGGCGCAATGACCGCTTTTTGAAAGCCTCGAGCCTGATGGAAACCGTGTTTCGCGAAATGGATTTCACCTAAAAAACAAATGGTATTTCTCTGACTCGTAAACAAGTATTAGAAGTACAGGTAAAAAAAACCCTTAAAACTCCCAAGATTCTTCAAGTAGAGCCCTAAAAAAATTTAGGTAATCCCCCCTTTCCAGAACAAAAACTCAGGATACGGCCCCGGGCATTTCGGTCTGTAGTCCATACCCCATAGAAAAAGAAAAAATGGTTGGATATCTTAAATACATATCGAACTTTACTAAACCGGTTGTTTGTTCCGTTTCATCATCTAGGAAAGATAACAAATCTAAACTCAGCGATTTAAATAAAAGCTGCTACTTCAGCTTCGTTGATGATATACAACCTCAAAATTCTACGCAGCATCTTCAAACAAAAACTTCACCTTTTTAAGGTGTTTGGTGTCATGTTTTCATAGCATATATTTTTGATTTTTCATCAACGCTTTTTTAAAGTTTGGTGCCCGATACTATTAAAAACTGTATAACTGTATATAGAGGCCTTTTTCATTAAAAACTGATCTTCCGATTCATCCTAATTTTCTTTCAAATATACAGAGTCGGTATATATTTTGATCACAGTCGGTATATCAATAATGTGATCAAAAGGGGTGGAGGCGACCAGGGCAAAATGCCCTAGACGTCACGGCGGAAGGGGGGTACCACAGATGGGGGGACCGTGGCTGGGGTGAACCCATGTGGGGTCAAGACTAACCTCTCAACGGCCTATTGACTCCACAACCCAAAAAAATTGGCTGGATTCATTGATCACATTGACCACACTGGAATCATCGCATTTTTTTCTTTTAATGAACCTTTAAAACACGAATATTAATTGCTATTCAAATCTATTTGTGGAAGGTTTCGTTGTAGGCGATTATAAGAACAAAATTATGAATTGTTGCTTATTTCTTAAGGTTAGTCAGGAAATAAAAATGCTTCTATATCCAAATGCAAAACATAATTCTTAAGCTATACTTAAGGTTTTGGTTTTAGTTTTCTTAATTAATAATATCCTTTCGAATTGTAAAACTAAAAGAAAAATAATCAACTCTGACAATGAAAAAAACTTGAAAAAATTCCGAGAGCTATTCAAAATTCATGAAAATCAAAACCCTGTCAAATTATAACTATGGTATTATATATATTATAATACAAGCATAGTATATTATTAAAATAATTAATACTGGTCTTGTGAAATTACAGTTTTGCTGCTAATAGGGAAACAAGTTATAGTTTTCGCTTGATTTTTAGAAATTTCTTAAATTTCTGCAAAATTTCAAATAGAAATTTAGGGATATGAAGTCAAGAAAAAAAATAATATGCTAAATATTCTACTTATATGTCCTGCAAGGTTTCAAAGCAAGTAACTTGCTTCTTTTCAGCTGAAAAAGAAAATAAAGATAAGCCTATGGAAAAAAAAGGTAGAATAAAATTTATATTTGAAAGCAAAAGTTGTTGAACATCTAGTAATTGAGTCTTTGCCTCCATTCAAGCCTTTATTGAGGAAGACACCGGTCTGAAAAATACAGACAAACCTCTTGTGCCCAACATATGGCTTGACATTATTTGGGTCTAAGTCCTCTTACTGATAGTCAATTTTGACAATTTAACTCTTTCTCAAAGTGAAAATTTTTTTCTACAGATAAATAGCTCTTCTTTGTACAATTTTTTATTGAATTTTAGACGTTTTGTATGTATGTTTTATGCATGTAGAGAAATGAGTGGTAAATTCAATGCCTAATGACCTGTTTTGCTCATGCTCAATAGAATGGTGGGAATCCTTGAAGATGCAATGGTGATTGATACACCAAATATAGATATAAATATAGCGGGACAGCGATCTTTCCGCAAAGAACTGACTAGGTCTTTACAAAGCAATTTTTAATAATTATTTCCAAAGCTAGACAATTTTTTTGTGTTGCAAGTGTTATTTGTGAACAATTTTATCAGGTAAGATAAAATATTTATTTCGAAAAACTCGTATTACAAGCCTAGGAAAAATTCAAATTTTAGAGTCATAAAAAAACAAGCAAAAAAAAGCAACAAAAAAAAAATACAAGAAAACTGAAAAAACTGGCAAACAATGTCAAAACAACAATAGTAGAAGGAAAAATCATTCCTTAGTCAAAGACATTAATGTCAGATTAAGTTAAAAAGGTAAAAAATTGGTAAAGGTGAAAAAGAATTCGATAATACGCAGAATTAAAAAAAAAAATTAAAGGGAGACATAAAAAGGGGGGTAAAGCTAGCGAACAAAACACAAAACCCAGGTTATGAGCTGTGAAAATGGTAAACGCTTCAAATAAAGTAGCAATCTGGTAAAAATCGTCTTCAAGAAGTCTGTAAAGTATAAAATCCGTAAAAAAATTTCGCCAAAGTCTTCAAATCTGTAAAGCTAGTGGACATTAAAGGGTGGAACAGTAAACGATGAAAACATCATCCGTATATGCAAGGATGAGCACTGCACTTTGTCTAAATTGTTATTTAGTTAAATCAGGATGACTTTCAGCAGATGTCTTATTCTGTCTCTCTTTCCACATTCTTGTCATATCCTGCCAAGTTGATTAATGTGGAGCTAATGCAGTAGTATGTCAGCAAAAGTCTCTTTATAATGCTGTAAAGGTAATACTCCTTTGTTCATGGAGTTTTTTCTATTGAAAACTTCTTAATATCGCTCGAATTGAATTAGGGAACGCCACCGTTTTAATGATGAATATCTGTCCTTGGTATAAGGTTTGTGAATCAGAATAGAAATAAACTCCTCACTGACTTAATTGTTTTCACACTTCTTCCTCTTCATGAAAAAAGCAACTGGAAAACTCTCTAGGAGCTTTCTTCGGGCTTGTGGCACTTTAGACAAAAAGGCTATAATTTCTTTTTTCTCAAAGAAACTCTAATAGCTACAGGAGTCGCAAAAAGTGAGAGCTCCAAGGCAAGAGTACAGGGTAGCTGAGTTTTATGATGGAGGAGCACAAATAACTTGGTCCTGATTGGAGCTTCACAATGGTTAACTACAGAAAAAGACCTTAAAACGCAATGACGGACCAGCAAATCAAGCAACAATTCAGCTTCCGAGTTGCAAAAAAATAATACCACACGGTGACACATTCGTTCCTGAGAAGTCGCGTAGTCTAGTCAAAATCTAAACATTTATTATCTTCATGCTTGATTTAACCAAGTTAGTTCACTTGCTTTTTCATGAAATTATGTTAAGTGCTGTTCAATTGCACATCATCTACTATGAAGGAGGAGCAGTAAGTCATTTTATAGGCGGGAAGAAAAGGTAAATGCCTAAAAGACGGCATTCCAGTGTCCAAATTGACTAACTCTCTATGAGACTTCAGATAAATATACAAAGGGATAGGAGGGGGTATCTCTTATCTCCATACATATAGACTAAGCCTTGATAAGGGTGCTGCTAGGTGAAACCTTCCTTCTTATTGCAAAAAAATATTTCTGACATTTATTTTATGCTTGGAGACGGTTATATTTAAGTTTTCGCTTCATATTTGTAATTTAAGGCTTTAAAAATTCCTGAGAAATCAACTCTGGTGGAAATCCGACTCCATATGGATAATATGTATTTACCAATTTTTTGATTTTAGACTTTTACTTCGCAATATTAGCCTCTGACTTATAGAAAAAAAACTGAAACAAAAAAACACGGGGGAGGAAACTGGAAGTCGTTTGTGAAGTTAAAATCAGACTCCCTATGGATAATTTGCAATTACCACGTTTTAATTTTGGACTTTTACTTTGCAATTTTAGTCTCTGACTTATAAAAAAAAAATGAAACCAAAAAACACTGGGGTGGAAACTGGAAGTCGTTTGTGAAGTCGACTACATACTTCATTTTGTTTTAGAGGATACAACTTACACTTGGAAAGTCAAACGCAATTCTTGGAATATTTACGCATCATGTTTTGCTTCGGGACTATTGCAAGATTAGTCTTAAAATTTAACGATTTCAAAATTCCTTAAAGATAAACTCACGTGTGAAATATGTTTAGCTTCAGAATAAACGATATTGCGATCTCAATCATTTTCAATGAACAATTTGACCATGTAGGGCCATACCTTCCGTGATTTTAGACTACCACGACTGAAAAGAGGCACAGTCTGTCTGCACATGGAAATCGATAGATGGAAGAGAGGGTTTAGGGACCCTCTTTAGGTTCTCAGGTCATGCAGAGTGAAAGTCATTGTGTGACTCTAATTTCAACAAACTGTAAATGCAGATCTTTTACTAAAATGTACCTATGCAGCCCTTTTTTTTACAAGTCATTGCATAGTTTGGGGCTCTTGATATGAGACTACACAGACTAACAGCCCCATATTCGAAAAAAATGTCTAGTGCAAAAATGATCAAAACTAATTACAATTTCAATTAAAAGTCATTAACTAATCTTTCCTAGAAAGCTTCATTGAATTTCAAATCCAAACCAGAAATATTTGGCCACTTCAAAAGGAGTACCCATAATCCGAATCCCCCCCCCCACAAAAAAGCCACAAGACCTAAAAAATAAGTATCCCTTCATAATCATCATAGTCAGAAGGTACATACAAGTAGAATATAGTCTCACGTATGGCAAGAGGGCCTACAGAGAGGGTTGTAGGCCCTATTGCCATACGTGATAGTTCAGAGAGGGTCCCATACGTATGACAGTTCAGAGAGGGTTGTTGAGAGTAACGTATCGCAATTCAGAGAGGATTGTTGAGAGTGACGTATGGGAATTCTAAGAGGGTTATTGAGAGTCACGTATGGCAGTTCAGAGAGGGTTGTTGAGAGTCATGTATGGCAACTCAGAGAAGGTTGTTGAGAGTCACATATGCAATTGAGAGAGGCTTGTTGAGTCACCTATGACCATTTAGAGAGGGTATTGGGGTATCTGTTGAGCAAAATTAAACGCACTATGGATTTGCAGGTTGTCAAAAGAGCGTATTAGCAATAGAAATGGCTCAAGGAGTTAAATAGAACTTTTCAGGGCTATTACAACTACTTTACTACAAATACTATTGACTAGTTACTATTTATAAATACTACTAAACACGAATACGACTCCTTGCGTTTGTGGCTACTTACGACTGAAAAAAAAAACTGGAAAGTGCGACTTCTACTACTTGCAACTGCGACTGTGACTATTTGAAACTGCGATTGCAACTACATGCGACTAATTGTCACTGCTGCTGCGACTACTTAGAGTTGGTACCAATCACAATCGTGTCTAACATAAACGGTGCGTTTTTAATATATTAAATTTATTTAAAATACTTTTTAAACATTTTCCATTTTTAACTTTGACAAATCAAAAATTATTAGCCCTTCCAGCAATCAAACCGTTAACCCCATGCTGTTATAGAGATTGTTCCCAATAAGCAGAAATTGTGTTTTTGTATATAGAGGGCACAGGTGGCATTAGCACTGCTCTTGTTTAAATGAATCTCAGCTCGTTTTCAGTATGACTTTGTAATTTAACATAATTTACTTGTTGTTTTTGGTTTCATTTATTTATTGATGGTACTTTACGGTAGTTTTACACTTGAAAAACTATTTGACTTTAATTTCTACTCATCTTTGGTTTAATGTAGCTCTTTACTTTTCTTTGAAAAACTCCTTTTGTGTAAAAATAAAGTTTGAAAAAACATTGGCTATATGGCTGGGAATGCAGGAAGAAAGAATAAAATAAAAAAGAATAAAGAACGAATACATCAACAAAAAATGAATGGCTAATTGTCGTCCACCACACAAATCTCTCTAAACCAGGCCACAGTGAGCTACCATATTGTTAACAACAAAATCTATAAAATTATTTTTGAAGTGGAGTATGCCCAACAAAATTAACTAAAAGCTTGTCGCGATGTTAAATTGCCTGAGAGCAACATTCCAGTGAACACACCTCATCCACCCCACTCTATTTAATAACTGTTTTGCTGAAACCTTTTTTGCATGGCGACCGCTGTGCTATACCGTGTAGCACTGCAATTAGTAGTGTTATTTAGTTCGGAATGATGACAGTATGGAAGCTGTAGTCAGCCACTGTCATAATGATTTTTTTTAGGTTTTGTTGTTTTTTATGCCAAGAGATTGAAAGGCTTATAACATCAAATTGTAAGTTAAAATAAGGACTTAGTACATCTTTGTTGTAGAATGTTTACAAAATTGAATGTTTACATCTTTGTTACAAAATTGCCTATCTTTTAAAACCAAGATGGCACCAGTCAAGTTCTCTATCACTAGTGATGTAAGTTTCCTTTAATGTTTGGTAAGCTGTTCAGTCTTGTAGACTTTTGCTGGACGTAAAAATTGAAAACAGCAGGGCCTACTAGTTGAAGCGAGAGAATTGTGTTGCACGAGCAACGCTTTGGTTTGCCTTTTTTTTCTCTAGTCTGTCGATTTCAGCGTATTGCTAGAAAGTGGTAAGGGTCTAACATCCACGGTTTTTACGGAAAGTGTGGACCTCTAGCCGTATTGGGAATATGAATTTGAAAAAGCTGCGTATAATTCTCGCGTTGAGCCAAAAAGGGGGGTTTTGCTAGTTTTTGAGCCACAACCGACAAGGTGAGTTGAAGTGGAGTTTATAGTCTATTTTGGAGACGACTATCTGATGTTATATGGCTAAGCTTTCGTTCCATTCAGCCAAGTTTCTGCCTTTGACTGGAAAGCTGTGTTCTAGTAAGCTAGCTGGCAGGCACCAGTTTCAAATCGAAGTGGGACTAAAGTTGAAAAGAGCTTAATATGTAGGACGGTTACCTGGCCCAATCGCCAAAGAATTTGGAGCTTTCTTTTTGCTCCTTTGTGAGTGGTGATATTAGAAAGTTGACCTGTGATAAGGAAATCTAGTTTTGAACCAAGATAGAGGGATTTTTTTTCAGTGCTGATCGATAGTACTTGATGAGCTGACGGAAGTATATGAGATCCATTTTTTCATTCAAAAATTCACTCATATTATGCGCCATTCTAAAAATTTGGAGGGGTTGACAACTTCAGTATTGCTATATACATTAGAAAAGAATCAGATTCAAATTTTAAGACAAGGGAGGGACTTATAAGTAACAATTTGCTCTTATGCCTCTGTCACTCTTACGATGAGGAGCTGGCATCTTTTTTTAGTTGGTGTACCTATTATTTGCTTTTGATCCATTCGATTGTACAAAAAAGTCGGTTTCATTTCTGCTCTAGAGAGGGACGTGCAAGTAAGAACAAACAGAGCGCTAGTAATCGTCTAGTTTTGGTATATGAATGAATGTAAATGCCAAGTTTCTAATTATTATATACTATAATACGATGCTTCATGAAACTGTTGGGATTGAGTAAATTAAGGCTAATGATTGTGCCGTAGTTCTGGACATATTTTGTGACGTATTGATCCCATCCGGTTTTTACGAAAGAACTTTCAATATTTTTTTCTTCGTCTAAATTATGATGTACTTTGGCGGAGACCATTCAATACAATTTAACTGATAAAAACAACACCAATTATTTACTGTCCATATATACGGCTTTGACCCCCTATTGGAAGCTGGGTTCCCCGAGTTTTCCTTGTATATAGCAATGGCATGGGGGCCAATATAGGAAGCCGTCCACCATTTTTCTGCCATACAACACCCTGTGTAACAGTCTCGGAGAAATAAGACTGGTAAGCAATCTTTTCCCCTTCAAGGTGGTTTTCTGGAGATATATAGATGGCTCGGATGTTTGATCAACAAAAGAGTTTCTTATGCGGTGATCGAAGTCCCGTATTACAATATTCATGTCTAATAATGATGGCATCAAGAGAGCTGATGAACCTCACCTTTAAAAATATAATTCCGAGTGTATCGCTACTTGATTAGATATTCTTTACTCAAATAGTCTTCTTCCGTCCGAATCAATAATTCCTTTCTTCAATTCCTGCATAATATATGTTTCCAATTATATTTTGTGTGTTATGCTGTTACTATCGTAACTCAATTGGTATGACTCCAAAGGATCTAGAAAATGGCTTGTAGCGTTGGCGGAAAGACTGGCCAAGATCAACTGCTGCTAACTTTAAACGTTAGGTTTAACTGTCACATAGAATTAAATCCACTCATCTCCTTCTCAATGGCATTTATGCCTTATGCCACAGTTTTTAAAGGCGATGACATAAGCCCATGGTTAGAAACAGAAACAACTGTTTTTTTTTTTTCTACAATACATATCCTTAATATTTAAAAAAGTATGAAGAAAGCTATATTTCAGTTTAATTGATATATTTTCTTATCAGTCTGATTAATATGTTTACTTATCTACTAATTAGGATTTTGATTTGTGTGTATGCAAATCTTTTAAGGTGTGGAATTTCGATCTTAAGTTTTTTTTCTTTTTTTTTCCTTTTTTTTTTTTTAATTTGTTAAAAAACAAGTAAGGATCGATATTAAAATTTAAAACGAATATAAATTATTCTGTATAATCAAAACCCGGACGAAGGGTTTTGAGACAAGCGTGCTAATCACTCGACTAGGACGGCAATTGGGAATTCTTTTCTTGAACTAGCAAACCTTCAATCAACAGCAACGGTTATATATACTTCGCTATTACCAAAAATGCAGTTTTTTTTTTTTTTTACCGCATTTTTATCCAATTTATTCTCTTTTAAATTTGAAAAAGGGCACTATAACTTTTAGTTTCAGTTTGAATAAGTCCTATGCCAGACGATGGTAACGATTACAAAACCGAAGTGTTCTGGCCATTGGGTGAATAGTGTAAGTCGCTGTGCCGGAAGGCTAGACCGGGCTCGATGGCCAATGCCACCGAGCCCGTCATTTTTCAACCCGGTTAGAACTTAAACGCTGCTTCGAAGAACACCTGCTTGCCGCGGCCCAGGCCAACCAGTTGGTCGTCACCGGTGGGTGGCCGGAACGGCGCCGGTCCTGCAAACGTCAGATACTGTTCATCCGTCAAATTCCTGCCGATCAGTGAAAGTCGCCATGATTCGCTCAGAGAGGACAGAGAAATGTTGAGGTCTATGGTGGTGTAGCTGTCCTGCACCAGATCACCCAACGGGTTGGTCACGGGATCAAATGTGTCAGGTGACGCACCACCCACAATGTAGTCGTCTTTGTAGGCGAAGTTCGGGCTGATACGCAACAGCAACGAATCGCCAATGTTGGTTTCCCAATTGATACCCAGGTTACCGGAGATGTCGGGTGCAAAGCCGCCATCACGGCCCTTAAGATTTTGGCCGGCTTCGTTAAACAGGTCTCCGGTCAGCTCTGAATCCAGGAACGCCCAGGAGCCGGACAAGCTGAGGCCTTTGATGGGTGTCACCCAGACAAAGTCGACATCCAAACCTGTGGTGGTGACCTCACCAGCATTCGCGGTGATAAACGCAAATACCGCCGGGTCGAAGTTCTGCACCTGCTGATCTTCGAATACATAACGATACGCTGTGACATTGAGCATAAGAGTCTGGTCGAGAAGCTGTGATCTGAGACCAATCTCTCCACCCTTAGACTCCTCGGATTCAAAGATCAGCGCGGCCTCGGCGGCTGCACGCAGTGCCGGGTCTGTGCTTGTCAGATTTACCACCGTACCTGTGGGTAAGGTGTTGTTGTCTACACCACCGGATTTAAAGCCGGTTTTATAGGCACCGTAAATGGAGACGTTGTCGTTGACGAGATAGCGCAGTACAACTTCCGGCGAAACGTTGTCGTCTTCAAAGTCGATATCACCCGTGCGGAACCCGGACGGCACGCTTGGCAGGATGGCGCCTACCCCGGCGTGAACGAAGGGGAAGAAGATTGAAGTGCTCTTTTCCTCGTCTGTCCACCGTACACCACCGGACAGTTCCCACTTATCGGAGAGTTTGATATCAGCGCTGGCAAAAAACGACAGAGCTTCAGCGTCGATAGGACGATCAGCCAGCCAGTCAAACGTGAAGCCGGTGGCGGGATCCGGGCCGAACGGTGGTCCGAAGACGCCAAGCAGCGACGGGTTGAAAGCGTTTTGCGATGTTTCGTGGCCAATATTTCTTGTTTCCCAGAAACCACCAATCTGAAAATTGAAGGCGCCGTCAAAGGTACTGGCCAGTCTGACTTCCGTGGTGATCTGTTCGAGCGTATTTTCAAAAGGCGCAACCAAGCCAGCCGCAGGTTGAGCACCAGCAATACGATGTTACCAATCCACATGGAGACGATCACAGACCAGAAAACTGCGGGCTCGCTGACGTACAGCATTGGTCCCGGTTGGATGCCGTATGCAATGAGTGCGCCCAACATAATGGCGGTGGTGCCGGACCCGGGTAACCCCAAGGTCAGCAGCGGCACAAAAGACCCGGTAGCGGCAGCATTGTTGGCGGCTTCGGGCGCCGCCAAACCACGCAGAGAGCCGCGACCGAACTGTTTGCGTTGCGCAACGTTGGCCAGTCGCGCTTCGGTGCCGTATGCCAGGAAGCTGGCAATGGTGGCGCCGGCGCCGGGTAGCAAGCCGACAAAAAAACCGAGCACCGAGGAACGTAGAACGGGTGGGGTCAGGTCCCGCCCTGCGCCGGGTGACAAACGCATGTCGCCCAGTGTTTTGACACCGGGTGCGGTTTCATCCGGCTGCTGGTCTTGATTGCGCAGAATCGCCAGCAGCGCTTCTGCCAATGCGAATGTGGCCATGACCAGCAGTAGGAATGAAATACCGTCGATCAGATCAACCATCCCGAGTGTAAAACGTGGAATGCCTTGTGTCTGGTCGGTGCCCACGGTAGATAACATCAACCCGACCACGGTCATCAACAGTGCCTTGAGCATGCCACCACGTCCGGCGAAGGCGGCTACGCACACCAGGCCCAATATCATCAGCGCAAAGTAGTCGGTTGATTGAAAGGCGAGGGACACCTGAGCTAACAAGGGGGCGGACAGCAGCAGGAATGCAGCTGCAATAATACCGCCGGCGAACGAGGCCAGTGCCGCTACTTTCAAGGCCACAGCAGCTTTGCCTTGTTGCGCCAGTGGGTATCCGTCGAATGAGGTGGGTACCGTGGATGCAACCCCGGGTGCGTTAATGAGGATGGCGGAGGTGGAGCCGCCGAAGATGGCCCCGTAGTAAACTGCCGCCATCATGATAATACCCGCTGCCGGATCCAGACTGGCGGCAATGGGAATCATCAGGGCAATGGCTGTCATCGGCCCCAGCCCGGGTAACATGCCAATGAAAGTGCCGGCGACACAACCCGCAAGCAGAAACAGAATGTTCTGCAGCGAAAACGCTGTGCTCAGGCCAAGTAAGAAACCGTCCAGCAAACTGTTAACCTCAGCTTGCCGGCCAGGCGGGAAGATATACCCCCAACGCCTGAGTTAGCAGCAACCAGAACAGGCCGGTGACAAGTGCGCTCACCAACGCCAACCGTAGCCCCACTCGTAACAAATCAGGCACGCCGGTGGTTTTCGGCTCATTCTCCTGTAGCGCAACAAATGACAAAAACAAAAACAACATTGTGGACGCAACAAAACCAGCAGGCCGTAGCGATGCGGCATAAACCACCATCAGCGGCAGCGCCACGGCGAATCTGCCCCAGTTGAACCGTTGTTTGTGTTGCTGTGCTTCCCAGCCCCCCAAAGCCACCGTCACCACAACTGCCAAGGCCGCGGCCGCAGATGAGCACGCAATGATCCCGCCCAACACCATGCGCATCTCAGTCATCGACGTCGTGACTGGCGATCCTATTCCCAACGCGAAGGTCACCCTGCAAACACAGGGAGCGAACACTCAGGGCGAAACCACCATTTACCCGACGGACGCCTCCGGAAACATCACAATCAAATGGAATCAACCCACCACACATGTTCGGATTCGAGCCGAGGCCAAAGAGTATCTCGGAAGTCAAAAAGTCTACACACCGAAGTCGATCCAGCCCCCAAATCAATATCGATTCCGAATGGAACGCGGGAAACTCCTGTACGGGCGCGTTCAACTCGCCTCCGGCGAGCCGGTGTCCGGAGTCAAAGTCGCGGTCTATTCCTTCGGAGGCAGCCGACACCAACCGTCATGGATTGATTCAGCAGACTGGCCCGAAACGAACGCCCTCGGACGCTGGCGCTTTGATCAGGTTCCCCCGGACGCCGAGAAAGTCTTCGTGCGGTACTTGCACCCGAGCATGGCAATGCCCTCGGCTGATCCATCGGAAAGAATCACATCCGCAGGATCCGCCGCTGAGCTTGCCTCACGCAACAAACAGCTAGTCATCGAGACTCCCACGGCAACCACTCGACTGCCCGATATGGTATTGACTCCAGGCGGACAGCTCAGAGGCCGTGTCCTGGACCACAACAACCGCCCGATTGAGAATGCTCACCTTAAAATCTTGGACAGCTGTTGCGAGAAGACCACCACCAACGCCTCCGGAGAGTTCGATTTCCGCGGGACCTACGTTGGAGCCATTGAAATGCTCATCACCGCCAACGGAGCCGCCCCCCGACTGGTGAAGATCTACGCAGGCCCCGGCATGACACCTGTTGACTACCAACTCGATGAAGGAAACCGTCTGATCTTTGACGTGCGAGATCCTGAGGGGAAACCCATTCCTGGTGTGGAAATAGTGGCTATCAATCCGCGCCTCGGCGGCATCTCCGCGAATCCCCGAGGCACAACGGATGACTCGGGTCGTTGCTACTGGGATAGCGCCCCCGATACGCCCGTCGACTACCTATTCGCCAAATCAGGCTTCGAGATGCACACTGAGAAGTATCTCACGTCTAAGCACCAACCCTACTCCATCACCTTGCGCCCAAATCAGTCCACGTCCGTCAAATTCACGGTCTCAGACGTAGACGGCAACCCAATCCCCGACTTCCGGATCCAACAAGGCCAACCGTCGGAACTCCCGCTCAGCCCCTACTCCATCAACTGGAATCCGTCGAAGCGATCTCAGGGCTACGAAGGGCGCCACCAAATCCGATACATTCACCAAACCTCCGATTCAGATACTCCCCTACAAGGCCACCGCGTCTATAGAATTACTGCTTTTGGTTACCAGCCACTGTTGACGCGTAACAATTTCTGTTCGTTTTAAGTTTTAATGCTGCTCTTTACTTTCAATTAAAAAAAAACTCGTTTTTTATTTGATTCTTTAAAGCTCCAGTATCAGAAACGAACTAGACTTTAAGGATTTGTTTCCTTTTTTTATCAATCATTAAAAATTCACTAATGTCACCACGTTCATTATATCTAATTTCCTTTGCATACTTATCCAATATATAATTCCAAGATTATTGTACCTTCATCAAGGCCAAACTTATTCATACCAATAACGGTCACGTCCACGTAAATAGTTGAATTGACGTCCAATTAAACACTCAATTGTAGGAGGTGATAGTGAACCCTTATTAGGGGTTTCAGATATACCGCCAATAAAAAATCAACACAGAATAAATTTCTGTTAATAAAACATGAAAAGGATAATGAAAAAGTATTAGCTAAAATTATTTTGTGAGCTGATTTTTAGGGTGGGTGTTCCATAAGACGCCAAAAGAATGCATGATCATAGTTCTTTTGTCAGCAGAAAAATACGAAACTGTCAAAATTCAAAAAGTCAGCAAGCTAAGTAGCAATACATGGCAATGTATCTTCAGCGGCCAAGTAGCACGTAAAACCTGCAGCAGCATTGTACTTTCTATCTTGTGGAATCCTCCAAAAAACCTGGTTGCACTTTCTATTTATTACTGATGGTGCTTTGACTGCTTTCACACTACACTGTGGAATCCTTCATAAAAGCATAAATTTAGACGTTACGTTCATAACCTCGAGCTCTCCACAGAACTTTATGTTACGAAAGTTCATCTTATTTTATAAAAAGTTTACAAAAATTTTATAAAAGTTTATAAAAAGTTTTATAGCAGTAAAGTGGAATTCCTGGAGGCGCAATTAATAATTTTATTTAACTTTTCCTAGAAAGCCTTTCTCCACCTCTTTTCCACATCTTTAATATTGAATAGTTTTCTGAAGGTTATTGTGATGATTTTAGACAATGATTATGATGAATATACAGATGATACTTTAGCTTGGTAAAAAAGAACTTTGTCAAATAGGAAAAATTATGTTTAACCTAATTTTACCTAAACTAAATTGTTAGAAATACCTAAATCAGAAAAAACTAAAAGTAGATTTTTTGGAGTTTTTTGAAACTATTGGATAAATAAATGATAAACTATAAATAAATAAATCAAGATCTGAACAATATAGGAATCAATACGATAAAGATTTTCTGATATGCTCTGATAGCGATCATTAGAAAAATCATTACACATTCAAATTAATTACTTCATAATACTCTATAATTGAACTTCCCTATTTTGTCTTAGTCTAATTTTCTTGTGATAACTTTTCCTTCCGAAAATAATGTGTTATACTTTTAAGTAAACTCATCCTATTTTACAAAACTAGATCATCTGGCGAAAAAAGAGTTGAATAGAAAATAAAATAGAAATATGATAACTGCGTGTACGGTTATTCCAAAGATCTGTGGTGAAATGTTTTGTGCTATTGAGGTTTACATCCATAAGCCATAAGCTATGCACGATGAGTCGACTGGTTCATTCTGGTTTTCAGACTCATTTAATTCTCGAGAAACTTCGGGGCTATGAACCTTTCCAGAATGTGTTATGTTTTCATTTCTTGGCTGCTAAAATGGTTAGGAAATAATGCTTCTTATATCAGAGTTCTTTTGCTGAGTCCTTCTTGTGAAAAGAACTTTTTGTAAAAACTTCTGGATGGAGACAAATGGAGACAATGGAGACAAATCTGCCAGGCGAAAAATCCCTATATTCATTTAGTGCAGTTTAGGGCCTTTTGAATTGTCGCGGGCTACTGGTTAAGGGTCATGGTTGAATGATGAGAATTCCTTGTGGATTTTTATTCTAATATCAAGTGTTTTAATTGCTATTGGACTTCTAGCATTTATTACTGGGTGGTCTTGATATCTAAAAGTACTAAAGAGCAGGTCGAATAAGTGGCGTCACCATTCCTAGAGAGGCTATCGCCTCCTGAAGCTAAATGAAATATTCTTTTAATTCACGATCCCCTTCAGATTGAATCCTTCGTTCAATTTGAGCGAGTAGGGTTTTGTAGGCTTCTCCGCGGCATTTAAGAAACAGAATAGTATTAATTAAATTAAAGTAGTATTTGCCATCTCTTCCGTTTTTTTGAATTAACTCTTGGGCTTGTAGCGTTTTTTGGTTTCCATCTGAATAATGTCCCAATAGCATAAGGTAAAAACCAATATCGCTAAGGGCATCAGGTTCGTTATTGAATTGACGGCTATTTTGATACTCTTGAAGGCTGAACTTGCTGTAGTGGAGTGCAGAAACGTAATCGGTTTGATAAAAACTAAGCCTTGCTCGTAAGTGGTAATAATGGCCAAGGCTCCGACCCAGCTTTTTGTTAAGTAAGAAAACTTTCTGCAGGTGTTTTTCCGCTTCCTCGTATTCTTCCATTTCGATGGCGAGATCGCCCATTGCAAGGATTGTTTTGAAGATGTTTCCGGGTTTGGCTTCAGCTTCATAAATCTCCAGAGCCCGGGTAAAGGAACCTTGTGCATCGTTGAAACGGCCAGTTGCATTTTGTATGTATCCCAATAAGTAGTAAACGTTTGCTTCGATGGAGATTGGGAGGTCGGCAAATTGTAGGAGTTCGTAACAATCGTTTTCGGCTTCGCGAAAATTCCCAATCGAGTATTTGGACCAGGCTTTGCCGAATTCGGATTTATAGTCTCTATTTTGTAAGGCGTGCTCGCTGAAATAGGCCAAGGCTGCTCTTGGCCCTTTTTCTCTCAATATCTGAATACCATCGGGGTAAATGGTGCTCACGGTTCCGGCAATGACCATGATGGAGGCAAATAGTCCCAGGGCAAGCAGACGCTTCCTGGATCGGAATAGGTTGTCCAAATAAAAACAGGAAGTTTTGTTTATAGCCTGATATTATGTCCAAGCATTTGGAAGGAGTTGGGGTTGGTGTCTAAAGAGTAACAGATTTATCACCTTATAATCACATATTTAAAAATTAATTATAAAGAAAATAGCTGCTATTATTACTTAACTATGTTTTTATATAAATTTTTCTTCATGACTTCAGCTTGCTTCTTTTGTGTATAATTTCAACATGAGTGTTGACTGAATAAGAATCGACTGATACAAGCTGTTGACCATAGACAAGATAGGGCAAAATCTATTTGCTTTCTTACATCATTGCCTCACATAAGAGATTGTTAGTCTAACTTACCATGCGAGTAAGCGAAACGGTTGTTTTCTCATCCTTAAGATTAAAGAATCGTGTGATAATATTAGACCATCCCGATATGAAAAAATGTCGATAGTCATGTCAGTGTAATTGAACCGGGAACAGCGGGAATTTTTCACGGGGAAAAATTGATTATTCAGAGTCAACTCAGAAAACGTGCATCTTATTCATTATCAAGATTGTAACATAAATTCAAAAACGCAACAAAAATGTAACGTTTTTAGTTCCGCAACGTAAAAGCAACCTTTTACTTAAAACGCACCAAAATTAGTACGAACGTAACCTCGGTGGAAACCCTCCCCACGCAACTACTCTCACACAAATCCAGATCAGTAATACAACATATAGTAAAAAAAAACTATATATATATACGATTTTTGGCACTTGGTTTTTCATTTGGTACAATCTTGAAAAATAACAAGAAATTTAATTTAACGCTTTCAAGCTCGAAGTCAATTGGGATTTTAGGTTTGCAAAGACCCATGAAGATTTCAACGTGAAAGAGTGAACCTAATTGTCTTCTTTGTCTACACATCTACAGAGACTTGTTTTTTTTTTTTTTTACCTCGTTTTCTTATCCTTTTTTGTTAGAATAAAAGATAATGGCGCCATTGGGCTTCTCGAAACGTCTCAAATTCCTTCCCACTAACAAAAACAATGCGTTAAATTTCGCTTTAGTCCATTGACACCATTAACAAACTTTTTTCTGTGCAAGGATCATTACCATATACAGTCAAGTCAAATTCACAACCTTATCAATCGTTATAACTAGTTTTCAAAACAAAGCCGACTTGATTTTAATAGGCAGTCAATTCACTCACATGATGATAGATCTGGTGTAATTTGTAATTCATACCTTTAAAAAACGAAACCTTGAAATATGCTTTTGTACTTCCATTAATTCTTTGCAGTTTGCCATTAGCTTTGCTAAACTGCTATATCATCAAATAATCACACTATGAAGGAATAAATCACCGTCTCCACGCATAAGAAATAGTGGAAGAAACAGTGGTAAATTCTCAGATAAATTCAAATACTAGATTTTAAGAGGAAGGGTTTCGGATTCGAAGTGGGATTAAATAGAGAGGTAGCTATGATCCTAAATGTATAAAATTCATTAAGTTTAATATTACCCATCAAAAACTACGAGCCTGAGAAAGTTTGACTGATTATGGAAGGGGGAAGACACCCGTAAGAGATCAAGTGATCTGAATGAAAATCATATTGTCTAATATAGCATATCAGATAGTTCTACTGTAGAGGTTCACAAGCTCCTATCCACAGAACTGGAATTTGTATTTTTACCAGAAGAAAGACCACAGATGCATGTTTATTTCTTTTTTTTCTTTTCTTTTTTCTTTTTTTATGGGTGATTGTATGAAACTAATGGTCCTAGAAGATGGGGAGAGGATTCATTCAAACAGAAATCAAAAGTTCCATTAAGCAAACAAAAAGATTGGAGATCATATAGCCTCCCCCCCCCTCTCCCACAGCTATTTTCTTCAAAGATATTCAATTCGATTTATTCCAATAAAATTTATTCAACAGAGTTGAGAAATCCAATAACTATGGCTTTGGGGATGACAAGAGTCCCTATAGCCCATACAGAAAGGGGTGTAAGTTATACAATTTACCCGTTCTACACAATAATATTTGTTATTGTGAAATCTACAAAAAATGTTGAGGGGGGGAAAGAATTTTACATTGGAAAGTTTCTGGTGGGAATTTTATATGGGGGGGGGAGGGATGGGGTCTCCTGAGAAGATTTAGAAATGATCAAAAATCAAACATAAAACAACAAGTGTTTTGTGTGTTTTATAGTGTTTTAACATAAAACAACATTAAAACTTAAACAAGCAAAAATCTCTGTATGAGAGGGGCTACCCCTTCCTCAACCCTTGCTCTGTACACTAAAGTTTGACTTTTTACACAATTTCTTTTTAAAAAGGGCTACTGGAACACAAGAACTTTTTAATTTTTATGAAAAGTATTTGTAAAGAACTTTATGACCTTAATTTTAAGGACTGAGGGTTAAGGAAGGGGTATCCCCCCTCATATATGGGAAAATTTATGCTTTTTTAAGTTTTAATGTTGCTCCTTTTTTGTAAAAAATTGTTTTTTTATTTAATAAAACAAGAATCAACAAATTATTTACAACACGTTGACTAAGAGCATGCCAAACTTGAGTATGGTGAACACTATTGAATGCTTAGGTATATCAGGGTTGCAAAAATGAAGATAATAATAATTCTATGCAGCTTCCTTAATAATCCATGCAAAAACATGGTGAGTATGCTTGCAACTTAAACCAGATCTAAATGTGAATTGATAACCTCATAATTAACAAACTTTTCAGTGCATACAAGTATGTACCCAGATAATTGATAGAAGTAAGAGAGAACATTAGAAGTAACATTTACATATAAAAATGAGTCAGGGATGATAGACCTAGAAAGACACATCTGAAATAATAATTGAAGAGGGAACATATGTTCAGTTGAATTATAGTGTGCTCTGTAAATACCCATCCGTCTATATCATATTCACACAAAAAAAAAAATTTTCTCTATAAGAGAAAACAAGTATTGTTTTGGCTAAAAGTCTTTTAAAAAAATTCAAGAAAGTTATAACAAATTCAAAGCGAGACTTTCAGCTAATCTTTTGAAACTTCTTGCATTTGTGATTCATGTATCATTGGACCATATCTCAAATATATGTTTATCTTCAATGGTTTTCCCAAGTTAATTGAAAAATGCCTAAACTATGCCACAATTTGACAATGTGTTAATTCTAATGTTAATAATTAGACCTATTGCAATGTTTTCCCAGTTGTCAAGAATTTTAGAAAAGAAAATGGGAGAAAGAATGTTAATTTGTTCAGATAAAAGAATTGTAATTGCGCCAAAAACGCATGTTAATTGTACAACCTGAGCAATAGAAGTCATTACTTGAATAAGCCCTCATTTTTATGTAATCTAAAGAATGAGGCAAGCGAGGAATCAAATGACAAACAAGACAAAATTAATAGAGAAGCTATTTTTGTTTTTGCGAAAGGAACAAAGAAAACTCTGAATAAGAAAGAAAAGAGCAGGAGAGAGTCCTTTGTCACATCGTAGTTTCAAAACAATTGAAAATCGTCTCTGATTACTGTAGCAATTTAAATGTTCAACAAACCTATTAATTATCTATCAGTTTTTGATGTTGGACATCAATTAATAAAAGGGTTGAAAGTGTTTCATAACGTATCTAACAACTGAGAATTGTGCTATGAATTGAAATAATGCTTCGCCATTTCTGCTGCACCATTTTAACATAATGCTATGACAGTATATTCCCATTTCTTCAAAATTCCATGCTAAGCTGTCCCTATTTTGTCAGTAATGCATATGAATCATTTTTAGCATTCTTACCAACTGCTTGCTTTTGCTGCTGATACACCGTAAACCGTTTTCCGTGCTTTTGCCCTTCCAAAGGAATTAACCTACTACGGAATGTGTAATTCAATTAGGCTAGCACGAGATGCTACCAGTCTGTGTTCCATTCCAAGATACCCATTTGGCAAATCGGGATATTAAGGGGATTAGCTTACCTGTAAATCTACCTTTGTTAAACACCAAACATGGTTTGCCTTGCATTTGTCAACTTTAATTGTCCTCGCCTTACTGCCCTACAATGCAATGAAAAGGAATCATTCTGAGTATTACATATTTGTCAAGGTATAAACAAACTTTATGCATTCTAGAAGGCACGCGAAAGTGGTATAATGTATGCCTGTGATAGTAATAAAATTTGTACGTGCTTCCATTTGTGTAGACTCTGGCTGTTTGGTCATTGTCAATGACGTACCAAATGGGAAGAGAGGTTCTTTTCTGTGCAAATTTATAGTTGGTTTCTACGAGGTCAAGCATTGTTTTTATTTCAGAAACCAGGTTTCAGGTTCTAACTGACCTTGCAAATCTTGTTCTTTAGTCGCTTTTAATAAAATATGTTTAGATCTTGGGATTTTTAATATCCCTTTCGTGCTAATAAATTGAACCGTGCAATCTTTTCTTTTCAGTTTTAATTATTGTTTTCACTCTTTGGAGTTAATGAGTCAGTCTTTTTCATGTTGGTGATGGAAGAAGTGATGTTTCTGTATTTTAATAAATTTGATTCTTATACCAAACTTGATTCTTACATCATTTGACGAAAGCGCAGGTTAAGGAAATTGTAATGAAAGCAAAGGTTGGATTTTTATTTCACCATGTATACGCCATTTCCTTGTATTTTTCTTTAGTGAAACAATCTTCCACTAGTTCATATTCTTCGTCACTCTTTAATTAAAAAAAGGAGACTAGGTTACCTAAAATCCTTTGTCAGGAATCACTTACAGTCCTTTATTAACTGTGAGGGGAAGCCCAGTCCAGCAAACGCATTCCCACTATGCTCCTATTAGTTGTACAAGAGTTGACACTTCCAGAACCACAGTTTAACCTTCTCTTGTCTATTCCAATGGTTATTCATTTCCCACTCCCTATTAACTGTCATTTCGTTTTTCGTGTGTCATGAAATAATATCAAGTGAGGTGTTAGACTTAATCTCAGAGGTGCCATATTTGGAGGGGGAAATTCCCCTTTCATACTTCACTTTACCGAGTGTTCCCATTGCTGCAGAAGGAAAAAAAGTAACGTTTAAGAAATGCACCGCTGAACAGAGGACCGCAAGGCTATCTGTCATCCTAGATCAATCTGTACAATTATTTATTGTTATTTGATCACTTTTCAGGGATGTCTCTTTTTTATTGAATCATTCAACTTTCTTATGCTAGTATTCAACTACATTGTGAATAAAAGTTATGTTTACAAAGAATCAGAATAAATTTAAGGATTTCTTCATTATACTATTTTTGGGTTATGCGTTGATATTGTAGGCTGATTTTCGAGGATAGTTCCTTTCACAAGGGGAAATTTTTAATTGAAAAGCTGTTATAAAATAAAGTAATCAGCTCTGGATTAAAATGATATATGCCCTTTTAACAAAACCCACAAATGAACGTGCTTATAACCCAAATAGATGTTAACCACCTCAAATTCTCAAGGAATCTAAATCAAATCATGCAATACATTTAGAAATTCAAGTTTTGAAATATTTAGCATTAGTTCCACGTCAAAATCTTAAATTAAGCAATGACCAATTATATTCCGAAACTTAGGAAATTGACAATGAGATGGAATATAAATTCTAGCTCCACAAGTTTACTCTATTTTAAGTATTTATAAAATTATTCCAAGGAGATAGGTATTCACGTGACTGCATTTTCAATTACATCGTTGACATGATGTTTGATCTTGTTTGCACTCATTCAGTTTAGTGTCTTGTTTGTCGTAGGAACCTCTTAAGGATGGAAAATCGAGAAGGTATACTCTCTTATGCTTGCGTCATCGAGGTGGAGGCCATAAGCGTTTTTACCGACTTATCGATTTTAAAAGAGATAAAGACGGAGTAGAAGCTCAAGTCGCCTCAATTGAATACGATCCAAACAGAAGCGCACACATAGCACTACTTAACTATAGAGATGGCGAAAAACGTTACATTATTGCTCCTGAAGGGCTCAAACAAGGCGACCTTGTTTCCTCTGGAGAGAAAACTCCTTATAAACCAGGGTGTTCCATGCCTCTAAAGAACATGCCACTTGGATCAGTCATCCATAATATTGAGATGTATCCAGGGCGTG
>JAAAKM020073195.1:67387887-67399667 GCA_010016025.2 Alatinidae sp. Z8VKAUB7J3 | reverse complement strand
TTCTGCAGGTTTGTCAGCACAGCTGATGGCCCGTAGTGGGGGGTATGCCACTCTTAAAATGCCATCTGGCGAAGTCCGAATGGTAAAGGAAACGTGCCGAGCGACATTTGGTTCCGTTTCTAACTCCGAGTGGACGCTTCGCGTTGAGGGTAAAGCAGGAAGAAACCGTTGGAGAGGATTTCGCCCAACAGTTAGAGGAACTGCCATGAACCCTGTTGACCACCCGCATGGTGGTGGTGAAGGAAGACACAACGGATATATTCCGCGCACCCCTTGGGGATTGCAGACAAAAGGACTGCGTACACGTTCTAAAAAGAAATCGAAGAAGCTGATCGTTAAAGATCGTCGGAAGAAGTAGAGGAATTTATGTCAAGATCGCTAAGAAAAGGACCTTTTGTAGATCACCATCTCTTGAAGAAAGTGAGCAAGCAGAACGATGAAGGGACGAAAAAAGCAATTAAAACTTGGTCGAGACGATCGATGATCATACCAGATATGGTTGGCCATACTTTTGAAGTCCACAATGGACGAAAGTGTATCTCCTTCTTTGTATCCGAGAATATGGTAGGGCACCGTTTGGGAGAGTTTTCACCCACTCGGATGTTCAAAGGTCACCCAGTTAAGAAATAAGGTAGGCACACGTCATGATGGAAGCACGAGCAAAAACGAAATACGTCAGGATTAGCCCAAGAAAGGCAAGGCTTGCTGCCGACTTAATTCGTGGAATGAAAGTCGAAGAAGCTTTCACACAATTGATGTTTTGCAATTTAAAAGGCGGAAAGCTTTTGAAGAAGACGCTTAACAGTGCAGTCGCAAATGCAGAAACACAATTTAGTGTGCAACGTAGAGACTTAAAAATTAAAGAAATTAGAGTTGATGAAGGTCCTACAATGAAGCGGGCCAAATCGAAATGTCGCGGTGGACGCGTGCCAATTATGAAGCGCATGAGTCATTTTACCGTTGTTGTAGGAACTGAAGCATAAATAGAGGCAATTAAGCATGGGACAAAAGACATCCCCAACTGGATTTAGACTTGTACTAAAGAAAAACTGGAAGTCATCATAGAAATAGTAGATAGACTAGCTAGAATCAAACTTTCACTGCTGAATCTATTAAAAGTTTTAATAGATTCTAATCATCAGCGCGACATTGGCCCCGAAGATGCGCCCGATCTTGGCGCGGATCAGCTCTGCGGCATCGGGGTTCTTCTTCTGCGGCATGATCGAGGAGCCGGTGGAGAACCGGTCGCTGAGCGAGACGAAGCGGAACTGGGCGGAGGACCAGATCACCAGCTCCTCGGCGAGACGCGACAGGTGCATCGCACAGATCGAGGCGGCAGCAAGGAAATCCAGCGCGAAATCGCGATCCGCCACCGCGTCGAGCGAATTGGCGGCAGGGCGATCAAAGCCGAGCGCCTCGGCCGTCGCATCGCGGTCAATCGGGAAGGAAGTGCCGGCAAGTGCCGCCGCACCAAGGGGGGATTCGTTCATCCGAGCCCGTGCATCGGCAAAGCGGGAATAATCCCGGCCCAGCATCTCGACATAGGCCAGCATGTGATGGCCCCAGGTGACCGGCTGTGCGGTTTGCAGATGGGTGAAGCCGGGCATGACCCAGTCGGCCCCGGCCTCGGCCTGGGTCAGAAGCGCGGATTGCAGGGCGGTGATGGCCTCAAGGGCCTGATCACACTGGTCCCGCACCCACATGCGGAAATCGAGCGCCACCTGATCGTTGCGCGAGCGCGCGGTGTGCAACCGACCGGCAGGTGCGCCGATCAGGGCCGTCAGCCGCGCCTCGACATTCATGTGAATGTCTTCCAGCGCGGTGGAGAATTCGAACTTTCCGGTCTCGATCTCTGACAAGACCGTGAGCAGCCCTTCCCTCATCGCCTCGGCATCCTTATCACTTACGATGCCTGTGGCAGCCAGCATGGCGGCATGGGCCCTTGAGCCGGCAATGTCCTGCGCCGCCATCCGCTTGTCGAACCCGATCGAGGCATTGATCGCCTCCATGATCGCGTCCGGGCCAGCGGCAAAGCGGCCGCCCCACATCTGGTTCGAGGATTGATCTGTCATTGTGGTGAAACCCCGGAGATAAAATGCGTCTGTTTCGTCAGCTCACCCTTTATATGGCCCTTGCCCTGGGTGCAAATGCGGCATTTGCCGCCGATGGTCCCGCACTGGAGGCGCTGCGCCAGGGCGACATGAAGAAACTGGTGGTCCACAGCGAGCCCAAGCCGGTCTCCGATGCCGCCTTCCAGCTCGCCGATGACGCGGGCACGGCGACGCTTGCGGATTACGAGGGCAAGGTGGTGCTCTTGAACTTCTGGGCCACCTGGTGCGCCCCCTGCCGCAAGGAAATGCCGCAGCTTGCCGAGCTGCAGGAGGAGCTGGGCGGCGAGGACTTCCAGGTGCTGACCATCGCCACGGGGCGCAACTCGCCCGCGGGCATCCAGAAGTTCTTCGACGAGATCGGCGTCACCAATCTGCCCCGCCACCAGGATCCGAAACAGGCGCTGGCGCGCGAGATGGCGGTGATCGGCCTGCCGATCACGGTGCTCCTGGACCGCGAGGGCCAGGAATGGGAGGATATCTTTTCCCCAGAATCCGGGAACTCTACAGAGTTTGTTAAAAATCGAAAGGTTCCTTGGAGACAAAGTTTAAATCCAATAATTAAAATATACACTAACAATGTGTTTTCCTAATAATACACATGTTTGTTAGGAAAAATAAGACAAATTAGCTTTAGCTCATAAATTGCCCCCTAATAAATATTTGACAAAGTGTTCGTAACTGAAAACCTTATTAGAATATAGAATGTTTTCCATGGATATGAAGTTTCCATTTAATGCTTATTATTATTCGCATATAACAAGTATTTATTCAGAACGGAAAAAATACGAGAACGTTTTTCTTTATTCAGAGAAGAAAACGTTCTACCTTTTAGATGATAGTTAAATAATAAAAAAACAAATTTTTCAACTGAAAATAAGGAGCAACATTAAAACTCAAAACGAACATAAATTATCTCGTAGATGGAGGGGTTGCCCTCCTCCTTGGTACCTTGCTCATTACGCTGAAGTTTTTAGCACTTTTAAAAGAGCTTCTTGTTCTAATTAAACGGCCCTTGTATTTCAGGAGTCGTTCTTTAAAAATTAGGACAAATTTTAGCGTAACGAGTAATGCATCGAGGAGGAGGGCAACCCCCTCATACACGGATTAATTTTTGTTAGTTTTGAGTTTTAGTGTTGCTCCGTACTTTCAGTTGAAAAATTTGTTTCTTAGTTAATTCCTGATGGTTCTTTTTAAATAATGTCGTTAAATCTGGCTTCCTCTCGCTTTACAGTAGACTACTTTGTAGAAAGTTTCTCCCACGTAAAATACCCCCCCCCCCCCATAAAATTCCTTTTTAGTTTTAGATTTTTAGTTTTTCGCTTTTAGCTTTTAGTTTTGAGAAATATGTATTAGTTTTGCATATGGTCAAACTGCAGCTGATATTCTTAACAATGTTAGGTCATTCTGAGGAACTTACCTTTTAGTTTTGAGAAGCTAGGATGTATATGGTCTAAATGCATCTGATATCCTTAGTAAGGGTTCGATCATTTTGAGGAACTTAGCTTTGAGTTTTGAGAAACAAGGATGTAGGCTATATAATCAAAATCCATCTGTTATCCTTAGCAATCTTAGATCATATTGAGGAACTAAATAGAAATTGGTCCATGATACAAACTGGGGCCCCCTTGCCTGGGGCAGTATATACAGGTGGAGATAGAAGAAGGTCTCACATATGTACACTCAAACGAGCCCACCGACGTGTGCACACGTTCCGTAGGTTACAAACCTTCTCCCAGTAATAAGTTAAATACCAGCCTCTGATAAGGGCTACCTCCACCTTTTGGGCGAGATCTTGCGGTTAACTCTATTCCCTTTTGAAAAGTGGCATCCCTGGAGGAGATTTTAACCTAGTAAACGACACAGTATTCGCGAAGGATTTTGATTGATGGATATTTCGTCTGTGTTTAGTGTATCCATTTTCTTTTAAGAATATTCTGAATATTTTAATGTTATGCTCGCCATCTTAAGAGAATAAAAAATAAATAAATAATAAAAAAAAAAAAAAAAAAAAAATCAGGCGACACGAATCAATACAGCCAGATTCTTTGATCAAAGAAGAACAATTTTTGCACCATTATGTGGTCTCGTGAATAAATACAATCCAATTTTTTCCAAAAAAGCTTTATTCTTATAGGTCTGTTTTACCCAGTCTTCATACCAAGTACGTTGCAAGCCGGTTGGAGACAAAAATGGGCCTATTTCTAACGGTCTGAATCAATATGTCCATGACGGCTCTGATGCTTTACGGAGCTGAGATAAGGCAAACATCAGTCGTGACTCTCAAGACCACCGATGTATTCAAATCAGAGAGCCCGAGGAGGGTTGAGGGTAGGTGATAGTCCTGACTTCGTCAACAACAAGAACTTGCTCCACCTCACTAAGGAGTCTCGCTTTTCGTTTCAACAACAAGAAGAGCTCTATAGTTTGGGCACCTGCTTATAATTCACACCAACCCACAGAGATCATCTACAACTTCCAACTTATCAAAGCCAGCTGGTAACGCCCGGAAGTCGGACAAAAAATGGCCCGATAGGATGGTTAAGTTCCTCACCATGGAAAACATCAGACTTGAAAAAGACATCCGATCGCCATGGATCAAAGTAGAGAGAGGATCCAGAAGTCACTCTCTACGCCAAGTAGTGCCTAACAGGAAATATACTTAAATAAAGTGAGTAATATGGAAAAAAAGCACATCTGTTTGAATTATCTGACATGCAAAGAAGTACATAGGAAACATACGTTTCCGTACACAGGGTAGACAGCAAGAAAAGTTCTAGACATAAGCACCATTCAGAGCCACTCTCCATACTTTTTTTTTATAACAAAGCCAGTCTAATTACTATCATACTCTGTCTGGGGTATTCTTAGATCTTCAGCAATATTAAAACTTTGGCAATGATTTACAACTAAAAATCCTTACTTAAGGGTGATGTGTTCTTTGATCCACAATCCTTACAATAGGACCTTGAGAGTTTTCCGTCTTCTACTAAAGAATCAAGTAAATCATCATCGTACAAGAAGGCATCAACGTGAATCGTGTTTGTAGCATTGCAGTCTGAATTCTAGAATTAGAATGGTGAGTCAACAAGTAAATAATGAAAAAAAATTAATTAATTTTATTTATAACCCATAAAATACATAAAACTGTGGAGTAAACACAAAAAAAAGAAAAAGAAAAAACAATCATAAACATACAATTCTACAACAAAAATAAATTACCTCAATTCAAAAAATGGCAAAAGAGGGTCAAAAACACCAATCATTTGCTGAGTTTTAAAAGATATATCTTTAGATAATTGTTTCAGTCGCAAGGGCGCATCAATGATGTCAAATTTAGAAACGACTGTATGGTTGGTCGTCGGCGGTGACCCGGTAAAAGGTAGAAACCGGCAGACTCGCCACGAACCGGAAACTTTCAGCGCGGTCGTCGGAGATATACACGCCACCATCGGTGCCGATGATGACGCGGTTGGGATCGGAAGGATCGATCCAAATGGCTTGAATATCCGGGTGGACATTGCCGCCAAAGGCCGCGCCAAACGGCCAGGACTCACCGCCGTCTTCCGAAATAGCCAATTGGAATGACGGATTGTACACGCGGTTGTAATCTACCGGATCCGCTTTAATGATCGATAGGTAAAAAGGTCTTGCCTTAATACTGAAGGCAGAACTGATTTTTTTCCAAGATTCGCCTAAATCCTCTGATCGGTACAGCCCGGTTTCTTCGGCTTCCACAATGGCGTAGAGCCGGTTGGGCCGCGAATGGGCAATATCGAGATCGATTCTGCCCAAATTGCCTTCCGGTAAGCCTTTTTCCAACTTTTTGAATGTCGCACCGCCGTCAACCGATTTGTAGAGTCCGCTGCCGGGGCCGCCAGATTCAAAGAAGTAGGGCCAGCGACGGACCTGCCACATGGCGGCATAAACGGTGTCGGGTTCTTGGGGATCGAGGTCAACATCGATACAACCCGTTTTGTTGTCCACTTGGAGAATGGGGTTCCAGGTTTTGCCGCCATCCGTGGTTTTGAATAAACCGCGCTCATCGTGGTCGCCCCACAAATGGCCCAATACGGCCACGTAAACAATGTTGGAATCCTTGGGGTGAACCCGGATTTCGCCAATGCGTTCAGAATCCTCAAAACCCATGAGTTTCCAGGACTTGCCACCATCTGTGGTTTTGTAAAGACCGCGGCCGTAGGAAACGGAGTTTCGGGTGTTGATTTCACCAGTTCCGACCCATACCGTTTCCGAGTCTTGGGGATCAATCGTCAGACACCCAATCGACTGAATGTAGTCGTCGAATACCGATTCGAAACTATTGCCGCCGTCTTTGGATTTCCAAACACCGCCACCGGCCGTGCCTACGTAAACAATCTTTTTATCGGAAAGGGGACTGTCAATGTCGGTAATCCGGCCGCTCATGGTTGCCGGACCGATATTCCTCGCTTTGATTTCCCCGAAAACATTTGCATCCAGTTTGGGGTTGGCCCCCCAAACCCAACTGGAACATAAAATGATCAAACTGCCTAAATACCGCAATGGGACCTCCCTTTATCCTGCATTGCAACGGCCAAGCGGATAAAGGAAAGAGTGCCGTATCGGTCTCCGATCCAGAACCGCTTTTTCTTTCCTGCCCTGCGTGATTGCGCTTCAATCGGTCGCAAATGTCCTGGCAGGGAAAGTGCCGATTCCCGAAATTTACAGGGAAGGCCGCTTATGGCCTTCCCCTGAATCAATGGACGATGGACAAAATCACCGGAGCGTTGCCCCGGGGCCCACAAGAATTCAATCCTTGCACTTATGTGGTCTGAAATTTGGAACGTTTCTTGGAGAGTCAAAATCATAAAAAAGGTGGTGAACTCTTTTTGTACCCTTTTTCATAGTGCTCTTTACGCTTAGTCTATCGGTGCAGCCTATCATTAATGTTTACATTTACTTCAATGGTCCATTGATGTAAGTATTTGCCTCCGATTTCTGTTGACTGTAGCTAGAAACATAAATAACATTGCATGGCTCCTATGTTGTCGTAAGTGGTAACATCACTGGTTAAGATAACCAGAAACAGTATAGTAAGGGTTATAACACGGACGTATAAAACTCTATTCTTTATCTGCTAAATCAAAATACGGAAATAAGTACCATTTCTTACAAACTTTTTAATTAGATGCTTAATTATGTTATTAATTTTTTAGCAGCAACTGAGAACCAAGATGATTTTGTATTTATTTATTATCAAGATAAAAATCATACAATCCTGCTGCTGCTCTCCATGGCCGACTGTGTGCTCTTAGAAAGACAATATTACGCTTAGTCATCGAACGCACGTGGTTTTCCATTAACCAGCCCAAAAATGAATCGTTTTTTACCTCATAAGATAAGCAGTCACCATACTAATGTGTTTCCCTTTAATTTCGTGAGGTTTCTTTAAGAGACAATTCAACCAGAAAAGAAATTTCTATGAGAAAATCTATGCTCGTTATATGAAAGAATTTAAGAAAAACAACAACTCAAAGATGTTACTTTAAGCCTAATTTTTCTTTTGCTTTTAAATTTTATCTATTTCTTATTTCTAGTTTTACATTTCATTTTTGACTTTTTTTTCTGTCTTTTCCTAGATACTCTGTCGATATTCCGTCTAAAGGTCATAGACGACATTCTAAGACTCCGGAAATTAATGCCAAATACTGTCTACTGGGCTGCTCCCAAGAAGAAGACCAGAAGGGCAATGCAAGTTCAAGCATACCTTGGTCGTCTTGATCTAAATTATCCTGCTGATTCTCCTTTTCAAAACAGCAAAGCAACAGTTTTGGCTAATTGCCTCAGAAGCATGAAAATGTCAGATACGACTTTTAGGCGTAACAGTAACGATACCAATTTATAATAGACAGCATGTGTTTTGAAAACCTCCTTGCACTCTCACCTTCTTGCCATGAGTCAAGATTTCCTGAAGAGTATGGAACAGACTAAACCGGTTTTTTAGGTCTGCTCTTTATTACCAGCATTCTTGTCAAATGCCTATTGGCTGTTTACTTACTCGCGCACCAAGATGCCTTTTTTTATATTGTCTAGCATCTTTTCAGGTAATAAATCTATGCTTCTTTCCGTGTAAATCTCGTTTTTTATTATGCAAAGAACGAGAAACAATAGTTATCTATCTTATTAAATCAGCATTAACTGTGTATATTTATATATCTTTAAGTACATGTCTTTCGAAAATGGTTCTATATGAAATCAGGAGGGGGAGGCCCTCTGGTCTCCGCCGACCTGCTGCATGAGTTGGAGGCTCTGGCGGCGCCGCTCGATCCGGGTTTTGCCGCTGAGCTGCGGCGGATGCCGGCTTGGCTGAAGCTGACGCCGGAGGAGGCCGGCCATGAGATCGCGCGCGTTGGCGCCGAGCCTGGCAGGGAGGACGACGGCTGGGAAGGCATCGCCCCCTTCGTGGTGCCCTCCGTGCTCTGGAGCCTCTACGCCTTCCTGCGATCGCCCGACGACTACTGGGAGACCATCTGCACATCCATTGCCGTGGGCGGCGACGTGGACACCACGGCGGCCATGGCCGGTGCCATCAGCGGCGCCTACAACGGCGTGGCGGCGCTGCCCGAGGATCTGACCCGCAGGCTCAACGATCGCGGGACCTGGACCCGTGACGACTTGGAGTCCCTGGCGGCCGACTGCCATGCCCTGAAGCTTGGATCTCAGTCTTGACTGAGAAAGCTGCCGGCGGCCCAAATCCGCGCCCAGGGGCCGAGAAGAAGGCCGCCAAGGGCAAGAAGCCGAAGCGGCCGCTGCCGAGGCGGCTCCTGGATTGGGCCATGGCCGCGGTGGTGGTCGGACTGGTGGTCTGGGCGGCGCTCTTCTTCGTCTTCGCGCCGGAGCTGCCGAACACCAACGATCTCTGGCGTGACAAGCCCAGCCCCGGCTTGACGGTGATCGGCGCCGACGGCCGCAAGCTGATCCACCGTGGCTCCTTCAACGGCCTGAGCATCCGGCTCTCGAAGCTGCCGGCGCATCTGCCCCAGGCGGTGATCGCCACCGAGGACCGGCGCTTCTACGAGCATTTCGGCATGGACCTGCCAGGCTTCCTGAGGGCCCTCTTCGCCAACGTCAAGGCTGGACAGGTGGTCCAGGGCGGCAGCACCCTGACCCAGCAGCTGGCCAAGAACCTCTACCTCAGCCACGAGCGCACTTTCCTGCGCAAGATCCGCGAGCTGATTCTGGCGATCTGGCTCGAGACCCGGCTCACCAAGGACGAGATCCTCGAGCTCTACTTGAACCGGGTCTACCTGGGTGCCGGCACCTACGGCGTGGAAGCCGCCGCGCAGCGCTACTTCGCCAAGTCGGCCGCGGCGCTGGAGCTGGCCGAAGCGGCCATGTTGGCCGGCCTGCTCAAGGCGCCGTCCTACTACGCGCCGACCCGGAACCTGGAGCGCGCCCAGGCCCGCGCCGGCGTGGTCCTGGGCCGCATGACCGCTGCCGGTTACTTGACCGGGCCGCAGGCCGCCGCCGCGCGCGCCGCGCCGGCCGTGCTGGTCAAGCAGAGCGGAACCGCCGGCAGCAACTACTTCGTCGACTGGATCACCGAGGATCTGGAGGCGCGGGTCAGCTCGGCCGAGCAGGATCTGGTGGTGACGACCACTTTGGATCCGGCGCTTCAGGCGGCCGCCGAGCGAATTCTGCGGGACATATCCGTGACCCTCAATCTTACGCCATGTCCCACATCACTGGTGCTATACACTTGCACAACGACAATATACAAGCCGTGCTAGGAGAGATTACCGCTGATTCTCCAATTATTGTTTGCTGTTACCATGGGGTAAGCAGTCAAAATGCGGCAAATTACATCGCTCAAAATGGATTTAACGACGTGTATAGCTTAGATGGCGGATTCGAGCACTGGAAGCAAGTGGCAACAGACAACGTTGAGCCCTAGTTGGTCATTGTTTCATTCCTACAGGTAGCGCCGGCGCAAAATCTTTGCGCCTATCTCAATTCTCAAAATATCAAAGTTCTATACAAGTTTGACGCTGAGTTAAATCAGCATCAAATTGTGTTGCAAGATCCTGAAAAACAAGAACAAGCCATAGCCATCACAA
The DNA here is from genome assembly GCA_010016025.2 of Alatinidae sp. Z8VKAUB7J3. Taxonomy (NCBI): domain Eukaryota; kingdom Metazoa; phylum Cnidaria; class Cubozoa; order Carybdeida; family Alatinidae; species Alatinidae sp. Z8VKAUB7J3. Next base: position 67,389,463 of record JAAAKM020073195.1, on the reverse strand, counting down.
AAGACTTCGTGCGCAATCCTAACCAAGAGCGATTTGTTGCGAGTGCGTGGGATAATAATATTGGGCCCATGAAGATAAATCCTGCTATTAAATTCAACTTCGTTGGACAGCTGTCTGATTTACCAAAAACTCCAGTAGTAGCGGTAGGTCTAGGCGTGTGTTTAGCCTTGTATTTTCTTTATTTTGCGATGGGCCAGTTTCAGTATTCTGAAGCCATGTATTTTAGGCCTTTCTCTGAACTTGCGATGAGCCATCAATGGTGGCGTCTTTTGACCCCAGCATTAATACATTTCTCCGTGATGCACCTAATGTTTAACTTACTTTGGTGGTGGTGGTTAGGTAAGCAGATTGAAGGGATTTTGGGAAGCTATACCTTATTGTTGCTGTTTGTACTTCTGGCGTTTGTCACAAATTTCGCCCAGCACCTGGTAGGCAGTGTGAATTTTGGTGGTTTAAGCGGAGTTGTTTACGGATTACTTGGTCTAGTTTGGTGGTTGCAATGGCTTAGACCTGAAGCAGGCTTGAAAGTGCCTCTACCAGTGGTAGGTTTTGGATTGATTTGGATGATTTTAGGGTTTGCTGATGTGTTGTGGGTCAGTATGGGAAATGCTGCTCATGCAGTTGGTCTGTTGTCAGGCTGCCTAATTGCAGCCCTTATCAGTAAATTAATGAAATAACGTTTTTGATGAGTTAACCGCCCTGATGGATATACTGGGTGAAGATAACGTCCTTTATCATCTCTGCGCCTGTTTCGGCTTTCATCAATTTTCTCAACTCATCGATACACATTCTGCGAATTTCTTCTCTTCCTGTCAGAGATTTAACTTTTTCCTCTGACTGACGACCGAAAATATCAATTGTTGTTGCTCTTAAAAGCGGTGCATGGTGTTCTGCGGCTTCTAAATGATTTGGTGAGTCGAGCATTAACTCAACAGTCACCCTGACATACCCAAGGCTTCTAGCACTAGTTCCGACGTAATTAGTGACAATGTCAGGCTCTAGACCAAAGTAAGCGTACTCCCGTGCTTGGCTCAGTATTTACTTGATTAATGTTCACCTCTGGTTAGCCACGGTTGGTGTTGTATTGTACATCGTCGCAATGTGGATCTCAGGTGTAATGCAAGGTTTGATGTGGAGAGCCGTAAACGCTGATGGCACCCTAACCTACAGCTTCGTCGAAAGTTTAGAAGCCTCTATGCCTTTCTATTTCGTTCGCTTCCTTGGTGGTGTTTGTGTTGTTGCCGGTATGTTGATCATGGCTTACAACTGCTACAAAACGATAACCATGCCAGATACCGAAGAAACGACTGATGCAGACACCAGTGCAGCGCAGCCAGCATAAGGAAGACAAGATGAAAAACATTCATGAAATAGTAGAAAAAAATACTGGCTTCTTGGTTATTTTTATCATCATCGGTATTAGTTTTGGTTCCATTGTTGAAATCGCACCGTTGATGTATCAACAACAAACCATGAAACCCGTAGATGGCCTTAAGCCCTATACCGCGCTCGAGATGGAATTTAGAGATCTCTATAGCCGAGAAGGATGTGTCGGTTGTCACAGCCAGATGATTCG
>JAAAKM020073195.1:67372147-67386711 GCA_010016025.2 Alatinidae sp. Z8VKAUB7J3 | reverse complement strand
CTGATGCGCTTCTTAAGGAAATTCCTCTGGAAGTGGGCATTCGCGCTGGAAAGCTGTTCCAGGTGGTTCAAGAACCCGTGGCCTTTTCGTCAACGGAACTGCAAATCAACAATAACGACCTGGTTCTAGTCACCGGGGGAGCTCGGGGTGTCACTGCCGAAGCTGCCTTGGCCCTTGCGGAAAGAAGTGGTGCTCGCTTCTTATTGTGGGGTAGAACTCAGTTCAATGGCGAGGCAGAGGATTCGGCAACCGCCTCACTAACCCAAGAGCCCGACATTAAACGCGCGCTCCTCGCAAAGCTGGGGAAAGTGCCTCCTGCTCAGTTGGAAAAAGCCTATCGAACACTGATGTCTGAACGAAGTATTCGGGAAACCTTAAAGCAATTTTCCGATTTGGGATGCGAAGTAAACTATCGTTCAGTTGACCTCACCGATGAAGAATCAGTGCGCACGGAACTTGGCTATACGCTTGAGAAAATTGGTGCTCCGACGGTGCTCATTCACGGTGCAGGGGTGCTTGCTGATCGCTTGATTTGCGATAAGACCCGGGAGCAGTTCGAGTTGGTGTACCACACCAAAACCAAAGGTTTGATGCCATTGGTAGAAACCTTGGACAGGCTGAAAACCCTTGCCTTTTTCTCTTCCTCAACGGCTCGTTTTGGACGAACGGGCCAGGTAGACTACGCTATGGCCAATGAGGTCCTCAATAAACTCGCACAGCAACTCGCAGCAGCACGACCCGACTGTAAGGTTGTTTCCTTTAATTGGGGACCTTGGGACGGCGGCATGGTGACACCTGCACTGAAACAGGTTTTCGCCAAAGAAGGAATCGGGGTGATCGGCAGACGTTCGGGCGCTCAATTGTTTTGTGATGCCCTGGCTGATCGTTCCCAACAAACCGTGGAATTAGTCGTCTTGGGTACCCTTGATGAAGCGCCCAAACCGCAACCAGCCAAGCCCAAAGTTGCCATGCCGGAAAAAAGCCCTGCTTTTGATCTCGAACTAAACCTGGAAGACTTTCCGTTCCTCAAATCTCATGTCATCAACGGCAAAGCGGTCTTACCGACCGTGATCATTCTGGAATGGTTGGCCCATGGCGCCATTCATGAAAATCCAGGATTGCGCTTTGCTGGGTTTGAGCACCTCAAAATATTAAAAGGCATCGTTGGTTGTCCAACAAATAAAGTCAACAAATCACTTTTCTTTTGTGTGTAGATAAGTAACATCTGGGCTCAAACAACACCCAGATGGCGACTAGATGATTGAATTCACCCTCAATGGCGAGCGTGTGCAGACGGATGATGCGCCTGACACACCGCTCCTCTGGACCGTGCGCGACAGCTTCAAACTCAAAGGCTCAAAGTACGGTTGTGGGGCGGGCTTGTGCGGCGCTTGTACCATGCACGTGGATGGCGAGGCGATGCGCACCTGCATCCTGCCAATTGCCGCAGTAGCGGGCAAAACCATTACGACCATTGAAGGGTTGGGCACACCCGATGATCTGCATCCGCTGCAGGCGGCCTGGATCGAACATGATGTGCCACAGTGTGGTTACTGCCAGGCCGGGCAGATCATGAGCGCGGCGGCGCTGCTGGCGACCAACAAAAAGCCCAGCGAAACCGACATCGACAACGCACTGGCAGGAAATTACTGTCGTTGCGGCACTAATCTGCGGATCCGCAAAGCCGTGCAGGCGGCAGCACTGTCCTACAATGCCGCCGCAACCGGTGGGGGAGTATAAGCGTGAGTATTAATATCAATCGTCGTAATCTCCTTAAAGTATCGGCACTCGCCGGTGGCGGCATGATGCTGCAGATGACCTTGCCGGGCGCGGTGCTAGCGCAGGAGCACGAATCGCTGGTGGGCTCGAAAGAGCTGAACGTTTTTGTGCAGATCGACTCTGACGGGCAAATTACCATCTATTCCGCCATTCCGGAGATGGGCCAGGGCATTAAAACTTCCCTGCCCATGATTATTGCTGAAGAGATGGGCGCGCGCTGGGAAGACGTGCAGGTCATTGATGCGCCGCTGGACAGCAAGTTTGGTTTACAAGGCGCCGGGGGTTCTACATCCATTCCGCGCAATTTCCAGGAAATGCGCCGGGTCGGCGCATCTGCCCGCGAGATGCTGATTGGTGCCGCGGCGCTGCTTATGGAGCAGGACAAAGAGGGCCTGGAAGCGCGCGACAGCCAGGTGTTCAGCGCTTCGGGTGAAAGCAGGACATTCGGGCAACTGGCGGCGCTGGCGGCAGAACAACCGGTGCCCGACCCGGAGTTTCTGTCGTTCAAAGATCCCCGCGCCTACACCATCATCGGCACCTCTGTCGGTAGTGTTGACACACTTGTTATAGCCGCAGGTCAGTCGAAGTTTGGCATCGATGTAGACGTACCGGATATGCAGTACGCAACATACACCCGTTGCCCGCAGATCGGCGGCAAAGCACTCAGCTTTAACGCACGGCAGATCAAACGTCTGCCAGGTGTAACCGATGCATTTATTGTGCAGCCGGATGAACGTTCCGGTAAAGCCTCCATGCCGTTTCTGGAAGGCCTGGCGGTGCTGCGTGGCGGTGTGGCCATTGTTGGTGAAGACACATGGTCGGTGACCAACGCCTTCATTTGCTCGATATCTGCTGCAGTTGCCGCCTCGCGATTGACACCGCGCTCGCCCATGACGAACACGCGCAACGGACCGTGTGGAAAAAGTGCAGCTACATCAATGTCGCGGGGGCGGCGATCGAGCGTATCCAGATACTCCGGAAACGATTCCCAGGTCCAGGGTAACCCCTCATCGAGCGCCGAGCCGGGTATTTCTTCCACCCCTTCCATGAGCTTGACCAATACCTCGTGGTCTTGCGGCCGACAAGGCGCAAAACCCACACCACAATTGCCGATGACCACGGTCGTTGTACCGAGTGTGGACGACGGCACAAGGTGTTCGTCCCATGTCGCCTGACCGTCGTAGTGCGTATGTACATCGATGAAACCCGGAGTGACGACCTTTCCCGAGGCGTCTATTTCTCTGGCAGCGGTCCCTTCGATCGTTGCACCGACCCTGGTAATAACCCCGTCGCTCACTGCGACGTCCAAACGCTCCGGCGGCTTTCCGCTACCGTCACATACCAGACCATTGCGGACAAGCAGGTCAAAATCGAACATTTTTGCGTCCTCAGTGAATGTTTAAAACAGGTTGCTCATGTTTTGCGCGAGTATCGTGGTCTGGTCGAGAAAGATATGCCGCCGCGCAAGCATGAAAGCGCCGTTCACGCTCCGTTCCAACCAATCTTTTCGGCACCCGATCCAAGAGTCTTCCTCACTCTCCAGCCGCGTCCGATACAGCTGGAAATTGCACGCCACTACAATCCGCCCGTTCTCTTCGATGTCCACAATCTGTACGTTGGAAACCGTGTGGCGCGTGCGCGACGGCGGTTCCTCCGCCCATGCGTTACTTGCTGCGAGCTTTGCTACGCGCATCTTCAAAAAATCGAGGTTGTCATCGAACAAGGCCATGCCACCAATACTCGTGAACTCGAGGTCCGTCTGGTTGCGCGTTGTCGTACGCCGAATCGGCATCCAGTAGTGGATATCGTCGGTCAGCAGATCAATCCATTCGTCAAAACATCGATCATCGAGCAGCTTCGCCTCGCTGTAGAGAAATTGCTCAACCTCGAACTGCAACAGCATGCGTTCGTTGAGCGACATTTCTGCAAGTTTTGTCATCAAACGCTACTCGTGGGAACAGGCGAATGATCGTCCATCAACGCCCGCCAGCTGTCTGCGCGCATCCAGTCATTCCACGACCGATACAGCCACAACTGGGCATGTTCATTAACGACGGTCTCGATATAACTCTGACCCGAGTCAGCCACCGTCACCCGGTCCTGTCCAAGCCCCATGGAGAAATCCACAGGCCTGCGTCGTGTGACCAAGCCCATACTGGCGCGGGTGGCATGAGACCAGTTCTCACCATCATCCTGTTACAACAACCCCGACGGACCAAAGATGTGATTCGCAACCATCACGGCGGCCCGCCGTTCATCAGCCGACTGCTTGCTTTTCGGGGGTTTAATTAGGCCGCAGGAGTCAACAGACAGTTTGAGATATCATGATTTTTAAAAATACTCCTTCTATTTTCTCCTCAACGCCACTTTTAAAATGTGTGCAAATGGGTCCAATGACAGTTCCTCTTCGCTCCTTGCTTTCCTTACAATAAATTATGCCGCATTTTAATAAGCCGCGTCATTAATTAATTTTTTATTTGGCTGCATTTTTGAAGGTGCGGTATATATAGGTACGCGGCTTGATTCGTCGTATTAAGGTATGCCAGGATTATTGGATGTAGAGCTCTACCATTAAGTAAGGAAGGAACTTGACTAAATGTGAGCATATTAGCAATTATCATAATCCTTTATACCTAACGTTTACTATAGAAATTTTAATTTTTTGGGCATTCCTATTAAAGCAATGAGTCTTGTCAAACAGTGATATCTACTGATGCTTTTGCAAATTCATTTTCATTAATAGCCGTATGACCCATCACTCTTTGTTGGATCTAAGACTTTCTTGGTCTCTTTTTGTTCTGCCAGTCGAATACATACGTCAATAAGTGGTCCCATTTTTAAACTCTTGCTTCCTAAGTTGGCTTCCCACGCGACTATGACTTTTTGTCAAAGTTCTAAATGTTACTACCTGACTCTTTATCATGCAATCATTCTTAAAACCGTCACAATAATCCGTAGGAAAATATCAAAAAGTAGGAGCTATTACTGTAAATTCTGGAGTTATTAACACGGCGCAGAAGCAGAAAGAACTTGACCATATATATCACTACAAGAATCTATTGGGCACAAGAAGAAATAATATCAGCCCTTATGGAATATCTGCATCTTCTCTCTTCCTGGTCCAACTGCTTATGTCTCCCAACTACATCTCCCCAGTACTCTCGAGTGCCAACTAATCGTACCCCCGCCCCCGCTCATTAATTTTTTGAAATTTATAACCCCCCGCTCCTTATTACGACCACCCGTTTATTAATTTCTAGGTATTTTTCCGGTAATCAAAAAGTAAATTATATCTTAAAACACTTGAATAACTTCCCATGCAACATTTGACCCTGAAAAAGTTGATAATTAGACAATTAGTACGATTTTTGTCCTCATGTGTGTCATCCTTATTTAAAACCTACAAAAAAAATTGTGAAGTTAGATCCCCCAAAGAAAAGGACTTTTAGCTCTGTAGACTTACTATCTGATAAGTGGAGCCTGTATTGGGTTGTCGTATACAAATTCAAAGTAAATTATTAAGGTGACAAGCCTAGTAATAGCGGCAGCTTAGACGGTAAATGAAAGGTTATTTCACAATGACTTACGAAGACATTTGTCAACAAAAATAATTAGCTTAGCCCAAATAGAGAAGAAAGGAATCGGTGACATCAAAATTGGGAAGATCAGCAAATGGTGTCTATAGAAATTGACATATTGACCAGCTAAAGGGAGGCCTTCCTGTGTGGTCTGAACAGGACGTGTTGACTTTACTTTCTGGCAATGGTCGTTTGATTAAACGTCCCCTTATTACTGATGGAGTGCATGCGACCATCGGTTTTAATGAAAGCCGGTTTACTGAAGTTTGGAGTCGGAATGCATCATAATTTTTGACTGCTCATTTTGTGCATTACTTTATGTGTAATCAGATCAAATACAGGACTGGTCTTCAAAGTAAGTTTTCCCTACGGAGTAGAGGGGTAATTTTATGACAAATGACTTGACTTTAGATGGTAAGGTCGACTAGCCTGTGGTTTACAGCGAAGAAGGCGCTTGATAAGGAGTTGGGCGTTGTTGTAAAAATAGCAGTACTAATTAATTAGTATTTAAGGATAACAAAGGTAGAGCAGTATTAATTAACGAGAGAAAGAGAGTAAGGAGGAGGAGAGATATGGCAACAACAAGGAGCGGTGCGGCGAGTGCTGACTACGACATGTCCTTGTGGTACGACTCGAAGTACTACAAGTTAGGACTGAGTTTGATGCTTGGCTTAGCGATATTCTGGATTTGGTATCAGCGGACATTTGCGTATTCAGCGGGCATGGACTCAATGGAGCCTATATTTGATGAGGTATGGATGGGTCTGTGGCGGGTACACATGACGATCATGCCGTTATTTGCGTTAGTGACGTGGGGGTGGTTGTTAAAGACACGTGATACGAAAGAGCAGCTGGACAATCTGGACACGAAGCTGGAGATCAAACGGTACTTTTACTGGATGATGTGGCTGGGAGTGTACTTGTTTGGTGTTTACTGGGGCGGCAGCTTCTTCACCGAGCAAGATGCATCGTGGCATCAAGTGATTATTCGTGACACGAGCTTCACGCCGAGTCATGTTGTGGTGTTTTACGGATCATTCCCGATGTACATTGTATGCGGTATTGCATCGTACTTGTACGCGATGACGCGTTTGCCACTGTATAGCCGCGGTACATCATTTCCGTTGGTAATGGCGATTGCAGGCCCGTTGATGATTCTGCCGAACGTTGGCTTGAACGAATGGGGTCATGCATTCTGGTTCATGGAAGAGCTGTTTAGTGCGCCGTTGCACTGGGGCTTTGTGATTCTGGGCTGGGCTGGATTGTTCTCAGGGGGAATAGCGGCACAGATCATCACACGTTACTCCAACCTGACGGACGTCACCTGGAATAACCAGAGCCGTGAAATACTCAACAATCGGATTGTTCCTTAAACTAGGCTAGACTAACAGATCGCCTCTGCTTGAAGTTCAAAGTAGGGGCGATGTTTCGAATTGGAGCGGTATGTTGTGGGGGGAACCCGAGACGTACGGTGACGAAGAGAAAGATTTAGTTAAGAAGCGGTAAGGAATCACCATGTTATTAAAATCAATACAGCACCTTGCAGTATTCGAAACCCTGCATCAACAATTTGTATTTTTCCTATCGCTGATGGGTATGGACGCCGAGATTTGCTGAACTTTGGTGCTCGACCAGATAGTCTGACGGACCCTCCAATTGTAATCGGGGTCAGAACAGAAACCTCCTGAAGATTTCGACCTTGCATTAAGGTTCAAATCCTTTGAAGAATCGCGAGGATTACGTTCCAGTTTCGCAGATTGAGGCACCCAATGATCGAGTTCAAAAACGAGATGGCAGCACGGATTTCGGAGATTGAAGCGAACGCTTCCCTTAAGGATGCCGCTCACACGTTTTTGCAGGCGTCGACAGCCCCCAAATACTCTTATAACTTCCATTGGCAGAATCGCCCGATCATTCAATACCCGCAAGACATCGTAGCAATGCAGGAATTGATCTGGGATGTTAAACCTGACCTCATAATCGAAACCGGAATTGCCCATGGGGGCTCGCTGATTTTCAGCGCTTCAATTCTTGCATTGTTGGACATGTGCGACGCCATCGAAGCTGGAGAGAAAATCGATCCGGCGAAGTCGAAGCGCAAGGTCGTCGGCGTTGACATCGACATCCGAGCACATAATCGCGCGGCCATCGAAGCGCATCCAATGTCCTCTCGCATCGAAATGATCGAAGGCTCCAGTATCGATACCCGCATTTTTGCGAAGGTCCGGAAGGCAGCCGAAGGCCACGAACGGGTGTTGGTCTGTCTCGATTCCAACCATACTCATGATCACGTTCGCGCAGAACTTGAGCTCTACGCACCTCTGACTTCTATTGGCAGTTACTGTGTCGTGTTTGATACTTTGATCGAAGATATGCCGGCCGATGAGTACCCGGACCGCTCATGGGGACCGGGAAACAACCCAAAAACCGCTGTTTGGGATTATCTCAAGACACATGGTGAGTTTGAGATCGACAAGGACATCGCGAGCAAGCTTTTGATCACTGTCGCGCATGATGGTTTTCTGAAGCGCCTGAAATAGCCTAAAACTCGCGGACGAACTGTTTCGACCGCTTCTTTGTCGCACGCCATGCCGTGGCTGCAGTCTCGGAAGCGTCGAGGACATTTCCGAAGCTCTCGCCAAGTACAGCATCCATGGCGTTTGCTGCGGTGAGAATTGTATTTTCGCCGTTTATGTTTGCTGAAATACGAAAGCTGCTCAATTGCGTTCGGAGTTTCTTTACGCGCTCGCCGAACGTACGCTTCGGTGGCAATGGTAGCTTTTGGGCTTCTTCAAGTTCGGGCGTCGAACCTGACGCTGCTGCATGAGGTTGCAACACAGACAGTAGGTCTGTTCTCAGCGCGTCATTCCCGCGCGATGACCCTAATACAAATCGATACCAGGCCAGATAATTAGGCCGGAATTCAGTGAGTGTATGACGTTCCCTCACCGTTTCCAAAGTGGAGAAAAAGGCTAAAGGTACTGATCCAGCATACCCAATCACATCAATAAATGGATCTTTTTTAAAACTGGTGTTCCTGCATTATTGAATACCTCCTTTAATTTACATGGAGAACCTATTGTTAGAACAATTCAAGATGGATTAAGAGTTTTTGAAAAATCTGAACTAGAAGTTTTATGGTTAGATAATCACATTATTGAAAAAAACTCTCATTAGCATATTCTTAAGAATTTTGATAAAAAGATTGAAGTAGTAATAAGATTTCTAATCAAGATACATGAAAAAATTTTTTGACATGTCTGATCGTATAGTAATAATCACTGGTGCTGCCGGAAATTTAGGTTCTCAATACGCAAAAGGATTAAGCCGTTCTGGTGCTAAGGTTGTTCTAGCTGATCTTAACTATAATGCTTGTAAAAAAATTGCAGAAGAGATTCAAAGCGAATATTCGATAGAAACTCTTCCCGTTAAATTAGATCTTCGTAAAAAAAATTCTATTAAACAAATGGTTTCAAAAACAATGCAAAAATTTTCAAAAATTGATGTTTTAATTAATAATGCTGCATATCAAGGAAATGACAAGCTTAGGACAACACCCTTTGAAAGTTTTCCTCTATCTGATTGGAATAATGCATTATCAATTAATTTAACTGGAATTTTTTTGTGTTGTCAAGAAGTAGGAAAAATTATGTTAAAACAAAAAAATGGAAACATAATCAATATTGCATCAACTTATGGAATTGTAGCTCCTGATCAGAGAATTTATGGTGATAGTGGCCAAAATGCAGCAGCTTTTTATTCTGTCACAAAAGCTGGAATAATCAATTTTTCCAGGTATCTGGCATCTTATTGGAATCGAACTGGAATAAGAGTAAATACATTATCTCCTGGTGGTGTAGAAAATTCCCAAGGAACAAAATTCATAAAAACATATTCAGAAAAAACAATGCTTGGACGAATGGCTAAGAAAGATGAATATGTTGAAGCAATAATTTTTCTTGCGTCAGATGCATCGTCTTATATGACAGGATCAAATCTTGTGATTGATGGTGGTTGGACTGCTTGGTAATCCCATTTTTTTAAATTACTTTATTTTTTCTCGTTAAAATAAAAATCACTCATTAAAATCTAATTTTTTTTTATCAAATTCTGAATTTATAATGTGAACCACTCTTTCAATACCTTTTCCCAGTTCAATTCTTTCTAAATTTCTTAAAAATTCTTTTCTCTTATCATAATTTTCCATAATTGATATAGCTTTGATCAATTCTTTTTCTGCTGATCTATTTATAAAGTTGATTTGAATTCCTGTTTTTGATTCTTTGACAAAGCTATGAAGACTTTCACGTGAATTAACGGAAAGACAAATGATAGGGATTTTTAATGACGCAATCTCAAAAACAGTTCTTCCATTTGATGTTATTACAAAATCTGAGTCAACAATATATTTTGAAATAAAATCAGTCTTTTCAATAATTCCTCAGAGTTTAGCATTATCGTGGATGACTGGGCTAGCTGCTACTTTCATATTATTGTTGTGTTATTGTATCTTTGCCGTCATGTTTATCTTTGTATTGTAGTGTATGTTGTTATTGTATCTTTGTCTAGGCCTAGTTTTTCGAGCTTGTCTCCCCATGGGCCTATGTCATATATATACATGTATGTGTGATTAATAAATAAATGAACTTGAACTTGAACTGGCAATCTTTATAAATCCTGCAAAGAGTCGGATATAAATGTTTATAATGCGTCATTTTCAAATTCTCTATGTAAACCAAAAAAAATTGCCAAATATGTCAAATTGAACCGTTTTGTTTGAACAAATTACGCGAGTTCAAAATAAGCGGTATTACTTCACTAAACATATAAACTAGTCTTTAAGCTTTCAATGCTGCCTCATATAAGCTTGAATTATGCAAGCTCAAGTGGGAAACATTATTTCATAAAATATAATAAAAACCACAGTTAAGCTTGTTATGCGACCTCAAATGAATTAAACTACTCCAGCAAGTACAATGCAAATTGCGTTTAAGGTTATTGTGCAATCTCAAATGAACTCAAATGAGATTACAGGAGCTCAAATGAATAATTTGCTAAAGTCAATCTAACAAAGATGGCATGTGTTTTTAGCGTTTTTAGCGGTATTTTCTCGTAAAACCATAGTCATATGTCAAGAGATAATAGATGACAGGCCAACTAGCCCCCCTCCCCTCCCCTCTCCCATTCCCTTTCTGTAAAGCATTGATACATATGGTAAGTCACGATACAATTAGTCTTATACCAGATGGATCTAAGGTGGGCATGCCAAAATGTGAATATTTCTGAGACACCAACGTCAATTTTGTGACCCTAAGGACACTTTGGAAATAGGAAACATGTGCAGGGACGGGGGGAGGGTAGAGGGGGCCATGCCCCCCTACGATTTTCCAAATCTCAATTTTTTTTGTTGCCACTTTTCGTATTTATCAAAATTGAAATTGATTGCAACAGACATTGTGTCATATTCACAGCAAGATATGCATATCGATAGGAAACACCCCTTTCCACACAATAAACAAAGGGACCTTAGTGGAATGTGAAAAATCACCCTATTTGCCCCCCCCCCCCATCCGACTTACCTTCCCCCATCGCTGATGTGGTGTCATACATACATATGTAGCTTGGTATATGTCTCTTCAAGGGAAAGATCACTGCTTCGAATTAGTGAGGTTTGAACCTGAGACCTGCCACACCATAACCACTGACTCGACCAATATAGCAAACGGTACCGAAGTTACGTCATCCATTCAGGAAATCAGCTTCATATGACAACACCAGGGTTTCTACTCTCTGCAAGACTGCATGGCAAAATAACTTAGGGGAACTGAATACCACATGGCCCCACCTTCCCGGTGTGATTCAGTAATTTGCAAACGCTTTACGACAATGAAGGGTAATTATTTTGCATTTCAACAATTGTCCAAAGCATTAATATTTACACATGATCAGCAATTTTTCGTCCCAACTTTTTTAATATGCGCCCAAGTCAAAAATATTTACGCATGATCAGCAACTTATCGTCCCAACCTTTATTAATATTCGCCCAAATTTATGTTATTTACACATGATCAGAAACGTATCGTTCCAGCCCTCTCAACATTTGTCCTAAACTAAAATATTTACACATGATCAGCAACTTATCATGCCAACCCTCTTAACATTTGTTCAAATCAAAAATATTTACACATGATCAGCAACTTATCATCCCAACCATCTCAACAACTGTTCAAAGCAAAAACATTGACACATGATCAGCAACGTATCGTCCCAACCCTCTCAACATTTCTCCAAAACAAAAGTATTTACACATGATCAACAACTTATCATCCCAACGCTCTCAACAATTGTCCAAAGGAAAATTATTTACACATGATCGGCAATTTTTCGTCCCAACCCTCTTAAAATGTTTTCAAAGCTGAAATATTTATACATGATCAGCAACTTATGATCCCAACTTTCTTGATATGCGCCCAGATTGAACATGTTTACACACGATGAGGAACTTATCGTCCCAACCCTCTTAATATTTGATCAAATTAAAAGTATTTACACATGGTCAGTATTTTATTGCCCCAACCCTCTCAACAGTTGTCCGTAGCAAAAATATTTACACATGATCAGCAACTTATCATCCCAACTTTCTTGATTGCGCCCAGATTAAAATTATTTACACATGATCAGTAACTTATCGTCACAACCCTCTTAATATTTGTTCAAATCAAAAATATTTACTCATGATCAGCATTTTCTCGCCCTAACCCTCCCAACAGTTGTCCAAAACAAAAATATTTACACATGATCAGCAACCCATCATCCCAACCCTCTCAACATCTGTCCAAAGCAAAAATATTTACACATGATCAGCAAATTTTCGTCCCAGCCCTCTTATTATGTGCGCAAAACAAAAATATTTGCACATCATCAGCAGGTTATCGTCCCAACCCTCCTAACATTTGTCCAAAACAAAAATTTTTATACATGATCAGCAACTTATCGTCCCAACCCTTTTAACATTTTTCCAAAACAAAAATATTTACACATGATCAGCAACTTATCGTCCCAACCCTCTTATCACTCGTCCAGAACAAAACATTTACAAACGATCAGCAACTTATTGTCCCAACCCTCTTAACTTTTGTTCTCAACAGAAACATTTACACACGATCAGTTCAGAAACTTCCATAGCTGAGTATTTCCATTATAAAAAAAGCAACTCGAAATTTGGCCCGAAACGTAACGTGGTTATTTACAAATGTGAACATCGAGCAATTTTTCTGATACTATGTCCTACGCTGTTACTTTCAGTGTTGTCGTAGTTTGGCATTGACAAGTTTTTTATACATTGGCTTAACCGACAAAGTTGCTCTAAAACTTATTATCATTGTACCTGTAATAAATATTTAATGTAGCAACTTAAGGTTGTGAAATAAAATTCTTAATTTGAGAAAAGCTCTTTTTCAACTCCAACTGGGACCACCTTCTATTTTTTCTATCCGACAAAGCACTTGTAAGCATTTAAAGTTCGTTTCACTTGTAAAGAAACGTATCTATAATTACTACAATGCCTTCTACCGGTCTTAAGAGGCATTAAGTTTAATAAAGAGAACGATTTATCTCAATAAAATTAATTATATAACCGGGAAACTGACCATCAGTCTCTGCTTCTATTACAATTTCATTATACGTATAATGAAATTATTTGGTTATTGCTGGGTTTATCTTTACGCGGACAACTCATACATAAAATTCCTAACGTTGAAGTCTGAACAATTCGTTTTTGTGTTGTGTTGATAACCTGTGGCTACAATATCTGGTAAAGAGAAAGGAATTTGGTAGACTTACGAAGAACACTCTGCATGAGTAATCTTCTGCTACAAGGAGAAGCTCCTACGTTTAAGCAACAACGGTAATTCCAATTTCGCCCACTTCACAACGACTGCAAAAGATGGGGTATTTATTTGGCTTTGTTCTCAGTCTCTCAATTGCAGGTAAGAAAAATGTTTTTAGTTAAAGGAATAGGGAATGAGGATTTTTTTTTACTTTTTGATGAAAACACAGGAGATAGCTATCTTTCTATATTTGTGTTCTAACATCACGGTTCCCCTCAGTCCACACAAACTGCTCAGGCTACTGATGTAAGTTGCCCTTGGCCTACCTCTGCTTCCCCTGCCCTCCATTTTCCCAGTTAACACGAAAGATGTCATGAAGTGAAAATTATTCCTTCTACTTTGATAAAGACGAATAGCGTTAACGGAATCCCTTCTATTTTATTCTCTTAATCGTTACTTTTAAGAAAAGTACAAAGCCATATTAGCATGGATAGCCAAGAATGTTAGATGAGAACAAAGTGTCTTCCCCGAAGACATAACTCCATAGCTGCTTCAGAGGATGCTCGGACTTACATAAATCCAAACTTTATCATACTCTAGGATCTTTCATTCATGGACATGACACCTTAAGATTTTTGCACTGTACCCGTAACTTTTACATTTTTCAAATTAAGCGAGACAAGAAATATTCCACAACGATTGTTACCTTGAATAGATACGATAACTGTCAATTGCATAACACATGTAGCTATTTCAGTGTATGGACTTGTATCAGAGACGGGTACTTATTAAATTTTGCCTTATCAACTTAGGCATTTATCGTAGAACTCTGTTTTGAAGTAAAGAACAACCAATATATCACTATACTTTCTTACAAAAACTTCGTGACAAATTAACACACGTTTTCTGCCACTCTATTTTTATTATTCCTCTTTTTTCTCGTTTTCTTTTTTCCTTATTCCTCTCCAATGCGCTGCAGGGCCGACGCAGGGACCTTAGTAGTCAAGAAGCGTCGTTAATCCGATACAATAATATCACTTTCGTTTCTCTATGATCTGGATTATTTATAAATATGCCATAACAGTCTTCTTTTTTGTATCAGATTCCAATGGGTTAACTTTTTTGTGTTTAACGATATATTGTCTTTGTGTTCACTTTCGCAAGTAAAATGTATCATTTTTTTCGTTCTCATGCTCCCATTTTTCTTTGCTATTCACGTTCGACCCAAGCAAGCCATTCACACAAGCTCCTATTTTCCATGTGGTCGGGTCTTCTTGGATACACATAAGAAACCCAGTGGATAAGAATCAATTCTGAGCTTCCTGGATGTTTTTCAGAAAGCTATTGTATTCTTCGTATATTTTCAGTAAAATATTTC
>JAAAKM020073195.1:67130667-67372137 GCA_010016025.2 Alatinidae sp. Z8VKAUB7J3 | reverse complement strand
ATTTATGATGTGATTTCCGCTGAAATACCTGATGAAAATGCCGATACGTTGACGGAAATTTCACATTCCTAATCTGGCATTATCTCTTGAAGCCGCAAGCCAATAATTCAATAAATCTGAATTGTCTTGAACAGCTACATAATTTGTTACCTAGAAGCTTCGGACGAAACTTGAATTTTGACTGAATGAAACTTTCATCCGAAATATTAATAGAAAGCCGTTTTTTTAAGCGTTTTGATGAAGAAACTGGATCCATAGAAGTCAATTCTACTAGTGTCATAATATTTATGCCGGGTACATTTTATTGATTTCAATAATCTAAACATATTACGATTTCTCTAGGCAGACTTGTTTTTAGGACAGTGCTTGAATTGTTTGTTTTTATTTGGCCAGTCTTTTGATTTCCTCAAATTTTGGTATTTGCCCTTCAAAAATATATTTTCAAGTGTTTGTAGGAAGGCGGGATGGTATATCTGATTATGTAAAGGTGTTTTTACTGATTACTGTCCCTAAATAATCAAAATTAAGCATTTTTAGTCTTCAAGGTACTAGAATTATTCTCATCATAAACTATTTGTAACATCGAATTTAATGAGCCGAAATAGCTCAGTTGGGAGCGCTTTAGACGGATTCTTGACCCCGCGTCTTGGCTAATTTTTTAGCTTCTTTTTTGTCTTGTGTCAGACTTTGTGATAAGCACTACAATAATTAGAATACATAATGAATAGTATCACAGTAGTAGAATAAGTCAACAATAAAACTTCCATCCGAAATATTAAAAGCAAGCCGTTTTTTTAAGTAATTTGATGCAGAAACTGGATCCATAGAAGTCAATTCTACTAGTGTCATAATATTTATGCCAGGAGCATTTTTGTTGATTTCTTGTAAATATTGCAGCGTGATCCATTAGCAGCTTCGTTCGAAACTTGAATTTTGACTTCGCGAAAACCCAAACATTAATTTAGCCCCCTAAACATTCTAGTACCCTGAACACTAAAAATACTTAATTTTGATTATTTAGGATCATCATCATCATCATCATCATCATCATCATCATCATCACCATCATCATCATGATCATCATTATCATCATCATCATCATCATCATCATCATCATCATTAACATTACATTGGCATCATCACTATCATTATTATTATCTTAGTAATCTTTATATTTCTTTGAAACGCCTGGAAACTTTGGTTGTTTTGGCGCTGTATGGGAAAGTGGATTTACAAAGCTTTAATTACCGTTTTATTCTCTTGTTTTAAACTGCAGAATAACGAGGCTATTTTTTGTCCTGAAATGTTTCCTTCGTCAGACAGTCCTCAGAGCACACAAATCGACAGAATAGAATTAGAAAGGATGAAATTAAACTTTATACCCATTGTGTTTTTCAACGAGTCAAACAGAGCTTGGCAACAATGGTGTAGGTTGTTTCGGTTTTTCTTGCGAATCATCATCCGCCAGAGCTATAAACCATCCAGAATAAGAAACACTTATCTTTGTCTGGAATTTAAAGGGTTTTTTTATGGATGTGAACTGATTCCAGTAAAGCCAATTCAAACACAGATCTAGCCTTGCCTACAATAGGGAAGCTGCCATTTTACATTTACATTTTACGTTTACATTTTTGCTCAGTCTGAGCAGTTAAGCAAGTGCTATGCTATGGTGAAGGCACATTACTTGATGTTGTTTTTGGTTTGAGAAACCTGAGGTCGCTGTTTTCTTTTTCGAGCTGATGTTTGGGGAATGAAAGACGATGAATGCCGCACAACTCTACAAGCTGCTCCAAAAAGTCTTTAGGTCAAGATAGTTAGCCGCGTACTGACAGGACAACTGCCTCAATACAGATAGCAAAGTGTGTGTGGAGGGCACATCATTTTTGCCATAAGCTGACAATGCTTTCTTGGAGGGATAAACTAAACACAGAGCCACAGAGCCTAGGCACTAGGCATTCTAAATTGGTTTCCAAATTTAAGTGGAACATCCCCCAGTCGGGACAGTCTTATTATAAAGTACATTTGCTTAAATTGAGCCGTTTTGAAGAAAATTGTGATAGTTTTGATATTGTATTAGCGTCGAAAGGAATTTGTTCTTAATATGTCCTTTAAACAAATCGTAAGTGCACGGTAAAACAAGGTTTTGGCGAGAATCGCTTTACGTGTTTTAAGCAGATGGAACTGTAGGAGATGTATTGATCAGAAATGTAATTTTCTGTACACACTTGTGATGAATTTGGTACTGTCTCTCTCAAGCAATACATCAAGAAACAGCAAAAGAGTTATTTTGCTGCCTCCCAAAAATATTTATATTTTGAGGCATGGTCAAGTTCTGTAATTTGTATGAAAACTTTGTCACACTTATACTCTTATTTCAAGATGATAAGCGTGTCGTGAACATAATGGAAGTACCCAAAGGGTTTTGGTGGATTCAAATTGTTGAGATCAATTAAGCCAACAAAGATTATCAGTGATGCAAGATGCCATTTAGGGAGTGGCTCTGTGTGTATTACTATCCTCTGGAGAAATAAATGAGCGCGCTAGTCCTATCCGATCAATTACATGATGATGATCGGTAGAAAACAGCTATATAGTATTTCTTCGGAATAGACCTGTAACTTTTCGTATTGATTTAGAAAAATGCAGGGGTAAAACTGCGCCATCATGTGAACGAGACTCTTTCGGCAAAAAATCTCATCAATGATGCAAGATCCCGTTCGGGAAGTGGCTTTGTGTGTCTTACTATCCTCCATAGAAATAAGCGTGCTAATCCAAACACATCAGTTGCATGATAATGATTTGTAGAAAACAGCCATATAATACTTGTTCAGAATAGACCTGTAAGGTTTGGTATGAATTTACAAAAATGCATCTCTGAAATGCCTGCTTCGTGTAAATGAGGTTCTATCGGCGCAAAATTTTATCAGTGATGCAAGATGCAATTTAGGGAGTGGCTCAGTGTGTATTACTATCCTCTGGAGAAATAAATGAGCGCGATAGTCCAATCTGATTAATGGCATGATGATGATTGGTAGAAAAGAGCTATGTAATACTTGTTCAGAATAGACCTGTAAGGTTTGGTATGAGCTTTCAAAAGTGCGTTACTGAAATGCCTGCTTTATGTAAGCGAAGCTCTTTCCGTGCAATATCTTATGAGTGATGCAAGATGCTGTTTGGGAAGTGGCTTTGTGTGTCTTACTATCCTCCTGAGAAATAAATCAGCGCGCTAGTCCAATCTGATTCATTGCATTATGATTATTTGTAGAAAACAGCTATATAATACTTGTTCAGAAAAGACCTGTAAGGTTTGGTATGGATTTACAAAAACGCATCAGTGAAATGACTGCTTCACGAAAACGAGACTCTTTCGGCAAAAAAATCTCATCGGTGATGCAATATGCCGTTTAGGGAGTGGCTTTGTGTGTATTACTATGCTCTGGAAAATAACTGAGCGCGCTATTCCAATGAAAATAATTGCATCATGATGATTTGCGAAAACAGTTATACAATACTTGTTAAGAATAGACCTGGAAGGTTTGGTAGGGATTTAGAAATATGCATCAGTAAAATGGCTGCTTCATGCAAACGAGGCTCTTTCTGCCCAAAATCACATCAGTGAGGCAAGATAGCATTAGGGGAGGGTCATTGCGTGTATTACTATGCTCTAGACAAATAAATGAGCGCGCTAGTCCAATGAAATTAATTGCAACATTATGATTTGTAGAAAACAGCTATATAATTGTTGTTAAGAATAGACCTGTAAGGTTTGGTATTGATTTAGAAAAATGCATCAGTGAAATGGCTGCCATATGTAAACGTGGCTCTCTCGGTGCAAAATCTCATCAGTGACGCAAGATGCCGTTTCGGGAGTGGCTTGGCGTGCATTACTATCTTCTGGGGAAATAAATTTGTTTGTCCGTTCGGTCGGCCAAATGGCAGATGAGTAATTTCCCGTTTGCAAATAGGACATAAGGAGAAGAAAAAATTTGAGGATTATTTTCTTTGCCCTGCCCCCCTCCCCCCCAGACCAATGGAGCCGGCTCCGTGCTTGCGTTCTGTTTACTTTCTACAGGCATCATTTTTGTCACTAATGAACGCACTTCGTTGATAAAATTTTAAACAAAAGTGGCGGACATGCTCTACAGATTATGGAGGAACCGGAAGTAGCCGAGCAGGGGAGGTAGATAACGCCCCTGTGATTTCTGTGTCAGCGTGTGTTCATTCACGACATGAGCGCGCGAAACCGAGCCACCTTCGACAGAACCACGTGAGCAGTTCCTTTCTATCAAACATAGTTTGATAAGAAGAAACTTATCGAGTCAATTATTTTGAAGGGCGTAGTTGGCCACAGGCAAGCACAACTAAAGGTAAGGAAAGTTGAAATTTCTAAAATTATCGTATGCTGTGTGCCTAGAAGTTGTAAACACGCTTGTTTCTTAAGGTTTGCTTTTCACAATAGGTCACTTCATTATCCTATGAAATTGTTTACGTAAGTAAAGGAACGAGTACTGCGTGATGTTTGCACCCAAGTTTACTTTCGCTGTTCAGTACAAGATTTAAAGGTTGTGTATGCCGATGCATTTGTTCCACCAGCAAACATAATGACAAATATTTAGGCCCTAAACACGTTCACGCCAGCAACCTTTCATCGTCTGGCAATTTTATCCTGGCCTCTTCCGATATCCGACAGCAACTTCTATTGAGTTATACCACAGTGTAACATTTGATAAGGGAGGGAGCCAATTTCCCGCCTTGTGATTGCATCGCCATAGATTTTCCAGATACAAGGCATGTTTTGGAGTGTCTTTTCAGTTTGTGTAGACACAACAGCAGTATGTTCCATTGTTAGTATGGAGAAAACAAGTTAATAACAGACACAAGGGACTAACTGATGTTAATCAACTTTAACCAAACAAATACAATCTTGAGTATATTTGCAGGTGCATACAATGTTCGTGCTGTGATAATCCTTTAACCCAGACGTTATTTGCGTCACTCCAAGTGAAGTACCGAGGGCTGCAGTGATTGATGCGGACCCAGCTTGGGGACTTAGAGGGTGGGGTCGGGGTGAAGCAAAAAGACCATCAGTGTTACGATAAGCCTACTGGTCAACAAAAACATTGTTTGAAATGGTGTAGAGACTTCAAGCATCTACTTTACACGGGTTTTTTTCTATAAGTCAGTTGCTTAGGTGCGAGGCCTCGATTTGGTCCAAAATCTAAGCAACAAGCTAAGCTACTGGAGGCCTCAAATTTAGAAGGGACAATTTCAATGCGCCTGAAAACAAATCAAGAAACGTTTTTCATTAAGAATTGATTACAAACTGTTGATATATAACAAATATCACACTGTCGTTTAGGGTATTAGCCACAGCCCAATCTCCTTTTCATCTTGCCCCAATTATCAAAACAAGGAAGCCGGTACTCTGTCAATAAAAATAATTTGTTTACAATTTACACCTTTTTCAATAACACGAGTGACAGAAAAGGTTTTGCTCTCGTGACTTCTATTTTCTACGACGTGTTTTGGTCTTCTCTATAAATTCATCGTAAAGCCTTCTCATACGATTGCTGTGATCAGTGTATGGCGAAAACGTTTAGCAGAATGAATCCGTTACTCAACGCACTTTAGAATTTTCGCATGGTAATACATTATAAATAACTGCACGATAGAAAAACACTGATCTCCTTCCACATTCAGGCCTAACCTAACAAAGTCAACAGTACTTCGATTCAACAACATCGCTTCATAATTTTAACTAAAATTTTCTAAGCTCTTTAGCTGACAATGAAAACGTTACTTACATACATATTTTTTGGTGTCTTTCCGAAGTTGTTTTTCGACGTAATTTACAACCGCAAACAAACATACTTAATGGAGTTAACACTATAAAGCATACCAATTACACTATTACATAAAAAAACGTTAAAACGTTTACTCACGATGTCTGCTAACATAGTTAAAAGTTGACCTCACGAACCCTTTCAGCGAACCTCTCCGATCTCGGAGTGTAACGCCAAAGTAAGAATTATCAGATAACTAAAATCAGTTACCGTTTGCGACAATATCGTAACTAAACAAAATATAAAGTTTAACTTTTAAGGTAGCTACCAAATGTGACTTGAGTTTCGACTCTCTCATTTCAAAGTCAACAGCACCACTTACTACAGCACCCCCAGGTGAAAATGAGATTAGAAAACCGTACGTTTCTCTAGCTAGAGTTGCAGTGAATTGATTGTTCTAGTACAGTCAGTTTCCGCTACACAGAACTGACATAAAGTAAGGCTCTTTTGTAATCTGTTGTGATTCTTAACAGCTACTGTAGTGGAACGCGCAGAATGGCCTTGATTGGTTGTGGGGCTACAATCGGAAACTTTATGCAAGAACAAATGCCAAAAAGTAAAATTTACTAAAGTTGCACCGAACTCTTCCAGAATGATGTCTTTAACATGATCTTTTCGTAGCTTCCCTCTTTTTGGGTATCATATCTCTTTCCTGTGTTGAGGCTAAAAGGAATTTATGAAACTTTCGGTTCGAAAGAAGATTTCCGTCGAAGTTTTAGGTTTCCTGTTTTGCTACAACTGGGTTCCTTTCCTATCCCTTGAAAAGGAGACGACGACAATGACAAAAACAAAAGGACGACTACAGTCGTCGTGATGTAGTGGTCGTGGTGGCGCAGTGGTCGTGGTTATGTGGTGGTCGTGTAGTATTGGTGGTGTGGGGGTGTGGTGGTGTTGGTAGTGGTGGCACTACTGGTGTTCAAGGTCGTAGTAGTGGTGGTACCGGTGTTGGTGTCAGTGGGAGGCTTCTAGATTAGTTATTTCATTGTAGTTGCAAGTTGTAAGGTGGCTTTGTCGCAATGTACAGCAGTACTATTTGCAAGCGGGTTTGGGTGCTGGCATTGTTCCTAACGTAGAATATCCGCAGTGAGGCCTTTGTACTGCACACTTTATTTAGGTTTATTCATTATATTTAGGAGAGGAGGATACATAAACTTGTTTTAGTACCAAGAAAGTGAAAGAAAAGTTTTATTTTGATTTTCTGAAGGATGAGGTGTACGTTGTTATATATAGGTTTCTGTGAAATGTTACCTCTTAACGAATACACCCTACTATTTGGATTACGTCTCAAAAATGAATCCCTGCCGTCTTTTGTCTGGCGCAGTTGAAATGGTTCTCCAGTTGTTCTGTATCCTTTACCACGATTCCGTCGTCTTCTCTCCTTTTTTCAGTTCTTGTTACCTTATTGTGTGCGGTTTTCCGTAATGTAGTCTTAACTAACGTTAATGTGTTTCATCTCATCTCATCCCATCTCATTCCATTTCATCCCATTACGGCACCTGTCGCGTCATTTCGTCGCGCCTTACTCGTCTCCACTCTTAATCACTCGTCTCCACTCCTCTCGCCTCCACTCCTCTCTTCTTCCCTCCTCTCTTCTTCCCTGCTCTTGTCTCCACTCCTCTCTTCTCTTCTCCCTTTGTCTCCCCACATCTCGCATCGTCTCCCCTCGTCTCCCCTCGTCTCCTTCCATCGCTTTCCATCTCCTCCTCTCCTCCCATCTCCTCACCTCTGCTCCCATCTCCTCACCTCTCCTAACATCTCCTCACCTCTCCTCCTATCTCCTCACTTCTCCTAACATCTGCTCACTTCTCCTCCTATCTGCTCACCTCTCCTTCTATGTTCTCACCTGTCCTCTTATGTCCTTGCCTGTCCTCCTATCTCCTCACCTCGCCTAAAATCTTATCACCTCACAACTCCTCTCCTCTCTTCTTCCCTTGTTTCTCTTGCCCCTGTTTCTCCTTCCCTTGTCTCCCCTCCCCTCGTCTCTCCTCCCCTCGTCTCTCCTCCTCTTCTTCCATCACCTCCTCCCCTCCTATCTCCTCACCTCTCCTCCCATCGCCTAACATCTCCTCCCATCGCCTAACCTCTCCTCCCATTGCCTCACCTCTCCTCCTATCTCCTCACCTCTCCTCCTATCTCCTCACCTCTCCTTCTATCTCCTCACCTCTCCTCCCATCGCCTCACCTCTCCTCCAATCTCGTCTCGTCCAACTGTATCTAATCCATGTCAATTTAGTTCCCCTTTGGAGCAATGTTGGCTTACCAAGTTACGTAAATTGGGAAATATTTGCTTTTCATTCAAGTAAAGTCCTCTTTCGACTATACTATTGATCCAATAGTCTATGATTGTGGGCTTGCAACACCCCTCCTCCCCCCTTAGGTAATTCAAGAGAAGTTCAAGGACAGGTCAAGTGTTGATAAAACCAGTTGTGGCTTCAGGAATAAATTGTAGAGGGGGGTCGGGGGGAGGGAGGACTTTAAAAAGAATGATTTCAATACTACATAGTTTAAATCGATGTTCCTGGGGAAAAAAATTACGTAATTGTCCACATCTATGTATTCATTCTCATAAATAAACATTGCACGAAATAGCGTAAACATATTGTACCGAAAAGCTCTTTTCGTCTAACACTCCTCAGAGTACTAACGTCAGAATGACCGAAATGAAGTGTGTGAAAGAGTGTACCCAACTGTATTTTGAAAGAGCCAATAAGGATTTCGACTGCCTGAATGGTTTATGTTTTTGGACCCATCAGCGTCTTTTACAACAAGATAAATTGAATGGGCCCATTGAGAAAACGAATTCTTTTTGTCTGAATAGCAAAGGTTTCCTTGCTTTTTTGTGGACTGAATCCAGAACGGGCCAGTAAATGCAGACCAGGCCTTTCCTATAATACAGAAGCAATCGTCCGTATACACAATGTACAGAGTACACAACGTTTTCGCTATTTCGTACAATATTTTTGTGTTGTACAACAAACAAACTATTTAATAAACATTCTAAATCCAGCGAAACTATTCAACCACCACACTATTACTTAGCCTGCGTACAGGCAATCCTTGCTAAAGTGGATTACTAAATCAGTAATTTCTGCATACGCGCAGGCTAACTTTAACTCAGAATGAAAGACATGAGGTCATTAAGGGTCCTTGATAAAAAGGCTGTGGCTTTGGTAGCACCCCAACCTCCCCCCACAAGGGATCAACTTCTGGATCCAATCTGTAAATCAAAATACACCTTAAAGAATACGTAAGTAATATAGAGGAACGTTTGTGTACATACGGTACTTTGGTCTGCCGTTGCCTCCCACGTACAGAATCTACAAAGAACGTTCTTCATTTTTACGTCACATCAATGAGGTTTCTCATTAAACTTTTTCTTGTATTTCGTAAGAGTACCATTAAAATGTATCGAAGTAGGCAGTGTATCTTTGTCTTCTTTCTTTTGATGTTTTACTTAATCATTACTTCTTGATGCATTTATAAAGTAATTATTTCTCTCCCGCCCTTTTCTCTGGTACGCATAGATATTAACATTTCTCAAATATGGCCTTTAATTTAACAAACATTATCAAAGTTGGTTTTAAACTTTGCCGTAGCTCTTTCTTGTCATGTCGTTCCATTTGGATCCGTACCGGATTGGATCCGTACCCGTATAAATAGGGTCTGAATTTGCGTGGCACATGAAACACGCTGCATAAATGCAATTCATTCATTTTTATATTTTTTTCTTACAATGCCTGTAAAGATCTTTGTACTTACCATTGTCAATTATATGAATTCGTACTCGCAAACAAGGTTTTCCAACAAACTCTTGCACTACGATGCGGAGATAATATGTAAGTGGAGTGAGATTTAATACGCTTTTATATAATTCGGAAATAGTATTTATTGTAAGCAAAGACCACAAACAATGATACTTAACACCAAGTAATAAAAAAAGAAAAAATTTGATGTGCTCTACACTTGCTATTAGGAGTTTCCCCATTATTAGCCATCCTATAGAATCTCATGACCATGACTCATAGCTCCCTTTACCTGCCAGTTATTCTCATAACTCAAACATCAATTAAAACTATCTTTCGTATCTGCACCCATATAATGGGTTTGAGTATGGACACTTATTTTTCTTACGTTACCAATATATGTGTTTTCTTCCTCAAGATTCGAATTATCAGCTCGTAAAAATCTACCTTAAAACTTTTCTTTTTCGCCCACTTAAAAAGTAATACATTCTTGTAAGGCTTGCCTTATCGGTTCTGCTGCTTCTTTCTTTGCTTGCCACTTCTGAATTTTTTGATGCCTCGAAATGTTTTACCTTTACTTCTTTCGCTTGAGTGCTATTTCTTTTTACATATAAACCCTAACTTTATTCACTATATGCCCCGATCCACATTTTTAGTATTTTTCTAATTCTATCTTAAGTATAATTTTTTGGCGTTGGCTTGCTATCTCAGTGCAATTTCTTCATGTTATGTCTTAAGAAATTCCAAAACATACGGAATGTATAAAACCACAATTCTTTTACATTCTTGCTCCCACCAGAAGAGATTTGATATGCCAACTGAGGTCTCAAAGTTTGTTTGAAATTTTAATATCTTATGGATTGAAAGCTAAACTACGACTACGGCCAGCTTGAGTTCATCAATCCACAGGTTCACAACCAGATATTGTCCACATGTTGACTATTTGAGAAAAAAAAATGAAAAAAAATGTCTTTCCCTGGTCGACTTGAAAAAACATCTTTTGACTTTCTTTTTCCAATCCGCAGTGATTTAATCTCCCAACTGAGGTTATGAAGTCCGTATACTATATTTCTGTTCAATCTTCTCTTGAACTAATTAAAAAAACTTTTCAAAAAATAAGTTTGACAGCTTGGATACACTTACACTTTTTTAATTTAGTTAAATTTTAAGAGCAAAAGTAATAATAGAAGTAGTCCCGGAATTTCGAACATAATAATCTCAGTTGTTCTTGGGATACTCCTGAGATGTCATATTGGCAATCAGCATACACACAGTGTTTTTTTTTTAGTTAATCTTAAGGTAACATTTAGTTTTTAAACGCAATGGACAAATTACATAACTTTGGGGGATCGACCTATGCAATAGCCTTAAAAATACATTTAGAATACCCTCCAGCTATACTGAACAAAATGGCTATCTTAAATTTTGATTGGAAGGTTTTGTAAAATTATGAGCTAAAGATATGTCAAAAGTTTTAGTTTTCGAGGGTAATAGCTACGTATGTTGAAAAAATGAAGATATTAGACTATTTTATGATTCCAAATCCCTCAAAATTTGAAAATTTTTCTATTTTTGTAATTTCCTTAAAAGTGCGTAGGTCATACGCTTCTAACAAGGTCTCAACCAATGTCAGGCGATTATTTTAAACCACGATATTGACCTATTTCCAATATTTCCCTCTCTGGGCCCACTGTGGACAGGTTGGAGTAGGGTGCTGTTTGATAATAGAAGATAAGAAATTGGATAGATTGAACAGTGTTCACCCATTGATATGTAGCACGATTTCGAAGAAGGAGCTTTGAAGGAATGTTTTTATGAAAGGATGGCTTATATCATGTCATATATTCGAGTGTTACACAGCTTGAAAGTTTTGGATATTTCGTGAAGGTCCATTCACGTGTCCATTCGGAGGTTGTAAACTTAAACAGTGAATGACGAGATCTATCCAAGTTAACTCCTGGAGGGACATAACTAGAATGGCCCCGTTTAACGTGACCAGTGGAAGGGAAGATTTGCTAAACTAATGGTGGTTGTATAGAATTTTTACATATTATATAATCAATTTAATTTGTTAATTGTTAAATATCCACAAATTTCAAATGAGGCTACTGACACTACGATGTTGAGGTAAAGAGAATTGATGATTTACTCTTGGTTTCAGAATTTTTGGAACAGCCTTTGTTGTATCCATGCACATCCTATACAACTATTGTACTCTTGGGTGCCTAATAGACGGGGGGTTGGAATAAACAGGAGGGTTGGAAAATGACCAAAAACTTTATAAACGGGGGATGGGGTTGGAATAGACGGGGGGTTGGAAATGACCAAAATTAAGTCAAGAATAAACGTTTAGAATCAACAGCAACTTCCTAAACATAAGGTAATACAACACAAACAATAGTCAGTTATTTGAAGTCATGGCAGTCTCCTACATGCCTTCCAAGATTTTAAAAATGTTCCTCTCGTCTTTCTGCTCAATGACAGTATTATTGCTAACATGTGTAATGTTCGTCTTCACACTTCTTCGAGCCTAGTAAAAGCCCACCTTCATCTTTTCAATGTGTGATTTTCATATTTATTATTTCATGAAGACATTTTTTACTTGCCCGCCAAAGTAACTCCTCAAAAATTTGTCATGGGTGGGAGATTACGCAAAAATTAATAGGGGGGGTTGGAATAAGAATGCCCCTGGGAGGAAAATTTTTGAAAAATTAATTAGCGTGGGGGGCGTCTATTAGGCACCCAAGAGTAGGCAGTGTTGTGTAGGTCTCAGTAGGGACATAAGATTGTGAACGCACAAATGACAACTGTATAACTAGTGTTGGTATTAGCTCATGGTATTTTCTTTCTGTCTTTTACAGTATTGTTTGAAAATGCAAGAAGGATGCAGTATTGGTATTAAAAACAAGAAGAATACAGACCCAAGTACCATGATAATGCCAAGAAGCAGCTTGGTATTGTTTGCTTTACCTGGTATTTAAACACCAATAAGAGCAGCACAGCTACCACTGCAGAGTTGATGAAAGGGATACATTTATAGAAGCACAACACAGTGTATACAGTGTAGATGATGGCAATTGTTCAAATGCTCTGCTGAGACACTAGAACAGTGGCGGCCAAAATAAGGCAAGTGGACCAAATTGAGCTTTTTAATGACCCCTTGACCTTCAGGGATTTTGCAAAATCGTAGAAAAACTTCATTCAAATCTGACTAGGCATTTACTCTAAGGATTCTTCACACATTTTTGCTTTTGGAACTTTATATACTTCTTTAAAGTGATATATCATAGCTAAAATGTTTTTCTAGCCAGCTCCAGCCCAGCCTGTTCAACTATAGTTTCTGGCATTGTAATTTACCCCAAAGTATAAAACAGCCGATAGCTGATAAATAACCACAAGTTTTGGAAGAGGTCGAATCAAAATTAATTATCTTTATACTGCTACCTTCTTGCTGCACTCTGAGATCTGGTCTTGGCAATTAAAGATCTAAAATCATGTTCCATTTATGCTTAAAGTTATTTTACCTTTTGGGGTGGAGTTCCAAGTTCCAGTTCCATGACGTAAGCATAGGAGGTGCTCTACAATATGAAAATAAAGTTACAACATTACACATCATGATGTATCTCCACAGGAGTATAAGGTGGATTTACAACAGAATATTCTTAATGAGCAAAAGGGCTAAAGGTTAACTATGACTTCCCATTACCTGTCTTTGAATAAGCGAACTGCAATAAAGAAATAATAAGCGAAATAGAGTTCAGAGAAACAAATGCAAGCATAACAGTAAAACTTACAAGCATTGTCTCATTAAATATTTAGCCTCTACCTGCTTTCTGGAGTGCCCAAAGTAGATACATAATTTCATATCTTTTGTTCAGTACTTGTGGGACACTTAAAAAATCTTGTAAAAGTGAACAATTTACGCGAAACATTTTTGGACCGTAATCTTGTTAGAGCCATGATCGTCTAAGTTCGAAAGTTTCAAATACGACACTGAAAAGAAGAAGAAGAAGTTCAGTACTATATATTGTGCTGCATATTTACTTTGGCATTGATTGGTGGACTGAGGGGGACACTTCCCCAACACTTTTTAGGGATGAGGGCTTATTTGCTTCCTCTCAATTTTTGAGCATCCATAAAGTTCTTGGTCTCCACATATGGAAGTTGTAACTTTGTAGTCATTTTCTGTCATCAAAAAGTTAAAATCTCAAAATAATAACAATGCTATCAAAACAATATAACAAAATGGCAAAATGGAACACAACCATCATGATACCGGTACCTCAGGAGCAGCAATCTGGAGGTCCATGGGTAAGCCCTAATTCAAGGCAAGATTTATTAAATATGATGTGTTTACCACTGATTTGCAATCATTTAAGCATATTTTAATGAGGAGAATTGTATCACCCCAAGGCTTTGTTGTGATCACTGTAAATAATCTGGCTATTGTCGTGGGGCTTATAATTTTGTATCTCTTGAAACAGCAGGTCCAAATGTCCGTCGCCGTTAAAATCCCCAGCGTGTGCTAAATAGCGAGATGAGTTCCCTGGCGCAAATCCACTTTCGTGAATACTGTTGAAATGCCCGCTAGTGTCCGCAAGGAGAGAGTAGCTATAATAATATGAAACTTCTGGAAGTAGAATGAGATCATCGCGCCCATCACCATTGAGATCACCGGCTCTAACATCATGGTATCTTCGATCGATATAACCGTTGTCTATGGGAAGATCATTCAATTCAATCTCTTGGTCTATGGTTGAGAATACCCCATTCGTGTCCGCCAAAAATACGTACGCAGTACGGCCACCGGAGTTATTGGGGTAAACAAAAAGATCGTCTCGGCCGTCACCATTAAAGTCCCCAACCGTCGCGACGTAATCAAACGTCTCATTACGAAAGAAATCGTGCGCATTGGTCGTTTGACTTCCATAGGGGAAGGCATAGTCGAAACCCCCTTGAGCGCCGCCGACCTTCGCATGATACATTGCAGGCGCGTAGTTCACCGTTCTTAAAAGGACATCTGAAAGACCATCACCATTAAAGTCCCCTTGTAACGCGTCATAATTTTGAGGATCATAAATGGTCGCATAGGTATTGTGGGCTGCGTTTATAGTTACCCCATCATTACTCCAGGCAAAGCTGGTGACCTCGGTACAAGCCGCACTCAACGAACACTGTTTCAGCGAGGTCAGGCGTGAACGTTCAGAGGAAGCGCTGTACTCATAGCCTAGCTGATAGTCCTTAACCAGCGTTGCGCCCACATAGGTCTTAATATTTTTTAGGCGCTTGTCGGTAACGATGGGGCCTTTGAGGTTGTATTCGGTCTGGTCATCGTCCCGGTCTTCATATTCAAACTGCACTGAAGCAAAAGGCGTCAGGCTTTCTCCCGCATTGCCAGTGTAATCAATCCGATCCGGACGGGTGTAGCTGTCCGCTGCCGTGGTGACGGTGGCAGCCCGGGTGTAAGTGATGGTGTAGTAATTGTCGGACTGGTCCTGGGTTTTGTTGTGGCACCAGAGCACGACATCGGTTGTCCCGGGGGCTTCGAGTTTGGCATCAACGGTGCCGCCATAGGTGAGGGTTAAGCCGTCCTTGCGTTCCACTGTCCAGGAGTCCGGATTACCGGCCGTTCCACCATTAGAAGTGATACGGCTGAATTCATCGCTTTCGGTGCGGTATTCGGTGCCCACAGCACCGTAAGTACCATTAACCGCCAGCAGGCGGTGGCCGTCCATGCAGAAACGGTCATTGACGGTTAAATCGACGGCGCGGTTCTGGCCGTCCTGTTCGATGGTCTGTGGGCAGCGAATGATTTTTGAGGTGAGGCCCTGGATAAACCAGCCGACACCCAGTAAGCCGTTATCCACCTTTCATCCTTGGCTCTCCTTGTCAGTTCGGCCAGCGGTAAGGCCGAAACATTTTCGCCGTCAATTTCGTCTACAAATCAAGATAAGAAATTCGCACTTAAATTCTGTCACATTGTTGGTAGCTCACAATCACTTACCATATCGGATTGATTAGAAACTGGTAAATATTATAAACAATTTGAAACGATTGAGGTCGAAGTGGACTCTGACCCTTACTATTCAAGTAAAACACTTGTTCTTAACTCTGCACTATTGTACGCCTTTGATTAAAAAACCCAGAAACGTCCTTTAAGTTACCAGAGTGTAGCAAGGCATGGAAACTCAGAAAGGATAGTTCTGCAAACTTAAAATATGTCGTAATCTTTGTCTACGACAGTGTTCTCTATTTTATGCACACTTTTTTGGAGGGGGGTGGGGGGTGGGGGACGGCGATTATGACAGAAGAACAAATAGAGATATCGTATAGTAGCCTCTAAAAAGTCTGTTATAATAAAATCTGAGGGAAGGTCCCGGGACAGCGTTTCCCAACGATAAATACTTTTAACGGGGCGATATTTTGGTGAGAGGCAACAGAACTCTACTGTTTACTGACATCAAAAGGTCGGGTATGGGCGAAAATCGAGCCATGTGATCACTAAGAAAGCGGAAAACATAAAGGTTTTGAAAAACTGATCTAAGACATTGAGAGAAAACGAATTCCTGTGTAAGTTAGGGGCTTCCAAAAGAGGTCACTTAACGTCATCGACGTTCAGAAATTTAGATACACGTTTAGTTTGGAATATCTCTTTTACGGTGAGACTTGGCAAATTCTGCATCAGGGGCATATTTGAGCAGGTTGCGTAACGGAGAGAACGGAGCTGTCAGTTACAAAGTGTATCTATATCTTGCTATAAATCCCAAAATAGTAGTGAGGCCACTTAAAGCATGCCATGTCACCTGATGTCGATTCCTAGTAGCGTAGCTTGTCCTTCTAATTCGTATGATTATGAGACGTAGGGTGGGAAATATGGACATAAGAGTCTACAGTAGGAAGACTGAAATGACAGAATGTTCTAAATTATTGACACTGATGCAATGCACAACCTCAATGCAAACCGACAAAAGAAATTTATTGAGCTGAAAAGATTGAATTTTTGTGGAAACATTGAACGATCAACGAGTGTCGTGCTCCTATTCACCTAAAAAGAAACTGGGTACTGAAGTAATGACATCACAAAAAATCTTTCAAGGGAGCCAATCTCTTACACCGTAAACGTGGTAACAAAATATCACGTTCAAGATTTATTCCACCTGCGAATAAAGACGGCTTCTATCTGTATCAGGCCTCTTCTATTAAACTTGCACACTTGTAATATGTACTCTCTACACTTGTAATATTCGCTCAGGTCAACAGATTTTGAATTTGGTTCAAATGACAAGTTTTGAGAAGCTAATTTAGACTTTTCTCTTCGCATCTAAACTTGAAGCCTTTTACTTCTACATTAACCCTCATTAGCTCGACCTGATTTTTAAGTAAAAATGTTGATTTTCCCAGTAATTTTCTTTATCTCGAGCTTTCTCAATCTCGAACAAATTTTTTGATCCCTTGCGAGTTCGAGATAGAGAGAGTTCACTGTACTAATTTTCAATTTCATGCAAGATCGACATGGGTTGGAATGTCGTGAACAATTCACAGTTGCTAACCATACAGGATTAAATGGGGATTCACCTCTATAGGCTTAACCATACCCTATGTAGTCCTAAATTCCCCTAGACACTTGCTTGCTCGGATCAACTTCATGACGGAACTTGCTTATAGTCTTCGAACGGATCAGTGGAGTCAGTGTTTTCCATTTTCACCAATAAGCAAAGTGGAAAACACTGACTGAGAAAACACTGACTCTCAGAGGCCAGTGAAGTCAGTGTTTTCGACTTGGCCATGAATATGCTCATAAGCATGCCCTACAGAGATAGTCTTGCTACAGTACTGAATTGAAAGTGTATTGTTTAGAGATTTTGTGTCTGTGTAGTTCAAGTAATTTTTATTTTTGTTGTAAGCACCATTTTTTGGTGGTAAGAAAGTTGTATATAAGAACCAATTTTGAGGTAAAAATGTTGTGAATGAGAGGAGATAGTGAAGTTTAAATGTGAAAGTTTTCTAATCTCGAAATTGATTTTATTAAGCCTATTATTTTGAGTGGTTCAGCAAAGCTGCCTGAGGCAGTGACCATATGTCCATATTAAGTCAGCAGAGGTGCTGCAGTAGTACTTTTGACACCCATAAACAAGTTGCTTTGATCACAGATGGCAGTACTAGCAGTTTAGGGGAAACTTTAATGCAAAAGGATGATGATGGGTTCTCTAAACCGTTCATTTGATAAGAGTTAATCATTTATAAGCAAACATAAACGGCATCATCAAAAATAAGGGGAGGGGGGTCACGGATTTTGTAGATGTTATAGGACACTGTTAGGAGGGGGTGGGTAAAAGCCCCAATAAATGACATTGCTATATGTTATCAAATGGTGAAAATCTAATGATCTGCGATGGGTACTTCACTCAAGTCTGAATAGTGGTGGTAATTGATTTCCTGTCCTTAATCCTAGTGTGGTGTGGAATTATAATTAGATGGAGAGTTATGACTGCTTGTTCTTAGCCACTGGATAATTTGTTCTTACATTTATTGAAGTTGAGTTATAGAATATTATAGTTTCGCTTGTCCTACTTTGTAACTGTCAGTCGTTCCATTAACGACGTGTAAAGGATTGAAGAAAGGTGGAAGGTTTGGATCATGTTATCTACATCAATGAAAGGGGGTGCTGGTTACGACGCTTCGCTTCTCGGCCTTTTGGCAAGGAATGGATGTAGTATCTGTTCTCATTGATGACAGATGCTTTCCATAATCCGAACAGAATAGTCTGAGATATGAATGCAGGCACTATGAGAAAACTAGCAAGTAATGCCAAGGGATTGTAGTGATGGGGCTGATCGGGCTCACTTTTCCAAGACTAGAAGAACCACCTGGACTGATTAATTTTCATAGCACATTCTCCTCCTAACCCTGTTGGAATATAACTAACTTTGAATTGATTATATTTATTTACTGAGTTATATCTACGTAGTGGAGCCCCACAAATAGTGAGATAATTGCTATGCAATAATTTATTATTGCCATCAAATAGAGTTTCAAGACAAACTATCTAAAAACCTGGATAATGTTTCAACCAGATTCCAACCTCCAGGTGTTGAAAGCAGCTTGTGTTAGGCAATGAAGTTAGGCAGTGATCTAAACTTATCTGGCACCAGATGCTATACATGATTGTCTGGGGAAAATGTGCACTGCTTTAGGACCTTTCTCTTGAAAGTCTTTTTGCACAACGGTGCCCCTGCTGATGTGAGGCCCCATGTTCTGGACTAGCTGACACTGACTTGGTTACATGATGACCATTACTTTTCTAGTTACCCAAATACAAACACATTTATCTTACTGATAATTGGAACCAATTTCTCTCTAAAGTAAAGGAATGTTACTGACATACTTACTAGTGCAGAGACGCCAAGGCTATGATTACATCTATATATATATATATCCTTCTATTAGTAAATGATACAATCCTAAGATGCCCCATGTGGATGTAGGGTCCCCATTCAACTCCAAAGTATGCTGCATTTTAACACAGCCCTGGTTGTAGACACTTACAATCTTTCCAGTTTGCAAATGTAAAAACAAGTACTGAAAACTCTTAACAAGCAAACTGACTTACTGCTAATTGAAAAATGAGCTGATAATGCCACATGACATATCTGGACTGAGCAGATCTTTCAAGTGCACTTCGTAAAATGTTCTTAGAAATGGTAGAGTTGTTCTAAAATGCAAAACATGGAGGGAAATTTTATTAACTGATGAAGCTTTTACACACATGAAAATACATGTATTTGTACAATATAAAATACCTCATGGGAAATGTCATGTTTGAGAAAAATCTAATTTTAATTATGGTTTGCTCTTATCTATTTTAGGTCAAACTGAAAAAGATAATATCAACATAAAATCTAAAATGTGTATTATTTTTCACATTTATAAAATATATGTGCTTGGGTGAATGCAGGTCATTTGAGTTGACATTTACTATGATGGTGGACCCAAACTGTTGCTAAGAAAAATATATGTCCTCCCCCCTAACCTTAATGCTACTAAAACTCAGCTTATGATGCAATTCCAAAATGCAGATTGAGAAATACTTGTCAAAAGCATCGTCTATTAATGTGAGCTTTCTTCCATCCATCAACAGGCGACTGACAGCCTTTCCTTCCATGGATATACCCCCTTTCTCCACACTTTTTAGTCAAATGTATTTAGTCTGAAGAGAATCGGCGAAAAGCTTCACTAACACTATGAGAATTCTTTTTCGGAGTATTTTCAAATTTTGTACCACTAACAACTTATTTAATACACTTTGCGACAATAAATATCAATAACAGTAGTAGATAATTGTTTGTAAAGGGTATTGAATAAATATATACACCCCGTGGGAAATTGTTAGAATCATTTCTTGACATCTGTCTACCAAGGACCACAATTGCCCGGTCAAAAGTCACCTAAGCTAAAGAAGTGGTCACATTTCAAGGTTTTCTTATAATGCTTCCGTTTACGCCATATTCCAAGATGTTGCTCTTCTTTCTATATGTTTTATTCTGCTAAAAAAGATTTCATCAAGAATTTGTTACAGAAAGAATTTCAAAGAGCTTAAAGTAAATGTTAGTGTGCAAAGATCAGTTAATTGATTTGTCATGAATCATTTTGGAGTGACAGGAAATCCATTCGCGAGTCTTTATACCTTTATACATTCCATATCTGCATTCTCCGCCTATTTTAATATTCTGTTGATAACCATTCGATACCAAAAGGGGGTAAATGGATAAAAGCCGTAATCATTCAATTAACAGCAAGGTGCGCTTATTCAAGTTTGCAAATTTGTAGGGGTGCGCTTATTTGGGGGTGCGCTTATTAAAGTTTTCAAATTTTAGGGGGTGCGCTTCATCGAGGGACTGCGCTTATCACAAATTTCACGGACACGATTCTTCATCTAAATTGTATCGAAACAGATAGTACACCAGAGAAAAATCAGTGTTTAACAATGAAACAAAAAACATATGAAACTAGATATCAACGTCATTATGATCTAGTTTTTCATCTGACTTACCATCATTATGATCACGAAGCATCACGTGGGGTGCGCTTATGAAAAATTTTTGCTAGGAAAAGGTGCACTTATTCGTGAGATGCGCTTATTGGAATGGGGTGCGGTAAATCGGATAATTACAGTACTCGAAAAGTTAGTTTTGAAGCAGAAATATTTCTACTACTTGACTTTGGAGTCTTTTTCTCTTAGGGAGCATCTGATCGATACAAATACAACATTCTATTCGAAGGACGGTTTTTTTGACATATTTTCAACGAGAAGAGACAACAAAGACAATACATGTAACATTTACCACTGGAAAAGAGTCATTTATTACGCACTGATCGTGTTTAATTCCATCTGACCCCTAACTGGTTAGATTTCGTAAAATTGTGCATAGTCCCCATTTATTCTTTGGCTATTATGTATATTAGAGTAAGGCCACTCACTACTGCCTTTTATGATTCACAACATATAATTAACAAGCAATTTAATATTGAACTCTATAATAGAGTTAAAGACCTCTATAATATGCATTTTCTCAGATTTTTTTCTTTAATAAATATCATAATACACTATGCGATAGAAATATCAAGGCTTACTGGCATCAGGATTATGGTTTTTTTGCTTCTTCTTCCATCTTTGGTGATCATGCACATCCTCCACTATTAGACAATGAAAATTTGCTTCACATAACTTGTTCATCTGAGTACTAATCTTCCTCTACCTCTTCTTCTCTCTATCTCTTCTTCCATTGCTCGTCTCATTCAATTTCTTCTATCCATTCTCCTCAGATATTCTACAATTGCAATCTAGATGTTCTTATTTCTCATGTAATTTATTCTTAAAATCAATTTTCTCTCTGATATCATCGCTTCTCTGGCGGCCTCTTTGGCTTATTCTCTTGATCATTTAGTGGTACCATACTGTACAAATATAGGAGCATGACTGTTACCCAGATACTTCTTGTCTTTGGTATCCAGATGACATACTCCCCGCATTCCTGTTGTAAAAGTAAAAGTCGTTGTCTATTTTATCGCACACTTGGTACAGATAAAGACGATGTAAGACTTTCTCTCCGCCAAAGCGGATTCAACAGTTGCAAGCCTGTGACATTTGTTAAAATGGCTCTGCTTAGAAAACGTCTTGCTGAGTTTTATTATCCTCCATATATACTCTTTTCTGACTCCTTTCCAAACATGTGGAGCCGTTGCTAGTGAAATCCACCGGAGCCCAAGTTGCTATTCTTACAAAAACTCAAAGTTTCTGGATTACTTAAGAAACCATATGTAGCTTTAAGAGCCATGAGAATATGTTCGGTACATCGTTTCCTGTGTAGTGGTAAGCACGACCTAACTTAGTTCAATAAGAAAAGGATATTTTGGCCCTAAACTTCCTAATAGTGTCTAGTCCAAGTATGCGCCTTCAAAGAACTGCAATGCGACGTTACAACGTCGTAAAATTAAGAACTTCAATACGTTACAAGTCTTGATATGGCGTTAAAATAAAGTGTAATTTTTACCTTCCCCAAAAAACTACAGAGCAATGTTGATACTTCTTTCAACTTATGTCTCAGAAGTTGTTGACGTTTATGTAAATTTCAGTTTAAAATTAAGGGAGGTGAAGTAATGATTTATTATATTCCCAAAATATGTGCCTTCAAAGAACTGCAATGCGACGTTACAACGTCGTAAAACTAAGAACTTCAATACGTTACAAGTCTTGATATGGCGTTAAAGTATTTTCGTGTAATTTTTACCTTGCAAAAACTACAGAGCAAAGTTAAAACTTCTTCCAACTTATATATCTTAGAACTTGTTGACGTATATGTAAATTTCAGTGTAAAATAAAGGTAGGTTAGGCAACATAGTGATAGTTAGTATATTGTTTAGAAGCTTCAAGGGATACACTTTATAGAAATAAAGGGCGGAAGACTAGAGTATTTTAAGATGAGGATCATAACATTGCTTCCATAAAGCGGTTTTTTGCCTGATTTTTTCTAGACATGATTATTGAACGTATTCTTATATTATCGCTGTCTCCTTGTCCTTTTGGTGAACGGTCTTCTTGTGTGTTTACATATAGCAGTAAACGGCCTTGTTGTGTATTTGCATATAGTAGTAAATGGCCTTTTTGTGTATTTGCATATAGTAGTAAATGGCCTTCTTGTGTATTTGCATATAGCAATGAAGGGCCTTCTTGTGTATTTACATATAGCAGTGAACGGCCTTCTTGTGTATTTGTATATAGTAGTGAACAGCCTTGTTGTGTATTTGCATATAGCAATGATCGGCCTTCTTGTGTATTTGCATATAGCAATGAACAGCCTTGTTGTGCATTTACACATATCAATAAATGGCCCTGAGAAAGCCGTTCGATGTTATATCCGAACCATGGGAGTGGTCGAAAATACAAGTTATGTTGTATAACTATCAAGAACGCATATACAACAATTTGACAAGATCCCATTCTTATATCCTTCAAAAGGTCCCTTTACAAATTTTTAACCTGTAACAAGTACTTACAGTATTGCTGATGCAGCTACCACCACCAAGAGAATTGTAATCTGTAAAAAGCAAACAACAACAAGTTTATTATTACATGTTAATAAGCTACGAGGCACAGAAGAAGCAGAGCTTTGCTTATATTTTAATTGCTAAAGTGACAATGCTCTCATTTTTAAGCCTCTAATAAGTTACTCCACATCTTCATCTTCATACTGCAGTGAGCGAGTGTTACAAACCTGTCACGTTAATGAAGAGTCAAAGTTCTTTCATCGTCGAGAGTACTTTCCAGCTGGTAGTATACAACCTGCTCCAATTGAAGTGATGTTTATCATGCAGAAACCAAGCAGTGGCAAGTCCGTCTTTAACTCATGAAGATATTTATAAGCACAGAGTAAAAAATGAAATATAAATTTAGTATACCTTCATCTTTGAAACGGTTGTCGTAACTTGAGATTAGGTTGTTTGTGAAAAAACGATGTCTTCTGTCTTCGAATGAGGGATTAAGTGAACTTTCTGCATCACTATTTATACCGAAGGCTATTTTATGACTTGCATCTAGTCTTCATTATTTTCATGCCTGAAGTGCCAGTAAATCACTGACCAGATACTAATTTTCTCTCAAATGTACCCATTAACTTTGGTTTATTAGGCATGTTGTTAATTCTTTGCTACGTTTTCTTTGATGAGTAATACGCTAAGGTAAAATTACAAGTTACATGAAATATGAAATAAACATTACATAGACAATTATCCTTTATTCATCAAAGATTCATAGGTGTCAGTTTCAAAACTTGCGATTCTTTGGTGTTCTCTCAGGGTCATTATATGGTTGAAAGAAAAGTTTCAAGGGATCATGAATAGGTTAGAAGCACAAATCTTCCTGAATGAGAGGTAATACCGTAATTACTAGATTTAAGGCAGTCTCTCAATCAAAGACCCCTGATGAGCAGTGGGCCCGACATTGAAACTACCCTAAATAAACAGAAAAAGCTGCGACTCCCTACAAAGGCGATGTTCATCCTGTGTTCAGTACATCCTTTGGTGTGCATGTAGCTGTTATCACCGCGGACAGGAAGATAATATTTTGCCGTCGTTCCAATAAACGTACGTATTAATCAATCGGTAATTTAGATTTGAAACAGAATGTCCTAATATAAGAGGTGAACGTAATGAGATTCCCTTGTACTTTTCATTTATCTGCTAAGTTCTTGTGAGGTGCGTGTGCAGTAGTTTTTCGTGGTACACAAGATTGCAAAATCAGTCCAGATAAACAAAATACCGGATAACCGAAAACACGAAAAATTACACTTGTTGCTGCTGATATGTTAGGTTGTTCAAAGATATTGTGTTAGTTATAAGTTGTGCTTGTGTTGGTGGGATGTGGGGTGACCACAGGCATTATTAAATGGGATCATTACGGGTAATATTTTAGTGGTTTTGCCACAGAATAATCGTCGGATTGTTGCGCGTGTAATATGAGCTTGATATCATAAGTGGGTCTGCAACGGTACTGTGGTGGCTGTTGCTGAGGCTAGTCAAATGTGACGACTATTTCACTCATTTTCTGCACTGAACTTTTTCAGAGGACCAATTCTGCAAGGCCGGATAATCAAAGTTTAGATAAATGAGAGGGTCGGATAATTAAGTAACTACTGCATCTTCAATAATTTTAAGGGTCAAGCTCTTGCGGATATAGCGTGTAAATGGAATGTATTTAGACCAGTAGTTCCCAGCCTTTCTATGCCCCAACCCTCTAATTATTTACTAATTATTTTTAGAATAAGATTGAGAGTTATCCAAACAAAATTTTGCAATCAATTTTTATAAGTATATAAACAGTAGTGAATCATAAAGATCAGAAAATCATACAACAACTTGAAAGTGCATAATCCCTACAAAAACGTAATATTTTCAACCATGTATGATATTTTCTTTACAAAATTAAAGAACTTGTATTTAAATGTTTGCATTTAGTTAAATTTGATTTAATTAAGTTGTTTTTTTGTTGGTTTTTTTTCATTTTTCTAGTTTTTACTGTTCTCAAACGTTTCACGCAAGCAAGCCACGTGTCTTCCTGTGCGCTCAAGCGATTTTGAGATTTTATTTCTCTCGCATCCCCTGGAGTACCATCTCTCACCCCTGGTTGGGACTCGTAAAATTTTTTCAAGACGATCTAAACTCTACTATCGGAAAGACACTAAGAAATAACTCATCAAAAACTTTTAGATTCAAATTCTTCAACAAGATTCCCTTCAGACATTTTCTTCAGAGACACAAACTCAATATTGCGTTTTGTCTCACTTCCATTCTCAAAGTGCATGGTTACATCTCCCAGTGCGCATGTCCCAAATGACCCCCTATGGATTCAGGTCCTTCTGAAGTTTTTACAGGACACCCTGATTTAGAAAGAGCCGTAAAAAAGTGAATATTATAAATTATTCATTATTACCAGTTATAAAAACTCGTTCGTTTGGATCTATAGCCTAGAGCACTGTATGTATATTTTAAGCTTTATAGTAACCCTAAAGCCTGTTAAAAATTGTACATTGATACTAAAGTTTTCAGCAAAGTTAGTTAAAATTGTACGTGCTGAGGAAAATATCTTGTATTCTTAACTCTTTAATATTTTGTAAACTGCTCAACGTACTGTAGAGTTATTTTATATTTTCTTTGCGCAATGTCGAGGCCAATAAAATGAAT
The DNA here is from genome assembly GCA_010016025.2 of Alatinidae sp. Z8VKAUB7J3. NCBI lineage: Eukaryota > Metazoa > Cnidaria > Cubozoa > Carybdeida > Alatinidae > Alatinidae sp. Z8VKAUB7J3. The sequence goes on along the minus strand of JAAAKM020073195.1, from coordinate 67,346,316 downwards.
TCTCGGCTTTCTATATTTATTATTTTATATAAAATTCTACTATAATGATTTTTGAATAACATAGGTAGCCATAGGCTTTGGATATTAACGATGGAAAAGTACAACACATAAAAATGAGAGTTACCGATTTACGTTTGGAGAGTCGTGTTAATCTATCGGATGAGTTTTTATAACAACAAAATTATGCTTATTTCACATGTAATGAAAAAGTTTGAAGCAGAGACTTGAAAATTATGTAATACACGTAAAAAATTTGAGATAAATTTCAATTTACATTTCATTAAATTCTTGTGCTATAAATCGGGGAAGTCAAGAACAGCTACTGCTCCTACAAAGTAAGTCATGCCTTTTTATATTGAATGCATTCAATGGGCCCAACACATTTGCTACTCACACAATGTTTCAAGAAGTCAGCCAAGTAACTGTCACGTCACCAAAAAAAGTTTACACGTCTGTTGCATTCACTTTAAGTGACTGCCGTTTGAAGCCATAAAAGTGGAAAATAAAGAATTCAGCAGCTTTTTTGTGGCTCTTATTACTACGGAGATGTTAGGACATCCAAGTCGTAATGTCTTCAGTAATTTGGTGGTTCTGAGACTATCTGCATTAAAGGCTTTAACTATTGGTGCACTGAAAAAATGTTCTCCTCTTGCTTTACTAAAGCCAAATCGGTAATAAACTTTGGGTTTAAAGCAACTTAAAATGCTAAAGGAACTTAACCCTATCTTACATGGGGAGGGTGGGGGGTTGGGGGTGTGTCTGTGGTGCTAGTAAGACCGCGGCTACACATTTCAACTCATAAATATTTAAGGCCTGGCCGGATTGACATGAAATTTTGTGACTTTTCATAAAATTTACTGAAACGTTTTATGATGAATAAATGTTTTTCACGTCTTTTAAATATTTTGCGATATTGGTGTTTTGTTGACCTATAGTAGAGTTTTTCGCCTTTCGATTTTGTTACTTTTGTTTGAAAAATATAATTATTATATATGTAAGCATAGATTTTCTTTCCTGAATTGGTACTGACGATTTCATATTCTCAAATTTGATAAGTGACCAATGCAATTTTTTTTTTGAAATTTCGCAAAAAATGACAAAATAAGTTGTGCAATAAGGTGAAGTTTGCTAGAGAACCTTATATAACAATGTATGCAAATAATTATAAGAAAATAATTAGAATCAAAGGTAGATAATGTAGCTAAATACTTCATCAATCAGTGGTTATTTATCTATTTAAGTGCTCGTACTCGTTTAGCTTTCATCAATTTTCCCGTATCGCCCTGTGTGACATGACAAGCAAGTAAACACTATTGAAACAATCAAGAAAAAGCTACAAGGCAATGAATATAATAATCCCATGCGTTGAATACATTCAAATAAACTTAAAGTAAACATAGCTTTGCGAGTAACATTGTGCTTATACAGTACAGAAATAATAAGGTATGTTACTAATGGCTCTTTTGTAGTTGTGTAGAGTTTTACCAAAGTTACTGTCACTTTTTAATGAACTGCAGAGCCCAGCAAAAAGGGCATATGTAGCAATTTGAACACAATCAGCTAAGAGAGATTTGGTCTAGGAGACAGATCCCCAAATTAAACTGGAGAGAAAGGGCCGCAAATGACGATGTCCTGTTAAGAGTAGGAGAGCAAGGGTCCATCATACAGAAAATCCAAGAAAGAAAGAAAAAAATGATAGACTGGTCATAATCTAAGGCAGAGCAACTTGTTGAAGTTGGCCCTTGAAGGCAGACTACATGGAAGAAGGACAAGAGGTTGAAAAAGAAAAGGCACCCTTGATTGCATCAAGAGTGGAAAATATGCTGACTTAAAACGTGCAGCTGAAAAGCGGATTATTTGATCCTGAACCTGGCTCATAGCAGCGCACCCACAGAGAGAGTGACAAAGACAGAGAGAGAGACAGAGAGGCAGACAGAGAGACAGACAGAGAGACAGACAGAGAGACACACAGAGAGACACACACAGAGACATACTGCTAAGTTGTTAAATACATAGAGCGTACTTACTGTATATAAAAGCTTTCTTTTTCGTCTGACTCTTCTTCAAATGCAAACCGTAAGAGTGATTCAAAAACAAAATAACAAAAAGTTTATATATCAAATCCACAAATGGCGGTTCTAATGTATACGAATATCCTTGCCAATGTGAGTCTGCCTATGTTGGCCCTACGAGTTTGAGACTAATTCCAAATAATGTTTCCTTTTCTCAGACGCATCAGTCTATTTGATTATTACATCAGATGAACACTTAGAAATTTTTTAAAGCATTGTAGTATGTCTTGCATAGAACGTTCAACAGCAATAGATCATATACAAGATGCTTCCAACTTTCTATTACTCTTGTAGGACGCTTGTTTTAGTTGCTGCACATGATGATGCGACATGGCGGGGATACGATGACAATGTTAAAGCTGCTTTGAGGACAGTTGGCGCTAGGGATACTGACCTAGCATATAGAGGATCATATTGTTTGATCTCTTTCAAAGGCCGAGGGTCTTCTCAGAGAATTCAAGAGGTCACCAAGAAGGAGACAAAGGGCCCAAGTATTTGCTCTGCCAGTTTTCTTCTAAAGTTTACATCTGAAGTGGGCTAAAGCTAGGATTGTGCCCAATTGACCTTGAATTCTTCTAGGATTTGTTTTTTGAGAATTAGTGGCAATCCTATGTATGTAAAATCAGTTTAGTCTACTACCGCCAATCCTAAGAATGCGTGACAGTTTCCCCTGTTCTCACTGCGATAGAAACTTCATCATTTTTAATTTTTTATTTACTGAACGCTGTGCAACCGGTACGTTTTCTTGGTATTTCCATTGTGCCACCAACAAGAAAGATTGGGAGAAAACTATATTTTCTATCTTATCCCTTGAAAGCTATTGCAAGTAAAACTTTTTATTTGTTTCACATGAGTGTTGGCTTCAAGTGTTTCCTTTTTTGACAAAAATGAATTTTTCGGTTTGTAGTTTAACCCACCATTCTTTACTTGTGTATAACTTACCGCACCAATGGAGGTATTCTTACCTCGGGTACACTGGATGTGCCCACTAATCTTTGGGGGTCTTTGATCAAGGGACTGCCAGTGTTGACCCCACATTCCATCTACGTATTTAGCCAAGTGACAACCAGAAATTCTAGTGAGAAGTGGTTAAAATTTGAGCAAGAGTAAGAGCGGCGTCTACACCTACCACCCATGTGGCAGCAACGAAGCATAGAATTGCCGCAGGTCCTGGGAGACAGTTAAAAGTCCATGAATTTTGTGTGTTCTTTAACAATGTCCAAAAATTATTCATCATGCTCGCCCACGAATTCTCCTTTTGCAGGTATTTTGAAATATGTTCTTACAATGCTGTATCCGATATTCCATATATTCGATATTCCAAGTTTTTTTACCTGTATCTAGCTTTAAATGATAGGATTTTCTCTTATTTGAAATAGAACGTATTATTGCTTTGTGATTATTTTGAAAATGTGTTTGTTTGAAGTTTGATATTATTGTTAGGGCCAAAGCCAGTATTGATTACCCTTCCATGAAAGTCTAGGAAAATTCAGAGATGTGACTGCATTGTTTGATAAAAAAAGTAAGAAAAGTCCGGGAGTTAAGGAAGCAAATACTCAAAAACGGAGCCGTCATGTTTCCCTTAACTGAGCTCGGCCGTCTTCTTCCTTGACTTCGACAGAATATGAGGGATAAGAAAAACTTTATAAAGTGAACCCACTTGATACGTTATGGTCGACATAGACTCAGCAGACTTTAACAATGTATCTATGTACAATCGAACATGTAGAAGGATCTTTCAACAGCTTTAATAAAATGAAAGAGGAAACTGGCTCTCTGAGGTTGCCCTTTTATTCGCTTAATTTTGATGTTAATAAGTTTCACTTGTCGGACTCGGTAGAGAAGATGGTATGTACCAAACCGCAGTGTAAGCATCATCATCGTTCTTCAAGAATGGAAAGGCAGGCTGTCAAAAAGTTTTAATACGGCAATACTAAAACAAATAATACATGTAAATAAGGTGCGAAATGCCGAAAAGACTGAGTACACTAGGTTCTCAATTAATTTGAGTTTTAAAAAGAAGTAGTCGCCGCTGCAGTTTGATATCATCAAAATAAGGTATATTCGTAGAGCCGCCTACATTTTTGGGATAGTATGATGCACAACCTTTTCTATAATATTTTGTACAGAAAAGTCTGGGCGCTAATACCTTTTTGCTCCTCGTCTGTGAAGACATTGGCGAATGTGACAGACTGACACAATTCATCAACAAATGTAATATTGATACTGGTTAATTAAACTCAAGAATCTTTCCGTTCTGTATTATTGTGATCAATCACGAAACTCAGAACTGTAATTAATCACTACTGCTTGTTGTCTGCAGACAGCATTGCTTCCTTTCTCAGACCAGTCTTGACTGATGAGTTCAAACTACTAAGCTTTTACTGGTGGGCCTCCCACTCTTTGTGGGTGGACCTGGGTTCAGGTCCTGACGTCTTCGGCGCTGCCCTTAATTCGGCCATGGCCAGATATCTTTGGCAAAGGGTTATACCTAATACATACATAATTCTTAACCTGTTATACCATCTCGGTATCTAAGGCATCAACTTGAGTTAAGTTGATTGACCAACAATCTTTCGTTTAAGACAGTTCCTCAAAAATGTTTCCATCGATATACCCATATCCTCATTGGATTTTCTTACACTTTCACACACAGTCTTATGGTGGTATCCCACATTTGTAAACCTTTTCATCCACGAACATAAGTCTTTTCGTAAGGCATTCGTTTGATGCTCGTGAAACATGAGCATCCCATTGAGTAATTAAGCGAGAGGAATGATATCTAATTTACGTCAGCCGATGTTTTACATTTTTATCCTTTCCTAGTACAGTAGTACATAGTGATGGGGAAACAGAGATTATATTCAGTAAAGTAGAGTACCTGTCAATGGTTAACGAGTGATAAAACACGAAGAAGCTATAAAAGCCCATCAGAGTTCATACAAGTAGAAAAATGGTCATCAAAAATAGCTGTAACTGCTTTATAATCTTGTTAACAGGATTTACCTAAGAATTAAAATTCTTACCCATAAGAACGAGTCAGCACTTGAGAAATCACAAAAAACATCCCATATGTGCACAGCCCAAGAGTCTATGCCTGATGAGTAAAATTCTTAGTGCCATGCTTAGATGGATAGTGTTAAAGAAAGGGAAACGACTGAAGATGAAGCACGGGATCTAAACTGGGGATTAATAACAAAATAGGAACAAGAGAAGGAATCTTTAAAATCCAAATGGTAGCTGAAACCTATATGGTGGTCTCTCAATCAAAGACACTTGATCAGCAGTGGTCCCGCTATTAACACTAATCACAATAACCAGTAAAACCACTTAAAACCCTAACTAACAGATAAAGCTTGTTGTAATGAATGTCACAAATACATTTTGTGAGACGTAGGGCGACTCCTTCTAATTTTCTGAAGGTCTTCTTATTCGTTACATGTTTTAAATCTGAAAACACTCTTACCGAGTACTTTTTAGAAGTCGAAGTTTATAGTCTTTCACCTCCTTGAGCGCTTATTACAATTCCATGGATTAACTCGGCCTCTTAAAGCACATTCATATAGATAAGTATAAAATCAGCTGCAACGTCTGATCTTTACGGGCAATGTTAATTGTTTGAAACGTTAATTATGTCTATTCACACTCTTTGCATGATCCTTTGCCAACAGACTTGAAGTTTTATATTTATTCTCAATGCAAGCAGTAAGTAAATAGTAGTATAATTCTTAGGGCCTAACGAATTTCTGAAAGGATCTTAAATTTTTGTGATAAGCCTATTGTTTGCATTTTGTTATCGACATTGTATGATGCGCAGCCGACCTAAATGGACAGTTCGGCTTGTATATCGAGCAAAAATACGAACGAGAGCAACGACGGGCATTTCTGTATTAAAATGATTTTTCTTGAGAAATGAATTAACATACAAATAGAAGTCTGTATACCGCTAGTTTACAAAACACAGTGTGATACAAGTCATTATGCTGTCTTTTACCTGTCAATTATAAATTAACGTGCAAGAATAAGCGCTTATCATTTGGGTGTTTAACATGAAAATAATATGGAATGGCTTTTGAAAAAGTTATTAATTGTATAGGTATATTCAATTAATGCTACACTAACCTACATTTCTACATCTACAGTATATCTACATATATATATTACAGAAGTATCCGACTCGTACAAGAAGTTATACAAGCCATCCTTAAGTGTGAAGAAATTTCTTGAGTGGCATATAAGATATATTTACTGCAATAAATCGGCGACTAACAATAAGACAAAGGTGTAGATTGACTTGGCAGGTGAAATACAGTACCAAAGTATATTTAGAGGTCTTCACACACTGATACAAAGCCATAGTCAACCATTGCAGTAACTTCAGGAGAACAACAAGAACCAAGAAAGATAGAAGAGATAGAACAAGCGAATACAAAATCACTTTTTACCATCAAGGTGCATTTAAAAGACATGTTATCCTTTTGGCGGGCAGCTTTAATAAGCCTGTCATCGAGTCATCCCTTAAGAAACAGTGGAGCTGTGGCTCATATGCTAGCGTGACCTGCTCAGAAGATAAACCCATAACTATCTACTATAGTGTTAAAAAGTCAGTATTGATAATGTGTGACTCATAAAAGGCTTTTAATAGGTATGGTATCTGCTGCTCTAATTGATCTCTTGTTTTGTTATAAGCATTTCAATTTGAAATACATCATTTAACACAAAAAGTAACTTCTTTAAATACAATTGCTCATGAGAAAAATCGATCCAGGTTTGACATAGGAAAATATTCCTCTGAGCACAAAAGACTTCCCTGCAGGTTGTAATGCAAGACAAGAAAATAAATGCCCTCCACAGCAAGTTAAATAGACTTAAAAAGAACAAGCCGCTGAGCAACCAAAGAGGGCATAATTCTGCTATGGAATATATTTTAATCTAACGGAAAGATCTCCAGTGAAATGAAATTTCGCACTGTAAGGCCTTGTAAAGCTGGTTACCGGATACCATTATGGACCCAGTTTTCGACAAAGAGGCTAAAACAACATACGTTTCCGGTTTAGCTGAGTTGCCATTCCATAGGTTGAAGTGCTATGATACCACGACCTTTTCAATTTGTATTGTTACAATCTCTGGTCGTGAAGGATCAGAGCATGCGCATATGCAAATTACAACAATACCATATTTGGAAAAATAATCAGCGAATCAAAGTCTACCTACATGAGTATACAAAAAGAGAGCATTATCATGTGTCACGACACTGGGGGTATGTATAATGTTGTCAAGGTCCCCTGTGATCATTTCCGTTATGCTTGTCTGACGTCATCATTATGAATATAATTAAGTATAATTAGCATAATTTATGTTGTTCAGTTGCCATGTAGAGAAGATGGTAAGAAAATTGGAAAAACGCATTGCTCTAGTTTCGTCTTGAAGGGATCAAATCTTTTGTCAATCACCGCGGTCCTGATTGGGTTTTTTTGTAGTTTTTGGTTGATCTTTTTTGGGTATCATACAATGCTAACAAAAGCCACTAAGTGTATGGACCAGACGAGAGGTAAACAATGTCGAAAGAAAGCACAGAGAGAGGGGAACAACTAACCTGGAAGAAATGAATTCACGTTTGATTTAAAAGCATCTACGTTCTAGGAAGAGGGGGGAAAATCAGACGCCAGCGATTTCCACTGCTTAGCAGTTCGCGGAAAGAAACTAGTCTCATAGAAATACTTACTGGCACAGGGGACAACAACAGAATAGGGATGAAGATGTTAGAAAAACCGGGCCATTCGAGATGGAACAAACCGGGCTAGAACAAGTGACAACAGCTCAAAAAGATTTAAAAAAAGATAAAAAGATAAAAAAAAAGCGTACAAAGTAGAACAATTCCATTTTAAATTTTGAATTTGCGGCAAGTAAGAGGGACAAATCAACAAACATATTTAACTTGGGATAGTGAAATGTAAATTTATTTAAATATACGAAATGCGAAAAACGTTCGTCTTATTTGAAGTATCTACCTGCACTAGACTTTCAAGTGGCCCAAAAATTGTCCTTGTACCAGACTCTGATAACCCCTGGTCAAACTTTTTAAGGGCATTATATGGCGAAATAGAGTATTTAAGTGCTTAGCCTGAGACGTGCTGTCATGTAGTAGTCAGCAATATAGCAAGAATATTTTAGTAAGATGATGTAATAGGATAATTAAGCAAATTAAGCAGACTTCTATAGTTAAAATGAAAAAAAAAAAGAACTTCTTCCAAGCAGTCGTTGAAAGTATACTGCTATATGGCTCTGAAACATGGACTATGACAAAAGAACTACAGACAAGGAAGGAGGAAGGAAGGTTGAGGCATTATGGTATAAAAATCGCCTTCTTCGCATAATCAAGGTATCACATCACAGTAGCTTTGGTATATTAACCCATCATTTCTAATTCGTGTCGATGCAAAATATCAATTTTCTGAAAGTGAACATAAATTATTCATTTCCTCTTGGAAATGAATCTCCATATCATCCTTGTACTTTTGAAGTGTACCTCCATTTTTGACTGCGCTTTAAAATACTTTTTCTGGACTATTTATGAAGTATTAGTGTAGATTTCAAAGGATTACGTCTGTTGCAACGTTACTTTTATCTGAAATAGGGAACCGCATTTCAATAGCAAAGGGCTTGGCATTAAACAAAGCTATTGTTCTTGAGAGTACGACATTTAAGAATTATCAACCACTAATTGCAGTACAGGACTTCCATTACAAATCAAGCAACCAGGGTTTAATTAAACACATTGGTGCCAAGGCTCGCTCAATCTTGTGTCCTTGCGAGGTCAGTGAAATAAGTACCAGCTATGTTGAGGAAAAGGGTCAAAACTGGACTGGCGCCCACCCCTACCACTAAAGTGAAAGAAACTAACAAAAGAGAAGCATCCGTGTTGTCCCTGATTGCTGCCGCCATCTTCTTCCCTCTCTTCTTCAGCTTTGGCATTCCTTTGTACTTTTGTACCCTGTGCCTAAGTCCAAATAAATTCAACAATTTCTGTCAATGTATACTTACTGCCACAAATGGAAGTAAAACATTTCATCTTTGAATATTAACAACCTGTAACTACCAAATAGGTTGAAACAATTGGCAGATGGTTGAAAAACGTTTACAAATTAATCCTTAAACCATTTCTGTTTTAATATTTGGGATTAGTTGAAAGAGAGTTAATATTGCTGATGTCAAAAAATGGCTACCAAATTACAACTTTTACACTTGTAGACGAAAAACTTAACCAAATTATATTTGTCCCCCACTCCTAAAAAGTGGAGAGGACGTGCCCATCTCGATTATGTTCCCTAACGATTTGTGCTCATTTTCCCAACTGCTAAACGATAGGTTAATATTTGTTAGATTTTAATGGTGAAGTGTTGAGTAAACCGTTTTATTCTAAAAGAATGCCTCAATTACTCTCTGGGGGACGCTGCAGCAAAGGAACATCTAAACCGTGAGATCTGTAGCAGCTCTTTTCGACCGCAGTTGTTAAAGGCAGGGGAAGATAACGATCATATTTTCATGTAAATTGGAATTCTGGGAGTATATTTTACTCTTACAGACTAGTAAAGTGTTTGAAACGTTGATTTAAAGTGTATATACCAAAGAGGTTGTTTTATGCTTCACACAAAACTCTAAACAGCCTCCTTGATATACATGGTGTAGAGAGATTTTTATAGACACAGACCTGAGATACGATTAAAATAGTAATTCAAACTAAGCTGTAACTGCAGATTAATACTTTCCAAGACTGCTGACTATGTAAGGTTTAGAGACGTAGGCCACAAACAATTGGTATAATTACAGATTGAAACGTTCTTAAAGAAACCAAAGGAGTCCTTCAGTTACGTAAGAAAAATGTGCAATGAAGCTGAAACATCTTACATCACAACATGCATTGTTGGAAGTAAAGGGATAAAGCGACAAACCTCTTGCATGCATAATGATCTAATGAATGTTGATACTGAGAGTTGAAAATAGAACAGCGTTTGTTTGGTGAGAGAAAACAAGTGAGAATGTTTTTTGTTGTCGCTCTAAAGATGAACGACAGATACCATTTACTCAAGTGGCTGATTTCCAGTCTTTAAAATTATTCGATGGTGTTATTCATATTGATTTGTTCTATACCCTATCAGTATTTTAACGTAATGTGCTTATCTTAATGTGCGACTAGTACAGCGAATGATAAAAACCCTTTCAACGCTAAATAGTTCATTAAAACGTTACACAAGGCGTACGGACGAAGTAAGTCCCTTTTCGCAGTTACGATGCCCAGAGAGTGTTTCTGTATTTCATTACTTTGGACCCACTTTGGGCTTCCATGCCACAATTTCTCTCACTTCCCTATCTACTCTTTTTGGCGTTTTACTTTCTATCGGATTTTTCTCTTTAAAGTCGTACCGTTCTCTACTGATTGCAATTAGCCCAAGATGTGAAGGGATATATATTTTAAGCAATCCTGCACCGTTCCCTCCAAGAATGCAACTTGCTGCTAACGGTGTACAAAGGGTGAAATTTGCAATTGCCACATATACATTGTTTTTGCCTACATATTGACGGGTGCATAAGCCAAGCGTGGACGAGGGGTAGGTTAATCGGTAATATGATTGTATCAATATATATCAAAATACGATTCTTTATACTGTTACTACATTACTGTGTTCTTATGCCATCACATTACTACAATACTTTATTATTGGTCTGTGCTATGGGGTAGTTAGCACTCATAACCCCTTCTCGACGCCACATTTTGAACTACATTTGATGACAGTTAAGAATCAAAGTGGGGTCGATTCACAAGAGCACTAAGATAATATATTGACTTCAGTCTTCTGCCATTTGCCTTAGTTCTAAAGAAACCCCACAAATGGTTCAGAAGGGAAAGTGTTACAATCATATAACGTGGACAGTCAAACCTGCTTTATATCTTGATGAAAGCAAAAGAAGCTTGCAGATATAAATCCGTCCCGTAATAAAACAAACCGAATTTTTTATCATCCTCTGGGAGAACGGCAAGCGAATTACAAAGACGAAAAGGAGCAAACGCGGTATCCATATGTAGAAGGTTTCTTCCACAGAAATGCCTGGGCTTACATGAACTATAGTATTGATTGAGCTAAACTCTATTTAGTACCATTTTTCGAATGACGAAGCTACCTTTTCACGCTTCGTTTGTAAGTAGGAAGGTGGAGCAAAGGTATAACGATTAGTCATGTGTTTGGACTCTTAAAAGCTTTAGTCTCGCGAGAAGCATCCATAGCCGGTATGATAAGGCCTGTCATTGCCTGACTTCGTTCGTGATATTTTAGGGATGGTAGTAAAGTGACTCTTGTGAAATTTTCCAGTAACGAACATCTTTTTTTCGAAATACTTCCAGTAATCACCAGTAAAAACAACGAGTGACACACGTTTCTTCACAAGCAGACAACCTGATATGCAAACCCAGCCTCTCTTTAAAACGTATGTGAACGAGACTTTTCTTTTTCGAAAAGGTCAATTAAAATGGTCCCAAGCAAATGCAAAAAAATCACAAATATAGATTGCACCGACCAACATTACGTCACATTTTATCTACAAACCAGACTTCTACTTCCAAATGAAATTTATAAAAAAAATTCGTATCACCAAGTACGTGACGATTAACTCGACATTATGAGAATATTTCAGTGAACAACAGTGAACAGCAAACAAGAAATGAAAGTGTTGCAAAATAAAGAGTTATGCCACCAAAACTACAAGGTTTAAAATAAAACAAAACAATAAAGCAACAATAAATCAAATTGGATAAAATCATAAAAGGACGTTTATACCAAGAAGTGACAGCATTTTTGAGAGCAACGGCAATCAAGAAGAAACGAAACAAAGAGTAAAATCTCAAATGAAACTCATTATAACAAACTGAAAGCATCACACAAAACGCTAAAATAATAAGTGAAACTTTCAACACGAAATTACAATAAAGTTTGATTGTGAAGTTTGATAAATTTGGAAAATAAGCAGAATGACAATTGTTATGTGACGTCTTGTTGACAGGCTGCTGCTTTATAATAAAAACAGCCTGCATAAAATAAATAAACTGACAATGTTGGTAAGACAATCAAGTGCAAGCAAACACGTAATGGAAACAAGTCATCAATAAGCAGTGAAAATGACAGCGTTTGGGTGACAATGATTCAATGACGAAAAATATAGGTTCACCACGACGGGTTACACAATCGGGCATACATTTCTTTCAGTTAAGTAGCCAATCATATCGCAGTATTTATTAAGAGAATGTGCCTCCGTGGCAAGAGAGTAGAGGCTCTAAACTGTCGCCTCGACGGATTAATTACAGAAGCGAATGGTACGGAATGGAATCCTTACCCTTGGAAATGTTACTGTAGTATCTTGCACAAGACCTCTTGATGTCAGTTCATGGAGCTTACGCTGTTTTCTTCACGAAAAAGGATTTTTTTGTGTTGCAACGGGTAACCGAACTCGGACCATCAAATCAGATTTCGTAGCTAAACTACTTTGGCATGTTCGGCTACGTAAGGAAAGCCGCAAGTGGAAACGATTTGGTAGTTAGTTTGCATCGCTTCGGAAACTATGGCCATGGATCCTTATGTGACCCTTGAAGGCCTAGTAGATGAAAGAAAGACATGGCAAGAGTTAATAAGGACAGATTTGGTGCAAAGGAATTTAAAGGTAGATTAAACACAGTCTAGACCATACTGGAAGACAACCATTAATATACCCAGTCCAACCCATGCTAGCATGGAAAACAAATGTTAAAATGAGAAAGAAAAAGAAGAAAATGAAAATACTGAAGGCTGACCCTCACTTTAGTCAATCGCCAAAACATCAAAATAAATAACTGTTCCACAACCTTTTATAACCACAAGGCTCCATATTCTACGCTCAAAACCAACACACAACAAGCAGGCATTGAGCCAACATGAGTATGGTATTCACATTATTTAGCATGCAAGTGTAGCAACTGGAGATCTGAATCAAAACCTAAGTTGCCCATGAAGGATATTGTGTATTCCAATACTACCATCAATTTCATTTGTATATAAATTACTATATTTTGTTTCACATGTAGATAATTATCATAAACCCATTCTCATCTCATCACTGTTACCATCACTATCACCACTGATTATGCTATCACTATCACAACAATGTTTAAACATTGTATGCCAAGAAATATTTGACAGGTGTATGAGTAACTCTTTGGAGCTGAAATTCCTTTAAGAAGTTTGAGCAACCTGGAGGCACCCACACTTTAACTAAACTAATTCCTCATGACACATATATACAGACAATAACCAGTAAACTTAAAACAACACTTCACAACATCTGATAATGCCTCTTCTGAGTGTTTTGACAACAAAACCCATATTTGGTAGCAGCTTGATTTATACATTAAGTTGCTAGTTGCTACTTCCCTTGTTAATGATTTGTGTACTAGCACTAGACATAATAGCACAATCTTAACATACTAGCTAGTTTCAACAAAGAAGTCAAAATTTACTAAGCCACAGTAAATGGCCTCTATGCAAGGGTAGCCTTGCTGTGGATATAAAAGTAAAATGAAAAATACAAAAAATTCATCAGAAAGTCTTTCAATATCTCATAGAATTAGTTTACAATCAGAGCATGACAAACATGTTTGAGGATATGCCAAAACCTAGATAAAATTATTACATTTTAGACCCGTGTCATTTCATAAGTTGGATAAAATATGTAAAATATGAATGGGGCAGATAGAACCAAAAATGTCAATTAGAGGAAACGGATCAGTTTATGTTTACGTATAATTGTACAAATTGAAAAGGGTAGATTTTCACATGATGGGTCATGCTAATGATGACCATATCAATCAGCATATTGAGAATTACATCACTTCCAAAAGGATGATGGGGAGTCTTAATAAAAAGATTGTAAAGCTGATAAAGATCTGTGATTTTCATCATTATATATCTAACAAATCCCCATCAAGAACATACAATTCATACCATCATCAAGACGCAACTAATAAGATCATAATCTCATTTCTATACACTACTAAACTCAGTGCTAGGATGTGCGAATTATTGTGTCATGTCAGAGTTCGATATAGGTACGTACTAAGGTTTTTCTTATTCTGTTTCTTGTTTTCGTTTTCGAATTTCCTGAGCATAGTAGTGTCAAGACATAACACGTACTTGATAAAGTACTTAAGCCCCTGTTCACGTTTAATATTGTACGTTGCACTTGTTGCATAGGATGTTCTACCTGAAGTTTTATTTTCAGCAAAGGAAATAAGTAGATTGCAAACACAGTGATATGTCTGCTGATTGCTTTTGACTGCGAAAGGAAATTCAGTTTGAAACTAATTCTCTTACAATAAGTTTGCTTAATCGCTGTTTAGTTCTGTAGGCATACTGTTCTGTTCTCTAGTAGATTGTTATTTCGCTTGTTCTTGAGTTTTTGAATCTCATCCTGCCTTGTTTCTTAAGTTGTTCTTACTTTTTGGCCTAATCTCAGCCAGGTGTTTCTTATAAAAGTTGTTCGTATATAAAAAAAACATGTAGTGGCATATCAAATCCAAAACAGTTTTATATGTATAACATACTTTTGTTTCACATCATAAAGGGATGTAGGGGCATTCATAGGCCAAAGCATATACAGTCAAAACAGGAATACTGGTGCTACTACTCGTAGGTTCTTATTTAGGTTTTCCTCTCCTCAATACAACAATTTTATAAGATTGTACCACACTACGAAATGCATCACTCAGTATAAATTGAATGTAGTAATATATTGATAACACAAAGTTGTTTTAATGTGCTATATAACGAGGCATATTGCCAAATGAATTTTTGTCCCTTTCTTTAGTGACCAAGCCGCCAAGTGTTAGCCATGTTGATGCAGCGGCAATCATAGGGGATGGTTTGAGAGCTTATACAGCTCTCCTTTATCAGGCGAAACTTTTAAGTGGTGATACAGTACTGATATGCGGAGGAACAACAGTAAGTGGACTTCCATTGTATCATGTAATGCCAATGACATACAGGTTTTTTGTTATAAGCAACTCCATTTTCGGGCTCAGGCCTCGAGTTGCTTAGCAATTTTCCAAAATCAGACCAGGAGTTGCTTAAGTAGTTGCTTAGATAATTTATGGCGATTTTGAAGGAGACGAGGATGGGAGAGATGCCGAACTTGTTGTAAATGATGAAATATCAAATGTTGGTTGGATCTTTGATCCCTTTGCTTGACACATTATTAACAGTGTGATATTTGTTATATATCAACAGTTTGTAATCAATTCTTGATGAAAAACGTTTCTTGATTTGTTTTTCAGGTTTTTTAAAAATTGTTCCTCCTAAATTTGAGACCTCGAGTTGTTTAGCATGTTGTTTAGATTTTGAACCAAATCGAGGCCTCAAACTTAAGCAACTGAGTCGCTTATTTAAAAAACGTGTAAGCCCACCAAAAATGCCTACAAGCCTCCATAAGCCCAGGGCTTATATTTGGACTTTTAGATCTTAGGTAGCTTTCGTCACATGTGATCTAGCCAATGCAAACAAATAAACTGTTAATCTCGTCGGTCATGGTCACCGATCTTTAATGGTCTCACGTTTGCCGTTAGGGAAATTTCCATGGTCCTCCAAATCTGATGTATAGTCCACTAGGCTACAAAACGATGATATCGCAAACAAATAATATAACAAAAACCACTGATTTTGAAAACGATATAAGTCTGTGACAAGGCAAGACACTTATCACATACGTCTCTACATACTCTTATATACCCCTTCAATTCAAAACAATTACAACATATACAACGCTATCATGTCGTTCTTTATTACGTCATGAGTACTACGCAAGCTTTAAACCCTGTTTACACAAATGAAGATCCAAATGGATACGTATCAGAACTGGTATGGATCAGCCTTACGTTTACACGGGACGTGGTGGACCCAATCTCGTTTGGATCTGCTATTCATACCAGTTTAGGTCCACTTATGAAAGTGGATCAGTTTGGATCCGATCCCGACGAGGTCTCGTGTGAACACTTTGGACCAGATCCAAATTGGCACGAATCGAAAACGAGGCGACAAGAACTACCACTGGGTGTTTATCTCAATTCATGTTCCGTTTCTGCCCGAATATTGACTGGCTAGTCATAATCACCTATTTCTCGTATTTCAACCCTGTACTTCACTGCATACCGTGTAACAAGAAAAGGAATACTATGCTAAGCCCTGGAGCCAAGTGAATCCGATCCCGTGCAAAGCTCTAGAATAGGGCCTTTAGACGGGATCGGATCCATTTGGATCCGTAACAGTTTCGACCCGTCCCGTTGTAAACGGGGTCTTTATGACGCAAACTACTTTACATAATAACTTCCCTTACACCACCTTACATTAAACACATAAAGGCCATACAACATTAGATCTTTTACAATTTAAGATTGCCTAATAGTGTAATGAACCCAGTATTTCCTACTCTTCGGCATTTGTACAAAAATGTTTTGTTTACGTTGTCCAAAAGTTGCATTGGCAAAATCTTACCATTAAGTTGATTGCACAAGTGATGGACTTACACTATCCAATGTTCTAATAATGGACCCATTTGCTTCTCCACTCACGGCAAGATAGATTCCGAATTCCATCTAAAAAGCAAATAATAGAAAACTTCCATTTCATCTATTGTTGTGGCAAATTTTAGTTGGTAACTTTACAAGCAATGTGATGACTAATTTATAGACCTTGAATCTCCGCTGTACTGTATTTCCATGCGCAAATCAGCAACTGGTCTGACCAGACATTCAAAAACACATTAAGATTCCTTACTACCAGAAAAAGCACACCCTGCGAAATTCACGTGTGACATTTGCCAACGCCCTTGTATGTATGTATGTATGTATGTATGTATGTATGTATGTATGTATGTATGTATGTATGTATGTATGTATGTATGATACCCGGTTTTTATACTTTCAGGTTTAGATGCTTTCATAATAATACGCTTTGAGATAGTCAAATGCCTTGCCTTGCGAAGATGCCCAATTGTCCAAATGCCCTCAAATAATGTAATTATGCCACGCTTTTGTAATCGCGTGCAAGACATTTTACCTTAATTTGTGATCGAGAGGGTGACGTGGAGCATTCAGTATTGAACACGTCAGCAAGTAGCCAAGTCCTATAAAGCTGTTGGGAATTGTGTACTTGGCTGTTAAGTTACAGAAGGGCAAGTGGCTGACATACCGCTAATCTACCTAACTTTTCAGTGGTCTATTAACTTTTCAATCCCCACGTACGGCCTGTTTCGCACTTAATAGAAAAATGCCTTTGCTTGTTTTTAGGTGTTTGTCCTTCTGGCGATTTAGAAAAAGCATGGAAGAAGCTGCTTCTCAACCAGTTCCATGATGTTTTACCAGGAACTTCAATTGAAATGGTAAGTAATTGAAAAACCTCAATCCACCCACTACTCAACACTTTACGATCTTGGCAGCGTTAACTCACTCTGTGAGCAAAATCGGGGATGGTAAACTCCTGTCAGAATACCTAATCCTGATTGTGCTTATAGGTGGCTACTGTTTTGCTATCAATATAGTTTGATTTCCTCGCAGCTGCAGTAAGCGCACGACTATCAAGTCTTTCTACATTCTTTGCAATCCGTTTCAGAGTCGTGGTTTATCGCAAGGCTTCATTTTATCAGACTATCTTTTTGTTCTTTATTACTAGGTTTACGATGATGCTAATAAATACTATCGAGGTAAGTGAATATACCCAGATGCTCATGTTAAATAGAAGTTTGCACGCAAGGGACGGGCCAATCATTTTCAAACTGAGGGCGAGGTGGAACGGGGCCAAGATGTTGTTAACAAAGCGCACTCTTCTCGAAATATTTATTGCCAACTGTTTTAATGGACAAATTGAACGAGTGAAGTATAAAAGGAACTAAATTTGCAATTAGCATACGTGTATGCAAAATGTACTACTATATGCTTGTTAAATGTTTTTGAAGAGTGTTTGAAGCTGGACGATGCCTGAAGTGCCCCTTTTACTGGAAATCTAGACATGCCCCCTAGCGCCCCTCTTGGCCACGTTACTCTTTTATACTTATTTTGATGACCTGTATATCTCGTCTGTCTTTGGTTTTTTAATGAAACTGATGTGTTCATAATTTTAAATATAGGAATGACAATTCCCCTCCGCTAACGATATTTCTCCATTACGTTGAATATCAACCTTAAGTTATTAGACGAAGAGTCCCGTAATGCCCACCAGATGACAAATGTCGGGCTGAACGCCGTTGCGTCACTGAAAATTGATTAGACTCAACTGAAGAATAACTTTACTTTCATATTTTTATCTTTTCGTTGTCTTTTTCTCCATCAGAAATAATGGAAACTTGTGACTTGTGTTTAAAACTAAGTGGGACTCTCATGCAAGAAAATATTGGAGTCCCTTGTGGTATACGTCAAGATGGAGTGTTGTCACCTTATATTTTCAAGATGTGTATTGCTGGAATAATTACCAAGATCTTCCGGACGTATTTCATGGGATTTACTGACGTGTCACATATATTACTTACGCAGATGATATTCTCCTTATCAGTAGATGCAAATCTTACTTTTCCCGCACAGTTCAAAGGGCTAAAAAAGGTTTCCTTGATATTGGACTAAATCTAGAAAAATACAAGTATATTTGGTTTAACGGTACCTTCCCAAATAATCCTCTTCAAATTAAAAATACATCCATTCCCTCGGTCGAAAAGATTTGGTGGCTTTGTTTAACAATTGGTACAAATATTATGTCCTTCCGCCAGGCTTCAATATCTGAAGCTTGTAAAAAAGTCAGATTTAGATACTCCAAGATTGTGTAAACTGGTTAAAATATAATCGAAAGGCTCTGATATCTTTGTATTCAGTTTTTTGTGATCACTCTGAACTTTATCTTTCTGGGACCATCATTCTACCGAAAAAGAGTGGCTTATGTAAACTGCGTAGATGTTACTATAAATACTTGATTTATCTACCTCAATCGTATCGAAATCCGAGAATAATCCGAAAACACAAAGCTGTGTTTCGTGGTCAAACGTTTACTTCCTGTTTTTTAATTGGCTTCTAATTTTTAAACCTTCTTATAAATGATTTAAATTGTCCATAAAAGTCAATACAACTATATTGGCTTCTAAGCTTTTTAATGACATAGAAACTAATTATTCGGCTTTTCACAACTTACAAGCCGATAAAGTTTATTGGCTGTCAATACGCAGTATAAATTGACTAAGATGAATCTGAGTCAAGAGGAGCAAGTAATAACAGGTTGTAATTTTTTGACTGGCCAAATCAATTGAAAGCCAAAACTTAAAAATCAGTTTCATTTGAATTTTACTTTCAAAAGCTTGGAGGCTCATTAAAACACAATAAACTTAACTGATTTTAAAATGGAAAACTTTGAAATCAATTTGTTTTTTATTTTCGTATTTATTGAAGTTTAAATATAAATTGTGAATTGGTAACTTAAATACATGAGAGCCAGAATTAAGTTAAGAGAGGCTTGTTTTGGTGTTACTTGGTTGTTCTACATTTGCTTGTTTTTTTCATAGGCATATATTTTGGGGGTGATACCTGACACGGGGATACCATAGGTATTCTGTGGTAGGCACAACACTTGACTGGGTAGAGAATTTAAAGTGCCGAAACCCTATAGGCAAGTGTATTCTCCTGATGAGCCCTTGTGTTGGGTTGTTGCCTTGAATTATTTGTCTTTACTGTTTTTATTGTTTGGTAAATGACGACTTATACTTATTGACGACATGACTGCCTGTCCATGGATTATTCTTTATGGTTGATTGTCTCCAAGGCATCACCATAATGTCATTACATCATCATCATCGTTATCATCATCATCACCTTCATCATCATCATTACCATATCATCATCATCGTCATCGTCATCATCGTCATCATTACATCATCATCATCACCATCAGCATATCATCATCATTACAATCAGCAGCGGTAGCTTCCTAACCATCATTGACGGTACCTTCACTGTGAACTGATCGTTACCCAACTGTGTCTTACTGTGAGATGCCAGGGGTACTTTTCGATCTGAAGATTAATTTCAAGCCAAGTTCTCTGATGTGCCTTACAGTCTTTTTCGTTCTCTTGTTCTTGTTTAACAGATGGATGACGAAAAAGGTCGACTGATCAACATGATTAAAGATAGGATTTTGAACTTAAAGTCTGGGGAAGTTCAAAATGGACCAGGAATCGACCTAACGACCATTAAGAATGAGTACGTCATTTAGTTATTTACTTATATGCCATAGATCACAGGTCACAGATTACAGGTCACAGATCATAGGTCACAGATCACAGGTCACAGATCATATGTCACAGACGTGTCTTAAACCCTTTGACACCAAACTATACCTACCCCAGTATTACCAGCATTGTATTGTTTTATGTTTTGCGTCTGTTTATTTATACCGTTAAGAGTTTTCGTCAGGTACTGGTCACAGTAATCATTTGGTCTAAAGTTAGAAATCTTTTGCTTAGAATTTTAGGAAAGGGCAGGCATGAAGCGCGTTTGTAGAAAATGATACGTATGAAAGGGACACGTTTTCTATCACTCATGTTGTTGCATGGCTTGTAAGCTGTAGACGAAGTTTTGTGCCAATAGAGTACATGTTTTTTGGTTTGACGATTGCAGCGTCCAGATCAAGAGGTTGGAAAGGAGACTGCATAAATATACCCTGTTATTGCTAATATTACTGTGCTTTGTTTGTCCTTATTGAGATAAGATTTATTTACTACCAGTAGGAAGTATTAGTCCACTACACTTAACTTACATCAAACTTGAGAATGTTATCGAGGCTGGAGTCCACACGGAGAGCTGCTTTTGATAGCTGACCAGAACTAGATTTCTCAATATAGAGATAAGTGCCTAGCAACAAGGCACGTAAGTGAAACATACTTTAAAGGTAGAAACTGTCGCGAGAGGAAACTGTCGCGAGAGCAATCTCGCGACTTTCGCGACAGTTTCTTCCGGCGACAGTTTGTTTTTGGCGTGTTTGCGGCAGTTAATTCCCGTGACTTTTAAATTTTGTCAGAAGAATTTCACCATACGGACTCTCGTAAACAGATTGTGATTTCTTTTATTGTAAATTTTTCCATTTGAAGTATCAGTAACATAACATACTTTAATTTTCGAAAGATTATTATTTGGTTTTGTTTAAGGTTCGGCATTTGCGGAGAGAAGAGACCAAAAAAGTTACTCGCCCAGCAATTCGCCATCAACCTCTTCTACGTCATCATTCCCGTCTTCCTCTTCCTTCTCATCTTCCTCCCCCTCATCCTCGTTTTCGTTCATATCCTCATCTTCACTTTCATCACTGCTCCTTTCTTCAGCATTACTACTATCACGATCTTCATACTCACTGTTATTTCCACCTTCACCAGAATCGCTGTTGCTATGTTCGCTGTTTGAGCCTCTCTCTGAATAGTTGTATGCCTCGTTCTCATCTTCTGCGTATTCTTTGTTCAAATCTTCTTCGGTATCATATCGGATCACTACTTGTGTTGGTGCTGGGGAAGCCTTCTCGGTCACTTCAGACATCCGAGATGAAACTGGTGAATAAAATTCTTCCACCTGTAACAGGAGTAAAACAAAAGTTAAATCGCTAATGTACGCTTCGCGTATGGATCTTAGAAGGACAGAGTACCTTATTGCGTCATATTAAGCCGCGTATTTAATCACGCCGCATTAAATTAAGCCGCGCTTTAATTGAGCCGCACTTGACAAAAATTAGCATTGGAAGGGGTTTAATTAGGCCGCAGGAGTCAACGGACAGTTTGAGATATAATGCTTTTTTAAAATACTCCTTCTATTTTCTCCTCAACGCCACTTTTAAAATCTATGCAAATGGGTCCAATGACAGTTCATCTTCGCTCCTTGCTTTCCTTACAATAATTTAAGTCGCGTTTTAATAAGCCGCGGCTTTAATTAAGCCGAGTTTTTATTAGGCTGCATTTTTGAAGGTGTGACCAATTTAAGTACGCGGCTTAATTTGACGTATTAAGGTAAATCTACACGATGTATTATAAGCAACTTAGATATTAGACAGATCTTTGGTTGTTTAATTTTCATGCTGGAAATACTCCTAAACAGTCACGTCCATGGCGCTTCAACAGAGGGTAGGCGATCGGACCTTCAAAAAAATATCGGGGTAAGCAGAGTATATATTCATTGTTTCCAAAGTATGGGGGAAAATACCACAATTAAAGCATTAGTACTCTTTTTATGAGAAACTCATGAGAAACCAGTACCCACTTACTAAAATTAATATCGCACACAAAACTTGGTGGTGAAGGGGAAATGCATATAATTTTTTTTGTGACATATGGTCGTCAGGGTAGGTGGAATACAGAAACAAGAGCTCACAGGGTAGGCGGCGCCCTACCTCGCCTACCCTCAGTGACGTGCCTGGTCCTAGTGTTGTTTACTCGCTGCTTCTTGTTTGTACCAGCGCGTTGGGTTTGAACATAAAATAAGGAGCGTTAGGATGATAAGGAATAGCAGAATGGATACTTGTTTCACTATTTGAAAGATTGACTAAATTCAATGTTGACCTAGAGTATCTTCTGCGGGTGCAGACATTCCTCTATCTTCATATTTCTATAGAGTGCATTATTAAGAAGTTGCTTAATGTACAAGACTCTTTGAGTATAGTTGTCTTTCAATGCACTGTTTTTAGACTAAAACTTACTATATAGTAAACGGTAGACGTATTCATAATATATTAGAGACGTTGTGACCCTCCTAGAATGCCATCTTATGGTAACACTACATCACATCAATGGGTCACATATCTATCGTGATATATAACGCCTGAAATGCCTGAAATGTGTGCCATGTCCCTGAAATGCCCCGAGTGGCAATCACAACTTGTATAAGGCATCTACGCCAAAAATATGATCAGTAAAATTTGTGCATCTAAGCATTCATGTCATTGTAGTAGGCTGAGCTCATTACGTCATTATCTGGTATTTATGATATGCCAAACGACTCAAAATCTCATTAGAACCTAACATAACAACACACGCTATCTTACAATACAAATAGTCTGTCTTCTCTGAATTGACTTTTGTAAGGTCAGACAAAGATTCAAATCTCATTTTGTATCCATTTGAATTTTCAGTAGAAATAACAACAGCGCGGAGTCCTCTTGTAGGATCGAAATAAGAAATATAATAAAGCATTCTGAAATAAACATTAAATTAATAAAATTGTCTATTACTGAAACAGTAAAGCAGAAATGCTTCCTTCAGTTATTTATTCCAGATGGAACAAAGCAACTGCGCAAGGGAAATTGTATATGTCTGATTGTTGCGTCGCACGAGTAGATAGCACAAATGCAATAGGCTGGCCGAAATTGAGGTTTTAGCGCAGAGGAGGACTGTACATTCCTCCGCTGTGGTTTTACGTCTTTCCTCTCCCTGTATAAACCTTTTGAAATACATAAACAACCAGCAGGGATAGTCCCCTGCCTTGTTTTCATGATGGTAGTAAAAGGCGTTATTAACTTAGAGAACTGAGTGGTATTAATAAAACCTAAGGACTAATAACAGTTCTGTTTCCTATTCTGTTCGTAAGATATACATCTTTGCAAATCATGATAGAATTACTCCTTTGACTCTTGATTTACTCTTAAAGGCCTGAAATGATGAGTTTGTTAACTACAATGGTTCCCAAGGTGGGTGTAAGAAGACAGGTGGCCTTGGTTCCCAATGTGAGTGCAAGAAAATAGGTGACCGTGGTTGGATCACAGATGTGTCAAATATATGATTTCATAATTATCTTTGTTAATTACAAAATCTTGCTTTGAGTGTTGAATCATTTAGTGTCTTCAGTTCAACAATATCAATTTCAAGCCACACAACTGCGGTACATTAACATTAAGGGGGCATTGAGGCCGTATTACAGAAGCGAAGGGAGCTTTGGTATTGAAAATTTGGGAACAACCGTTGCTAACAAATATTTCATTTCTATAGTGTTTATTTCAAAAGAAATTAACAAATATCAATCGAAGAATAGAATGTCAAAAGTGTTAATACACTAAATCAATACTCTTTTAAGATCCGTAATTAAGATTCTTGGTGATGCCCTATGATTAGTCACACCAAGTAAAATTTTTCAGCTGGAGGTACTAAAAGATAATGAAGTTTCATTCCTTGCGCAACCCTTTGATAGGCGCTAGGGCAGTACACACAGATATGCGACTTTCATCGGAAGGGCTGAAACATTAAGGACATATTCTATGCTATTTTATTGTCTGTGTCGCAGATTTTAACAAACTCCTCCCAAATTCTAACAATGAATATTGTTTGGGTCTGCAAACAGGTCAGTTCTTTTCTACCTAGGTACTGGAGATTGATAAAAGTGACTCAAATGTGATCCATGAACTTCCTATCTTTTGCAAACAGTGTGACTGCCCATGTATAGAAGAAGTGAGCCCAATTGGCAATCAATGAAAATGACTCATAGATGGTGAGTGATCTTTCCTACTATACCCTGCTATACCCTTTGCAGACAGTGTGGTATTCAGCCCCTAGTGGATCTAATTACCAATCAATAAAAGCGACTCACAGATTGTGCATGAACGTTCATATCCTTTGCAGACGGTATGGTATATAACCCCACTATAGAAATTGTGAGCTTAGTTCTCAGTACATAAGCAGTTAGTTGATACAGACAAACATCTAAGACATCTTCACATTTTCGCAAAACTCCGTTAGTTACCCAATTCCTGCTATAATCTAGTTTATACCTACATTTCCTTCAAAGGTTCCCTCATGGTAGGTGAAAACTCACATCTTCACGTATAAACTTTTGAGTACTAGTGCTGGACAATTGAATGTAGGATAATGTAAAAAAAGACTAAGATAAAACGATGAAACCAAAATGTAAATATCAAACATACCTACAGTAAAGAGCTGTAGTAGCCTGATATATCTTGTCGTCTGCTCTGGATAAGGACAGAATTATAAGTGAAGTAGAAATTACTTTGCGATGTTATTTATGACAAATGAACTCACATGGAATAGCAAGAGGTTACGTATATAAAATGTGTAAAATAGACAGTGATAACTGTAGGACTATAAGGAAAGCTGTCTTAAATTACAAACGAAAGTTGTTGAGAGACTTTTTTGGTCAAAAGTGAGTAGACTGGAATACATTATCGCATTTCTTGGGGGTGCAGTCACTGTATCAAATATCGAAACCGGTATCTAATTTAGGGTGGAAACTGTAAAGCTACACCTCATGTAGTCAAGTGAGAAGTTTCGGAAGCTCTGGTGATATAACATTTGCTATCTATTTCTCCCCGTTTTCTTGAGGGTCATATGAGGAGTGGGTGAACTCATGTATTTAATTACAAAATTTGAGTCGTACAAGCGAGCAATCGCAGACAGTCTTTCAATATTGGCATGCCACGTTCTTGGATAACACTGTGCAATAAAAAACAACAACAACAAAAAATTAAAACAAGGGAAGTGAGTGACCTAGTGTGTGGTAGCAGTAGTTGTAGTAGCAAGTGTATAAATCCTTTCAAAACATGCGCGTATCATAGGAAAGGCCAGGTCTGCATTTCATTTGGCTATTCTGGAGTCAGTCCACACAAAAGCAAGAAAACCTTTGCTATGCAGACAGAAAGAATTCGTTTTCTCACTAGGCCTATTCAATTAAACTTGTTTTAGTGAATGCTGATTGGTTCAAAAGCACAAGCCACTTACGGAGTCCAAATTCCGATTGGCTCTTTCAAAAATACCGTAAGAAATACAGTTCGATTATTTTGACGATAGTACTTTGAGGAGTGTTAGACGAAAATAGCTTTAAAGTACAAGATGTTTTTGCTATTTAGTGCAATAATTAAATGTCTCTGAAACATGATTACCATTGATATTTCCTCCAAAACCCTTAACCCACACTCAAAGCTGGGTCTGGTGCTTTGTTGCGTGTACTTTGTAGTTGATCAAAAATTAAGATCCAGAAAAGGAATCAAACTAAAAGATTTTTTGCCAGACAAAGAGATGTGAAAACGTATTTGACTTTAAATAAAAAAGCACACTTCGTAAGCACATGATGATTGGTAGCGCATACTTTGGGAATACTTGGATACATGATTGATACTACAAAAATTTAAAAATAGCTTTAAATAGCGGATTCATTAGTTAAACCAAAGACGCGTTTCGTGCATTCTTATCAATTTGATACGTGCAGAAAGGATTTACAGTTGCTCTAAAACTTTATATTAAAACTAAATCAAACCAAGTTATTTGCGCATGACTAAGCCGTCACTGACTTGACAGCGGCAATACAAATTCCTAACTGCAACAGATTTGAAATATTATTCTTGCGGCGATATCGGTTTTGCTGCTATATCTGACTTCATCCGCTAATTTTTAACAATGGCTTTGAAGTAACTAAACAAAAGTCCCTGTCGATGAGAAGGGATGTAGTCAGAGAACTAGAAATATCTTATCAACGCTTTCGGAGGTGATGCAAATATCAAAAAAAATAAACGAATAAGGGATAGAATATTGGGGGAGGTAGAACAACCTGTTCTGGCTTTACATCTTTTTAAATTCAAAGTCAAAAGCCAAAACCAATTACTCACAGCCATTTAAAATACTTCCAATGTGGTATCACAAGATGTTTGAGTTACTTCTCCTAACTTAATAACATCTAAATATATAAATCAATAGTTGAATTGGCAGGAATAGCAGCGGAAGAGGAGACGAAAATATTTCATAAAACATAGTAAATATGCATATGTGTATACTCTTGGGTGCCTAATAGAAGGGGGTTGGAATAAACAGGTGGTTGGAAAATCCCCAAAACTTAATAAACGGGGCAGTTGGAATTGACGGGGGGGGGGTGGAAAAAGACCAAAAATGTAATAGACGGGGAGTGTGGGCAAAAAGTTTAAAAAATGGAGTCAAAAATGAATGTTTATAAACAAATGCAACTTCCTAAACAGAGGGAAATCCAATAAAAACAAAAGTAGCCAGCAAAAGAACTTTACATGCACATTTCATAGTATAGTCTTGTTAGTAAAATTCATGCGCCCGCAGAATATACTAGATAATGCCTCTTAAGGTACTCCATGGATTGTCTTTGTTTTCTGGCCTTCGTAAACTCTGGCAATTGTTACCCTGTTGCTGTCTAGCGAATTTTGCTTAGTGACAAACTTTAGTGACAAAAAAAATTGGATGAGTTTAATTACTATGGAAAATGTTTAACGAGTTAATAACCAACAAACGATGCTACTGAACGTATACTGTCTTTCTTGAGCAAATGTTAGTTAGATTTAAACCCAATTTCAGTTCAGTTTCAGTTTCCTCGTTAACGAACATTGCTGTCTCTTTCAACAGTAAGAATTTGTACCTTGAACTTTCATAGGTATCAGTTCTTCGTCATGTCACATGTGTGCCTGCGTGGTGGCCCTCTCTTTTTCCTTCTAGGTTCGGACACTAAGACAACGTCCTTTACCATGGCAAACCTTCTTCACACATTCCCAAAGAGTGTTAACTTCCATCGCTTCACGAATCCCACAACCAGTGGATCCATTTCCAGCTCTTCTGAAATACGCGCACTGACCCGTCTGTTCCCTAAGTTGACCCTCAGCATTTCTGTAAAAGGTCCACATCTCTGGCGATCGCGAGGCTTTCATGCCTGGTGTTTGTGGTGTCCAACCCTTAACTCAGTAGGTTAGGATAGGATAGATCAAGGCCTATGCTACACAGAGTTACACAGCGTTCCTCACACCTTGTCCTTTCAGGTGTTTGCAAGTTTCAAAGTTCTCTTTCTGCCATCGCAATCCTCCAAGAAAATTTTCCGAGTTGTCTTCATTTGATGTTTTAATTGAGTTGAGATACGTCCATACAACCTTCTTTACCAATTTTACACCTACATATGTATTTGTATTAGTACAATTCTTTTCTATCCACTTCGTTTTCTTTATATTAAAGTCTGGTGCACATAGGAGTAAAATCCGTCGCTAGGTCTGAGAGGAGGAGCAAGCAAGGAGATCGTTTTACTTTACTTCCGCTGATTCACATGCCCGATCCAGTCATTGCAAGCGCAAATAACTAACACGGAGCATTTCACGTCAGAATTTCGTTGACGGGGGTTTAAATCCATCTTGCTAATTGTGACACTGGTCTACATACTTCAAAAAATAATTATCACGCCCAGGATACAACCCCGGTGCTTGCTAAGGAACCTGATCTCCCCTCGGTATCGAATCGCTGTCAAAATTTGCACCTGTCATCGTCATCATAGAATTTTCGCGTCAGAACAGAAGAGGTGTCAGCAATTCAAGTGGTGGTCGGAAACCAACAGAGGAAACTCGTTAGAAAAGAGCAAAATTTTTTGTTACTTTCTGACAATTTTTGCTAGGCATATGTCAATCAAATTTAAACTTTCACAGCCAAGTAGTAACGTTCTAACATGGTGGAGTGATAGCTGAAGGTGAATCTTGTAGAGCTACCATGGTCATTGCAATTAATACTATAGCAAGAGCTGGCTTGTGAAATGGCCTCTCTGTTAACACAATTGAGCATAATTAGAATTGACAAAATCCCAAATCCCAAAATACTCAAAAAATAGTTCAATTATATTGGGATCTTTACCAAAAGCCCAAGAAATCTGTGAAGTACCAAACATATAAAGATGGACTGGCTTGATTTTAGAAGATATCAAGTTACCCGTATGAAAAGGTGAAGATAAAGCTTGGAACTGTTATTGTCATAAGTTCATTCTGAAACCAATCAAACAACCCAAATAGGTCATCTTAAGTTAAGTGACAGAAGCCAAAATTTAAGAAGAATCCTCGGTAGAGGTTGTTGCTTAGATCAACAGATGTTGAAAGATACAAAAATGTGTGGTTTGTAACCTTGTTCAGTTCTTGTACCCCTTAAAGTTTCATAAAATCCCCTGCCCACAGTTTAAAATATATTTCAGAAGTAAATAAAATTAGTGCTATAAATATAAGATTGAAACATATGGTAATCCAGGTCATTGAATATGTAGGTCTGCAAAGGTATTAAATACAAGAACAGTTTCAAATATTCTAATAATTTTCAACTCAATCATTGCCATAATGGTAGACTTTGTCATATCTTGAATCTCTGTCCTTTTGTTTACAGACTCAAAACATGAAAAACTCTACCTAAAGCAGTCTTTCCATCTACAGAAACTGTTATTTAAATATGGTCATGCTTAAAAAGTACACTGCCAATTTGATATATTATGGAATACTTTCCTTTTTGGTGTAGTGCTTAACTCGGGGGCTACAGTTACTGATTATTTAAATGTAAGTACTGGTCCTATACAACATTAGGCACTGTATCTAGTACCCCTGTTTTGATGCTTTATATCCCAAAGGCGTACATATACCCACAGTTAAGAACTACAGGTCTAATATTACCTGTCATAATGCCGTTTAAAAGAGTGGTAGCTATCTCATGTTATCACAATTAAAGTAATTGTAAATTTGACTGATTGTAGAGGTGTATCGTAAAGGCAAGTGTTTTTTAATATTAGTGTATGCATAGCGTTCAGTGAGTGTCATACTGTGTAGTGTCACAGAAATGCAAACAGCTGCAAATGACCAGAAGTTGGATTAGTAGCATGTTTTGCAGGTGACAAAGAATTTTTTAGTAGGAATATGTATTTGCTGGTTATTGTATTCTTTTAAAGTCATAAGTGTATGCCCATCAATAATTCCAAGCTCAATCCAAAATAGTCTTATGAAAAAAGACATTTCTTTACAGGTTTTTATATCAATTGGTTATCTTAATTTCTTTTGAATGGGCATCAACAGGCCCCTACATAGTAAGCAAGGAAATGCAAATGGCCCCACACTTCTGATACGTGCAACCCCCTTATCAACGAAATACGAAGAAAAGGCCTAACGTCAACCTTGGCCTAACCATACTGCGATATGAACTATAAAAAACATCGGCTTCGTATCAACAAATTATATACTCGCACATAGATAATCATAACACTGGTGTCGCGTACAGATGTAACGGAGCCTAAACAACATAGTGCAAAACTTAGTCTTCGATTAATATTGATCAGAGATATTTGATAAATTATTTGATCGGAGCGGTTTCAACAAATACTATTTTAATGGTCAATGATGCAGCATTATTTGGCAGCTATTTAATACCACGTA
Organism: Alatinidae sp. Z8VKAUB7J3; assembly: GCA_010016025.2. Classification (NCBI taxonomy): domain Eukaryota; kingdom Metazoa; phylum Cnidaria; class Cubozoa; order Carybdeida; family Alatinidae; species Alatinidae sp. Z8VKAUB7J3. Next base: position 67,315,988 of record JAAAKM020073195.1, on the reverse strand, counting down.
ATACTTATAGGTATTATCCGTAATGATATGTTTTCCCGTCACCGGAGATGTTGCCTTTGATGCCAATATAGGTAGCCCAAAACGTAGCCCATGCAGGCCCGAAAGGAGAGTTAAAATCTGGAAGGGCTATCCTAAACTTTAGGGAGGGGGGCAGTTCTTCGTTGGCGGTGTGTGTGTGTGTGTGTGTGTGTGGGGGGGGGTGCTAACATTGCAACTGCTTACGGAAAGCCTTTAGATGTTTGAATCGCGACAGGAGAAGTGGGGCTGACGCTAAAATTGGAGAGGTGTAGCACTCCTATAGCTCCCCGTGCCTACAGGCCTGGGCAGATGCGTCGCCACTATTCAATTGAACGGGCCTCAACATTTCCCCGGGTGTTTCTTAAGTATTGTGAACCACCTACTAAGGCCCCGCTTGATGTTTTTCTACCTTGAAGGATTGTAGACCAGTCAAGGGGTGTTTTGGGCACAAGATTCGTGACTTGTAGTAATGGCAAGCTCCAGGAATAAAATCTCATTGACTACCTGTCGACAATTCACTTAAAGGACTTGTAGAGATAACAATTATTAGGTTGTGTGGCTTATGAATTTAAAAACTGTAATTCATTTAGAGGCAGAATCATTTGACTATTTACCAAGGCTTTTGCCACTGGCATCTCCTAAGGCAAAGGGACAAATTAAAACCAAAGTTTCCACCGGCAACAGCGTTAACTCGCTTATCACTTAATTCGCAAGTGTAACAAATTGAACCACCAAGTCAGAAAATTTTCGTACTTTTACTTTAGGGCAGCGTCTCGTTTTCCAAAGAGATGTTCCTGATCCAGTCACTAAAGTAAACTGTCACATACCGACGTCGAAACTTCCAAGTTTCGAAATCAACATGTCCTTGTATTTCGTACTTAATGTGTTATACATTAGCCACGGCTAGTGAGAAAAGAGTACGCCATGGGCAGTGAAACGATGAGAGAATAAACAGCAGACTATCAATAGTAAAACTCTCTAAAAATTGTTCAGCGTTACTCTACGATTCCTTGTTGCAGGGTCCATACAATGGTGTAAGTGCTACTTGGGTTTAGGGATACATATATCGGAAGGAGGGGGCGGCAGTTATAGTGTTGAAAGTTGTAAAGGGTGCTCCTCCTCTACAGACAGGTGCATAATTTACTGAAGCTAGCTAGCTACTATCTACAATTGTGGGCAAAAATAGTGTAAGCTATTACTAAATCTCGACGAAAATGATCTGACCTGAATCATGGAAGTCACTTAGTAAACGAAAGAGGCTCCCATTTGTGGTATTACATGTTATCTGCCCGTTACCTCCAACAACAGGGAGGTGTGACATACAAGTCACCAAAATGAAGATTTTCAAAATTCATCGTCAGTTGGAACAGGGGTGAGGCCAGTTTACATAAATTTATGTCCAAGATTGTAGCTGTTCAAATGGAAGATACCTGTTCGATAACGACTTCCGATCATGGGGTGTGTGTGGATACGGTAAGCGTGGGTGTGTACACGGTAAGCATAAATTAACGGTCACTTGTCGTTCTCTCTCTGCAAATGTTATAATATGTAGAAACCTCTATTCTGGACTACGAACTACATTGCTCATGACTTATACTTCCATGGTTCAAAAAAACCTGAATATATAATTATGTAGATATGATATCAACCGTTCAATTGTCGACAATGCTAGCAGCCAACACATCTGAATATGAACAACAATCATACAGATGGAAAGACAGCCAGTTCAAAGCTACAATTATTGCATGACGCTAGGGAAATTTGTGTCATGTATAGGTTGTCAATACAGTACCTAAAAAAGTTGAGTTTACAAAATCAAGAACGACTTACCAAACTAGACTAGATAAAGTCGAAAAACCGGTCGATATGGATCACATGTTGTCGATATTTTGAGAGCCATACATCTCCTGCAGTTCGATTTTCGTTATCTGGAGTTTAAAAAGTACATTTCCAAATCATATATTAGCCCTAGTATTGGCTATTAATGGTTAGACAAAGCATGAGATCCTGTTTAAACAGGCTTATCTCATAAAAAAAGGATATACTGAAGTAAGAAAATATCAGAAGTAAACATGGAAGGCATTGCCTCGCTTTGAAGTATACTCTGGATACAGCCTCAATCTGACCTCGGCATTCATTTTGAAAGTTATTTTCGTCGGTTTTGATGACATCAGAGAGAAAGAAAGTATGCTACCACCAGGGCTTGAACCCGTGACCCGTCCTATCACGGCGTCTGCTCTACAAACAGAGCTAGGTGCTGTTAACATACTCTTTATTTTCTAGTCGCCACATTAGCTCCCAATTATCCACCGGTGGACATTGACATCCAGCTCAACGCAATTAGAGGCCAGCCTCTCTGCGTCATGTAACTTGACCAAGGAAGGACTGCCCTTCGTCCCGTTATCAATCCAAAGCCCATTAAATTTAGAAAGTATCATCGAGAAGAGAGGACTTGAAACGTTAGTTTCGAAAAGAAAGAACACTATAGAAATAGAAAATATGTCACCACCGGGGATCGAACCTGTGACCCACCCTTTCGCGGCGTGCGCTCTACCAACTGAGCTAGGTGACCTCCTTCGTTTTTTTCACGTTGTAACTTCACTTTGAAAATGATGTGAGAAAACATCGAAAGCTCAGGATCGAATTATTTTTGGTACTTTATTGCGTTAGCATAATGATTCTTTTGCTGCCTATATGCTGGGTACTAATTTTCATATTAAGATTACGTTTTCCGCCTGGCTCATCTATTGCTGATATTCAGAACATATTCTACTTTTGAATAATTGTTTTTCACGCCACAATTCGAGCACCTTTGAATTATAATGTTTAGTAACATTAAAAGTCATTTTTCTAGTTTCGTATAGGAGCTATATTTATCCAGCATGGAAATAATTTTTACTAATTTCAGAAGAAATATGTGTCGTGCTGCCACTATTTTAGGCATCATAACAGGAAGATTTACCCAAAATACAAAAAAAAAGCTTCTTTAAAAAGTTGGTTGGTGGTCCAAAATTTAAATATTGCGTTAAATAACGGATTCATTACGCTACACGTATTTGCCATACACTGATCACAGCAATCGTATAGAGTGGAATTCATCACTTAAGGCTTTCTTACTTCGTTTCATACGATTACCGTGATCAGTGTATGGCAAAAACGCTTAGAAAAATGAGTCCGTTACTTAACGCAAACTTCAAAGGCTTCTTCATTATTATTATACTGAAGAGAATAACGATTCTTGGCTGTAACAGCGCCCTAAAAAGGATGACTTTAAAGAGGTAACTACCCTAGGGCCCAAAGAAGCAAATGCATTTTGTGGCCCCATATTTATACAAGTACCGACGAAAAGGAATCATTGGGAACGTTTATTTCAGGGCCTGCAGAAGGTGTCTTGGATTGAGGGGTTAAAGTATTGAAGCGCTTATAGCGATCTCATTATCGCCTCTCTTCTCCTGGACAAACGTTTAATTATTTCTTATGCTGCCATCTTCATAATCTCTACAGCTCGAACTCAGTGGTTTTTATCTCTCAATAAAGCTAATATGACAGCCATTTGTCAGTATGTGCTTATGGTAATTCTTCGGACAAAAACCACTACATGATATCTCGAGATTTTGGCAACGCAAATAAAAAGAACACTAAAATAAGAAAGAAATAAGCAGAAAAGAGAAGAAAAGAGAAGAAAGAGAAGAAACGAGAAGAAAGAGAAGAAAAGAGAAGAAAAGAGAAGAAAGAGAAGAGAAGAAAAGAGAAGAAAAGAGAAGAGAAGAGAAGAAAAGAAAAGAGAAGAAAAGAGAAGAGAAGAAAAGAGAAGAGAAGAGAAGAAAAGAGAAGAGAAGAGAAGGAAAGAGAAGAGAAGAGAGTCCTTTCACAAATGATTTAATCAAAAGTTGCCAAATCTTCTCCTACCATCAATTGAAGTAAAAAGTCAAAAAACCTTTGATTATTTTTTGGCTCCCCGCTTTTGACTCAATGGCGCTGCCCCTAGGCTATCCCCATTTGCAACCCCTCTCCGCGGAATGTGTATATGTCTGGCACAGATGAAAGCTCAAAGCCAAAACACAATAAATATTAATGAATTAATTCCCCGTACTTGCTGAGTTGAGAAGAAACAACGAAAGATTGACTTCAAGATTGCTCACCTTAAATATTGGACCTGATGGTCCATTAGTTGCATTCATATATTGCTGTTAACTGATTTATACTTGCTGTGACTTTGAATAAACATAAAATCTTTTGTAAAACCTTGTTGACACAAAAGAAAGACGAATATCTAATTCGTTAAAACCTTAAGCGACGTGGCAAACAATACAAATCGAATTGCCCCTCAGGAAGAAGGTGCCAAATTATCGCGAGAGGGGAAGGAGAGGTGACTTTTACATGATGGAGAAGCTTTTCTTAGTAAAAGCTGATAAGTCAACTCTGCCTAATAAAGGGACAGAGTTGCTCTCAGTGTGTCGATACGGGTATCGTTGTTTCTATGGTTTGTTAGGCAGTAGTTGTTATAGTAATTTCCGAATGGATCTGAAGGCTGAAAAATGCCTGAAACGTTAAGTAGTTTAAACATTCATTTCTTTTGACTCCGATCTAGATATGATCCAAATCTCAGGATATCAATGACTAAAAGCAATTGTGTGAGTGAATTATGGTCTCCTGCCAGTTCACACTTGCTGCAAATCCATAAGGCTCTGTAGACGAGTGAGTGTATCAAACGTCTCTTCCGTTTATTCGGTCAAAAAGAAAACCAATTAGTATATAACCCAGAGAATGTTAGTTTCCTATGTACTAAAGTGAGAAAGCAATGATCGCTTTTCATAACTAAGACATCCAAATAACAAATACAACTGTCAGCCTCAGTTTCCATCTTAAATCCGAGTGATATGTGTAGCGAATTAAGCTTGGTAAGAAACTTATTGCTATTCCGCTCTGACGAAAGTACTGCAAAGCAGTCATCTACGTATCCAGCAAAATATCGTGGACGACAAATGACAAAGCTATTAAATAAGTTAACCGATAACAAACTTACAGTGATTTAACAAGGCAGGCCAGTTTTTCATCTATGGGTATTGGAGGCTCTTTGTATCAAACACCTTGCACCTAAATTCTACCTGTACCTTCTACCTGACGCCAAAGAGATTTTATAAATGATATTTCTTTGTTTAAGTAGCGTCGTCCTTTACGTCCGCAGTTTTTCGTCTATTCAATATTTGTTTGTAACCAATCAAATAATTTTTCAACATTTTGCAAATTTCGATCCCTTTCTTTGTTTCTTTGTTAATAATTATGACGCCAAGTTCTGATGAGAGTCATACAAGAAAAGCTTTTCAACCGTATAACGATGAAACGTCTTTTTAAAGCAATCTTTGGATTTTGTATCAAAGACAATTTATCTAAGTAATTTTATCCTTTTTAATTAGAAGTGTTTTAAAATCATTTTCGTAACTCCGGCACTATAAGTGTCCTTTCCCACAATTTTACTCGATCCCATTCTACGGTGTTTTCTTTGCGTAAAGAACTATCTGTTAAAAAGGAACTGTACCACTGAAACTGCGCTACTGCATATTAACATCAGGCACGTAGACACAGGGGAATATGGAGGGATTTAGCCTCCCTTTAAATTTACAATCAGCAGACTCAAATTCTATTGTCAAGAGGCAACATCTGTAGGCTTTCTCTAAGCAAATGCAATGTCAACGTCAATGCCAAAAGTCTAAATAGCCCCTCCAAATTTCTAACTCTGGCTACGAGCTAACTTCAGGTGGCGTTTATTTCAAGTGTAATGTCGACGCCCCTTTTAGCCTCTTCACCCTTGTCAAGTTGTGTTTTTCTCCGGCAAAGAGAACAAAGAAATCGCTGGAAACAGGAGGGGAAAGAGAAAAGGGGGTCCCATGTTTCTCTTAGTTATAGAATGATGGAAACCCGTCTCTGAAATCGAAGAAAAAGAACCTTCTTCAGTTCTCGGCTTTTGATTTGGTGGCGCCATCCCAAAGGAACATCGCATTTAAGCTTTAAGTTTTTAATTGATATTTGGCATATTTAACTCAATATTGTCATTTCTCCTACAATAATCTGCACCGGGAAGTCTTAAATTCAAGATAAGCGCTCGGATGACGTATGTGTCACATGGAATATGCTTAGCCTTAAGGTTTTTATAGAAATAGTCACAGACCCCGTCCTCTTAATATTTGGATTTCTTGGAATACCTTGTATAGAATGGGCTATACGTTACTGGTTGAGGCGAAAAACTATATCTTGAAGAACAGCATCATGCTTACACCCCCCCCCCCCCCTTCTGCTACAGATAGAGCAACCAGAAAATGTATACAATAATTGTCGACCTAGGGTTATGCATATAAAGTTAGTTAGGAATCGTGTCTCTCGTAAGGTGCCGCATTTAGGGGTAAGCTGGACCGTAACGTATATAGCAATGCGACATTGCATTTTGTTATACAGTCTTAATTGGTGAGAAACCATATAATCCGCATATAGTCTAGGGGATTTCTGTGCAGAAATTTACTGTTATTTTGGCAGCAATGTATGAGCAGTTTTATGAGTAGAAAATTTTGCTGCTCTTGTTGGACTTGCAGTGTCTTCAATCGAAACAAATGACATCCGGAATTTTTCTGTCCCAATGGAATGGGACCATGGTGTAATGGCTAGCACGTCGGAGGTGAAATAACGGAGAACGAGGTTCGATTTCTCATGGCTCCTCACTCTATGTCACCAGTAACGCACGGCAAGGTCCATATCAGAACGACCCGTTCTACAATTTTCGAGACGGACTCCTTGCGTACCGACCGAAATCTCCACCTCATGATATAATGCTCTTTCACTACTGTTGCGTTGCTCAGGGTGAAGCTGGAGTTGGTGTCCCTGGTAATACTGGCTTACCTGGAAGACCTGGTGTTTTGTACCACTAACAAACTAGTTGTCTTCTTTCTATTCCACAGTGCTCATACTTTCATTTACACTTGGTAGGCACAGAACTACTTTCCTGTCAAACATATGTGATCGGTTGAATAATGGCATAAAGCCAGTGGGCATTCTACATCTGGCCAAGGATAGAAAGGGTTGGGCAGTTATGGCAGCCAATGTCTTACGACAAGGCAACTAATGAATGAATGAAGCAGGTTATTAACTAAATTAATGGGATGCCCGTTTAACATTAAAGAGCAGAGACAATGCTAAATTCCTATGGGCACAGGGGGTACTTAGAAATTTTTTTACCTCGAAGGGGGGTAATGTACGTTCTGAGGTTAAGAACCCCGCGACAAAGTACCTTATTTTTATCATATTTAATATAAAATTGCTTGTATCCCCAGGCCTCAAGCATAGGATTCAGTATTAAGTAAGGGGCTTGAAATATAAAGAATTTGATAAACGGGGGGGGAGGGGGGCAGTATTAAACAGGGGAAACGTTGGTAGAGCCATTAATCCTTGATAGTGTTTCCGGTGAAACAGACTGTTTCAATTCACTATAAGCTACGCTTTTTCAACAAAATTCTTTATTTTGTTGTACTCTTAACTATAATAATATTAAAGCTCCTGCTTTCAATTATTTATCAAGACAATATCAATTTGACATTATATTTAGTACTTGATCATACTTGATCCCAGCCAGATTAGGGGAGAAGTTTCTCTCGAAACATAGCTCGCAAAAAACACAGACTTAAGACATGATTGACTCTACGATCTACGTTTTATAAGGTTTGAATTCAGGCTGAAATTATTCTTGAAGTATGAACCAAGTACAATGTGGTATGTTACTTAAGCATTTCCATTATTTCAAACTAAAATATTTTGAAAAGAACAGAAGATAAATAGAAAGTATGTCACCACCGAGGAATGAACCTGTGACCCATCGTTTCGCGGGGTGTGCTCTACCAACTGGGCTAGGTGAGCTCCGATGTTAACATACTCTATTTCTCTACTCGTCACATTAGCACACAATCATCCACCGGTAGACACTGACATCCAGCTTAATGCAATTGGAGACCAGCCTCTCTGCGCCATTTGACTTGACCAAGAAAGGACCCCCCCCCACACACACACACACACACATACACCGCTAGCCCGTCATACTGTCCAAAGCCCATTGAAAGTAGAAAGTATCACGGGTTCGAACCCTGATTGTGACATATTTTCTATTTCTCTAGTGTTCTTTTCAAAATTGACCTTTCAAATCCTCTCTTCTCCATAATACTATAATATTTGCAACAATTAGTTAGACGAATATGCTTTTCTGCTGAGGTTGAGAGTTTGTTTGGAAGATATCAAAATTTTTCCCAAATTTTAGCCTCGATATGCAAATAAATAAAACAAATATATCATTTTAGGGCCTACTTTCGAGGAAGAGGAGGAATATGATGATGATGATGATGATGATGATGATGATAATCATGATGATGATGATGATGATGATGAAGTTAAAGTTGAAGTTGAAGACGTAGATGAAGACAAAGGTTGAGACGGAAATGAAGACAAAGGCGAAAACATACACATGCACAAAGAAGGCAATGACAAAAAACATGGTTAAGACCAAGATGAAGACAAAGAGGATGCAGCTAATGATATTGATGAAGATGACGCTAGTGATGGCTACGGCGAAGAAGTAGATTATGGTGACGTTAGTGATGATAACGCTGCTGCTGCTGATGATAATGCCAATGGTAATCATGGTGACGATGATAATAGTAGTAGATTATTTTATCAAACATGTAAAAAGCATTCTATTTTGAGGGGTGACTGATGCAACTCGGGTGTTGCATGAAGGCCTCACTGGCAATACACCGGTGCTTCAAAGGCTGAGAAGTCTTGGCAAGAGTCATTGAAAAGTGTCTCTCTCGTCCAGTCTCACGAGATTGCCTTCCCTTGATGAGTTGTACAACAAACTTGAAGCGTCTCATTGTTACAAAGGATTTTATCACCAATCTGTTTGTGATGGTTCTGTGGTATTATGTTTGCATTGCTGGTAAATCCATGACTAACTTTTTGGCTGTTGGCCCTTTCGACGACCTTTTGAATCCAAACAATGAAATAAACCATTGCGTAAAATGATGAAACCTTCCTCTCCTGCTGTTTCTGGAATGACAGACATGCATAATTCATGGCTTATTGAATGACTTGCTCAAATAGACAGAATTTGTAGTAAAACCATCGAGTGGCCAGTTTCAGTGTAAAGAGCAATAGAACACGCACGTTTCCCCTTTTTCTAAATTATCAACTCTCATACACAAGAACATCCTTGAAGACAAAGAAGGCAACGCCGTGTCTGGCTTCAGACTGCTTGCCTGACTAATGTCAAGTTTGCCAAAAGAATCAAGTGATGAGAGACAGGGGTTCGTGCCCAAAGGTAGCTCTAGTATCATTGACCAAGATACTTTCTTCTGCTGCAATAAAATGTGAAATCGAGAGGTGGTTGTGATGAGGCACTTTGCTTCTACGTGCCTACACGTGCCAAAAAGGGGATCTGAAAACTGTAGACGTTAGTAGGCATAAAAAGAGCGCAGTTTAGAAGCTGTGTACTCTGCGTTACTTATTTGTGCTATAGAATGGTTACGAGAGACAAAGAAGGTTGCAAACTGCTTGTACAAATGCTCAATTGTGCCATAACATCAAAATTAGGCCTAGTTAAGAGAACTAGCAGCCCAGCTTACACAGAAGCAAAAAATTGCAAAATGTAAAGACCTCTCACAAAATCTCAAAATTTTTGCACAGAGGAAATGACACCAAATTCAAGTGAACCCACACAGATGAAATTATGGAGAGTATAACAAATTGAATTTAGGCAAAAATATTTACGTTGTAGAATTTGAGCTGTGAGTCCTGATGATGAGTAGGCACTTTTTGCTTGTAGTACTGAACAATTCTTCCAAAGTTTCTTTTGCAAAAGCAAAACCAGTTTTGTTATATGACAGTCCCTTCTGGTTACTCTCAAAATATTTACGTGCTGCTATTTGTAAGGATTTTCTGACATTATCGTTTACGTAATTTTTATTGTGACGTATTTAACCTGTGTTTTTGCTCAATCCATTTCTTTCTCTCCTCCGTTTCAGTACGACTTTACAATGATGGGTGGCTGCCTCTTCGTCGCTTTGATTGTTCTCTTCTGTTTTGGATTTCTCACCATATTTTTCTACAGCAGGGTACGGCTATTGTGTATCAATATTACTTGACATTGTGTTTTGTGGTAGCATAATCAGCACTCTTGTCCTTGTTTTACCTCTTGAATTTGAAGGGTAATTATAATTGAGGCTCCTTTATTGTATACATGATGAAAAATTTGGTAGTAGAACATGCTTTCGTAAAATAGGGAAGGCAATTAAACGGATAAGCCCGAATGACAGGTGGAAAACGTGAATAGTAGTGGCTCACATACACCAACGGCCGGTCCCCATTATGTAGTGTATAAAGGTATTAAACAAGCCATAACCATTTTTCGGTCACCATTGTGCCCGCTGCTCTTTATAATTGTAAATATATTAAATCAGAAAATGTTATCAGGCATTATGGCATGACCTTAAAGTCGATCTTGGTCTTAAGACACAATATGTAAAGGAAAATCACTCTTGGTTACATAACCTCCAGTGGTTCTTTCTGACGTATTTATTTGATATTAAGTCCCTAAAATTTAGTTCATATGTGATTTGCCATAGCTACTTTGGTTATTGCCAGTAGAGTTACTACGTGTGACATCACAATGTATATGATATCAAATATTGGACAAGATTTTGCGTGCACTATATTTTCCTGTAAGTTGTTAATACTTGATCAAAATTTTTGAATGGTATCCTCCAAGATGTGCCCTGTAAAATTTCAAAATCTTCATAAAAACCTTGTTGCTGAAGTCGGTTTCATAATTTTACGAACGGGGCAAGATAAGCGGATCCCCTTAATCTTTTTGGCAAGCTTAAAACGGTCGTAATTTGTTTTCTGAAATGGAATGCGATATTTTATTAAAACTGTTTGTTTTTGTTTTATTGTGGGATTTTTTTACCTCGAAAATCGTTTCCTGTTACTCGAACCTCAAATACTCGCCTTGAAGAGACGTTATTAATTACATGGGTATAATCAAGTTGTTCCGTATGTTTTCCCACTTTCTAGATCATGTCCTTGATTTACGCTTGCCTTGGAGCCCTCATTTTTGCCTTGGTAAGTACAGAACTGTTTTGGAAGAGATTTGGCGTAGTCTTGCTTGTATTTGTCACTATTTTGACGGACTTTCAATTGCCCTTTTCTGTAGTATCAAGTAGAAAACGTAAAGTGTCTTTGAAGTTACCATATCAAGGTTTCTCCTTATTGTTGGCAGAGAATTTCATTAATGTCTCCGTTTGATCCTGTAATTTCCCATTATTTGATTGAATGGCTTTTCTTTTGAAAGGTAAGTCTTCCAATTATTTCAAGTTTTCCGTAAAACTGGTTACCAATTCAGAAATTGCAACTTTTGGTCTGAGGCAACACTCGCTTTGGTTGGAAAAAAAGTTCCTAAAGATTTCCTCATCATTTCCCAAAGGTTTTGATAGCCCATAAAGTGTCAAAAAATTCCTTATGCTATGATGAAAGTAGGTCACTCTTGAATCGTAACGTGTGACCTCTTTGACGCACCAGTAGCTTCTTTACTTTAAGAGCTTAGACGGATCTCTGTAGATGAATTAGCTCATATGAAGAAATCAGTTTTGATATACAAATCGTCAAGTCTCCATGCACCAAGTTTAAAAAATGCCTGAAGAATCTTTAATATCCTTTCCGACCCTTACGTAAAACAAGGCCCAACGTAGCCATTTATATTGCTAGTATTGTATCCGTGTGCAAATTTAGGTTTGTATAAAAGATTCTTTATTTTATAATTTGTAAATGTGAACTGGGTCAACTCTAGAACAGTTGAAAAAGTAAATTGTTTACCCAGTGAGAATAAAATTAACTTTAAAAAATCAATAAAATTCAAAGTTGATTCATCTTAAAAACTTATCCTTTTGCAAGTCAGTCTGCCGGTCAGGGTCCCTTTGCAGTCTGTCACTTTCATTATCCTTTACAGTTGCAGTCTCTCAATCAAAGACCCCTGATGAGCAGTTGGCCCGACATTGAAGCTACCCTTAATTAACAGGAAAACCACCAAACAGGCTAACTAATGAATAAAGGGGAGCTGGGGTGTCCAAGGGCGACGCCCCTCAATTTCGGCTACCGGGTAGAGAAGCAGGCCATGAAGCAGGCCCAACCGCCCAGTAGGACCGCTTCTCACGGGCCATGGAAAGAACCTGCCATCAATGTGTCATCAATGAGAACAGATACAGCACATGATCCTGGCCAAATGACCAAGAAGTGTCCCTTCGCAGTCTCTCAATCGAAGACCCCTGATGAGCAGTGGGTCCGACATTGAAACCACCCTAAATAAAAAAAAACCCCAACAGAATAAACAAAGGGCAGCTGGGACATGCAAGGGCATCACCTCTCAATTTCGGCTACCGGGTAGAGAAGCAGGCCATGAAGCAGGCCCACCCGCCCAGGACAGCCTCTCGCTCTCGCGGATTACGGACAGCATCTGTCATCAATGAGAACAGATACTACATCCATTTCTTTGCCAAGAGGCAGAGAAGTTCCCTTCGCAGTCTCTCAATCAAAGACCTCTGATGAGCAGTGGGCCCGACATTGAAACTACCCTAAATAAACAGAAAAACCAGGTCTAAATGGCTTGCAATGGTATTTTGGTCGAACTTTAAACTTGAGAAACGTACAACGAAAGTTAATCGATCCATGCCAATCTTGAACGAAATGATGAAAGATATTAAACGGTTGTTTACGTTGCCAACCTAGCGCAAAGCAGCATGGTTTGGATGTTAAACTGAATACTAAAAACATCCAATATCGGTGTTTCACAGTAATCAATACTTCATGTAGTCAGTAAATCTGTCTTTTGCACTAAATTTATCAGACATCGTTCACATACAAATTCTTCCTCACTTATCATTGCTCTCTTCAATAATTATCTGAGCAGAAATGCATATAGGCCATTAAAATTTTTGGCGGAAAATCGAAAGAAATAAACTGTACTGAATTTTTTTCGTTGTCAAGCGTACGCGCTGGAAGACAGACAAATAGACAAGTCCTTTTGTCGTACATACACAGATAGCGAAATATATCTTTCAACATCAGTATTTTTAAATGTTAAAAAACTTTATTTTATTTTCTTTGCAGGAGACGACTCGTTGTATTGCCTTTTATTTGCCGGATTATGAAGTAATTCTTAGATCATTGGTCCTGATTGCAGGATTCACTTATTGGCAATCGATAGCTTCGAAACTGCTCACCTTCAAGACTATATTTGAGGATAAGGTATCCTTTGTTCGCTCTTAACCCTTTAGGCGGTTAAAGCATTTAGTTCAAGTTCGAATGTTAACATGCGCCATCCTATATTCGTCTATGCATCTTAATCGCAAAATGTAAAGCGAGGTTACCTTAGTCAGAGCGAGGTTACGAATATTCGTTCTGAGAAGCTGCCCGAAAGGCGTATTCGATTATCTTTCTAGATGAAACGCCAAGTAGGAAACCAGTACACGGAAATAGATTTGTTTTATTATAAGACTTCGTCGTGGAAATACTACAACGCAATAATGGCAGTGAAATCTTAAATAAGACAAAATGACGATAATATAATAGTTTCCATGTGGCGTTTCACTAAGAACTTGTCGGTATTGGATTCATCATAATATTGAAGCCGTCTTCACACTGGTGCTGAAAACCCTTTTGAAATCGGTTCTAGGCCTTAAATCGGTTCAGAATGTTAGAACCGTTTTGAAGTAGATTTGTTAGGGATATTGATGCTAAATACAACGCCTAGTGAAACTTCATTGACGACATTTCGTCTTCAGAAAGATTTCCACAGGTCAACTACGGATTGTTACTGAAAAATGACCAAACGAAGACGAAAAAGATGAAATGTTGTCAGTGAAGTTTCCTTCTTTGGCGTTTAGCCAATTTCAGTAACAATTCTCTAGGTGACTTGAACAAGTCTCTCAGAAGAAGCAATGTTGTCGTTTTCTCTAGCATTTTATCTAGCATGATTTGTCGGCTGACTATTTACCTTTTTGTTTAGATTATGTTGCGCCTGCATAAGGAACATTTGGTAACAAATCAGAATGGGAATTTCTGTCGTTGTTTTAATTCAGTAAGCCCACAAAAGAAACGTAATAAGAGAGTATCCAAAATAATGGATTGAACCCTATGTTGCCTGTCTCTAGTCCCTCTTCGTAGCTTTTTTACCACAGCAACGTATAATAAAATAGCATTAGGATCGGTGTTGTTATTTTAAATTAGTAAGCAACGAATAAAAACTAATGAACGAGTATCCAAAAGATTGGATTGTACCCTATGTTGCCTTTGTCTAGTCCTTCTTCGTGGCGTTGTGGCCACTGCAACGGGTAACTATGCAGAATGAGAATAACTGTCGTTGTTTTAAATCAGTAAAACAACCAGTAAAAACTAATAAAAGAGTATCCAAAGAATGGATTGACCCCAATGTTGCCTTTGTCTAGTCGTTCCTCGTGGCGTTGTTGCCACTGCAACGGGTAACTAGTCAGAATAGGAATTACTGTCGTTGTTTTAATTCAGTAAAGCAACCAATAGACACTAATAAAAGAGTATCCAAAAGAATGGATTGACCGCTATGTTGCCTTTGTCTAGGCCTTCCTCGTGGCGTTGTTGCCACTGCAACGGGGAACTAATCAAAATGGGAATTACTGTCGTTGTTTTAATTCAGTAAAACAACCAATGAAAGCTACTAAAAGAGTATCCAAAGAATAGATTGAACTCTAAGTTGCCTGTCTCTACTCCTCCTTCGTAGCCTTGTGGCCACTGCAACGTGTAACTTATCAGAATCAAAATCAGTGTCATTGTTTTAAATCTGTAGAGCAACCGATAAACACTAATGAAAGAGTATCCGCAATATTGAATTGAACCCTATGTTGCTTGTCTAAATAAAAGTTACTTTCGCTGTCTTAAATCAGTAAAGCAACCAATAGACACTAATAAAAGAGTATCCAAAAGAATGGATTGACCCCTATGTTGCCTGTGTCTAGTCCTTTTTCTTGGCGTTGGTGCCACTACAACGTGTAACCAATAAGAATTAGAATAAGTGTCTTTGTATTAAATCAGTAAAACAACCAGTAAAAACTAATAAAAGAGTATCCAAAGAATGGATTGGCCTCTATGTTGCCTGTGTCTAGTCCTTCTTCGTGGCGTTGTTGCCACTGCAACGTGTAACTAATCAGAATAGGTATAAGTGTCGTTGTTTTAATTCACTAAAGCAACCAAAAGACACTAGTAGAAAAGTGTCCAAATGAACGGATTGACCCTTATGTTGCCTTTGTCTAGTCCTTCTTCGTGGCGTTGTTGCCACTGCAACGGGTAACAAATCAGAATGGGAATTACTGTCGTTGTTTTAATTCAGTAAAGCAACCAATGAAAACTACTAAAAGAGTATCCAAAGAATGGATTGAACTCTAAGTTGCCTGTCTCTACTCCTCCTTCGTAGCCTTGTGGCCACTGCAACGTGTAACTTATCAGAATCATATTCCTTTCACTTTAACTCTTTTGTTTTCTTATTAGTTCATTTTTATTCAATTTTTATTTTCTTTATTCCTCTTAAACCTCATTTTTTCCCTCGAATCCTGCATTACTTCAATTCCAATTTTCATTTGAACTCCTTCTCTGTCCCCCCGTATTACTTTTTGTATTACTCTACATCTTTCTTTTGCCTTTTCATTCATTATAAAATTTTTTTTCCCTTCATTCATTTCATTCATTTTATTTAATTTTTATTTAAATTTCTTATATCTTTATTCGTTTTATTTTTTTCTCCTTTTATTCCTTTGTTGTTCCTTTTTACCCCTATTAATTCCCGATTATCCCTTTATTTCTTATTATTCTTATTCCACTTTATTTGTTCTTTTATTCCTCGTTCTTCTTGATTACTTCTTTTTTCTCTCTTTATTTCTTTTCTAATCTTTCTGTTGCTATTTTCACACTATTTTTTAATTCTACATTATTGCTCTTTATTTCTGTTAATTTTTTAATTATACTTCAGTCCACTTTTTGCCCTTGGCATTACTCTTTTAAACCTTCTTTTACCTCTATGATAGTTGTTTACCCATAGCTGTTTCTCTTTCATTCCTATTTATTCTAATTTTAATCTCCCTTAATTCCTCTCTATTGCTTATTCCTTCGTCTGTCTCTTTATTCTTTATACCTCTTTGTTTTCTTTACTCCTCCATATATTTTTATTCCTACGTTTCGAACTAATTAAGCTTTATTCTCTTCACTTTTGTTACATTTTTATTACCTCTTTGTCTTATATTTTTCTCATGGTTACATTTAGTTTCCGTGTTATATCACTGTTATTTCATTTCTTTTATTCGTCCATTTTTTCACGTTGATTTCACTTTCTTCGTTCCTGTATTCCTCTTTCCTCTCGTTTGTTCTTTTCTTTATTTCTGTTTTTTTTCTTCATTATATTTTAACTCCACTTCAGTGTTCTTTATTTCTGTTAAATTTTCTTTAGTACACTGTTGTTCCTTATTGCTTTTGTAAAATTTCTATTAATTCTATGATAACTTACCTCTTATTCTTGATTTTCCCCCTTCTTTTATCCCTGTTTGTTTTTATTACTCCCTTTTATTCATTTTATTCAACTTTATTCCTTTCATAGTTCTCTTTACCCTTTGTTATTTCTCTTCGTTTTTACTATAGTTTATGTTGTTCGTCTTCATTCGTCTTCATTCCTTTTCTAACTGTTAACTGATCTTTCTTTCTCTCTCTCTTTCTCTTTCTTTCTTTCTTACTCCTTTCTATTCTAGTTTGATCCTCTTGATTTCTTACTATTTCGTTTTGTTTATTATTTCGAATTTTATTCAT
The DNA here is from genome assembly GCA_010016025.2 of Alatinidae sp. Z8VKAUB7J3. Taxonomy (NCBI): domain Eukaryota; kingdom Metazoa; phylum Cnidaria; class Cubozoa; order Carybdeida; family Alatinidae; species Alatinidae sp. Z8VKAUB7J3. The sequence goes on along the minus strand of JAAAKM020073195.1, from coordinate 67,299,065 downwards.
TCTTAGCTTTCCGATATTTCTACTTAATCAATTTATTTTCCTCACTGTTACTTCTAAATCATTGTTGATTTCTCTTTATCCTTCTTTGGCTCTCGTGTTTGATGAGATAAACAGCACACTGTGATTAAAAATAGATTAGGCTTAGTCAGGTGACAAATTTAGAAGCCACTAGCCCTTCATGATCCATTTATGAATTGTATGTGTAGCGTTTAGTTTCAGGGTTTAGAGTTCAGAATATAGAGTATACAGTTTGGAGTACAGAGGAGCAGTTGGGAATAGAGAGCAGTTGGGAGTAGAGAGCAGTTGGGGATAGACAGCAGTTGGGAATAGACAGCAGTTGGGAGTAGAGAGCAGTTGGGAGCAGAGAACAGTTGGGAGTAGAGAGGAGTTGGGAGTTAAGAGCAGTTGGGAGTAGAGAGGAGTTCGGATTTGAGAGCAGTTGGGAGGAGAGAGCAGTTGGGAGGAGAGAGCAGTTGGGAGTACAGAGCAGTCGGGAGTACAGAGCAGTTGGCAGTACAGAGCAGTTGGCAGTACAAAGCGGTTGGGAGTAGAGAGCAGTTGGGAGTAGAGAGGAGTTCGGAGTTGAGAGCAGTTGGAAATAGAGAGCGGTTGGGAGGAGAGAGCAGTTGGGAGTAGAGAGGAGTTAGGAGTTAAGAGCAGTTGGGAGTTGAGAGCTGTTGGGAGTAGAGAGCAATTGGGGGGCAGAGGAGTTGGGGGTAAAGAGGATTTGGGAGTACAGATCAGTTGAGGGTGCAGAGGAGTTGGGGGCGCAGAGGAGTTGGGAATACTGAGGAATTTGAATTTGGAGTACAGAAGAATCCGGAGTTTAGCGGCGTTTGGAGTACAGAGAGGTTGGGAGTACAGAATATAGATGATCGATATCTGATCGAATGTTTTTTGGAAAAAACAGTGAAAGTTAATTAGTTTGCTGTTAATTACAATGACGAGTTACCAATACCCCAAGCAACGTAAATTATTATATCATGTGCACGATCTCCCTTGGAAGATCGCTATTAGCGATTTATGTGACTTAACAACGGCGCATTGCAAATTGTCATAAATTAATTTTTAAGTACATAGATTCTGTGCCTCTTAAAAGGAAATCTTGTATTAAAATTTTTAATCCTCTAAGACTTATATCTGAGCACCTTGGCCGCCAAGCTACACTGAATTCTAATAATGTTTACTTTGATTTACAGAAAATGAGGAACATTCAGTGCCATGAACAGTACTGCTGAACAAGCAAATACATTTCTTTACAATATATAAAGATACAAGAATAAAAATACATATGTTTACAAGGATACAAGAATAAATATACATTTCTCTACAAGGGTAAAGGTACAAGGATACAAGAATAAAAATACATTCCTTTACAAGGATGAAGATACAAGGATACAAGAACAAAAATACATCTGTTAACAAGGATACAAGAATATCAATACATTTCTCTACAAAGGTAAAGGTACAAGGATACAAGAATAAAAATACATTCGTTTACAAGGATGAAGATATAAGGATACAAGAATAAAAATACATTTCTGTCAATGGCATTTCACTAATGATTCCGTTATTAAATATTATCTACAAATTTTGTAGTACCAGGAATCTTTTCCGTTAAACAATTTACCTTATTTTTCCAATGTGAGTTAAGTCTTGATCTAGCATCTCCCCTTAACCACCACCACCCCCAAAAAAAACTTCCCATCTTTTTGATGTGATAAATATTTGAACACATTGCTTCAAGAAACTAAATATAACATTTGCCAGGGTTTCAAAATTTATTGTGTAAGGAAGTAAATGTGCAGTGCTTTTAATAATTGCAACTTCTTAAAGATCAATATGTTCAGATTTGAGAGGAAAGGAGATGAAATTGGAAACCTACTTGAATGGCAACTGTATACAAAAATTATTAAGTAGAAATGATTTCTTATAATAATGGATTTTATTTTAAGTTATATACCTTATCTTAGTTAAAGTGATAAACATTAATCTTTAGTTAGTTTAAGGTAACTAACTTACATAGATTGCCTTGACTTTATTTTCCTAATTTTGAAATATCGCAAAGTTCTTGCTTTATATGTACACATATATAGAATTTACAATGTTGCTGAATATATAAATATGTATTTTTTAAGTCAATGCTGATAGTAGACATTTTAAATACTATGGTGACAAGTACACTGACAAACTATGCGTTAATACCTCCAATAAACAAGGACCTGACGAAGTCTTTCAGAAAAGACAAAACGTTGTCACAGCTGTAGTTTCCTTCTTGGCATTCTCCCTATAATGCTGATAGTAGTATCACTTATTGTTAAGATATATATACATTCAGAACAAATTTGCCCAATGTTCGCCTATTTAAATAGGAATATTTTAAGACCTGTATTCTCTACTCCTCTTACTTTTTAAAAAGTTGTTACAAACTACTGAAACAATCACATGCTAGGGCTATTATCAGTCAACAGGGTCTTAAAGTTATCTCTGTTACTTGAAGCCATTTTCTTTTTAGTTATCTGCTAGAGAGTACAAGTAAAGATCTTGTATGCAGAGAAACTGATAGATCAAGGGTAGATGAACTATTGGAATGGGATATCTGCTCAGTTCAGGTAAGGTTTATTATTTTCATAGCATGTTACTCTTTAGAGTACTTATTTTTTAAAATAGGAACCCCTCTTAAAGGAACCCCCTTTTAAGTCAACTTAAACATCAAAAAGCCCTTGGAAACTTTACCAATTTTATTCTGTTTCTTCATGAAATGTGTTGACTGATTGACTGACTCACTGAATGAATAAATAGTGAATGCTTGGATGAATCAATTAGTGGCTGTCAGAAGGACTGACTGACTGACTGACTGACTGACTGACTGACTGACAGACTGACTGACTGGCTGACTAACTGACTGACTGGCTGGCTGGCTGGCTGACTGACTGACTGACTGACTGACTGACTGACTGACTGACTGACTGACTGACTGACTGACCCATCGTGATCAAGATGTGCGTCGCATTTATTCTAATTTAGTTCAGTTACTTCTTTATTGTGTAATTCGAAATTCCTTGATCTGTATTTATACAGCATGATTTGTACGAGTTTCGGTCAGTTCGGTACTAGCAGTGATATGATAACGGTCATGGCCCCATGCATTTTATTATAATGGATGCCAAATCTTCGATGGGATACCCAAATATTTCAACCGGAAAAGTTCAGTTATTTTGGGTTGGAATAGAAACACTTAAAATTAGAGTGATCAAGCATGTTGGAAATCAAACAATATCATTAATTGTTCGTCACTGATAAGAGGTGTTTACTATTAATTATAGCTATCTGTCTGAGATTAGCATTAGGTACAAGATCAGAAGAGAGACATCTTCTTTTGTAAAATTATTTATTTCTAAGTATGTACGGCTAGTGATTAATTTTAAATGATTTTAATTGCACCAATTTTAATTCAAGATTTCTTAGTTGTTACCCAGTCTACTGATATTGAACAAAAAAATCAGTGGTTTTCCATTATTTACGGTTAGTGCAATGTATTTACAATCATCTCAAGTTATTTTTGAACCACAACAAAAGTTTTGAAAAGTACACTTGAGAAATAGAAAATATGTCACCACTGGGGATCGATGGTAACCACCATAAAGTAAAACTATGATTGCTTTTATATTCACTCTGATTAAATTGTTGTGAAAATCATCTCAAATAAAGCTATTTGGCAAACTTTGCTTAAATTCCAAATACCTTCTTTAAAAGAAATTTGTAGACTCATGGTAAAATATTAGTAAACTTGTGACCATACAGAAAAGGTAAGAGGCATCATGAAGTGTGTACTTTGATGATATACATGCAAGATTTGTTATGAAATAGTGGCTAGCCATTCCAGATTGTACAGTAAGATTTCCAATACAAATAATACAACTTCAATAACAGAAAATTTAACCAGCAATCTTGACATTAATCACATGTCATTCCAAGTACAAAGGAACACTAAAAGCATTTGGGTACCATTTCATACACCCCACACCCTTTTCATGTCAGGGACACTATGACAGCTGATGAAGTAAGGGATGCCATTAAAGACCAATTTTCATGGCCATTCATTCTTCAAATGGTTTGACTGCAGCAAAAGTACCATTTGTGCAACTTTCGTTCAAATGGTGACATGTTAGCCCATATCAACAAACTGCAATCTCTTAACAAAGAACTCAAGGAGCTGGGAAAATCAGTCAGCAACAAAGAACTTGCCTTGCCATTGTTAGGGAGCTTACCCAATAAATAAATAGTTATTGTTGATATATACTCACAAAAAATGTAATTTTAACTCATACTAAGTAACACGTGGTATGTAAGAAAATAGAATCAACCAATATCGGCAAAATAGAATGTTTCAGTCAAATCAGAAAAGACTCTTTGATGAATTAGATGGTTCCTTGAAATCTTTCTCCACAGCAGTCTTTGTTGGACCAACTGCACCAAGAAGCTTTGCATGTAAATTATTTTTCATCTCGAAGAGCTCCAAAATCTTTTTTGGTATGACTCTCATCAGAACCTGGCATCATTATCATTAACGATTGACAAAAAAGGGATCAAAATTTACAAAATGTTGAAAAACTAAGTATGTTATTGCTTACAAACTTTGAATAGACGAGAAACTGTAGACATAAAAGAGAATGCTACTTAAACAAATTGGCAGAAAAATTCAGACAGTGTTTGATACAAATAGCCTCCTATACCCTGATATACCTTCAAGCCAATCACTTTAAAACTGTCATTGGTAAACACCTTACTACATTCAGGATTTAACAGCCAGTGTTGACTGGTGGCAGAGTTGACCTTAGCATCCAATATTTTGTTGTTGTCTCTACAACTACGTGTTTTACTGACCAAGGCATCCCTTCCCCATCATACTGCAGCAGGAACATGTCGCTTAAGCCTGGTTCCCAAAATTTGTGACGTACCACCCACATACCAAGCTCTACATCAGGATTCGAATTTATTACGTGGATCATTAAACACTATAGTAACTTTGGGAAAAAAGTGAAAGATGTTATCAGCAACTCCATCCATAGTGCCAATTACACATTGTATATACAACCAGGAAGATTTTCCCCCGTGCCCAAAAAGACACACTACCCACCCTGAAGAAGAGTCATGTCATTTCTAAATTTGAATGCCGATGGGGAGCTCATTATGTGGGCTGTACATCACAAATTTTGGAATTGATGCTTATATGCAACTTTAAAGGGGTAGGATGCAAGCCTCCTGTCCTGGCTGGAACACCTTAAAATTACTGCAATCCATGTCAGAACAGGTGTTCAGCAAGGCTGTGCAATATCATGTTTCCTATTTAACATCTGTTTGATTAAGATCTTTTAGAAGGCAAATAGGGTATGCAGAAGTATCTCTATGGCATACATATTTTCATAATTGACTTTTTGTTAGAGAAAGGGAATCACTCAGAAGTTTACATTAGCAGTAGTCAGTGGGCAAATACATACTTTTGCATCTGGACCCATTGTTTGAGGTTAGTAAAGTCACCTGTTCAAAGAAGAAAAAGCAATGTAAAGCTACATGTGGAAGATCTCACAAACTTTCTTTTTTAGATCAGATAGGTGCATCAAAACAGAGTCCAAGGTTTTGAAAGTGCAGCAATCCTAGATTAACATTATTGCTTGGAATCATTGATATAATGGAGCCAAAGTCCTTTAGAAACCTGAGGGCCTTTTCTTTGCAGTTGCTATAATATTTGTAATGAAATCTGCAGAATTTTTTAGGTTCAGACCACGATTGAAATCATGATCATGATTGGTCTTATTTTGGCATCAGTACGGGATAGAAGCTGAAAGGCTGTCCAGGACACTTTCCATTACCTGTGACACTGCAATTGTAAGAAATAAACCACCAATCCAAAGGAAGAGTCAAAACGATCCAAACCAAGTAATTCTTTCTGTGCTACTGAAGTCGCAGCGGCCCAACGACCTTTGGTTACGGGAGAGAAAAGAAGAAGAAGAAGAAGAAGAAGAAGATGAAGAAGATGAAGAAGAAGAAGAAGAAGAAGAAGAAGAAGAAGAAGAAGAAGAAGAAGTCGCATTCAGGTCGAACCCTCTGCAACGATATTGTGGAAGTTCTATCATTTTTTAGTCAATAAATTTCGTTATTTTCTTTATGCTTGCTGTTGTTTATATATTAAAGTTGATAGATAACGTCAAACTTGAATAGTGAAATACTCAAGCAAGGGTGCCGGTTTGCTTTGCCGTATGAGTGAGTAACATGGATATTGATAAAGCTGTAGGAAAGATGGTGCCATTGAGCTTCTCGGCCTTTTGGCAAGGAATGGATGTAGTATCTGTTCTCATTTATGACAGATGCTTTCCATAATCCGCGACAGGCGCTTCTACTGGGCAGTTGAGCCTACTTCATGGCTTGCTTCTCTGCCCGGTAGCACAAATTGAGGTACGTCGCCCTTGGACGCCCCAGCTGACCTTTATTTATTAGTTAGCCTGTTTGTTGGTTTATCTGTTTATTTAGGGTGGTTTCAATGTCGGGCACACTGCTCATCAGGGGTCTTTGATCGTGAGATTGCCAGTGAGCGTCCTTCGCCCTTTGCCACTATATTTAACTTTGTTACTTATATGCATTAATCAGGCAATCAGTACTTATTGCTTTTTCCATCAGGTTGCGGAAATTAACAAGGCAACTGATAACAAGGCCGTATTTGCGTCAGACAGTATCACTTCAATGATGCCTGCTGCTGGGGTATGTATAGATCTTATATAATGTACATCTTGTGCAGAAATCAATTTCTTTGCTACTCTGAAAGGTGATTGATTCACACGCCTATCGGCTGCGGTTTACCTGTGTACTGTAAATCCACTTCTCTTCCCACGTCCGCGACCGTTTGCAACATGTCTGATCATCGAGAAGAGAAGATTTGATATGTTAGTTTTGAAAGGAACACTAGAGACATAGAAAATATGTCACCACCGGTGATCGAACCCGTAACATATGTGACATATTTTATACGTCTCTAATGTTCTTTTTAAAATTTACATTTCAAATCTTCTCTTCTCGATGATGCTTTCTAACTTCAATGGGCTTTGGACAGATAAACGTGCCAGAGGGCAGTCCTTCCTTAGTCACGTTACATGACGCAGAGAGGCTGGTCTCCAATTTCGTTGAGCTGGATGTCGATGTCCACTGGTGGATGATTGCTAATGTGGTGACTAGAGAAATAGAAGTGTGTTAACATCGGAGGTCACCTAGCGCAGTTGGTAGAGCGCACGCCGCGAAAGCGTGGGTCACGGGTTCGATCTGAAAAACTGAAGAAATGGTTTGAAAAAGCTGATTGAAAAGTGTCGTGGGAAAAGGAGTAACGGAGAGCATAGCTATTCACAAGCTGTAAGCTGTTGGAGCTTGTTGGTGAAGAGGAAAGATCAAATAGAGTTAGGAATGATACATGCGCAATGAAAACAGAAATATTCAAGTTGTTTCACCTGTTAAAACATAACAAATGTCAAAGGATTGTGTGCTTGTGTTGGTTAGTTTGGTTGAAAAGCTCTTCGATAGACAAACTTCTATCAATAATAAACCCGTAATGTTGTCACAAGGCTGCAACTCTAATGTCATGCTTATAATGAGGTAAATACTTTCACCAAAATTTTTGGGATCGTGATTTAGGATTTCAGACCGCAATGGTACTTCCTTTCTGTCAAATATACCTATTGTTTCACAGATTTTCTACGGTAAACATCCTATGTCAACTCTCACACAGGGAACCAAAAATCCGTAAAATCAACAGAAAATGATATGCCCGTTGTTTTATGCAAGCTCTAGAAAATCTTGAAATTTTTGAATTTGAGCGAAGGAAGAGATTCAAAGAGATTGGGCAGCATACGAAAGTCCAAGAGTCAAAGACGAGGGTGAAAACTGAAAAAAAAATTTCTGAGTTAAAAGCTTGTAGAGAATTATGGAATAGGAGACTTTTTCGTATTTCCATATGTGGTCCTGTGTTATTTCTGTGGAGGAAAATTTGATACTTGAATTTCACGTGACCTAGCTGTTTCATCAGAGCTTTGTATCGAATTTAAATTCTGTTTTCCCATTGTCTTGATCAATCGGGTACATTAAATTAGACATTTAAATGATGTAGCAACTTCCTTTTGTATTGCACCAGGGTAAATATATCAAGACTTATTGGAAAATTGTATTTCCACACAAGCACAAAGAACTGTTATCAGCACCAGAAGCATCGAGTTTCTCTCACGCTCTTTTCCTCTTCTGTGGTACCATTATGATTCAAGTAAAATTTCAAGTGCGACAAAATCGACATCACATGGTTCAGAAAAATTGCACATAGTTTCTAAACTGTACAACCCAGCATGGACAAGTTTTTTCAATGATGTGGTCAATTGAACTATACTAGAAGTAAAAATTAAAATCGATGTAGACAAACACGTTATGAAGATCTTCCATTGGGGGAGAGGGGGGGGGGCAATTTTGCCCGTACTAAGAAAAGTCGGTGTTGGTGGACCTAGTGAAGTTCGACTGTGATAGGAGAAAACATGCAACGCATAGCAGATATCAGTGACTCAGGCCCAAGTCAAACGTCGCTCTTCTCATGCGCCTAACCTAATACAATTAGGTTCGACGTTGGAGCGGCTTTGGAGCGACTCTGAATTAAACGTCGCTCCTAATGTGCCGCTCTTAATACAAAAATAGTCACGACGCCACCACAACAATAGCACATTGACGAGTGCCACGTTGTACAATAAGAACCATTTCCCCCCCCCCACTCCTGTTCCTGCCCCCCACTAAATAATTTGTTATAAATTTGCCCACCCCCCCCCCCCCCCCGTTTATTCCAACCCCTCCGTCTATTAGGCACCCAAGAGTACAAAAACCAATGGAACATCGTTTTTACTTTTGGACCCCCTAGCTGTATGCTAGACCCCCCTTAGTACCTTTTGTCTCAATTTTACCCCCTTTAAAATCTCAAATACCCACTAAGGCAGTCCATGGATCCTGGTTGAGAAACAGTGCTATAGACTACATACAATGTATCATATGTGTAATATTCCATTTGTATTTAGGTTTCAGTTTTAAAGATTTGCATAGAGAGAAGTATTACCAAAGCCCTCATTTAAGATGTAAAATATTGACTGTAAAATAAGACCAGGGCACTTGGATTAAAGATTAGAATAGAGAAGGGCCTGTGAATCAGTTTATTTAAGAAGAAACAACATTTCCAACGGTTAAGCGATAAAGAGATTTTTCTCTTTTTTTCACCTTAAGCCAACCAACTGTAGATTCTTTATATTGGTGTACATATTTGTTTCAAGGGGTGAATATAAGATATCAGAAACTAGGAAATTACTGTAGATATTTAGGGGTTCTTTAGTGATTAACGGTGAATGTAGGAGGTAGTATGTAATGTAAGTGGCTCAGGATCACCAAGCATGAAGAACGTTGCGGAGGCCATCTCCTGGCAGTGACATGTCGAACAAACGCAATGAAGAGAAAGGTGTGATATATTGTAAATAGGTTAATATTTGAACTTTTAATGTACTCCCATCCCTCAACAGTGGCATCTTTGCATGTAAGCTCCACACAAGCTCGGGTCAGTATTGTGATATGATCCAAAGTAGTTATACATAAATAGTTCAATTTTGTTGGAAGTATTTTTGTCGGAACAAAACTCGCAAAACAAATCTCATCGCTACTTTAGTTCACTGTGCTCTAATCATTTGTTCAAAAAGTAAACATGATAAGGAATTAGCCAACATCAAAACCATTTTCCAAGAAAACGGCTACCCAGATTATGTTATCAACATTGTCATTTCCAATCAAATTGCCTAGTTTTCGTCTGACCCAAAACATGGTCCTATGAAGTGCCGAGTATATTTGCGACTACCGTGGATTGGGAATGTTTCCTGAGTTTTGACAAAGGAGTTAAAACGGCCGTGACCAACAGTTTCCCCGCGGTACAACCGCGTGTTGTTTACTCCACCCAAAAGCTGCAGCCTGTTGCCCAAAAAGACGTACTACCTGTCACACGTAAAAGTTTATTAGTTGATGCGAATATATAGGTCGTACGTCGCAGAGGTTACACAACAGAATCGAGTAACATGTGCCAGCCTTCATTAGTAGACGCAGTAAGGTTTCCAAAATTTTACCAAATCGCGTAAACAAAGCCAAGTCATTTTGGACAAAAGCTGCCTCGGGGGAAAAATTTATTATATAATTGTGGAGTAATTTTACCATTTTGTTTTAGATCTTTTAATTCTTTTATAATTTTGTTAGCAAACTGATCAGTATGATCGTGGGTTATAGTTTTATATGTAGTTTTGTCATTTAGATGTGCATAAATTTTTGTGTCGTAATCTTTCGTATCCATGACAACCAAAGAATTGCTTTTATCTGCTTTAGTTATAATAATGGACGGATCTTTGCGGAGATTGGATAGAATTCTTAGGTCACGCAAATTATCTGGTTTTATATTGGCGGGAGGATTAGCCTTTTTTTATTATTGTAAAGTGTATCAATAAGACAAGCCCTAACTTCGTCTGGGTTGGAAATAGATGAATAAAATTTGTGCAAAGACGACTCTAGAGAGGAAATCAAATCCGCCACAGGAACTTGTTTTGGAAGAAAAGAGAATTTTGGACCTTTTTCGAGAGTTTGAATTTCCAATGGTTCAAGCGTTCTAGAGGACAAGTTAACCACAGCCGGTCCAGGAGTGAATCTTGGAGCATAAATAGGGTTATTTATTGATGATTCATTTCGTAGGTTTTCCAATTTTTTAATAAGTCGTTCCCTTGATAAGCGGAAATCATGACTAAATAAATTTCTTTCCAATCCAGCAACTTGGTTAAAATCAGCAGAAGACAAATTTTCGAATAAAAACTTTTCTAGAGATTTCCTTTCAGAGGAAATAATGTATCTTTTTTGTTTTTTATCTTTAATAATGTGTATTAATGTTTTTAATTGTAATGTATGAGCAAATCGCTCTTCTTTTCGGGTATTTAAGTGTAATCTGAATCTTAAAGACTTGGGAATAAGATTTTCAAATTTGCAAGATTCCAAGAATATTTTGAATTTTTGTTGGTTAATAGTATTAGCGTGTTTTTTGCCTAAACTAATGAAGTAAAATATATCATTGGTCAACTGCTCCCCATAAGCGAGACGTAAATAACGACGAAGACCAAGCTACCTATCCTTCACAAACACCAAAAAAAGAAGAACAATGGGGAATTTTTAAGACAATGGAAAACAAATTAGAATGAATAGTTACGCTTCAATTTTTTGACTATTTTAATACAAGAACCAAAATAGGCGATATATTAAAATCAAACAGAAAAACTAACGATCAAACCGGTTTCAAAACTCGATAAATAATCTTTGACCAAATTTTATTTTTCTAGACAAGGTAAAAATGGCTAGGGCTTGGGGCCGGAGGAGGAGGAGGCATGGTTACTCAGGAATGGATTCACTGGGCCCAGGTAGGGGAAGGTGAGGCTGATCATGGTTTGTGAAGGCATGGTATAATCATGGGTCTTAACATTGTACCTTACTGTCAGTGAAAAAAAAAGTTTTTTTTTTATTTAACTTCTGAATATCTTTGAATTAATGCAGGTTTTGAATTTCAGTGAGTAAGTGAGTCAGTCAGTCAAACTGGTGTCAGTGAGTAAGTGAGTCAGTCAGTCAAACTGGTGTCAGTCAGTCAGTCAGTCAGTCAGTCAGTCAGTCAGTCAGTCAATCAAACTGTCACCAGTGAGTCAGTCATTTGATCTGTCCGTCAGTCAGTCAGTCAGTCAGTCTGTCAGTCAGTCAGCATCACAGTCCACAGGCAAGAAAAACATATAAATTAAGTAGGTAACATCATAGCGTTGTGACTGATCAAGTACAAAATCCTGCAAGTAAACCTTAAACAAATACAAATTATCATAATTTACAAACCTTCCTCATCCATAAAGAGAGACAGTAAGCGGGTTCTCCTCTCCATGTTACGTTGTCTGTTGAACAAGGATTCCTTTAACCTATCCTCGTTTAAAATCATACATCTTAACTTATCATTATTACAATAAGACATATCACTTCTTCTCCTGTAGTGCCTGCTTGCCACTGCTGCCTTGACAAACTCTGTTTCTTTGTGAAACCTGGTCTGCTGCAGCGCAGCATCTGATAGGCTTCTATTTTGCTTGATCCTATGACATATAGTCTTTCTTCCTGGACCAATGAACACGTCATCATCACTTTCTCCTCCTAAAACTTTGCTACGCACATTATCCCTGGTGTTTTCAAACCATGAAGTTTTCTTTTTTGATGACTCTGAGTTAACTTCAGGTTCTGCATCTGGCGTGATTGCTCTGTCTTCCTGAAATAGCTCTAATCCTGGAAAAAGGGCTAAGTCCCTATTACTGCGATTTGCGGGCTCTTTACGAATATTTCGGCTACTGATTGTCACATCCTGAAGCAAAATTTCCAGGTAATTTGTCTTTGAAAGAAAAAAGAAAGAAACTGAAACAACCCTGAAGCACACCATTTCATCTCGTAAATATTTGACACAATAATAATTATCATAATACAGAAAAAGGACAACATAACACAGCATAACATAATTTGAATATTGCGTTGAGTAACATTCATTTTGGTAAAAGTTTTCGCCATACACTGATTACAATAATAGTATGAAGTGAAGTGAGAAAGCTTTTACGATGAATTTATAGGAAACGAGAAGACCAAAACACGTGGTAGATAATAACAGTCACAAGAGTGACACCTTTTCTACTACTTATGTTAATGAAAAAGGCATAAATTATGAACAAATGGTTTTTGGCGTCAGGGTACTGGCTTCTTCATATGGATAGATGTGGCTTCTAAATCCAAAAGATGAAATGGAGATCAGGCTTTAGCTAATCCTTACCCTCTCTATTACCAAGCAACCCTTAAGTGAGTTTATATATTACAACAAATGGTATTTCACTTGCGCCTCTAATAAAGGCCCACAACCAATATGATAATATCTCATTGTCCATACCAGTTAAAGGTTAAATTCTCATGTAGCACTAACCTCTGCATCAGCAAGATTTTTAAATTGCTAAACATGCAAATTTACATACAGTTGCTGGAACTCTCATTTCCAAGTCCTGAAAATGTCAAAAAGTTTGTTTGTAACACTCCTGCTTTTCCATTATGAGTTTCGACTTAAAATATGTGTTACTATCGGAACTAGAACCCGTGACCCATGCTTTCGTGGTGCGCACTCTAACAAGTGAGCTATCTGTCCCCGATGTGGACATGCTCTATTTCTCTAGTTGCCACATTAGCCCGTGAACGCGTGGGTCATGGCTTTGATTCTCGATGGTGACATGTTTCTTTTCAGTGTAGTGTCTTTCAAAATTGATATTTTACATCCTCTCCTCTCGATGACATTTTCCTTTACGATATTTTATCAAAATACTAAACTGGTGACGATTTCAATTCAATAACTTGTGGCTCACATGGCTTAAGGACGGGTGAATTAAGTTATCTACATCAGGGCTTCTTAACCTCAGGCAGTAAAGTACACCCTTGATCTTTCAAAATCTTCTATTTTCGGCATTCTTTCACGTTATCGATATTAAACCAGTACACCATGAAATAAAAAGTCAATAAAAGAGTTGTTACTTACTTACCAGATTTTAAACAAAAATATGTGTAACAAGGGAGTAAACAAGGGCAATATTTATTTACCCCTTTCTTCGGTTTTGACATATTGATTTTAGAATAGTAATGAAATACACTATTAGCTGATGGACCCCCTAGTACCCCTTGTCTTAATTTTAACCCATTGAAAATCTCAAATAACGCCTAAGGCGGTCCCTGGACCCCCGTTGCGAATTACTGATCTACATCAATAATGTCCAGCAACTCTGCTCACCTGACAAGGTACTCTCTTCATCTTTTGAAACGTCTCTGGGTTTTTACTTCTGCATGGTCTTTTTGTTGCAGTTGTTCTATTCATAAATCCATTCACGCAATCTGTATGAATGATCTCGTAATCTTCATCATCATTGCATAACGGACATGCGTACACAGTCCTCCATAGCATGTGGAAGAAGCAAGCTGTTTTTTCAATATCTAGAGTAAAAAGAAGTCTGTAGCGTGAAAGCGAGAAAGACAAACCTCCGTAAACCAAACATTATGTTCCTCATAGTGTCCTCCCCCACCCCTAAGAAACTGGGTTAGGAATTTTACAATGTATGCAGGGATGAATAACCCGGTCCTTTTACTATACGATTCTGCTTGGGGTAAGTTGGCTTGGAGCCTCCCGTTGCGTAAATTCACGACCTTACGTCCCCAGGTGTCTTGCTTTGGCCTTTGGCACATGCTTATTATTTTCTTTAAGTACAAAACTGGGAAAGCAAACTTCGCTCTAAATGTTACAGTTTACAAGGTGTGTGTTTCTGTTTGTTTGTTTGTTTGGTGTGTGTGTATATATATGTGTATGTGTAATTGTATATGTGTGTGTGTGTGTGTGTGTGTGTGTTGCCCAGTAGGACCGCCTCTCGCGGATTATGGAAAGCATCTGTCATCAATAAGAACAGATACTACATCCATTCCTTGACAAAAGGCCGAGAAGCGTGAAGTGAATGCTCTCAAGGGGGCGCCCCCCTTGCGCACCTCACCTCTGTGATCGCCTACAGTAAGATCAAGGTTAAATCTTCCAAGGTACAATATTAGTATACGTTAGCTCACCTACCCTTAAACAGCGCAGTGGGAAAGTGTAAGTGGTAAGATACAATCGGAAGGCAAACACCATTTTTAAACCAGAGGGCTTTTCATACCTAAAATACCACCAACGTGTTACACCAAAGACCCACTCACTACAAAATACCGTAAGAATGCTAAAAATATTAGGTTTACATATTAAATCTACAATGAACGTTAAAAAGCCACTTCGGCTGTGGGGAAAATGCAATGACGAAGCATTTGAAGATAATTAATGGGCAGATACTTAACTTCTCTGTTGTCATAGGAAACATTTGAACACTTGAGTATTCAGTAAAACGTGGTTAGAGCGATTCGTATATTAACGTGTATGGATTGTCAAACACTTCGAAACCGTAGAGTCTAACAAAGACCTGGACAAAGCAGACCACAAGTTATCTTCACGCTTTGAAGAGCATATGGTCACTACATTTCATTACCCCCATCCTAACAGCCACTTCAGCTGTGGAGAAGATGCAATGACGAAGCATTATAGGAAAGCTAATAAGCTGATACCGTAACTTCTCTGTTATCATTGGAAAACATTTGAACAGCCTTTGAACAACATTTGAAAGCGAATGTTATTCGCTTCCTTTGTGTATGGATTGTCCAACACTTCGAAACCGTAGTGTCTAACAAAGATGTGGACAAAACAGACCGCAAGATATCTTCATGCTTTGAAGATCATATGCACAATATATTTTACTATCACCGTCCTATCAGAAGACTTCATATAGCAAGACTGATACCTTGGTTACCTACTAGCATCCATCGAGCTGGCATTCGACAAGGTAGATACAGCAGACTTCATTCCACATGCATGGTTTAACAAACATATGGTCCCTAACAGTACCAAGCCTTTCATATGTACAGAGCAAGTTCCGTACAGCATGAGTGGTAGCTTTCTTCCATGTGTATATAAAACAACTGTAATGCGTCACGGACGTGTCTGCCATTTGCAAAGATGACGTCACAGACTGCGAGACTTGGGGACGCTTTTCGGGACATGTAGTCGAAGTGTCCCAATTTAAGCCAAACCACAATCAATGAGTTACTCTGGAGTGCTGAATAAACGGGAGGAGGAGGGGGGGCATCATTACAGTCTAAAGTTAATAAACGAGGGGGGGGCAAATAAACGGGGGATTTGAAATATAGTCTCAATTTCGTGAAAGTTTTAAATAAGGATGACACACATACGGACAAAATTCGTACTAATTGACTAAGTGGTAGTAGTAGTAGTAGTAGTAGTAGTAGTAGTAGTAGTAGTAGTAGTAGTAGTAGTAGTAGTAGTAATAGTAGCAGTGGCAGTAGTAGTATGTGGAGGAGTCGGAGTAGTAGCAGTAGTTCTAGTAGTAGTAATAGTGATAGTAGTAGTTCTTGTTAGTGTTGTACTATGATTAGTAGGTGTTCAGTACGTCTGCAGTTTAAGTAATGTAGGTTGTTACTTAACGAGTTGTGATCATAGGAGTAGGTGTAGGAGAATTAAAGAGAAGTTATGGCAGAAGTAAGTAGTCTGAATAGGTTTTGACGGTAGGTGTTGTATTGTTCAGTTCTATTGGGGCACTTGGTATATTGCGTTGTTATATGTACGTTAGAAGTAATAGGAATTCTATTAGTAGCTATTCTTCTTATTATTGTTGTGGGCGTTGTAAGAAAGATAAGGGGCTTTATATTGGCATGGTTGTTGTTGACACCAAGTTAAGAAATTTACTACATATTCAGCTATGCAATGTTATTGTGGAGCAAGTCTAGGCGCTTTCCTGTCAAACAGACAGGGAGAGAGGTCCGTTTAATGAGAACCCCTCCGCGAGACAGGAAACTAGCAACCAGGCTGGTAAGTAGGAATGCATATATCTCTCGCTTAAAGCAGGTACCATCCTTACAGGTATTCAGTCATATCGTCAATTAATTTTACTGACATTTCATTTCCAAAGTGCTAAGTCAATCAGTCTCGGCATTTTTAAATGTAATATCAATCTCAACACAAGCTGGTAGCAATTTCTCAATCGAAGACCCTTAATGGGCAGTGACCCCAACTTTGAAACCGCACCAATAAACAGTTAAACCAAATAAGCAAACTAATAAATAACAGACAGGTGCTACTAACAGCAATACCGCTTAACAACTAAACTCAGACTGTTCCTTTGCAATATCTTTGTAACCACTCCAACATTTTTTTGCCGCACAACAATTAAACGGCTTCTTAGGACAAGCAGCAATGCATTAATCTTAAAATAAGTATATCGTTAAATTAGTAAACAGTCAGTCAACCAGCACCTACAACCTATATGCCTGCCAAACATAAATTCATTCCGCCGTTCGCACATCAAGAAGGCAAAGAGACCATTAGGCAAGCAGGCAAGCAGGCAAGCAGGCAAGCAGGCAAGCAGGCAAGCAGGCAAGCAGGCAAGCAGGCAAGCAGGCAGGCAAGCAGGTAGTCAAGCAGACAGACAGACAGGAAGATGGGTAGGTAGGTACGCAGGTAGGCACAGAGGTAAGAACATAGGCAGGCGGACAAACAAGCTAGCAGCATCGCACACTGCAAAGCGGGTATAACTCAGTAGTCACTTGGTAAATATGTCAGTACATCACTTCGTCGGTGAGTCAGACCGTTAGTCAGTGAGTCAATCAATCAGACAGTCAGTCAGTCAATCAGTCAGTCAGTCCTATCAAGTCCTTATTTTTTCTTATGCAGTTATCCTACTCCAGTCTTTCAAAATGACAAAACCCACTAAAACTTCTCTCTTAATGACATCTTTGATACTATGAATACCTAGCATACAACATGTTTTTAGCTCATCTAAATCTTTTCTGTTTCCAAGGCAATGAGTTACACACCCATCTAAAGCATTTTCACATTGTTTGTTCCCAAACGATTAAGATCATCCTGTTTCACTGCCCTTGTTTTACTTCAATATAATGTGGCACATATAAAGTGCAGGGTAGAAAAAGGCTGGGGAAATGATCTTTTGAGGTAAGAAGAAAGGTTTGTGAGCTGACAGCTGGAAACAGAGGCAGGTCGCATGAAATACGGCGGTGGAATGACAGTCTAACGGAATCAAAAGGAGATGAACAATTTCAGCACTACAAGAGATGCCTCACTTTGCTGGATAAGCAAGTCTAAAGGGATAACCTACAAGGATGTATCATGCAGTGAAGAAAACAGGCAATAGAAATCTAACATGGGAGCAGTGGGGCAATGACTGTGATACAGGAGAGGCACAAAATGTCGAAAATTGTTAAACAAACAAGGATAAGAAGGATATCACCACCACTCATCACAAAAGCAAGATTTATGGAAATACTGTAGCAGATGAAGTTGAGCTGGCAGGGTGATGGGCATCATACCTGGAACATATTTTACATGGTGAGAATGAGACTGCCTTTGCAGATGAACAAGCAACACGCATAGGCCCCAATATTTCTAGACATCTCAACTGAAGAAGTAAGTAAATATGTATTTAAGAGTTATGGAAACTGACAATACTACAGGACCCCCAGTCGTGACTTGTGTCCATCTGGGTAGTCTGGACCCATTCTGCTATATTTCTCCATGCTATGATCTACTTAAATGTACAGGGGACATTGACATGACAATTTTATTCAAATATTTGGCATAGAGAAGAATCAACATACTCTGAGGCCGGGCAGAATAATTATACTAATATTACAATGTATGAGGGATGAAATGAACCAGTGCAGCATTAGTTTTGCTAACATCAGGGGCTTCATATAATAAAACACAGAACAAAGCTCTGTGAGAGTTTTGGATCAAAGGCTAAAGGAGACTATAAATACTGTAAACAACCAGTCACAATTTATCGAAAGGGCATCTACTAATAATGTTATGCTCAAAGTGACGCACCTACTGGAAAAGTAAAGAGGAAAGAAGAAAAGCTTTTCCATGTCTAGATCAGATTGGGAGTCAGCCGTTAATAGACATGTCCAACCCACGCAATCATGGTAAATAGACATTGAA
The DNA here is from genome assembly GCA_010016025.2 of Alatinidae sp. Z8VKAUB7J3. NCBI lineage: Eukaryota > Metazoa > Cnidaria > Cubozoa > Carybdeida > Alatinidae > Alatinidae sp. Z8VKAUB7J3. Next base: position 67,280,335 of record JAAAKM020073195.1, on the reverse strand, counting down.
TCAAGGAAGATGATGATGAATTTGTGGACCACTAAACCCATTGGGAGCAGTCGCTGTGGAAGTGACGAATCCACATGGTCTCGTACCATTAAGTCTAAATTCTTGCATTTACTGACGAATCCTGCATAGAGCCTCGCCTTGAAACAAGAATTCACAAAGAATTCGCTTGTCAAAGAAGCAAGCAAAGTATCACACCGCCACAACATGCAAGTGAAGATAGACACCAAACAGTTCAAATCCAGGTAATTCTCCAAACAATGACGGAGATATATGGTTTATCTGCCCTGAAAGACAAAGATGACATTTTTCAAAGAGAAACGAAAACCTCAAGCGAATCTAAGCTTGCACCTGTTCTTGACCTTCTCAATAAAGCTGTGATTTTGGGCGGAGAAACGCACAACAAAACACAACCTAGAGATTGGAACATCAATTTTCTCCCTAAATCTGTCTCAATAGCTCAGTTACAACCAGAAGGCACGTATTTCTTTAGAAATGATACTCGATACCAAACCAAGAAGAAATTTGTCTCACAAACAACAAACTAAAAGAAATTCAGGCTAAGCAGGTGTTCCTAAAAGTGGCCGCCCTTATCCGTTCTCATCACAAAAGGCTCTCCATAAATCCTTTCTATGGAGGGGGAGGGGATGGGGGAAGAAATTTCGTTAAAATTAGAAATCAGCATTGTACGACATCGTTAGCCTCAAACATGCTTTTAGAATTACATTTAACGGAATTTAAACACCTTGTACTAACTTTAGCAAAGCATTTAGTTACTGGTTTAGTTACTGGTGTAGAAATCAAGAGGCACTGATCCCAAGTCAAAGGTGTGAGGAGGGGCTCAGGTATAATAGGAGATTTTCTATTTTTTTATTCCAATCCATAATTAGAGGAAATTTTACATCTTTTGACACTATGGTTTGGCAAAGGGGCGGACGGACTGGAGAACATTAAATGATGACCGGTGATTACAAGCACGAACTATTTGGAAACACCTGAAGACATGCGCCGGGCAAACTACAAACAATAAAACAACACACAAACAGTGAACAGTCTTACTAATGCCACATTAAGATTTTTTCCGGTGTATGAAAATAGAAGCAAGAGTGGAAATACTCTAAATCAAAGACCTTTGATATGCATTGGCCCGCACTTTGAAACTACCAAAAATAAACAGCCGCCACATAATAAGCTAACTAATAAATAAAGGGTAGCTGGGGCGTCCAAGGGCAACGTCCCTCAATTTGGACTACCGGGCAGAGAAGCAAGCCATGATGCAGGCTCAACCGCCCAGTAGAACCACCTCTGAGCGATCAGGGAAAGAATCTGTCCTCAATGAGAAATGATTCATCCATTTTTTGTCAAAAGGCCGAGAAGCGCACACAGTGGCGTGCTTCCCGGATGTTTTAAGTATCTTCTGAGGTGCTTGAAGGGCGACTAGTAACTGGAGATGCTACATACCAGACGCGAAAGCCTGGGTTAGCACATCTTTGCCTATTATAGGGTTATAACATTGAATATGCTTACTGAGTTTCTTGAGTTGGTGGTTGTTAAAAACCATCTTTCTTCAATCTGATTCTTTTACGACCGACCTGTAACACTCCAACAGGCCAACTCCCTCAACTACAGGTCAGCTCGTATGATCAGCGTTTTGATACAACAATGAGGCACTTAACAAAGGAAACATTAATCACAACAGGAAGGCAATTAAGGACACAAACACATCATACGTGACGGAAGAACTTAACACCTAAATACAAAGAATGCTCTCTTAACACATGACCTGGAAGGTCTTTATTGCCTTGGAGGTCTTCCTTAGAGGAGTGGTCTTTAGTTATTTTGAGGTATTTTTGTTACCCGATAGGTCGCAATCGGAGTTTCATCATCTTTCAAGTAAGGTGATGTTATATGTAAAATTATTTCTACCTGTAGCTTGAAACCGGTGGCCACTCCCCGGTGTTATTTAACTTTTCCAATTGATACTAATGGAATCACACAGATCAGTGCCGGTTTTAGGGGGTGCCGACTGTGCCACGGCACAGGGCCCCGCACGTAAGTTGGAAACTGGAGGGGGCCCGCACAGCTCTTTAAGTACATTCAATGCCACTGAAGGGCCCCCAAATCACTTTATGGCATAGGGCCCCCTCTTGCCGAAAACCGGCACTGATACAGATCGGAATGAGGGATATAAGGGGAAACTTTTATTATCATTGTCTAGTTCTAAATACACCTTATGGGAGATTTTCCGCTCAACATGGTCCTTGCAGAGCTACCTTTAAATTTACATCTGACAGATCGAGGACCCACTCCCTATTAGGGTAATATCTATCGAACTGTGTAACTTGTAAAGTTATTCTTCTCTTGGTTTAAGCAAACAGTAGGGACAATGAGATCTCTGTCCAACATTTCACCCGATCCTTTCTTTTGTTTCATCCCCCTGCCCCATATCATCAGCGAGGCTGTGTAACTATCCTGTTGTCCTCCGTTCTTTCGTTAGAAGGCTAAAATATGAGAAAATGATATAATCTACCTTGGGTTTAGTAAGATTAATGAAACTCCTGGTAGTTTAGCTCAGTGAATTATAGAAGGATTTTTAAATACTTTTACATTCTTAGCTAAAGGAGATCCTGCAAACCGATGGATCGAGTTTGCTAGGGTTTAAGGCTTACTTTAATCCTCTGTTCAGTCGTTTCTGAGAACAGACGTCTTCTTTCATATTTAACTGCTAGGCACGTTTAATCCACCCACAACCTTTGATGAAGATTTGTTGTTTTAGCTAATTCAAATACCTTGTTTCGGTAGAGGTCGGGTCACTAGTAAGATCAGACATATATCCAGTTTTGGCTGTAGAGCAAGAAGCAAGTCACAGAGATTAATAAAGTGTTCTTAAGTCACAATAATGTCTCTTGTTAAAATGATTTAGTGATGTTCGAGGCGCTCTGATCATGGTTTCAAATACATCGAGGCGTCAGTGAAATAACCCAGGTTCGTACCCTGATCACTGCACCACAATTGTGACTACACAGTGTTCAGCTTAAGAGTCTCTCAAGACATCATTATCTCTGAGTGACAGGGACTGCTGTTGTCTATTGCTCCCTCGTTCTGTGTTTAGGTCCTTAACGACTTCTGACCAATGAGTTCAAACAGACGCATATCAGATGGGTTTTGTTATGCGAACAAGCAGCTTGAGTTAAGAAAAAGCTGGTGAAATCCTCTTAACTCTTTAAGTGTATCCAACTTAAGTCGTTGGCTAGCTTCGCTCATCTCTGACAATGATTCCTCAATATAACTAACAACGCGGGCATGTTTGGGAATCTTTCTCCAGCTGTTGATTTCAACATATTTCAGCTTATGACTTGGATATAGACTCAGTTTAAAGGCCAGTAACAAGACCAGCAAGCATAGGACATATCGTCTGAAATTACATTGTATGTTTTGAGTGGAACAGTGTCAATGGCGCATGGTCAGCTTCTTGTAACCGCAGATGCCGTCAATACCTAGAATTCTTCGGCTTCGTATTTGTACAGAGCCTTCATTTTCTTTACTGCCAATCTGTTACTTTCGTTCGACGTTTGTTTGCGGACTTGACACTCAATTTTTTAACAATGTGGCCAGTTTACATGAATAAACAGTGCTGAGTTTAAGCAAAAGGCTTCGACGGTTTTCCAGAGACATTATTTTCTAGTGGAAGTTCAAAATTGGATCGCTTTAACCAGGTTAGGAATTTGTACTTCAATACTTTGGCTGCCTTTTACCTCAGCACTGTATCATCTTTTGTTTTTGCGAGTTCTGGAGAACCCTTGCGTGCACAGCATCGGATGTTGTGACTTCTTTACTTCTGTCTGAAAGGAGATCAACGGTGAAGATGACACATGGTGAATCACACTGGCGACCCCAATGATCGTGAGCACATTTTAATAGGACAATTGATATCTTGTAACCTTGCAAGGGGTTTTGTAAAATGGATTGTACACAGCATATTAGCAAGGGGTCGGTTTCGTAAGAGGTTCGTACAACAGGCGTAACTTTCGTTACCTTATCACGCTAACGATTGGTTCAAGGCCAATTTTCGTCACAGCGGTCAAAGGCCGAGTGTTACCGAATTTCGTGGTTTCCGACGCTTTCAGGTTTTATCTGCGTATTATTTGGAATGAAATCGATCCTTAATCCATCGATGGTTCCGCTTTCGCATGTGACGATTACTGTTTAATCATCTTCGATTACAATTTATATTTTATTGGAAAACTTTAACACACTCCTTCGGCATTGAGGACACAAACATCGGAGACTACGTTTGCCAATCGGTTGCAAGTCGGAAACCTCTCGGCTTTCGTCGATTTAAGAAGTTTTGAGGCACTGTTAAGTTATTCATTGTTGTGTATTTACAGTCGACGAATGAATATTTTATTTGTAATAGTTTAAGGAGACATCGATTGCTTTACGGATATATTCGATCACTGAGCGTTCGTGCAGGGGTTGATTGCCACTCCCAAATGGAGTCAATGTTCATCTGCTTCCAGTGGCAATTCTGAGCGAACATAAGTCTGGCGCCATTTGTTTCCCTTGATCATCATTTAAAGAAGAGAAGTGCGAACAGGCAGACGAAGCACTTAAGTATTAGTTCTTCCCATTCTTTGTTCCCAGAGAGAGGGACAGATTATTTCAGACGAAAGGCTGACTCTTGACCACCACCACCAAGAAAGTTTTCCTCTCAAGATTTGAACCGTGATAAATATGTCAAAATATTGAAGCACACAATACTATTTTGACACACGAAAGTTTTAGAGTAGAATTTTGAGTAGGGACAATTGCCAATATCAGTAAAGTGGGTCTTGGCGGCAAAAGATAACTTAAATAACGCAGAGGGTTTTATTTTATGTATGACATTTCAGCATGTTATTATTTTCTCATTTTTATTCTTATTAGTAATCGCTCCAGAGGGAAATACTTCACCAAAAAAGTTAAAAATAAACAAATTGTTGACACCAAAAATAAAATTTACAAAAAATATGAAAAAAAGGCCATGTTGCAAAGAGTTCCAACAAGAATACAGTTGACTGTTTTCATTAGTCGGGGCACACGAATTAATTCCGAATGAAAATAGTCGAGTGCAACAAATGGAAATGCTGGAAAAAAGTGGAGAAACTAGGTGAAATGCCCTAGGTGGGAATTCTCCGGGGGGGCAATTATCCTAGGTGGGAACTGTCCAGGGGGGAACTGTCCGGGGAGCAATGGTCCAGGGGGAATTGTCTCGGGGGGAATTGTCCGGGGGAGAATTGTCCTAGAGCCGTATCCAAAGATATCTGCCCTCTGTGACCAATATTTATTTTTTTTAATTTCAATGCCATTTATTTCTCATACTGAAATTGTACAACTCAGCGTTACAAATTCTAAATTAATAACATCCTCATTGTTTTCTCCCGCCAAATTTAGTGGGGATAATGAGATTCTTTGTGTGGATACATACATGTTAACTAATATACAATGCACTATGATGTATTAAATAGAACAACAGAGTAATAAGTAACCATAGTAACAAACAGTAAAGTAACAAAAAGAAGGAAGAGGAAGAAAAATGAATAAATAAATAAGTAAGTAAATAGATGAAATATAAATAAAAGAGAAGGGGAGCGAAGAGACCCCCAAATGATAACATCAACAACAACAACAACAAAAAACCAACAGCGTTTCTATAATTCCTCCTTTCTATTATTCAAGATCTTTACTCAGTATAATCATGGTCTTTCTATTCAACCCTGGTCTGAAGGCCGGTCGAGATCAAAGGGGTATCTAATTGTTAGTCTAATTCTGGTCTGACGTCACCATAACCGTGCACAAGAGACCAAAGTCTTGCTGAGTTTCTTAAGGGAAACAGTGTTATTTTTCTACCTGCAAGCAGTTATTGTCCTCTTACTAACAACCAATAAACGACTAACACGCTAAGTCTAGCCACTCCTTGATTCTTCTAAACCAATGATATTTTTGTATTTTACTATTAGCTTGTGATTGGTCAATTTTGTGTATATGTATTACAGTAACCTTGTTAATGAAGAGAGTGACTGAGGGACTGTGACAGAAGCCAGAGTTCCTCCTAATAGATTGTAAAGATCAAAGATGCTGTTTCATGAATGAAGAGTTGCTCTACCAAGCAACGTCCTCATTACAATATTTCGTGACAATTCTAGGTGCTTACGTGATTCCGGTAGAATCCATGATTTAAAATCTTCAGTATCCTTTTTTTGATCACTTTGGCTCAATTTAAGCCCTTTAAGCAAAGCACTGCAGGTAACATAAGAAGCTGTCTTCTTCTATTTTCTTAGCATTAATTCTGTCAAATGAAAACTTTTAAAGCAACCACAGCATGCTGATGGTCTTTAAAAGCGAGCTCGAGAAAATCTTCAAAACCAAAGTACTAGTGCTGTTACAGTCAAAGACGTCCATATGCACGTTAAATCGTTTTCTCTTTATGTTATAAGATGACCTCCTTTGCTAATTAGTGAATGTACAGGCAAAGTAGTACTGTAATCTCCCTTGTACGTTTTCACAATTTCTCAGGTCATTTACTACGATTATGAGGTCATTGTAAAGCAGTCCCGACGACAAGAAAAGGTGCTGTGTTGGTGTCTTAATAACGTTACCTGTCATTCTTTTAAAATCAAGTTGTTTGTGCAGTCGCTCTACAGCAGTGGTTCTTAACGGGATAGTAGCGCTAGCGCTTTCCAAGGGGGCGTTAGTGAGCAAGGGGGCGGTAGGGGGCGGTAGTTATAAAGGGGACGGTGAGAGCGACCAAAGGGGGCGCTGGTATGATGAAGGTGCATCATACATGTTTCGTGTTCTCTTGAAAGTATTTTTCTTTAGAATGAACTGGTTTTGTTTTGCCAAATGTACTCTTGAGTGACAAGTATACGTCCTCCCTTCTCTTGTTCTACTCCCAGTTTTTTTTCAAAGCCTCATTACTAGTATTAGGACCCACAGCTTAATATTTTTGGGCTGCCGCTTTTGCTATGAAAGCCTCAAGTTTTAATTTCATGCTTGATGAGTATACGTATTTTTTTGTAAGAAACTGGTTTGTAAGAAACTAGTCCTGGGGCACCCTGAAAATTAAGAAACTCTCATTACTGAGCACCTGTAGGTTAAGCAACTTCTCCAAGCCTGTCAAACAGCCCATGACCCCCGTAAGTAGTTTGCTTGTATTTGAGTGGGTCATGCCTTCGTAACGAGGGCGTCGCTGACAGCGCTTGGTAGAGCAACTCATCATTCATGAAACTGCAGCTTTCGTCTTTTCAATCTATTAGGAGGAACTGTGACTTCTTTCACAGTCCCTCAGTCACTCTCCTCATTTACAAGGCCAAATTGAATTCACCGAGGTCTTACTCTCCTATGTATGAGTACTGGTACTCACTCAACATGCGAGGGTAAATCTTTAAGAAAGCTCCGTGGTAAAGGAATTATTTTTCATGCAATCGCATTCTCTCAATCAAAGAGCCCTCATGAGCAGTGGGCCCGACATTGAAACTACCCTAAATAATCAGAAAAACCACCAACAGGCTAACTAATAAATAAAGGGCACCTTCGGCGTCCAAGGGCGACGCCCCTCAATTTGTGCTACCGGGCAGAGAAGCAAACCATGAGGCAGGCTCAACCGCCCAGTAGGACCGCCTCTCGCGGATTATGGAAAGCATCAGTCATCAGTGAGAACAGATACTACATCCATTCCTTGCCAAAAGGAAGTATAAGCAGTATTTGGTACGGGGATATGTTAATCCCTAAATATGCCCATAGTGATGCACTGTCGTTTCCCGTTTCGTAGACAAAAATCGAAAACGCTATGTTTACCGGAGACGTTTGACAGAAAAACAACATACGAATTTGGTTCATGATTGCTGATCAATAGATTATACATCTTTTACATACTTTCACTTTGAGTTATTACAAGTCAAATTCAATAATTTCTTATAGCCTCAGTGGCATTACATTTGGCTATTTCAAGTGGCAAAGACAATGACATGTATTAATGCATGGTTTTATGCCAAAATAAAAGTATTGCAATCTGCAATGGCATTTCTATGACGTTTACCCATAACTGTGGGCAAGGTAACAGCCGGATGGTTGATCCGGAAAGTTTAACTTTTTACTCAGCAAGAAGATAATAATGTGTCCTAAAAGAGTAAAGAGCTTTGACCTAAAGCATGCAGCTCCCAGCACGCTCTACTTTCATACCCACCATTGTAAACGGATTTTAGTGCTTTAAGGCTGGCTTAGACTGCAGAAACTGGGTTGCGTTATATTGTATAATATTGGAGTATTGACATAAGATCATCAATAAAAATAGAAACACGGATCATAAGTAATAACTTACGTAAAGAGTAGTAATGGGTGTAAGGGGTTTGGACATTTTTTATCATATCTCACAATTATTTAATCACCAATTTAATCTCTTGCTATTCTTTGTAGCCTTCAATTCACTCTTGGCAGTTGAAAAGTACGATCAGTATTTCTATCTGTGCCGAAGCACAAGTAACAGGGTAAAGAATGGGAGATCGGTTAAATGACACTGGTGTGCTATAGGCATTATAAAATTATGACATTGCACTGTTCGCCGCTCTTTAGCATGGTCAGATGCCCCTTTGACATCCGGGGTGGATGCACATGCTCTATGGTGACAAAACTTTGCCAGTAGAAACCTTCCTTTGATTACTGGCGACTCGAGCAGTTTATCTTTCGAAAAGTACAAGGAACTCCAGGAAGGTATGACAGGGCGAGCACAAATGTCAATACAAAGTTTAACGACTGAATTAGTATTAAACGGAGTCCAGATTTGATACAGTTCGATATTTTAGACTAAGACAGAAATGGTACCAAAACGATCTGATAAGATAACTTACAACATAAATTTGGAAAGTAATGAGAGATCCAAAGAGGTGAGAAACACCTCTTCCGGATCGAGTTCTTTTAACACTGCTAGCAAGTGACGGACGATAATAGAAAATTGAGTGAGCAATGCAAAATTTTATGTAGAAGTCCATTTGCAGAGAATAAGAGAAAACCAGGAGGATCGTTTAAATACTATCCCACTGAAAATTCTGTAAACTCCGAGTTCTCAAAGAGGAGGTCGGATAACAATTCCTCTATCAAGCATTATTGAAAAATGTCACTGTGGAGAAAATGCACTTTTGAGAAGATTAACGCTCTTTCGGACAGGCAGCAATTGTGCCAACAAATTCAAAGGATCTCATATATAAAGTAAAACTCTCCCTAGACCTATTAGAAATAAAAATGCAATATACAGGAAAATATCCTATGAACTCGAATATCAGTTTTAGGTACTCGTGATATTTGGGTGTGGCCTATGAGTTGTGAAAGACGTCCTAGTAGTTGAAGGCATTCGGTACCAATTTAGCAAGATTAAATATTAAATCTCTTCATTGGCTATACTTAGTATATAGGCCATTGAATCTAAACTAAAGCGAGAATCTACGTTCTGCTTCTCGTAGTAAGCTAGCCTTTAAAACAATCTGTCGAAAATAAATCCATATCAATTTTACTTGAATATTTGCAGTAGCTGTCCAAAACGCGGAAACTCAACCCTACAAGGTTTTATTGTACCCCCTCCCATTTAAGAATACCCAGCTTCGTAGGTGACTCACCCTGGAATCTGTTTAAGTGAAGTTATCACTGTCGCATTGATTCTAGCGCATACGTGTTGTGAGCATAATCTATATTTTAATGCAACTGGAATGGAGGGGACGTTATCCCTTGATTACATTTATCGATCAACATTTTCCTTACCTTCTTGCTTGATTTGCAAACATTATTCTTTGCCACGAATCCTCTGTCCACTTGCGCAAGAGCTTTTAGTTCAAGAAAAGAAAAAAGGAACTAATGTCAATTACGTTGAGTGGGGTGTACAACACGGGAAATGGAATCTGAAAGACCTAGGACTTGGTGCCAATCTCTTCGCCCACTCTGTCATAATTTAACTGCTGGGGTTGAACCGAGTCGCATCTAAATTCCATAGCGTACTACCAAAATGAAACTCCTACTTTTCGGTAGCCCTACTTAGTTTAAAACTATTTTCTTCCTTTTCTATTTCAGTACTTTTCACATTAATACGTTTGATTGATGGTTTGAAATTCATAAATGGTATGTCGGCCAAACACAGAGAAATCCATAGTCTCGCAACCCTTGATCAAGGACAAACAGGCCACAGGGATGTATCTAAGGATGACATGTTGGAGCCGGAACGGGCGTTCTATACGATTATATTAAGGAACAAACCGATCGCTTTGATTATTATGCCTGCGATCTTTCTGCTTCAATGTTGGCTCAAAGTCGCATTCCGCCCGAGCGCCGCCATACAGGCCCGCCCGATTGGAGGCAATTTCCCCCCGTATCCTTTGATTATATTTTTCTGTTAGGCGTTAGCTCTTATCTAGCCTTGGATATGCTTGAAAAATGGGTTCCCTTATTGGCTGAGAAACTAAAACCCGACGGTCGACTGATCATTTCTTTTACTAACCGCGCTTCCTGGGATTACAAAATTCGCAGGAAGGTGCGGCCGCTCGCCCGGCTTTTTGCCAATTCTAACCATCTTATTGCGCAACCTTTCCAGACCAAAGCATATAGTTATCGGGAAGCGATCGGATTGTTTTCGCCTTTTTTTCGAGTTCAAAAAATGAAGTGGTTATTTACCCGTATTCCAGTATTAGCCCGAATCTGGCCGGAGGTTTCCGCCAAGCTTGCGAACAAGTGGAGTCTAAACAAAAGCGCGGCCCAAAAATTGAGCGCTGATTTTTTACTGGTCTTTGAAATCAATAGACTTTATTCGGTAGACGGTAAACGGCCAACGGTAGACGGCCTCCTATGTGAAAAAATTTAGCATAAAGTCTAATGATCTTACTATCAAAAATTGTCCCAGACCTTAAAGCGTTGCCTATAAATGGATTCGTATTCTATCACCACTTTTATATTCAATTCCATGATAGAATCCATCGGCCAACTGAGAAGACTATATGATTTTTCAGGTTTTACAATCGAAGAATTTGCCATGTACCACATTTGGAAGACCTGCCCCTTTAACCCTCTTTGCTCAAGGACGGGAGTCCAGGGATTTTGCATATTGGCCTCTATCTTTTCGCCGTCCATTAAAACATAAAACTCTTTAATTATGGCTGGGCCCAAGCCGTCGTTAGACAAGCGAATGGTTTTGGTTTGATTATGGGCGACGCTTTCAAAATTAAGTAGAGGTTTTACAGAAACGCGATTATGTCGGCGCTGTTCAAATCCCTGCCAAATTGAAATGGCTACCGCTAATAAAGCTATTATAATGGCAATCAGAGATTGTAAGTTCTCATTTTTCATACCCCGTATTATTTGCTTTGCTAAGCCGCTTCAAAAAACAAGTTTTTTGAATCTCCCATTTATTCCCACGCTAATAAAAGAAAACTTCATCTACAAAAACCCACCCTTTTTCGCCCCCGGCGTTATGCCAGGCCGGCAGACTGGCAACCCTTTCCGCTACGACTTTGTAACAGCGATAACTAGAAGGCTCGATTTCCAGGCTGAGCGTCGTTACAGTGTTCACTTGGTATTTATAAGGCGCTTTGAGCTTGATTTTATTAAGTAATCGTAGCTGGTCGGGCCGGTAGCCGCCCCAAACGGCCATAGACACGGGCGGTGCGCGATTTTCGATTTACCCTCCCTCGTCAGGAAGAGATAAAGGCGGGGAAAGGTATGTGGCGTCATCGCAAGCCCGAACTAATGAAATATGCCTTGGATCGCATTAAAGCGGAAGGGCCGCTCATGTCCAGAGATTTTAAAAAGGGCGATACCAGGCTGTATTTTGGTAAAAAACAAGAATGGTCTACTTCGCCTATCAGTCATACGCTCTTTCAATTATTTATGGAAGGCGACTTGATGGTGACGGGGCGGAAAGGATTTCAAAAGGTGTTCGATTTACCAGAAAGAGTACTGCCTGAAAGCGTAGATACCCGCAAACCGAGTCGGCAAGAATATATCCGGCATTTAATCCATCGAGACGTTCGGGCGCACGGCCTGGTAAAAATGACAGAGATCGGTTATTTGCTAAAAAACACCAATGCAGATATCCGTCGCAGTTTAAATGAAATGACCGAAGCCGGCGAGATAACGGAAATACAAATAGAAGGACAAAACCAGACGTATTATGCCCATTCGGATATCCTGGAACACTTGCCGCCCGTCGACCGGGGAAGACGCATCCGCATTCTTTCTCCTTTTGACAACAGTCTTATTCAAAGAAAACGCCTGGAAGAATTATTTGGATTTTCTTACACTCTAGAATGCTATGTGCCTAAGGATAAGCGAAAAGTCGGCTATTTTAGCTTACCGCTTCTCCGGGGAACAGAATTTGTAGGCCAGATAGACCTAAAAGTCGATCGCAAGCAGAAAGTATTGCATATCAGAAACCTGGTATGGGAGGCCGGTTATGGAAATAAAGCCTCTGTTAAACAAGCGCTAGATAAAAGTCTCCAGGAATTTGCGCGATTTAACGCCTGTGAAACATATCGGTAAATTTCTAAAACAAGGGTTGATTATCAGAGGTCGATCGTTAAGTCAAAAAGATCGTTCATTTTGTTGATGGGACGGCGATCAGATCCAGTATCAAGCATCCAGTATCTAGTATCTAGTTCCGTAAGACTACCGTAGGCGTATGTGCCCTTGATTTCCGGCCAGATTTCCCGGGGATGGAAACCCTCGGAAACCGCTAAAGTAAGCAGGTATTGCACCAAAACGTCAAAAGAGCGAATATAAGGCAATCGTTCTTCGACGCCTTGATCCCGAATAGCTTGCCTCAATGCGGCGCTTTCTATCAATTCCGGAGAGTGCGTCGGCACAAAATAGATCTGGCTGAGCGCGCCCGGCTGGCGTCCGCTGCGACCCGCTCGCTGCATAAAACGAGCCACGCCTTTCGGGCTGCCAATTTGCACGATGCTTTCCACCGGCCGAAAGTCCACGCCCAAATCCAAGCTAGAAGTACAGACAACCGCTTTGAGTATCCCTTGATGTAAAGCGTCTTCAATCCAATCGCGCAATTCGCGGCTGATAGAACCGTGGTGCATCGCCATCGCGCCCGCCAAATCGGTCTTAGATGTAAACATCAATCTTAAGGTATGTCGATCCCCCTTAATTTGGTTTCGTATCGCTTCACTGATTATGAAGATCCCCCTTTTGAACATAGCTTGATCATTCAATGATAATACCACAACAAACGCTTCATAGAGTTTTTGTCAACATAAGAGACAAATAGTACCGACCCTGTCACCAAACTCGGCGCCCTGATGACTCAACGTGATAACAACCCGAGTCGGTGCATAATCAACTTGAAACCTATACACTAATGATAGGCCCAATATAAACCTTAACAGCCCAGTGACTTAATGTAGTAAATGGTTTGTAAACCATGAAAAAGAGCAAATCGAATTGAGGTACAAAAGATGTTGGGTAGTAAATTGGGGATTAGTCGGGTAGGGGTCGTTTACGATATACTTCCGTCTGATTAAAACCAAGCTAAATAGACAGTAGGAGACAGTAACTAAGTATAGACTTACCCCTGTGAGCTTTTAAGGGGTGGCCCTAATACCATAAATACTTAGTGATTATTTGATCAAGATACCTTTAAAGCACCGAAATTATAGGGAAGTTTGATAGCAGTTTTGTAGTGTTATACAGGCAGACATACAATTAGATATTAACAAATATGACGGTTATTTGAAGCCTAATAAATTAGCTGATAACGAAGAAGAGACTAAATACACCGAATATTTTCCTATTGATTAATTAAATTCAGGTCTTCGGATTGGGAATGACTTTAAAAAATTTTCAATGGGCTTAAACAAAGATACTTAGCTTGTAAACTGTTTGACTAGCTGAAATGAGCGGAGTAAAACCTGGGGGTAGTCTAATGGTGACTTAACAAAACCCCCTATGACACAAACCCAAGGGAAAAGAAATATAGATAAGCCCCAATATAGAGAACGCCAATGATTATTATATAGTAAATAGTGAGCAGAAGAGATACAGAATCATTCATCTGTAGTTAAATTATCAATGATTTGGTCATTAGAAATACTTTTTAGCTATGAGACGATTAAGAAGAATATTGTCTCTTCGGCTAGGAGATTGGCGATATAATTTTGAGTTATCAGCCTTATCAATTAAAGCTGGGTTTCGAGTCTCTGTCTATGGTTCTGCCTCAGTCCCTCATTTGCATAAGGAATGCCTTACTCAGAAGGTGGCCTATGTCTATTTCACCATATCAAGCTATTACATACAGTTTAAAAATATCAAACGCGACTCTAGTCTAATACACCGAGCATTTATAAGGGTTAAATTACTGTGTTTTTGGAAGTTCAGGTCCTCTTCGAGGTATGTAGGAAAGATGTTCACAAATTAAACTGGGATTGGCTGTTCGCTTCAAAAACCATAACAGAATATCATGCTCCTACAAGAGCATAGAATTAGTTTGATCAAAATCAATGCTAGTGAACGAGATATAATAACAAATCATATTAATAAAATATCTACCTAGGGGTGATCGTATCGACCCAGTGGTCCTAGAATGTCGGGAGACGGCTAATTCAAAGGGAAATTAAAATTATAGTCCCCTTTTTCAGTTACCAACAAACTTGAGGGCAACTAGGTCCCCTTCCACGTACATTTTTTCCCAGTCACCGGATAAAAAATTTTGAGATAGCCATTACAAACACTTTCAGAAGAATTTTTCTGGTGGAGATGGGGTGAGGGTTTAACTGAGTATACCTTTTCATGGGAGAAGAGAATTTTCCATTAAGGGGGCGAGGGTTTTCCCAGCATTATTTAAAACACGATCAGGAATTAAATAGAAAAAATAAGTTTATTTGAACTGAAAGTAAGGAGCAACATCAAAACTTAAAACAGAAATTATCACATATATGAGGGGGTTTTCAAATTCCACACATGAATTAAACCCCCTCCCCCTCCATGTAAAATTTCTACGTCCACAGAAACGATAGGCGCAGTTTCTTTAATGGCGCTAGAAGACACACTTTCGAAAGCTTTAGTGGTGGTATGACATGACATTTGTTAACAATATAAGGCTGTACCAGCCATGGGCCATAAGGCAGTCAAGCATTGAATGTTTCTGGTTGAATCCATGTGGACGGTCGTCTGTAAGGTCATTTTATTTCCCCTACCGATAAAATGGGCGACTGAGAATGCTTTTTATAAACCTTCCCAATGCAGGAGAGGATTTTCATGGGTACAAAAAAGTTTCAGAGCGAAAACGCTGCTGGAAAAATGGTCATAAATGTCCGACCGATTCGGGATTGCGGGACTTCAAGACAATATTAGTTTTGATGTTAGAAGTGCATTTGGTCACATCAAGACACTGTAGAAAACGAAGCACTTTAGAAGCGGAATAGTTCACACAATCAAGGACAATATCGGTTCGATCAGGCAAATCGTGAAATTCTTTACCGCCATCGCGCGGATTCGGGAATTCAGCAAACGCCTTACCAGAAGCTTCGGTCTTTGTCCGTGGATCTTGCACAATAGTCCCATCTTTGATTCCTAGCAAAAGAAATAGTATTTCTATTAGGCGATGGTAAAGCCTCTAAGACAATCCTCCACCAGCTCTTAGCTGAGCTATATTGAACACGGGATTCCCGAGTCCTGTAAACTACATCTTTACGTGCTTTACTGATATCAAGTCTGTTCTTTTCACCTTTTGAGAGTACCTATTAGCTTTGTACTTTTTATTTTTTCGGATAGCCTTTTTGCAGTAGGCACTGAACCGTGATTATTCCTTGCTGGACACCTGGATCTGCATCGATGGAGAATAATTTGTTACAGATTTGACTATGATCAGCTGGTGCTGTTCTGCAGCTTTCTAAGATCCTTCAAGGAGGAAGTGTCTCCATTGCTGAAAAGCAAGTGAGTTTATTAAGCTATCCCAGACTCCTCTCTTGTATTGCCAAATTAGTCACTAGTGCTTAGACCATGACAATTAGGTCACAGAGTAGACTATTACAGGGGTCGTTCTTCGGTGTCTGGTTACAGTCACTGCAATTGTTTTGCTGTTGCTTTGCTCTGCTCTACCCCTGGATGAAAATTATATGACACCGGTTGTCATGGATTTTGCGTCCCTTATAATACCGGATTGGGGCTCTGGGAAGGATTTTAAAGAAAGTGTTTCACAAAATCTCAGGTCCAGCGCGCGATCCCTTGTTGAGCGATTAAAATCATTACAAAGTGGGAAAGGCTTAATAATGGTGAAAAACAATTTACCACTCATCATTCTTACCTCAGCCCAGAGGCGTAAAACATCGCTCTTGTCAAAGAAAAAAAAAACGAAAGTAAAAATTATTAGATCGAAAAAGGATTTCTTTTCCTAGAAATGGCATACCAACCGCATAAAAGATCTCATCCATCGGTCAACTCATCTCTAAATCTTTTCAATTCACACTTTTGCAAGAACCTCACTTGACTTGTACATGACTTGAGAAAAACCCAATTCCCACCCCACTGCCTCTTGAAAAAGTTTCATTCATGTACCTGCAGCTTTTGAAACATTGTTTTGTAGGTTTCTATCTTTTTTGTGCAAAAACCGTTCTTGTTTCCTTAACTTTGGAAAAACAAAATGAAAATAATTTTCACGTATTTGACTTTTTGAAAAACCACATTCACCTGTCTCTAATTATGCATAAATAAAAAATCTGAAACACCATTTCAAGCGTCTGATTTTGGAAAAATCCCATTCAAACGTCGCTAACGCTTCGAAAATTCCCTCTTTACGTGTCCTCGACTCTTGAAAAAAAATTATGTTTACTTAAAAGATAATCTATATAGAACTGTATCACCAATTGCTGTAGAAAACGGTTCTACCTTTCTTTAAAAGTTTAATGATGACCCATTTTTTCCCATCAGTGAGGACACTCTCGGTTTCCCAACTCTAACTTGAGATTTTATGCAGAGAATACATTAAGACTGTGAAGCCATATGTTAATAATTCAGACTCTAGGCGGTCAACTCCGCCAGCTTTGCCGTTCTTCAGGTTTTGTAGAACGGGTTTGAATTCAACGATGATATTCAGTTCAAAGAGTTGTAATACAGACGAAAATTCCATGGGATTCCTAGGCGAGAAGAAAATTTGGTATTTGGCTTAAGTATTCACTGAATGTTTTTTTCAATATCTCCTCTTCTTGTAAGCATTTCACCCATTTTACTTTCAACAGCACATACAGGCTTTTGAAAGCCATTATGATTTGGCAAACTGTTCTATTATCGTATTTGCTGGCAGCTGCTTCAACTTTGACTGCCTTGTTTCTAAGAAGCAGCGTCTCTCGTTCCTTGTAGACCGCTTACAGCTTTGTGGGTTTATTAGGGCATGAGGTATCTTTATCAGCTTCCTTTCTTGTATGCGTTTTCAAAAGCTAATCCGATCACTTTTTCGTAAGTTAAAAATACCTCATTTTTTCTAATTTTTCCGATTTAACCGTCCCCCCACTCCTCCCAGATGGTCGAATTGGGGAAAAGACAATTTCTAATTTAATCTGTTCTTGATACGCCTGCCAAATTTCATTGTCCTAGCTTATCTGGAAGTTCCTAAAGTAGCAAAACCGGGACAGACCGACAGATAGACAGACCAAAAGAATTTGCAATCGCTATATGTCACTTGGTAGATACCAAATGCCATAAATATACCAGGAAACGTTTTACTTCAAGAAAAATAGCTAAAACTTTCTTTGTGAAAAGTTAAAAATGGCCTAGAGGCCCTAGCGTGTTTCCAAAAATAAAGTTTAAACTTCAGAGTTCAGAAATTCAAATGACAGACTAACGGTATTCTACAGTTTCATCGCTCGCACTTACTTGAAAAATATCGATAAAGAAATGAGGAAATTTTTTTTTCCAGGAAGCAATTTCATTAACCCAACGACTCTTCAAACTGTTTCGGGAAAAAGCCCAAGCATGTTTTCAAATATTGAATTTCTTTAATAGCTTGATTCAGTTTTTTTGACACTCCCCATTCTCTCTAGGTCTTTTTTATTTCCTACATTGTTTTGAAATTGACTGTCAAATTTTATTTGCTTTCGAATCTAATTGCGTGCAATATCTGGGATTGCATGCCACAGCAAAAAGCCGATTGTTTGTGAGATATTCATTCGTTTAACACTGTTACAAACTAGTTTTCTTCTCTTCTTTAGATGTCACCAGAGCAAGAAAGAGCTCTGCTCAGAGTCAGATCTTTTCCCTCTTTCGGAAAGGTTTTCATAAATTGCAAATATCCACAGGATTTTCCACTTCTATTTTTGTATAATAGTTAATTTTTACTGAATGTTATTGTTTCTCTCGTTTCACCCCTAAAAACGGAGACTTTTGGTGAGTTTCTGTTTGTACATTTTGTTTCTTGTATATTGTTGCAATAGTGAACCAAAAATAACAAATACTACCCTAGGAATCCCTAACTTGGCTACCCAGGGATATCAGATGAATTTTCCGTAAAGTTATCTCAAAATCTTTAAGAAGTGTCTTCAGGCCTGAAATTTCCTTCTGGTTTTTGACTTGGGGCTTTGGACCCGGCTTAGAACGTTATTTCCACTAGAAAATAACAAATGCTACCCCATAAAAATCCATTTTAAATACTAGATTTAGAACAAGTTAAAAGTACCAAATAGTTTGGTAAATAAACGCCCCTGAATCAACTGATTTATCTCCCCCATGGACACGTAGAGTTACTCAATTGTTACAATATCGCACTAAAGACAAGCACAAAAGCTCAATAATAGTTCCAATAAAATGCTCAATATAGCCCAAGATAGCCTCATGCTTTTCAGATATAGCCCCATACATCACCCCTTTGATAGACTTTTAATCTTTGCCTCTCCATATGAAAAATTTGGCAAAGAGAATGTAGGACAACTAAAAAGAACTCCGTATAATATTTCTGTCAAATCCCTCCGGTGTAATATTTACCCTGGAAAATTCAACCCTGAAAATTTCCTTCCCAAGGAAGAATCTCCCCATAGAAGTTTACCCCAAGCACATGCCCCCCACCAAAAAATGTCTCTATGCTTCCCAGTAACAAATATTATACGTGAACAATGGGCAAATTTCATAACTTACAGGCCCCTTCCGACGGACTGTGGGGGGTCATTTCCCCCTAAAGACATAGTTATTTAATCTTTCAACTATACTGAACAAAATAGCTATCTTAAAAGTTTGATCCGATAACTTTTGGAAAAAACAGGCGTGAAAAGGGGCCCAGGTGCCCTCCAATCTTTTTGGTCAATAAAAAAGGGTACTAGAACTTTTGATTTCCGTTCCAATACACTCTCCCCGATCTTCTAGAACCTATTTCTTAATATGATCACCCTGAGAACATTATTTTTATCCCGTGACGGTAAATGTTTTTTCAAGCCTGTTTCTAGTTTGATTAGTAGTGGGGGAGGGCAAAGATACTGGATTTGTATCACGAGTGACACCCAGAAGATATAGGTGATGCTTATAAATGGCTTTTACAACAGGTTTTATGTACAGCAGGATTCCAGTGGTGCAGTTTTCATTACGATCTGCCATCATTTTCAAGGGGCTACAGGCCCTTTTTCGAATTCCCCATAAAGTTGTTTTTTTTTAATATTCTTTTACTTTTAACAGTAACCGAAATAGTTACCATTCCGGGATCAGTGTCAAATGGTAATTTTTTCTCAGGCAGTTTTTTCAAATCTCATTTTTCAACTCTTGGGTACTATAG
Source organism: Alatinidae sp. Z8VKAUB7J3 (assembly GCA_010016025.2). Classification (NCBI taxonomy): domain Eukaryota; kingdom Metazoa; phylum Cnidaria; class Cubozoa; order Carybdeida; family Alatinidae; species Alatinidae sp. Z8VKAUB7J3. The sequence continues at coordinate 67,260,570 of JAAAKM020073195.1, read as the reverse complement.
ACTGTGGTTTGCTCTTTGCTAAGTTACAGCTACTTCTGCACCAATGATTAGTTTAAACGTTGTGCATTAATGGCTCATTTCTAGTACTTCAGTGAATTTTAAAAGGGACTGCTAGGTTTTCCTCACATTTTTTACCGACTTTAAGAGAGCATCAGCTTTTTTGTAAAGATTTGAGTTAGACTACAATTTGAACTGTAGATAAAATTCTATTCTAAAAGTAAAAATTTTAAAGCAACAGTTGTTGTTTGCAGTAAATTTTTGGCAATAATATAATTTCCAGTGGATAAGAAGGGTGATTATTATTCATATGAATTAGAAATTTGCATGTTTTCTTTATCTTCCATTGGACTGAACCGTCCAGGATCTTTGTTAGCTCGGGGGTACCAAGAAATGAAGAAGGAGTTAGCCTCACGTTGGCTTTAGCCAACAATCTCAAGTACTATATTTCTTTTTATTTCTGCGTTTTTAAGACCAATTCACATGTTTGATAAATATCATAGGAGGTACCACGTATTTCTTTTAGATACAACCCTGGCCTAGAATTATCCTAATTACCGTCTTGTGGACACCCTTTTAGTGGCAATCATCATAGCAGTGCGAAAATTGCTTATGTGACCTTTAGACGTGACAATAACGTTATGATAAGTAACTTCAAGGCAGATTTTTTGACAAATGTATTTTCTTTTATCAGAATACTTTTTTTTAGCCTAGGTTACTATTGACATCAGTCACTTTTGACTTACCGTTCATTTTCATTAGCGGTTTGATCATATTAAATAGTCACACAGTTTTATGCATTCTGAATGATTTTATTACCTCTGAGGTAGGTTTTCTTGACATGGTTGTACACTTTGAATAAGAAAAAGAACCTTTACCGAATTTTTTCTAAAAAAAATAAAGAGTGTAGTGCTTAGCCTACAAAGTTTTACTAAGCTATGGAATACATTCTTTTTAAAAATTAGAACTCCTCAGAATTTCATTATCTCACCTTCAGGCTAGAAAGTTATCATATTTTTGACGAAAACTAGTGAGTTCAAACACAGTTCCTAGAATAAAAGCTCAAAATAATGTTTTAACGCCCTATTTAGACGGCACAACAACGGCACTAGATTTCCGAACAAATACAAAATTGTAAGAAATGGGACTTATTTATTTCTTCTCTAGAAGCTGCAGAGAACTGATATATACCCAATAAGATAAAATATATAACTGAATGGGTAAGAATTTGCAGCATCAAATAGGCCAATTTTGTTTTTAGATTGAACATGAACTTGGTTCGGAAATTTTTTATAGGTGTCTAAATAAATAAATTTAGAAGAAATTTAAAGAGGATTTATGATTTTAAAGAGTTAAATTCTAAAGCTTAAGATTTTTTTTAGTTTTAGTAGGGAGGTAGCATATTCGCCAGGTAGTATAATGTATCAAAGTAAATTGAAAAACTTCTCTTCATGATAGCTAAAATTTTTGGTAAGTTTATACTTATTGCGGTAAATGCCATCAATAAAATAAACAAGCACATTAAGGTTAAAGACTTTTTCTTTAGAAGAAAGTCCAATGTTTTGAATTTTACTCTTTGCTTTCAGTAAGCCTCTATGTATATTTTTCTCCAGAAATAACATTTTTTTATATATTCCCATACCTTATAATTGAATGTGTCTGTAATATCCTGCAAAGCACATTAAAAAACTAAGAATAGAATTAAAAACAGACTGTTTATTCCTGATATTATATTATTTCTTTTTAGTATAGCCAACATTACCCTCAGTACCAACCAAAGCTTCCTCATCTTCTAACCTCGCCGCCAATTTGTGCATCTCAGTACAGTGATCATTATCCTAATGGGATCACCGCGTCTGCGTTACCTGGCACAACACTTCACGGAGCCATCCCTCCAATATTCCCTTCAATGAACGTCAATGTATCGATGAACATGACAATGGGTGTTCCGGCAATGGGTTATGGCTTTGAAGGCACAGCTTTTCAGCCACAGGTATAATTAAGTATTTTTATGGTTTTTAACAGCAGAGACCCTAAAAATTCGTTGGGCGGGGCAAATGGGCATTTTAGGTATAGATAAACCGGGCTGTCACTACGAACACTTACTAGAGCATGAAAACATTTGAACATCGATTTGAAGGCCGGGTCGCCATCGTTACGGGAGCTGGCCAAGGACTGGGACGCGCGATTGCGATCCGAATTCTGGAAGAAGGCGGTACCGTCGTAGCGTGTGATCGCGACGAGTCACTCGGTGCAGAACTTCAAAACCACGCCGTCGCCACCTACGGCGAGAATCGTTGCTTGTTTCTACCGGTCGATATCGCAGACGAGAGCAGTGTTAGCTCGGGGTTTCAAACAGCTTTCGAACGTTTTGGAAGCTTAGACATCTTGGTGAACTGCGCAGGAATCGTGGGGCCAAACGGCGTGAAGGTGGTCGAAACGCCAACGGACGGCTTCGAAGACGTCCTGCGGGTGAATCTACTCGGAAGCTTCTTGGTCACCAAACACATCATCCCCTACATGGAAAAAGGGGACTACGGTCGCGTGCTGTTGGTCGCGTCCATCGCTGGCAAAGAGGGCAACGCCGGCATGTCGAGCTATTCGACGAGTAAGGCTGGCGTCATTGGACTCGTTAAGAGCGTCGGCAAAGAGTACGCCGAGACAAATATCACGGTGAACGCGTTGGCTCCCGCAGTGATTCGGACCCAAATGGTGGAGAACATGAAACCGGAACAGGTCAAGTATATGACTGACAAGATTCCCATGAAACGCTGCGGCACTTTGGACGAAGTGAGCGCATTGGTCACGTGGATTGTTTCCGAGGAAGCGAGCTTCAATTCCGGATTTACTTTCGACCTCACCGGAGGGCGAGCCGTCTACTAGACTTGTGCCGAAAGCTTCCCGAACCTTCCGCGTGGCCACCCAATCTAAGGAAAGGCACACCAATCACGTGCAGGTGGTATTCTTCGAAAGTCTGTATACTCTCATTAAATACTCAAACGCCCCGCTTAGCGCCCCCTCTTCGCTCCACCTACTTGGCGCCGGAAGACTCGCATCACTAAGACGGCACCCAGAAATAAAATCTTGGTCAGTGTTTACAGAAAGATTTACTGTCGGCCCGGTTCAAACAAGCGCGAAGGAGTCAAACCAATCACCTCCTTGGCGCCCAACACGTTATGGCCAAAAGCAGTTGCGAATCTTGTGGAGCACCCACCCGTAAAGGGCCTCTGGGTTGGCTTTGTGCTGCCTGCCTGACGTCCTTTCTAAGGGAATCTGAGTCTCGGGCGAATGCCCCGGATCCAATGGCAGTATTGCATATCGATTCGACCGACTCCACGGACCAAATCGGCGGCTACGAACTAATTGAACGGATTGCGTCCGGAGGCATGGCAACGGTTTTCCGTGCCAAATCCGCGGCACTCGGAAGAGAAGTCGCACTTAAATTCATGCGGGCTGAATACAGCGGGGAGAGGAAAAGAGAGAAGAAGAGAGGGGGAGAAAGAGAGAGGAGGTGGTTGGAGCGGGGAGAGAGGGGGGGGGGAGGGGGGAGGAGGGGAGAGGGAGAAAGAGAGGGAGAGAGAGAGAGAGAGAGAGAGAGAGAGAGAGAGAGAGAGGTAGAGAGAGTGATGCAGACAGACAGCGAGAGTGGGGGAGAGATAGACATGGAGAGGGAGAAAGAAAAAGAGAGGTAAATATACAGAGATATCGAAAGTGAAAATAAGAGGCGAAATTATATTTATTTTGGCTTTTTATTCTTTTCTTTTTATTAGTCTTGTAATTTAATGTTTCCTTTTTAAAGATTTCGAGACGTCTGATAAACTTCCGCCTATATATTAAATTTACTGTGTTTAATATAAATTTTTAGCATCATGTTTATTTAATTTTTTTCTATTGCATCTTAAGCAACCAGCCGAAATTTTTGAGAGCCTAGTACTTGGTCTATTTGCTTCTCTTTTCGGCGGTTTTATTTGTGATTTAAATTCCGTATAGTTTTCACTTCGCAAAACATGGCGGAACGCAAAAAGCTGGCCAAATTGTCCAAGTTTTTGGTTCAAAGTCCCTAGTCAAACGAAAAAAAAAATCCAGGAAAAAGTACAAAAATACTTCTACAAATACCAATTACATACCTTGAAAAAGAAGACTGAGAGATCTCGTTCCCAAGAACTGTCGAGAGCTCGCACTTGGAAAAGTTTCGGGTAACAATGCGAATGGAGTAACATCTAGACATTTGGTCTTACCCTAGACTTTAATCCTGTCTATGGTACCAGAGACATAAAAAAAACCGCCAATCATCCCTCGTTTGTTCGGCTGCCCACACATCTTCCCACTGGGGTTGAATCTTCTTGCGGATGTACTTCAGGTTTTATATTGGGCCTAAGAAAGGAATTAGATCTATTAATAACTCTCCCGAAACATGTGTAATGGATAAGGACCATGTCTTCCAAACATCAAGAATTTCATTATTCCCCCGTAGGCTCCAATAATTTACTTCTATTTTTGTTATTTTGTTCCCCCAAAAACAGGCCCTGACCCCTCCCCCTCTCTCCATAAAAAAAAGTTCCTCCTTTTACTGTTTAGCCTTTGTGGCAGCCAATCTTCTGATCTAGATACCAAAAATATGCCAAACTGCGGTTGTGCTGAGCTACCTGGGCCTTTGTCACCCTCTTTTAACCTTCTTTTCTTCCTTTCTAACCTTCTAACCAGCTAATGGTCCGATGAAGGTGGGATCTATCAAGTCAATATATTTTCAGTTTTACATTGAAAAAGCGAGTGACACTTTAAAGGTACCTTAGACCAAAAAACCTTATGACAAATCCTTATGCTTCAGGTTATCCAAGCCATCATAAATAAGTTTATCGCCTCCATTTCGAGACCTTAAAAATTCAAAGTTATTTTTTATAGCTCTTATTGTCTATCATTAAGGCCTTGTCTTGGCTCAAAGAAACAAGGTATTTGATTAAAATTTCTGTGAAAAGTCTCTTAATATGGCTTAAATTTACCTCGATTAAAAACCCTCCCTCCTCCCCCTGAAATTGTTTGGTACGGCCCTCACTTTCTTTAATTCATACTTCCTTGTTGTTATTTTATCTTCTATAAGCCTTATCACGTTTTCCGTTTGTTGAGTTTTAACTGCTTTTTCCAATGATTTCAGGATTATATAATGTTGGTGATGCTTGGCAATCAAGAATGCAGAGTCTTGGCTCAAAGGACTGACGTAAATTCATTAAAACATTTCTGAGATATCTCTTAATATAGTTTAAATTTACTTCTGAAAAAATTTCCCCTCCCTACTGAAACTGGTTGCTAGGGCTTCTGCCTTTCTTTAATTCACGCTTTCTTGCTTATTTTATTATGTATCAGCCTTTTCACGTTTTTTCCCCGTTTGTTGAGTTTTAGCTGTTTTTATCTTTGATTTCCTGATTTTACAATGTTTGTGATGCTTTCCAATCAAGAATGTATAGTCTTGGATCAAAGAAAAGAGGCATTCTCATTAAAACCTCTGAAATATCTCTTTATATGGCCTAAATTTACCTACAAGAATAAAATTTCCCCTACCCCTGAATTGGGTGCTATGGCTCCCACCTTTCTTTGATTCAAGCTTTTTTCGTATATCATATCCTTTGCTTTTCAATCAGAATGGCCTAATTTTGTCTAAAAAACGAGGCATTTTCATCAAAATCTCTCAGAAATATTTATCAATATGAATTAAATTTACGTCTGATAGCAACCTTTCCCCCGGATTTGTTTACTAGTGCTCCTGCGTTCTATAGCTCAAGCTTTTTTTTTACTTTTTTTTATCCTTTCTCCGCTTTTCATGTTTTCAGTTTTTTATTTTAACTGCTTTTTCTGTGATTTCGCGATTTCATAATGTTTGTGATGCTTGATAATCAGGAATGCAGAGTCTTGGTTCAAAAAACAGAGCATTTACATTAAATTCTCTCAGAAAAATCTCTCAATATGGATTAAATTTACCTCTAATAGCATACCTCCCCTGGAATTGGTGGCTAGGGCTCGTGCCATTCTTTTATTCACGTTTTTGCTTACATTTTATCCTTTATCAGATTTTTCACGTTTTGATTTTCCGTTTTTTGAGTTCTAACTGCTTTTTCTATGATCTCATGATTTTATAATGTATGTGAATTTGTTGATTAATAAAGCTTGTATGTGCAATAAAAATCAGTGTCTTGCAAAGCCATTTGGGAATCAAAACAAAGCATTGTCTACCTCAAGTTAGAACATTAGCACAATGTAACTAGCAGGTGTGTTTAATAGATACAAGCCAGTCAATAACCTTAAGATACTTGCACGCTTTCAAGGGGAATAGATTGGAAATACATGATCCATTGCTTGTATAAAAATTAAAAAAATTACCCGCAATCAGGAACGGTTGAGGAGAACGGTTTTGTTAACAAAAGAAAAATGAAGATTGGAAGTGAAGATGAAGCAAACTTTTAATGTTCAGTTTGGGGGAACCAAAAGGAACTTATCAAGGACTAAAAATGTTTGGATAACAATATATTTTTTCGTATTGATTCTTAGTGTGAAAAGTTCTTTTTTATGTGGATCTGAATAAAATTTCAGGCCGTGAATGCATCTCAATTTAAGTTTCAGAACCGAAAGATTCGCAATTAGAAAAATTCTTGCCTTCTCTGAAGTTTATTGCCGACTCTATCTGGAAGCATAAGGCAAGCCTAGAAATACCTTCGGCGGTGGTAAAGTTCTAAAAGTAAAAGTTTCACCCTCCGTCCCTAGATAGCAGAGGAAATCCAACAGCACATCTAAACGTAGTGAAGGAGTTTAAACATCGTTAAGCTTCCCACCGAAGTGGCTGATGGCTAAGGCACTGCAAGGGTGACCTGAAGGAGTGGTGACCCCTCCCCAGGAAATATTAGCCTAGTTAACGACAGAGCATTTGCACTTGGTTCTGATTATCGATACAAAACTATCTTTAGTTTGATCTGTTTTGGTGGGTGTTTTCGGGCTAAAAAACCCGTCCCTAGCTAATTTATCTTCTATTGGGTTGCCTTCAAGAAGTAGATTAACAGGAATTTTAGCATTTTGTAAGCATAAATATGTGATGAGTCGGAGGTAAAAGCTTTGAGATTGCCTTTGCAGGATTTTGACTCTTGTTGATAGAAGAGTATCACCAAGTGCTGAAAATCATGTTGTGATCAAGATGAGGAAAAGATTATGCAAAGCCTCCATTCTATTGGAGGTCCCAGGGACTTCTTATATTACGGTTCAAAGCCGGATTAAGCGCTTCTGTGAAGATTTGAGAACATGTCTTAGTCCCTGTCCTTCACTGGTTCTGGGACCATTGCTTTTTTCTGACAAAAAAATAATTCCAATGAATTAGAAGATTTACAATTACAACTTGAAATGTTAAAAAATAACTATAATACCCACATTTTGACTGACGAATATAAACCTTTCGAACTGGATTTATTAGAAGTTTTAAAAATTTATATTTTATGGATAGGAAAGATGAAATTAGATGATATAGAATCTATTTACTCAGGCAAGGGGGATGGGTACAGGGAGACACGGACAAGGAGTAGGGCTCACAATGAATAAGGAGGCAAGTAAGTCTTTTTTGAGTTAGGAAAGAGTTAGCAAAAAAAATACTAGTCACTCATTTTATGACTAAAAAGTGCAGGGCATCAACCATAGTAGTAAATACCCATATAGAACCAACTTACAGAAATAGTAACAACTCAGGCGAAAATTAATTACAGCTATAGAAGCAAATAGACAGGTTTTCAGGTAGAAATGTGTTTTTTTATTAGAAGATTTTACCGAAACGGATGCCCACACCCCAAAGGTCTTGATCATGTTTGGAACGCGCAATACCGGCTAAGGTCGTATTTCCAATGGTGACTTGATTGGCATTGTACTTGTTGCTCAGTTCTTGGTCTTGCCAAGTGAATTTCAATCCTGCAAAAAGGCGGAAACTTAAGAAACGGCTGAGGTAAAAACCTCTTCCTAGTTCAAGATCAACGGAGTTGAAATGCAGGTCCCAGTGACTTCTCGCTGCAGTGACTTGGTTGACACTCAAGGCGGTGAGTCCTGGAAAAAACATTCCAACAGGGATCATGTTGCCCACGCTGTTTTTGGCCCGGTCGGTGCTACTGCTGCGGAAAAAGGTGTAGTTGGCATAGAGATCCCAGCCGTCTAGGGGAGGGTAATACCCGAGCCCCACGCGGAACCCTGGGCGCCATGGAAAGTCAGGGCGATGCACCTTTCCCGAGCTGACTGATGTCCCAGGGACAACAGCGACTCCAGAATCTGCATAGCTGAGCCCGTCCTGGATGGCTTTCCAGTAAAGAAACTCTACAGTGGTGTAGACGTCGACCCCATTTTTCACATAGGGGCCAGTTGGCGGAGTGATCTCCTTCTGAGGCTCGTCACCAGTTGCTATCCCACTAAAAGCTAATACAATACAGATGAGACTTAAGATTTTTGCTCTCATCGCCTTCCCCACGATGTTCCCTTCCTATACCTTATATATATAAGGACGGCTTCCATTTATAAAGGGAAAAAAACAAGAAATGAGCTTGTCAGCTGAGCGAGAGGAGGATAAAAAAACCCGCTGGGCAATCCCAACGGGTTTTTTCTGTTTGAATTCTTCGGGCAAGCCTTAGAAGTCAAAGCGGAGTTTAAGATTCAAGCCATGGAGAGCTAAGTCGCCCTGAACATCATTGTAGAGACGAATGAAGTTTCCATAGTTGATCCAAACTTGTTCTTCCCATCCTGCTTGAATAGCAAAATGGTAGTTATCGTCGTAGAACCAGATTTCCCAGCGAAGACCGAGCTCAAGCTCTCCAACATATTTCACTCTGTAGTTATCCAACTCTGTGTTAACAAGAGTGCTGTTGAAAAAGTCGTTTGTTGCTGTGAGTGTATCTTTACGATCGACATCATAATGTGTCCACATCGCTGTCCATGCAACTTTTGCAAAGATGGACCAATTCTTGACAAAGTACCATGCTGTATCAAGACCTAAGCGCACACCAAGTCCCCAAAGATCGTGATCTTGAGAAGACTTATAAGTTGCATCGCCTGTTGGATTTCCAATAAGTAAAAATCCATTCTCTGGTCTAATGCGAGCATCAAAGTCTTGGTATTGCCAAGTTCCTTTGAAACCAGCATGTGGACGAAGAGTCAAAAACTGGCTGATGTAAAAGTTACGACCTAATTCAAGGTCGATCACATTAAAGTGAAGATCCCAGTCAGCACTTCATGACGATGTAGGCCATGCCGAGACCTAAGCCAATAACCAACAGGGGCAGAAGAAACCTGAGCATACTTTTAAGGCGGTGGTTCATTCGTTAGCTCCTTCTGTGGTGATCGGCTGCGGTGAGGGCTCGAGTGTTTGGGTCCAGGCTCCGCCCAAAGCCCTATATAGATTGATTCTCTGCCCGATCAAGGTTCGCTGAGCATTGATTTGGGCCCGCTGAATCCTTTGAACGGCTTGGATTTCAGTAAGGACGACCAAAAAATCACCAATGCCTTGCAGGTATCTGGCCTGACCTGCTTTGAAGGCTTCCTGAGCCAAGCCAAGTTGGCTGTCGATCCTTTGTATGAAAATGCGTTGTTCCCGTTCCTGGACTAAGGCGTCTTCCACTTCTCGGAGTGCTTGAAGGTAAGCGTTTTCAAACAAGGCAATTTGTTCTTCTAAGGCCGATTGAGACCGATCTACCTCAGCTTTTCGTCGTCCACCATCGAATACGGGACCGACGATACTCGCGGCCAGGTTCCAAATCCAATTGGAAAACAAATCACTGATATCCGTCGCTTGAAATCCAGTTTGGGCACTGATTCTCAGTCGTGGGTAACGATCGGCTATGGCTATTCCCAAACGGTAATCTGCGGCTGTGATCCTTGCGGTTGCGGCGCGAAGGTCCGGCCTTTTGTCCAACAGTGAAATCGGAATACCCGTGTCGGGCAAATCGGGAAGAGGGGGGAGGTCTCTTCGCATTTGAGGAATTGGTGACCGCGGTGGTTTTCCCGTCAGCACTGCCAGCTGATGTTCAAGCGTTGCTAAAAGTAACCGAGCGGTTGGCATTTGTGCTTCTACCGAGGCCAATTGCTCTCGCTGCTGGAAAACATCGACAGCTGTTGCCCCTGCGTTACTGAACCGAACTTCGATGACTTCCAAAAATTTTTGATTTACATTGACCTGCTCTTCCAAAAGTGAGAGCAATTGACGTTGTTCCACAATAGAGAACCAGGTCGAAGCAATGGTTGCGGAGAGGGTTAGGGCCAGGGTCTCCAAGTCTTGCCGGCTGGCTCGTGCTTGGAAAATTCCCTCTTTCTCTTGCGAAGAGAGTCGGTTCCAAAGGTCTAGCTCATAGGCCGCATCCAAAGTGAGACCAAAAAGGCTGTCGGTAATGGTCGGTCCGAATTGTGCCGTCTTGAACCTCGATGCGTTGGCATTGGCGTCAACTGTTGGCAATCGGGCACTGCCTGCCTGTTTGGCTAGCGCTTGGAATTGCCGCAACCTGGCCCAGGCAGCGCGTAAGTCTAAGTTGTTGCTTAGAGCAGTTTCAATGAGCAGGTTGAGTTCGGGGTCGCCAAAGATCTCCCACCAGCGATCAGGTGTCGCCACTTGCCCGGATTCTGAGAATTCAGGAGGAACAAAGGATGGCGGGTCTACGGTTTCATTGACTTTGTGTTTGATACAGATCCACAAGGAGGATCTGGAACCCCTCAGAGTCGACCACCGAGAATTTGTAACTATTAGTCAATCCTCCAGAATGGCGGGAAAATGCATCTGTCGAAGTGTCTTAGGAAGAACATCTAAGTCGGAAAAACTACTTCACATCTGTTCTTGTCACAAAGGGAAACTTTTAGCTGTAATGAAATTAATAATCCAGCCATAATTTTAGGAAGGAGAATCAGAAAATTTGTTTAGGAGAATCGGGGATAAAATTTGAATTGGCAAAACATAGAATTTTCGACCTTTCGTTTTCTACATTTTTTTTCCGGAGGAGGAAACTAAGTCGTGCTAATTTTAGCGGTATTTCTCCCCCTTTTTTATGTGTGATACGTAAGGAATGACAAAACTTTCTTAGATGACGCTAAGTTAACCCTCTTGCGGGTGAATTTCAAAATCTTTCGGAGTCATATTTTGAAGACATTTTTTCCAGACCAGAAAATAGTGAAGATTTCAGATATTTATTCAGTTAAGACATAAAAAATGAAAAAACATTATTTTTAAAAGCGTCCTCATATATGGACGCTGCCCATTATGGACGTATGTGAAAAGATTCAAAGCATTCAGGGTAAACAGGAGTTTGGCACTTTTTTCACTCAAAACGTGTTTTATGTTTACATATCTGCCCGCGGCATCTCGATGTGTTTTTCTTTTCGGGTTTTGGTGGCTAATGCCCTGACATTCCATCCAACCTTGGGTCACAGTCCACTTTGGAAGAGACAGAAGACCTGGACGCCCAGGACTTGTGCGCACCCTAGCCATGTCCTTGGTCAAAAGCGACACTGCGACAGACGCTTGGATTCCGAAAGTTAGGTTTGGTTCCAGGCACAAGTTTACGATGAATAATGCAGGAATTGACAACAATAACATCAATAAAATTATGAAATAGTCGCATATACCACCTCTTGTTCTTAAAATTATTCTTATAGTATGATGTGAGAGAGTCCAAGAGGTCAAAATTCCCCATGCATTTATTGTGTTCATTGACAGAGAATGGTCTTTCAACGCCTACTTTCTTCTTCTCTGAGCTGTTCCATCTCTCTACAATATCAACTGGATGGCACCCAGCGTATGAAGAGCATAGGCTAACAAGGATGTTGTCTTTCCACCGCAACACAGTGATGCCTTCCTCTGACGTTGAATGTGAGACGGATCCTCGGTCTTTTTTTTCATTTCTTTCTCTCTGACCAGTTTGATCGTAGCGTTGTATCGTCGTAGCGTCACCGTAAGTCTGTTTGCACGCAGTGTACCGACTCTTTAAACATTTCCTTTTGCTAATGTTTCTACGATAGTGATTGAAGTGAAGAAGCTGTCAAAATACAACTTCGCATTCTTTTTTTCAAAACCACGACGAAGACGAATAGCAACACCACTACCTAAGCCATGTTTGGACATCTGAGTGCTATGGCTGGTAACTATCGGATTTCTTACACAAGGTTGAATAAACTTTCCTCTCCCTCACCCTCTCTTACATATCTACATTAAATGTCATTACTGAAACCTACTTCAAAACCAATCTGATTGGTCACTCAAACAACGTTAGTAATCACTCCGATTGTAACCACACCGCGGTGGGTTCCCCTCTAATTTCTCCGGTTGACAAATCATGCCTGTATTGTAACTATTAGGAAAGGATGCACAAATGATAGGTTCTTACAGTCAGATTAGTATCAAGTTATCGGACATTGTTAGACACAAGACACAAATAGAATACCGTTTTCCAAAAATAGAACCTTCATAATACCTTCGCCCATGGCTAGAAAAAGGAAAAGGAACTATTAACAAACTTAAAAAAACTCAAAACGTAATTGAACTACACTCGATAGTACATACAGGTTGTTTCCAAGCTTATTTGATCGATCATTCCTTTCCAAAAAAAAATTCTTAGCACGCTATGGAAATTTATTCTTCTTAAATCTTAATAGCAACTCAATCGATAGATAAAAGTTTTTGTGTTTCCATATTTTCCAAAAAAAAAAAAACATGCAACGAAAGTTATAAATTAGAAACTTTGATACAGGAAACTATGATGCTATTTATTGAGCTCAAAACAGAAGGTTAGCACAGCAAAAAAATTGAAACCTTTAAAATCCTCTTATATAATAGTTGTTAAACCTCTAACAACTTAGTAATCCTTAAGTCTATTTTAGTCAGCAGTGAACTTAAACCATAATTCAGTATCTGCAATGCACCTTCATTTTTCTACTTCTCACCACTATATTGTATGTATGGCCATTACGGTTACTTTGAAACACTCCAGCGACCATTCTGGGAACCACTCGTCTATATCTAAGATAGACTGAATATTATTGAAGTTCCTAAGACCGATTACTAAAAACTGATCGACGTACTTCAGATTCTCACCGAATAGCCTTCATCTCTGCCTTGGGCATCAAATTCAGATGGAGCCCCATACATATACCCAAGGCAGTTTTTTTCTCTTTATAATTAAAAAAAAGTCTTTCAAAGAAAATTAAAGAGCTCCGTTAAACAAAAAACGAGCACAAAGTAAAGTCAAATAATCTTCCAAGCGTGAAACTACCATAAATCACCATCAATAAATAAATGAAACCCAAAACAAACAGAAATTGCAATAAATAATCCGTAGCAGTGTTTTAACGTCACCGCGGTTTTCCGCCACCTTTAAATTCGGGTAGGTCAGGATAGACATAGAAACAGAAATAGACATAGATATAGACTAACCTAACCTGTCTATTCTGACCCAACTCATCCTCTTGATGATGCAAGATTTATTGGGAGGCGGAAAACCGCAGTGGCGTTAAACACCCACTCCTAAATAGCCGTGTCAAACACAAAACGAGCAAAAATCGTCTGTGAGTTCAAGCAAATTTAGCCAGAAAAGCTCGTCGCCTCCGTCACCGGAAAGGATCACTTTGAATTGTTTTGACGCAAGCCTGGATACCAGCATGGTTGGAATGATGGAGTAGTCACCAAATGGCTCGCCGCTGCACTCGATAACATCATCCAACAGCGCCAGTGCATCTTCTTCGGAGATGGATTTAAGCACATGGTGCACACCCAATTCCTGCGCGTACCGGCTCGCATCACTCGACTCGTCTGTCTGGCTGTCTTGCGTGCGAATGGTGAAGGCTCTCAGATTTTCGGGTGTTTGACCGATCATCTTCGACAGTACCAGCGGCGAATCTATGCCGCCTGATAAAAAGGCCGCCACCGGCACATCACTCACCAGTTGTCGGCGTACAGACCTTGTTACGGCTTCATCCACCGCGTCCACCGCGTCCGCCAAAGCAATTTGCGGGCGCGCAAACTGTGGCGCCTGATAGTGCAACCCTTCGGTCACGCTACCTCTTGCATCTATTTCGACCCAACTGCCGGGCTCGAGCATATGCGTGTTCTCAAGGATCGCATAAGGCGCCGGTACATACGCAAAATGCAGATATAAACTGAGTGCACCCTGATCGATGGCGCATTGCCCGCGCCACGGATGCGCCAGAATCTGGTTGTACTGCGACGCGTAGGCCACACCCTGCCCCGTCCGCAGGTAGTAGAGCGGTTTAATGCCGGCATGATCGCGGGCCAGCAATAATTTGTGGTCGTGCGTGTCATACAGCGCAACGGCAAACATGCCATTAAATCTGGTCAGCGCGTCCCGTCCCCAGTGAATCAGCGACTGCAAAACCACTTCGGAGTCGCCATCTGAATTGAAGTGACGCCCTTTGTCTTTGAGTTGCTCGCGTAATTCACGGTAGTTGTATAACTCACCGTTGAAAGTCATTACGTAGCGGCCGTCGGCAGACAGCATGGGTTGATGGCCTTTCGGGCTCAGATCCAGAATTGACAAGCGACGAAACACCATTGTGCAACGTTCGTTCGACCACCGGCCTTGATCATCCGGCCCCCGCCGGCTCATTAATTCTGAAATGTGCTGCCAGTCTGCGTCCGATCCTGGACCGTCGAAGCTCATCTCACCCGCAATACCACACATTTCGTAAATCTATGTACAAAGACCAGGATCATACATGCCCGGTCCGCTTCAGGAGAAGGCGCAAGCGCGGCGGCAGTCCTTTTCTGCGAAGGGGTGCTCAATTCTTATCCGTTGCAGATAATAGATGTGCTGCCCGGCAAAGATAAAATGAGCGGCTCCAGCTTGCAAAATGCTCGCAATTTTCACACTTTTTGCGGCAGCAATTGTGCATACTTGGCCTACCTTCGGCCCACCGCAAGATATGATCAAAGCAGACAAACGGATTACACTGATCGGTCATCGGTATCAGTTAACATGTGAAACCAAGGGCGTGTACGACGCGTTCCAGCGCAATAAAGACAAATAATTCAGAGGCATCATTGACGGATCATTTGTGACGGAGGACATAGGTCTACTTAAACTACTACAAATATTGCCAATTGATGTGCCGGGAAACTGACTACCGGGATAACATTGATATGTTAAGCTATTGGCTATTGATTCAATAGCCAATTGTAATTATTGAGTAGTGCTCAAATGCAACTATTGAAACATGTTGCTATTAATTATTTGGTTATTCTGCGTCGGAACTCAATAAGCTGCAATTCGTCCTTTTATTGATGAAATTTCTTGGGGCATGTATTTATTGGTATAAGCTAAAAATATTTACTCTTTATTTTAAGGTACTTTGGGTTTGCAAAATTTTCGATTTCGTTTTTTTGCTAGAGATTGATTTTGAATCTCAATCCGCTTTCAATAAAGCACGATAATTATACTTATTTTGTAGCTTACTGCAACTGATTGTAATTAATTACAATAAACTCACTTAAACGCGAAGTTAAAAGACTTGATTAGCTTGGAAGTAAGGGTGTGTTTGCACAAGCTTTTATTAAACAGAATCATTAGATTAACTACGGCTTATTAAGGCTTTTAGTGTTGACAAATCTCATATCTTATAGACGCGTTCTTGTAACCGTTTTTCAAATTATGATCGTTTCTCAAATTTCATCATCAAAATTGTTTTGTCTAAACAAAAGAGTCATAATATTAACCTACTGTTTTTCCCCTTTTACTACTTTAATTTTGTGGATTGTGTTTCACTTTTATTGCATTAGTTATCACACCCTTCTCAGCTTTCCTATTCAGTCCTTTGTTAATTTATTAACCCCATGGCTCGACAGTTAGGGTAACTCTAAACTTGCAGGTCATAAACTATAAGACGACACTAGGTTAAAAAGAGTGTCAAAAAACGGGAAGCTCGTCGTACCAGATGGCGCTTTTAGCGGATATGTACCTCGTTGACAAATCCCAGATGACAGGGATAAGACTCGGTGGGATATCAATGCTATTTTGACATTGCACCTGCCGAAAGATTAGATTAAGATCGGAAGGAAAAGGAATCGTGCCCCGATTCTGAGCAACGGAAATACCTTCTGACATTTAGATTTGTTCTATATGCTAATAATAAAAAAGTGAGTCAAGGTTCAGCAAGATCTGCGACAGACCCATTAAATATATAGTTCGATTCTCAGGCTAGGTAGTGCTAGTAGCCTATCGAAGTACCGTTTTTTAAACTTATTTTTTAGCTTAAACTTATTATTAATTAATAGAGGTCAAAAAGAAGTTTGCAAAACTACATATAGTTCCACTAATTTTTGACATGGGATGAATTAAAAAAAAAATAGAAACTTAATAAGAAAACTTAATATTCTCAAAAAAAATCTATAATCTATTTTAATAAATTGAATATTGCTTGCACATATTCAGTTTTTTTACCCCGACCAACATCACAAAAAAAGTCGAAATATTGCAAATACTGGACTTAATTCACGATACGCTTTTTTGAAGAAATAAGCGTACAAGAAATGTTTGCGGGGCAAAATCGTTGGGGTTGGATCGAATCAATTTTGACGTGAAAAGCTTCAGATTACAAATAATTCTGGACTTAAGAATATGAAGCGACATATCTGAAAAAAAAATACTTATCCTCTTAATGTCCTGAAAACGGTATGAGATACTGAAAATTGTTTTGATCAATCCAGGCACTTACAAAGGGGAAGGGAGTGACATTTCACTTCTTACATCTCACCAAAATCTCAAGTTTCTTATGATGTGTCCCCCAGTTTCTTACACTTTTTTCTTTATTCACTTTCTCTTTCAGTTGCGAATTTGTCCCCTTCCCCCTATAAAAATCCGCATATATATTGGTACTGATAGATGCAGCATAGTCGTTAAACCTTGTTAAAGCTTAAACCTTGTTTAAAGTGATAAAGGTGTAAACATCAGTTTCACAAAAACTTTTTAAATAGCGCTTTTGCAATTACAACAGCTGTGCATTTATATCAAATTTTCTGGAATATCTTGTTGGGAACAAAATAATTGAAGTTATAACGCCCAGCACAGATATAGACACACGACAATCTTTCCTCTTGCTTGACAGGGAAAAAAATTGTTCCAAATAGCACACGAGAACCGTCAAAATATAAGACATTGGCGCCAAGATGACTTAAAATATAATTGTAAAAACTCATGTCTGGGCTGTACAATTTCCATGTTTTAATGGGCGCCAAAACAAAAAAAAATCAATGACATTAGACAATATCAGATATCTTTGAATGTAATATTTCACTGTGATACAGAAAATGATATTAATAATCAAAACCATGGAAAATAGATTAGTTTGTTAAATTTAGAGATAAACCGTGACAGATTAAGAAATAAAAAAATAAGGCAATGTCATCTTAGTGAATTCACATTTTTTTTCTACTATAGAAGGTTTATCAAGCTCTTATGTTTGAATGAGCGTTCCTTGGGATTTTTTTTTCACCAGATAGTTCCTTGAAAACCGTGTTTTAAACTTTCTGTTACAACGGGGTAATTCGTTTTTTACTAGATTATAGCTATTGCTCCAACCATTGTTTGGAGGAGAAAAATGTAAACATCCCTTCACAGAGATAAGATCGAACATGAATGACCGAGATCATAAGTGTATCTGTTGCTATGATTTGTTGAAGAATTTTTCCAGCCTGCCTGAGGATTATAGGTACTGATAGAGACTTTGATATCCTTCTCCTCCCCCGACAAAAGTCAAAAATAGAAAAAAGCATCAAAAAGGCATAACTATGTGGCAAAACTGGCATTACATAACTCTCGCTTAAAAAAAAAATTGTTCACGCTCAGACGTACCCGTTTGGTAGATGTATTTATATAAATAATTCAAGAATACCCCGTCTCCTTCCCCGAAGGGAAGATAAACCAAACATATTTATTACATCTGCACCCAACCCGGGGTATAAAAGAGAATATTGCGCTGCCACTTGTCTTCAGTGTTTTGATATTATTATAAGATTTTATTAGTCCATTGGCTTTCTTCTTGCCTAGAAAAACTATATCCCGAATTGAAATATCGAAATTACGAAGAAAACTAAAAAGTCCTTGTTAAATAGGACTATTGGCCACTTGCTAGAATGATATTGCTAGAATGAAGATTTGCTGAGATTGGTGGAAAGGTCTTGTGTTCTCCTCTTGATCTTTTTAAACTTAAGATGGCAGTCGGGAATCTAGTTGATCTTATCTTTTACTAGAAAGCGTACCAAGAAGCCTTTAATGTATAAATAAAATATAATCTTGGTTTATATGATCATGGCTTTGTTAAAGCCCTGATCACCCCCCAAAAAACGGTCTTATTGAGGCACATGTTTTATGCTTAATATTTCGTTCATAGAGTAAGAGGGGAGGCAAGGATAGTGTAACTTCTATAAACATGACCGTTCTCATTCGCTCTAGCATTAGAGCTATAAGTATATTTGAAAGAAAAAAGTTAAATAATTCTAGCATATTTAAACTGTTTTATCCCGCTTTTCCAAACCTTTATTAGGACAAGTATTGCTGGATTATAAATATAAGAGTAATTTTACAACGTATTTCTCTAAATCTTGATGGAAAAAAGAAGAAAAATTAATGAGAAAAGCTGTGTCATAAAAGTAAAATAGAGTCACAAAAATTGTTCCAGTTTCATTTCAGAATAAAGCTTGATGTTAGAATGGGTGAACAATTATCCGAGCGAAAACTAAAGTGTATTTCTCACAATTTTTTCGATAAAGAAACATTATTGTGCTTCTGTGAGTTCTAATACGTCTGTATACATAAACTTTATACAAGTCCTTAAGACGTGGCTATGATTAGAAGCTTAAAAGTATTTACTAGCTTAAAGGCTTCGTGCCACAATTTAACATACTAAATTAAAAATTGAGCCACATTGTTTTTTTTTTTGTTTTTTATTCTGTAATTATCAAGAAACGAATGATTTTGTTAAAGATTTAATATTTTGTTCTTTTGATCTTGTAAGATTATGAACATTTAAGATATTTGAGTCTTGGACAGAAGGATGTGTCTGGATTGGCCCTTGTAGGAGGTGCCTGAATTCCAAACCTAACCTGAAAATGTTCTATTTGACATGCCGTTTCTCTTTTGACTATAGTCGAGTCTATGTAAATCAACCTCTATATTTTGTATTTTTCTCTAATCATCCACCTTTATTTAGTTTATTAACATGGAGCTGACTGAGTCGTATCCATTCAGTATGTTCCAAAGAAGTGTGGCCGTGTTTTCAGATGTCATAACATGTTATCTTTCGTCCGTCCTGAAAAAAGATACCGTAAAATCCAAGGAAAAGTGGATGTCATTACACCTCAGCTGGTACATATCTCTGACTGGTATTTTTGATCCACAGCAAGTAGGGAGTCTCTGTGTACTTTGTGTTAGTGCTGGTTTATAGGCATCAAAGTATTTAGCAGGTAAGCTGTTATCTTGTGCTCCTATATCTACCTTGAATTTCACAGACAAGGAGTTGTTTACATCTAACATGATGAGAGCTTCATCCTCGTCATTATGGATTTTACTTTCTATGGCATGTAAAAAGACATTGTCATCTTCATCACTGTTGTTGCTTGGGTTATTCTTGAACTATGGTACTGCATTGACGGATTTCCTGCTTTTGCACACATGTGCAAAGTGGTTTAGCTTTTTATACTTTGAGTAAGTTTTGCCTCTTGCAGGATAAATGTGGCTGGGTGATTACATTCCTTCACTAAAAATAGTACTTCTTGGGTTCCCTAGGTCTCGCTATACCTTCAGGCTTTTGGAATGGATGTTTGAATTTGTGGATAGCATCTATCTGTGTTGGTCTGGTGGGGCTTTTGCTCCTCAAATGGTCTTAACTGTGTCTGAGTTGTTTGTTAGGTTTGACACTTTTCAACAGCTGATGCAACTGCTAGAGCATCAGCCTCTAGAAGAAGTCTTTCTCATTTTTTGAAAGCTGCATAGTTGCAAGCTTTCACCAGTATTTTTTGTTTCTATGATATACTTATCAATGCTTTCTCCCTCAAACTGGTTGCATTTCTGGAATGTGTATTGAGCAAATACACTGTTTGTGATTGGTGCAGCATACTCACGGAATTTCTGCTTGTAACTATGTTGTTGGTTTCTGCTGCAGTGAGGGTAAAAGTATTGCATCATAAAAACATACATTTTCCCTGTAGTTCGATCATGTTAAAGATGAATTTCATGTTAAAAACCTGCCGATCAATTTGACAATTTTCAACCCTTCTGGAATTCTAAAAATGTTAAATCATTTAATAACTCAAGAAAGTTCACAAAAGACATACAGTCTGACATGGAATGCTACAGGAGATGAGATCCTTTCTTTGTTGAATGCAACAATTGAAAGTTGAAAAAAAATTACTGGTAAGTGCTCAATTTAAAATTGTCTAAAACAATGGCATTCTATTCTGGTGACTTTCACTTCAGACCTCATCATTTAATTTAAAACCTAAAATCAATTTGACAAATAAATATGTGAAAGTGGTGAATTCATTGGGTTTTTTTTCTTTTGCTCAGTTTGCCGTGACCAGTTATATAGAAAATATTATGCAAGTTTCACTCTATATAATCTTCTGAATAAATTTGAAATTACCCTAGTATCTTTATAGCTATATCCTGGTATAGTACGTTCTCAAAATGTTCTGCCCACCCTTTTTTAACTTTTTCCTACTCTAATTGTGGTCCTGTTCCTATATTTAATTGGGAGAAGTTCATATTGCCTATTCTCTCTCAATTTACTAAAATGTCATCGGGAGAAAATTCACTCACAAATGCCGTCATTGCCTCTTCATCTAAATGAGAAATCCCGACGAAAACCGTTAACCCAAGCCTTTCAAAAGCCGTCTTCATTGCAAATAATTGATGAATGTAAAGACCTGTTGAAAACGGATAAAAAATGGCTATCTTCAAATTTATTTCCTTTAATATCAAAGCTTATAAAGGATCAATAATTTAACTTGGAAGCAATGAAGGAGTGGTATTAGAAACCAAATTGGCATCAAAATTAATACAGTTTCTTGTCTCTCTACGGATTTTTGACATTTCTTCTTCAGAAAGGCCCCAAATCTCGGCAACCCGTTTCCTTCTTTCAGAAGTTCTAAAATTTATACGGTCCCATTCATAAGCTCTCAGGATACTAATATCCTTTGATGTCCACTCATCAGAGGTGATTTGACCGAATCGCCAATCGACATGAATATTCTCTTCAGATTTTTCTAATACCCCAAGCTTAACAGCCTGATCCCACATTCGTGTGCCTCTCAAAGGAACAGCCACAAATATTTTAACGTAGTCTGCACCACAATGCTCAGCGAAAGAAATTGTTTCTTGAATTTCATTCCACGTCTCTCCAGGATAACCAATAATGAAATTTGCCAAAACAAAAAGATTTTTTTCTCTAATCTGCTTAATTTTTTCTGGGACAGATGACAACTGCAATGGTTTATAAACAATTTCATTCATGACTCTTTGGCTGCCTGTTTCAATAGCTACATTAATTCCCTGACAACCGGATCGAACCATTAAATCTAGCATCTCTTCGTCTATCGTAAAAATGGCAAACGCCTGAACAATCCATTTTAAACCAAGATTTTTTTGAATCATCAGTTCCATCAATTGTTTAAAAAAACTTTTTACGATAGATACGTTATCATCTTCAAAAACTAAAGATTTGATTCCATATTTTTCTTTAAAATAAGCTAACTCTTCAACGATATCTTTAGGATTTCTTGTGCGTACTTTTTTCCCACTAATAAATTCAACTTGACAAAAAGAGCACCCAACCGGGCACCCTCTAGTGACAATTAATTTCAAACAAGGGTATTCTGGAGCTTTCAGAGGGCCATAACGAGCACCGGTGTTAACATAATCTTTCATATTCACCAGGTCATAATTAGGCCAAGGCAATTCACCAATATCCTGAATAATAGCCTGGGATAAAACTTTAAGATTGTCTCCATCTCTATAAACCAAACCTTCTTTTGGAAGATGGTTAGCCATCCCATTAAGGTATTGCAATAAATCTTTTAATACGTATTCCCCTTCGCCACGAACAGCATAATCTATATTGAGATCTTTCATTACATTTTTATATTCAATAGTGACGTGAACGCCTCCGGCAATAACAATTATATGGGGATTTATTTTTTTTATTTCTCGTGCTGTGATATGTAGTATAGAATCGTATTCTGAATAGTCCGTGAAATGTTCTATTCTGAAGGCTATTTATTTGACTCGAATTCAAAAATAACGACTTTAGGTTTTTCCTTCCAATAAAGCTATGACTTTTCATCTGAGAGTATTGATTACCGTCAAGAGCTAAATGTGTAACGTCCATCGGTACATTAGCAGGAAGGACTGATGAGCCTGTATTCGAGCATTGTACATAATTATTAGCCCATGGATTATCATGATAACAAACACACCCAGCTGGACATGCCATCTCGCAGTCACAAGCATCGAAGTCACAGCAGTGACAGAGTGCGAAGCAATGAGATTCATATGAGCAGAGAAATTCATCTTTTCGCATTTCAAGGAGAGATCGTGTGCCCTGATTATCTACTAGTTCACATTCTACGTCACTTGCGTCCATTAATTCTGGTTGAGAGGTTGCCGAATTAATAAGTCTTGGAAGCCATTCAAGAGAACAATCACATACTAAAGGATTATTTCCAAGGTAAAGACTCGGCTTAGAATGTGCTAACGGGCTTAGCCAAAATGAGCTGATGTCCAGATGTTTAAGTTGATTCCACGTCAAATCGATTCTCGTTAAATTTAACTTCCCTACAAAAGTGTTTTGAGCCACTTCACTTATCCGATTATGGTTCAAAATCAAGTTTTGCACTTGGTTAGGCACATTCAAATCCTTGATTGACTGGATTAAATTGAAACTCATGTCGAGGGATTTCAGGCTCAGTTGACCTTGCAGCTCAAAGTAGTTTCCAATTTCACTAATTTCATTTCGGCGCATATCAAGCTGTTCAAGATTCTTAGGTAAAAAAGAAAAGTCAAACAATGAGATTCGGTTTTGTGAGAGAGTGAGTGAACGCAAATTTACCAGTCCATTAAATACTCCATTGATATCTACTATCTCATTATTGTCAACATTTAGTATTTGCAAACTAATTAATTTGTCAAAAGCACCTATGTCAATGTTTCCCAATTTGTTATTTGATAAACTTAAAGTCTTCAACCTTATAAGATGCTTAAATACCTCTTTTTGAATAGTAGTCAATTCATTATTGTCAAGAGTAAGTATTTCAAGATCAGGGAATGTTTCAAAGGCGAAATTTTCTATATTCCGAATGTCATTTCTAGACAAGTTTAAGGACTTTATGCCTGAAGTCTTCAAAAATTTGAAAAAGTCCTGTTGTAGGTTATTAATTTGACATCCATGAATAGTTATATCACTAAGTCTCGTAAGCCTCTTTAAGGAAAAATCACTCACAGCACTTTGCATAGAAGGAAAACTGGAGCCACATACCACAAATAAGGAGACTGTCCGTTCTGAAAATGACGGATTGTTTATTAAGTCTCTCGTTACAATATGACTGACTTCTTGCAGTTTTTCAACCTCACAAATTAATTTCAAATCTCCAAATTTATCAAGCTCAGACGTATACGCACTCCAAGTACACAGCAAACCGGAGCCAGCAGCTCTCCCAATTTCTGTCAAATCTTTGAAATCTGCCGACGGGGTTGAGGTCGTTTTTGACAGTTGCCCACCAATTCTTTAATTGACCGCCAGGTCGCCTGCGCCAATCTGGCAACGGGGCAGCTAGAAGTACTTGCTTCATGATGCGGTCATTGGGTCTTCTAAGCACATGACCAAGCCAACGCAGTCTTCTCTGTTTGACAATCGTGGCGGCGGGTTCGATTTTACAGCAGTGGTGGCGCACATCAACATTTGAGATTCTGTCGGAGTATCGAATCTTCAGGATTTTTCGTAGACAGTGGTGGTCAAAGACTTCCAAATCATGGAGATGAAGCACCTTCAGTGGCCAATTTTTTACTGCATATAAGAGGACAGATCTAACAGCCACTTTATATACAGGAATTTTTGTCTTCATGCTAATCTCCCGCCGGTTCCACAGATGGCGGCGGAGTTGTGAGAAGATGGCCTGGGCTTTGTTTATTCTGTTCTGTATGTCAAGGTCGCAGCCTCCATGAGGGTCTATTACTGAGCCAAGATAGGTGAAGCTATCGACTTTTTCCAACTCTTGTCCGTAAAGAACAAGCTGATAATCCGACTGTATATTTAGATCCATGACTTTAGTTTTGGCCGTGTTGATCTTCATACCCAGTAGCTGAGAGAAATGTGCTATTTCATTTAACATTGCTTGGGCAGTTGCTGGATCAGCAGCAAGAGCGTCGATGTCATCCGCGTAGTCCAGGTCAGACACATTAATGCCCAATCCCATAACAACACCATCAAAACTTGAGAGTGCCCTTTCTAGAATCCAATCTATACAGTAGTTAAACAAAACAGGGGACAATATACACCCCTGTTTCACACCGCTTTCTACACTGAAGGGCTTTTTTTCTTCACCCAGCACTCTTACAATCGATCTGCAATGCTCGTAGTAGGCTTTCAGCAGCTCCACGCATTTAACTGGCATACCGTCTTCCACCATGATTCACCAAAGGTTTTCGTGGGTTAATGAGTCGAACATAGCCACAGAATCCAGGAACATGTTAATTATGGGGAGGTTTCAATGTTTGCACTTTTGAAGAATAAGGCGAATAGTGAAGATCTGGTCAGTGCACCCTCTCCCTCTTCGAAACCCGCACTGATTTTCACGTGTTCACTCATCCCTTCCTTCTTTGAACCTTTTAAGCATAATCATCATAGATATTTGGTAGCCATATCCATGAGTGATGTCCCTCGGTAGTTGTGGCTGTCGTATTTGTCCCCTTTTTAAATACTGGGATTAACACTATTACCTTCCAATTAGACGGGAAGGTCTTCTTTTCCTATATCAGACCGAAGAGGTTTCTAGCTGCTGCGCTATAATATGTGGTGAGGCCTTGTAAACCTCAGGAGGGAGACCATCTTCTCCAGGCGACTTATTGTTTTTAAGCAGTTTAGTAGGTAAATGCTCTGGTAGGTCGAAAAATCCAGTACGCTACTGCTTAGAACCTGAACAACCAAACATACCTCATTTGTACGTGTGCATGAAATCGTAAACAAACCAAAGCTTCTGAAACATCCAATACCTTCTGTTTGTGGTACAGTCAATAATTTTTTTCATCATCATCATCATCATCATCATCATCATCATCATCTTCATCATCATGTTGCATAGCTAATGGGCCGTAGGTACACTTGTCAGAATCTATCACAATCTTCCAGTTTTTCGATCAGTAGCCCTTCTTGTGGCTTTCTAAACTAACATGCTCGTCCACTTTCCTATATTTGATAGCCAGCTTACCCGGGGTCTTCCTCTTCCTCTCTTCAGGAGTTCGATCATGCATGATTGTGATAGTTTATCTCAATTCTTCACTATGTCTGGAGACATGTCCAAATTATTATAGCTTGCTACTCTTAATCATTGAGAGGAGTGCTTCATGGTTTCCAGCTTTTGGTACTACTTTATCTTAAACATTTTTGTTGTTACGTGAGTTGTACAAGGTATCTTCAAAATCTTTATGAAGCACTTCATTCAAATGAGTTTATAACTATTACTTCTTTTAAGTAATATATAATTCTAGGATATAATTTCAAGTACCTTACAAAAAGAAATATCTAAAAATCTTTAATCGTAACCAATGTTGAAGGTCTCCGAAGAAAATTGTTATTGCCAATGTCTCGATTCATTAACTTTGGAATGTTACAGGTACTGTTGATACCGTTACGAGAATGTACAATACAACAGGTAGAAGCATAATACTAACAAGCAATGGTGAAAAAAGGAAAAATTACTTCAGTGGCACTAGGATTCACGATGAAAAAGCTGGGAAACTAAAAGATCAGAGAAGAAGAAGGTCTTATTTGCTTACTATAAGCCGTTGTGCTGCTTCATGGGAATGAAAGAGCGAAGGAGTGATATTTGAAAACCTTAACCTTAACCATTGGACCTTAACGTCTAAGAATCAATGTGATAAATTTCAAGTTAACTGTGTACGGGGATATTAACTAATTATAATTATTTATTGTGTTTCGGCGTTGATCCTTGGTCATTGCCTGTGATATATATCTACTCAGTTTGCATATACATATATATACATATATATATATATATATATATATATATATACATACATGTACATATACAAAACAGACTATAAAAACCTATGCTAAAAGAGAAATATAAAAACTTTAAAAACAAGTTCTTGCTCGAGGCGAGCTTTCGGAATAACATTCCTTCTTCAGGCTAAAGAGAATTTTATATATATAGATATAGAGGTAAAGAGATTGAAAAAAGGAAAACACGAAGTTTCGAAAGTTTTGAAACTTCGTGTTTTCCTTTTTTCAATCTCTTTATCTATAATGCTCTGTGTAAACATTGAGCACTTTTGAGGTTTGATCCCGCGCTGCGCGGCGCGACCTGGCAATATCGCTGGAGCGGACGCGTGGCGGTGACCCAGGACCATGTTCCGCATTTACACGAGCCGGCACCTGGCATCCTGGCCGGGCTCGGCTACAACGGCCGCGGCGTCGCCATGGCCAACGTCATGGGGCGCGTGCTGGCCGAGCGCTGCCTCGGCAGAGCGCCGAGCGCGCTGCCCTTCCCCACGAGCCCCATCAAGACCTATCCCCTGCATCGCTTTCACGAGATCGGCGCGCGCATGCTGATGTGGTGGATGCGCAGCCAAGACCGGCGCGAGGCGAAGCGCCGTTAAGGGACCTTACTGGAGCCCTCACCAAGGCCAGGACACCTCAGTGGCCAGCGCCGTCGCGCCCACCGATGAGCCGGCTGACATGGTCGGCGGCAGATTTTAGCGCGTCGGACCAGTGAAGCAGGTCGTCCAGCGCGCAGCGGTTGGTCGGCGCCCAGATGTTCAAGGCAGCGATCGGCTCGTCGAGGAAGTTGAAGATCGGCGCGGCGATGCCGACGATGTAATCCATTTCCTCCCGGTCGGTGGTGGCCAGGCCGCTTTGCCGCACCCGCGCGAGCTCCTTCTCGAAGGCCTTTCGGGAGGTCAGGCTGCGCTTTGTGGAGCGGGCAAAGGACTGCCGCTCGAGCCAGGCCGACTGAACCTCGGGCTGGAGAAAGGCGACGATCGCCTTACCGGTCGCCGTGGTATGGGCGGGCTCCCGCATCACCGGCGGGTGAACGATGCCCCAGTGGTGTTGCGATTCGATCATACGCAGATGCACCACCTCGTCGCCCTGAAGCACGCCGATGGAGACATTCTCGCGCACCGCCTCGTGCAGGTGGATCATGTCGTTGAGCGCAACCGCCTGGATGTCGAATCCACGCCAAGCCTTCTTGGCGAGCTGCAGGAGCTTGTGGCCCAGCAGGTAGGTCTTGGTGCCATCGTCGTACTGCACCAGGCCTTCGGTGGTCAGGATCGAAAGCAGGCGGTGGACGGTGCTTTTGTTGAAGCTGCTCGCCTTGACGATCTCGGTGAAGCTTTGCGGGCGATTGGCGTCGCCGACCACGTCAAGAATGGCGATGGATTTCTCGATGATCGAGCTTTGCGCCGCCACCCTGTGACCCCCTCCCATTGAAAGCACGCCGTCCAGGCGCAGCCCGGATCCTTGACGCCATTCATGGTACTTGCTATTGTCTCATATCGCAAGAAAAAAGTTTTGTATTATTGAACTACCTCAGGCAACCCGGCGCCTGTACGGACAAGAGATCGGGACGGCAAAGCAGGAACCAGAGGAGGCTCGCCATGCGCAAAATCGATTTCCTTACCGAACAGCTAACCGCCGGCAGGCTCTCGCGCCGGGATTTCCTGGGATACGCCGCCGCGCTCGGTGTCACGGCCGCCACGGCGACATCCCTGGCCGGCAAGGCCGTTGCGGCGTTCAGCCCTGGATCTTGCGGCTGCGGTAAGTCAGCGGATGTTTCGTCGGTCGCGAGTTCCACGAGGCGACTGAAGAATGGGTGCCGGGTGGATTTTGCGAAGTCGGTTCCCAACATGGTCACCAGGATTTTCGCGCGGCGCGAGACAAAAGATGCGCCCTCAGCGGTGGAATCCTTCTGTTGAGAGTTTTGTTTCGCGACCATCAGAAATATCCTGTTACCAAAGCGCCTGAAATAAGCGTCCACCCATCCGCGACGGCAAAGAAGGCCAGTTTGAAGGGCAGTGAGACCACTGCGGGTGGCACCATCATCATCCCCATCGACATCAGGACTGCTGCGACGACGAGGTCGATGATCAGGAACGGCAGAAAGATCAGAAATCCGATCTGAAAGGCGCGCTCGATTTCGCTGAGCATGAAGGAGGGGACCAACAGCGAGAGCGGGGCCTCGGCGATAGGATCATCTCCGGTGTATCCGCGCACTTCGGCCAGCGATGTGAAGGTATCAGGGTCCAGGCGGGCGGCCATGAAAATCCGGAACGGCTCGAGCGCCTCGGTAAAGGCGACATCGATGCTAATGAGATTGTCTGTGTAGGGTCTCAAGCCGCGCTCCCAGGCCTCCTGAAAGACGGGGTCCATCACGAAATACGTCAGAAAAAGCGCGAGGCTGACGATCAACATGTTGGGGGGCGATTGCTGCAATCCGATGGCTTGTCGCAGGATCGACAGAACCGTTACGACAAACGGAAAGCAGGTAATCATGATCGCAAGGCCGGGGGCGAGGCTCAGCAAAGTGAGGGCCGCCATGAGCTGCAGCACGGTTGCGGAAAGGTTCTCACCCTCGC
This sequence comes from Alatinidae sp. Z8VKAUB7J3, assembly GCA_010016025.2. NCBI lineage: Eukaryota > Metazoa > Cnidaria > Cubozoa > Carybdeida > Alatinidae > Alatinidae sp. Z8VKAUB7J3. Next base: position 67,231,711 of record JAAAKM020073195.1, on the reverse strand, counting down.
CAAATGTGATCGACAAATCCTGTGCCTGGGCACCCTGGATCTGGAGCACGAAAAGACCCAGCGTGACCCAGAGCAACCGCGAGCGGTGCGCGGGTGCCATTACTTTTGGGCTCCAAGCGAGGTGATGCGGACTTGCAGTTGACCGGCCGCGTCATCTGTTGCCTCTTCAAGCACGCCTCGGGCCAGCAGGCGCTCACCGACAAAAAGCTCAACCTCATCGGATATCCGGCGGTCCAGCGGTAGCACCGCATCGGCCCCAATGGCGACGAGCTCCTGCAGGGTTGGGCGCGCGGTGCCGACGCAAACGCGCACGCCGACACTGACCTCTTCGAAGATTTCTCCGCTAGCGGTCTCAGGCATGTTTCAGCTCCTCTTGATCAAGGCCATCGAAGAATTCGGAAATGGCGGATTGAATGTCGGCCAGGCAGGTCGACATGTTCAGCTCGGATTTGCCGTCGGCATATCGGAAGAGAACATGTTGCTCGGCCAGGGTTGGTTCGGCCGTGATCGTGACCGGAAAGCTGATATGTGTGCTGCAAATGGATTTCAGCGCGTCCTCTGCGGCCGGAGGGCAAAGAATTTCGATCGGATCTTTTTGGAAGCTGATTTAAGGCAATGGACAATTTGATAATAATAGCAATTTAGGTCAACTCTACTTGAAGGCGAGGAAATATAAACTCCTTTAAGTACTCCTTAGATTCTAGATAATAAATTTGACACAGCTATAGGATAAACAAGGGAGAGGGAACACAGGAATTTGAACGTAAATGAAAAAAAGAAAAGAGAATATAAAAAGGGGTTAAAGAATGGAGGTATTCAGAAAAAGCAAATGAGGGAAAGAGGAACATTAAAAGTGAACAGAAGTAGATAAGGATACTAAGTATCAAAGTGCATTGAATGTGTTATAAGGTATTTAAGAACTGGCAATCGGGATTGGAAGTAAAAAATAACAGAGAAAGATTGGCCAAAATAAAAGAAGCAGAACTGAAATAGAGCAGGATAAAAATATTGGGAATGAAGGAATATATATGGAGATATTATGAGAATAGCACCTGAATATAGAATGTAGAGATATTCAGAATTGAGAGTGTAAGAGAAGTTGTAAAATTCGAGTAATAAAGAATAAAAGCAGATAGGGATGACCACATGAAACTAAGGAGATAAAATAAAGATAAAGAACATGGCGTTACACTTTACACTTCCTACCAGAAGTGCTGATCTACATTTCATGGCCCTTCAGCCAAGAAGTACCATGGGGGGGGGGACAGCCTTTCTGTGCTTTTACACACCGTTTCCAGATTTCTTCTGATACCCGTTTAGCTTTGGGCCGAATCTGACACAGTTTACAGTCACTCCATTGATCCCCGTTCTAACGAACTAATGATTTCTAGTTTCGTGTACCTAACACTCGGTTACGACGGTATACCAACCTCCTGGTATTATGTGATGTAGTTTATAATGCTCTTAAACTAAGCAAATAGACATGGAAGATATCTAATCTTTTTCAGAAGGTAGGAATTTATTAGGAAAATTTAAATAAATGAAATAACTGTTTTTCGATACATCAACTTGTGAAAAAATGAAGGAAAATATTCATACATTTTAAATCTTTATTTAAATATTAAAATAAAAATACTTACAAACGAGTGAGCTCCCTGTATGAACAACTAAGGATAGACCTGATGATTATGCATTACTTCATATTACCACACTCGAAACCAAAACCCAAATTACTCCGCTGGTCAACCAGAGTTTACTTTTCTTGCGACTTTTTCAAAAAAAATTCGAAAATCAGGAATGAAAGTTGTTAAAATCATTGGGCTTGGCCTTAACAATTCTTGACTTCTTGTATTTTCTCCATTAAATGGTTTTTGGTGAATTTCTTGGGTGAATTTACATGGTTTTTGGAGAATTCGCCATGTTTTTTGGTGAATTTCCGTTATTGGGCATTAATACCTAACCTAACAATATTAATTAACATATTAATACCTAAATGTTCAAACATTATGTGACAGCTGCTCAAAAAAATCTGCTTTTTACATCGAAAGCAGACTGATCGAACTGATCGGCGACACCGGTAAAAAACTGCATACCGGGAGGTCGCGCAACGATCAGGTCGCCACCGACATTCGCCTCTACCTGCGCGATGCCATCGACGCCATTGCCGCCGGTGAGCACGATCTGCTGCATGCCATACTGGACCTGGCCGAACAACACACACAAACCATCATGCCGGGGTTCACCCACTTGCAGGCCGCCCAGCCAATTACCTTCGGGCACCACCTGATGGCCTGGTTCGAAATGTTGTCACGAGATCGCGAACGCCTCTTGGACTGCCGCAAGCGCGTTAACAAACTGCCTCTGGGCGCCGCGGCCCTGGCAGGCACCCCCTACAAACCAGACCGCGAGTACGTAGCGCGTGTACTCAAGTTCGACGGCATCTGCGCAAATTCTCTGGATGCGGTCAGCGATCGCGACTTTGCCATCGAGTTTTGCAGCGTCGCCGCACTAACCTTGACGCACATGTCGCGGTGGTGCGAAGAACTGGTACTCTGGTCGTCCCAACAATTTAATTTTGTGGAACTGCCGGACCGCTTCTGCACCGGTTCCAGTATCATGCCACAGAAGAAAAATCCCGATGTGCCGGAGCTGATCCGCGGCAAAACCGGCCGCGTTAACGGCCACTTGATTGCACTGCTGACCTTGATGAAGAGTCAGCCGCTGGCCTATAACAAGGACAACCAGGAAGACAAAGAACCGTTGTTCGACGCAATTGACACATTGCGGGACTGCATAACGGCATTACAGGGACTGATACCGAACATAAAGGCCAATGAAGAGGTCATGTACCAGGCAACCATGCAGGGTTTCACCACCGCCACCGATCTTGCCGACTACCTTGTGCGCAAAAACGTGCCATTCAGAGACGCCCATGAAATGGTCGGCCAGGCCGTTCAGCGTGCTGTGGAGCAGAATAAACACCTTGAAGAGTTGTCACTGGACGAGCTGAACGGCCCGCACCAGAGTGTGATCACCGAAGAGGTATATCAGGTCCTGAGCCTGCGTGGTTCGGTCGCTGCGCGCGACCACGCCGGTGGTACGGCACCCGGCCAGGTAAAACAGGCAATCGCCACAGCCAGGCTTAACCTGTAAACCGTAAAACCGCTATACTGCGCCGTTTCAGGCGGCAGTACGGCAACTATTCAGGCGGTAATGATTAATGCGTTGGTCCATTCTTATCATCAGCACTCTGTGGCTGGCCATGTGCGGTCAGAAAGGGCCGCTCTATCTGCCCGAAAAAACGGCTCTGGCCGAAGGTAGTGGTTTTGACTACCGCTACAGCACCAGCCAGATAAAGCAGCAGCTTGACCTGACACTTGCGCGCAGCGCCGTACAGGACTTCTGACATGACCGCCGCGCCCGCAGAACACGCCGTTCTGGCGCACAGTCCGTTGGCTTACAACGACGGCCAGTTGTGCATGAAACTTACCAATTTGTTAGATTTTGCCACTGGAGAAATCCTCCTCTCTTCCAAATTCGTTACAGTGGGAGAAAAAATGCAAACATTAGTAAAACCATTTCCCAGTAAGGCATCACTAGTTATGACATTTGTCAATAATCAATTTGACGTGGCTATAACAACACAATCACAGTTTGCAAACTAATTTTTGCAGTTAAAAAAATGAAAGTGTGACTTAGTGATGAAGGTCATTATATGATTTCTTCATTTACATCAAAAAAATTTTAGTCCTTTAAAAAGAAGTCACAAAAATTATACCTTTTGATTTACTCTGTATCAGTGGCGAAGGCAGGTTTGAAGACCTGGTCAGGCTCAGTAGTGTACGAGGCCCGTAGCCCGGGGGAGAGGGGTATTAGTGGGCCATGCCCACACACGGTATCATTTTGCCTCCTGTTGAGATATTGTTAAAGAACTTTTCAGGTTAAATATAAAGTCAATGTCTTCATGACATTGGTTATAGTAAACCAAACTTACAATATTAATGTTTTCTTACATCATAATACATGGCCTACAATAGTAATAATTAATACTTCATCGTAATTTTCAAGCTCCATAAAAAGATTTGTATTGCCTCTTCCCTGATAGCTCACCGAACCCCCATTTGGTGTGGCTACCTACGGGTCTGTGGTGTAGCCTACTTGATGTAATCCCCTACTTGATACAATCCCCTGACAAAGAGGTCATTTACACAGTCGGCCTACTGATTGCTAAAGTTCATCCCCACTAAAATGCATTTGCAAGACCTCCTTTTCTGTACTTGCGTTTGGGAGATAACTCCTTACAAACCAATAAACAAGGAGTATTTTAAGTCAATGGAATGGTCAGTAACTTTCATTTATGTGTGAATATGTTGATTGATTTTGATTGGATGATGAACAGTGGAATGTGAAAGTACTGAAGTAGTAGATGGGGATCAATACATTTCATTTTCCAAGTCAGCCTTTGGCTTACAAGATACTAGTTTGCTGAGAAAGTAAAACATTACATTACAGTGTTGTCCCCCGTTCTTAAAACAATCGCCATGGTCTCTTACGCAAGGCAGGCAGTTTTAATTAGGCCTGCATAGATGGCATGGAACAAAGGCTGCTGCTGCCTCAACCAGCCAATCGTATGACTAGATCAGCTCGAATCCTTGCCGTTTGTCAGGCCGAATGTAGGAGAGCGTGACCCTTCTCCAAAGGCTACGCAAACATCAAACTACTTGGTAGAGAGCCATGGTAATGATCTTTGATGTGTTTAAGAAAATGTGTGCGTGTGTTTGTATTGGGTTTCTGAAGCCTAAACTTTATTATTGTGACACCGAAAAGTTTAATTGGAAGGTGGGGCACTGGGAAGACCCTTTTTACTAAATTTTGGTTGTAATTTTTAGGTCAGGCTGGGCCTGACTAGCCTGCTCTCTGACTTCGAAGGAAGTCAGTATGCTAGCAAAGAGGAGGTAATGCCAAATATAACCGTCAAATATTATAAAAGCATTGAAAAGTTGCGAAAGAAAAATAAAATATGCCCGCATCTTGATTTAAACCTGGGACCCACTCTGCTTCTTGCGCTACCAACTTAACAGTGTTGACCCCGATGGTAAAAATAGTTTCTTCTGTCGCGACATTAGTTTCTGGCTTGCCTAAGATTTGTATCGCCTGTACCCTTGAACTGACTTACACAAACACCGATTTGCAGGAATTAACCATATCTTACGTGCCCATATTTGTCATACATAGGTAAACATATTCTAAGAAAAATTGATGATGTTTCATTGGTGTTTCTTTGACCTTCTCGCGCATCCGGGGGTAGATCAGAAGCGGCTTTTATGGGATTTTGGGAGGCCTAGAGGGGCGGCAGTTAAAAGTATTTATCGTGGATGCAGTACTGCTCTTTGTAATTCAACGTTTGGGAATATAAACCTTCTTAACAAACTGTGTAAGCAGAAAAGATAATTATATGATTTTCCTTTATAATTAACACGAAGGAAGTAGGTTACTTTCGCCAGAGCTATAAAAGTCCATGAGTTACACTCATCCATAGCTACATTCAAGTAAATTGGCCTATGGACGCTTATTCCAAACCATTCAAATAATGCTGCTTGCTGGACTTTTTCTCAAGTCTAATACATTGAATATTTGAATATTGCGTTGAATAACAGATTGATTTTGCTGAACGTTTTCGCCATACACTGATCACAGCAATCGTACGGAGTGAAATTAGAAGTCCATTACGATGAATTTATAGGAAACGAGAAGACCAAGATATGTAGTAGAAAATAAGAATCACAAGAGCGATACCTTTTCAGCCACTCGTGTTATTGAAGGAGGCGTAAATTGTAAATACATTTCGTTAAACGCAATATTCAAATTTTGTACCACTAACCAAATTTTCAAATATTTAATATTTTTAATACATTTGATTTTTAAATATTGTAAATATTTTTAATATCGTAAATATTTTAATGCTTGTATTATTTTAAATATTTTAGTAAATTTAATATTTTAATGTGTTCCTAATTTTTAAAATTTTAAGTTTTTGAATGTTTCCTGAATTTTTGATATTTTTAATACTCTTAGTAATTTAAATATTTTTATCAAGCCCAAGTGTATTAATATTGTTAATATTTTGCTATTGATACCAATATAATTTGTACATATACCTGCTGAGTTTATCTATACAGTAGTTGTAATATATATTATATACTATTATACCTATATAGTCATGGTTTCATCCAGCTTTTCAGGTCCCCCCATAAATTCTAGGTCCCCCCATAATTTTAGCTCCCCCCATGGGTAAAATTTTCTCAGGTCCCCCCATAATTTGGTGCACCGTACAAATTTGAGGTCCTCTCGTAAATTATAGTGGACCCAAATTGATGATGATGATGATGATGATGATGATGATGATGATGATGATGATGATGATGATGATGATGATGATGATGATGAATTTACACTTTTGTCAATGACATGGGCAGCAGAAAATGTGTCGCTCTCATGACCATTACTTTCTACAACATGTTTGGTCTTCTCGTTTCCTATAAATTACAAGGCTTCCCTACTTCACTCCATATGATGGCAGCGATCAGTGTATCACGAAAACAGTAAGTAAAATGAATCTGTTATGTCAACACAATATTATGCTCTCTACAAGCTTTCAGAAATCTACTCCTTCATCTGGCATTACCATGGAGAGGAAAAGATGGAATACCCGGGAAGTGCTTTAATAATAACCTAATTTAGTTCATCAAGGTCATCAGTGACATCTTTGCTACAGGCCTATACCTCTTCATTATTAAAAAGTATTTCTTTACTTTTGTTGGCATAGTGGAGCCACCTAGTCAGTGGCTAGCAGAGTAAACAAAAAGCTACAGTGCATTGCCAGAACCTCTTAAGCCAGCTTTTGATATTTTAGTTTCTGAAAATATATAGTTTTAAAGCAGTCATTTATGAGACTTATTATTTATTGTTTTGTTTCATTTTAAAATCTTCAAGTAAATATTCACATTTGATAGAGTTAGAGGTGATATTTCCTTTGTTAGATTGGTGATTTATTAATTTACAACAGGAGATCTTAATGTTAAAGCATACCTCCGCTGGTCAGAAATTTTTTGATATTTTGCTTATTATATACGTTTAACTGAGGTGCCACTGCTCATTCTTTGTGTAGTATGTACAAATTGCAGTACTGGCCACAGACACGATTGTCTCATTTTGACTGTTGCCTATGCCATGTAAAACAAAAAGAGAGTGAGGAAACACACTTCATTGTTCACAAAACAAAAGGCTTTCAATGAAAACCATTCATATCACACATTGGTGTACAATTACAGAAAGGCCAGCTTCCATGTTGAACAGATGTAGTTACTTTTCCTAGGTTGGCAGGGAAGTGCTCTGCTTTTTGCAGTTACCAGGTAATTTTATTTCATTCCGCATGCCATCAGCAAAGTTATCAAGTCTTTCATGATTGTTTAGCTGTGTAGCCTAGGTCAATAACGCGTTTGTTTTGTAGGACGGTGCACAGATTAACTTCAGTGCAACTTTGACGTCTGTCATTTGTTAAGTATTGCAGACATTAGGAGAGTTGATATAATTTGTTACTTCAAACTTTTAGGAACTTCTCATTTTCCAACCTTCTTTGTCATGATTTTGCAAGCATTACAGTGACTTAGCAATTTGATGGACATCTCCTTAGGCTTCCATTCTAGTTATAAAAAAAATTGTCAAATAGTTTGTTTGTGGTTGGTTGACCGAATTAAGCAACATGTACCATCGTATATTCGCCAAGCATCTACTCCTAAAAGGAAACAACCACCGAAGATTTAGATGTATTGTATTGAAGATTAGCAATATCAATTTTCTCCTTTAAATCCACAATAGCCTCTGTGAGCAACCGAATTAATGCGCATGATTTAAAAGTGCAAATGACTTTATTAACTGTGTCACCAACTTCTTTCTAAAACTGTGTTTTTTGTGCCCTTGTCAATGTGTATCATTCTCAATATGTTGGAGAGTTTTAAATGCAAACTTCTGGTTGATACTTTTCGACTGTTTTCAATTATACTAGGATCGCACCTCTTTACATCAATTTGTTCATAAGTAGTCTTTAATTTTTGCTAAATATACTTCAGCCCGATTCAACACTGTTATCATTAATGCAGTTTTTCCGGACACACGCCCCCTAAATTTTGATGAGGATGTAATCAATTTAAACGGTTTAGCCGATTACAGCTGGTTCAAACCCTCTTTCTAGAACAACAAAATATCGTCTGTGTAGCTCTATATTTATGCTCCTCCTCAGAGGCTCATCATCGTTAGCCGATCATGAAAGTAATGTTGGCCGACTGTAGAAGATGATTTATACTGCTGTTTTTATCAACGCAGGATTTTAAAAGTATCGATATAAAAAAAAACTCCTTCACTTCGTGCAAGGCTGGATAACTGGAGACCAATCAACCGCGGCGGCAACTCCTTATTAAATCAAACGCCCTTAGTATGATGAACTTATATTGTTAAAATGTATATCAAATGGGAAACATAACGGAGTAAGAGCAACTTATTATAGTTATGCTCCCTTCCGACACAATTCAGGAGGCGTTCTACATACACTGACAACTCATCGGGGTGCTTTTACAACCCCTCCTTCTCATTTTGTCCTCGATAAAACATTTGAAACAAACTATGGAGATAGATAGTGTAGCAAAAGAAAAAAAACTTTCTCGCGCAAAAGAGGTATATAGCGATTGTTAGCTATTTACAGCTGGTCAGGTTAAGTGGTGAAGTGATCAATGCCCACAAACGCTGAACGCTTCAATAATCTTTGTCAAGGCAACCTTAGATCAAAGTAAAATCAACCAAAATTTCTTAAGCATACTATCCAAATAACATATATCCTAATATGTAAATGATTCCGTAATTAACTGACACCCTTAGTGAAAAGTTTGATATTTTTGTTGCAACGGAAAATTCTATCTGTTCTACTCTTCTTATCATCTATTAAAATTATCTAATTTTCTAACAGTCCACTTTTGTTATCCATTAAAATGGTATGTAACGAAAAGCTCAACACGAGAGACCTGCGGCTTGTATAGGTACCATTACCAATTATAATCCTAAGTTGCATTCTATTTAAACAGTTAAGATTAGCAAATGTGAAACAAATTTGAATTTAACACTGTTGGAGCTAGAGTGGGTTTAGCGTTTATATATTTTTTATATTCAAGTTAAAACTAATTTTTAGAGGCGGTTTTATTAAATTTGGAACCGCGCACGGCATACTGTCCGCGCTCTGTCACGGTGTCGGTATGGTTGTAGCCACTGGCTTCCAGAATGAGTTTCTGTTGCGCCACATCCAGGCGTTGGTCTTTAGCGAAGGCGAAGGTGGAACCCTGTAAAAAGTGCCGCGGAGAAATTTTCTGCAGCAAAGTGGTGACCGGGACAGTTAGTACGCCACTGTGTAATTCGGGCAGCGTCGCCAGGGTCGACAAACGCTCGGAGGTAATGTCCTGATGGGGCGAAAAGGCATCGTAAGGTAGCGTTTCCCAGTCAGGAAAATGCAACGTGCGCATCTCCTCGGGCTGCAGAAAATCCAGTGCCCCTTGCCAACGCTGCGCCCGCGCTGAGTTGTTGGTAACCACCAGTATCAGGCCTTCTGCGTTGCGACTGAGTTCCGCCACCGCGTGGACGTCGGCGCAACCGTGCAAGCCTGCCCAGGTTATGCTGTCGCCGGACTGTGGGGGAAGCGGAAGTGGATTAGGCAGCAAGTTAGAGTTAGGCAAAATAATGTCGTGGCGAGAATGACCGAAAGGCCGCTATTCTAACTGTCCGGGCGCAAGAAGCTATGACCGTGAACATCCGTTTAACAATTTTTTTCGTTTTGGTGTCGCTGAGCACAGGGCTTGCTGTGGGATATTTGTGGGGTGCAGGTGAACTCGGCGGCGAGCGCGGGGCAATGCACGTGCGCCCGGCACAAACAACCGGACCGGCGGCCACCGCGCCACACGAGGAACAAATGGCAGGCGCCTCGCAGCGAGATTCAGGTCTGCGCGCAACACATGACGAACTGTTGAGCTTGCTGCAGCAGAGTCAGTGGTACCAGCTTGAACAATGGTTGGAACAGCGCGGCCAACAGCTCACGCCGCAAGAGCAGCAAGGGTTGATTGCCGGTTTGCGCAAGCAGGTCAACAAGTACGATGCGGTAGCGATGCGGCGTGTGCTGCGCACCTACATGGTCTGGTTTCCCAGCGATGTTGAAGCCGTGTTTTTGATCAGCGACCTGCAGCAGGTGGAAGGGCTGGCGGAAGCAGCGCTGGGCACGCTGCTGAGCGTTATGAATGGTGGTTTTGACGCGGCGGCGGTTGCCCGTGCGCGGGTTGAGGCTGACCGCATCATCAGTGCCATCACCTCGGGGCTGAAAAATCGTGGGGCTACTGTGGAACTGGAAGCCTTCTGGCAGCATGTGAGCCAGAGTTATCCTGTTAGCGACTACTACCGCTACGAATGGGCGCGTGCGCTTGCCGCGCTGAAGAATTGGCAGGAAGCGCGGCGGGTGCTGGCTGAAACCAGCACCTCCGATGTCAGCCAGGCCAGCCTGGATGAGTTAGCCGAGAGCATTGACCAGGCCGAGCAGGGGCTGCAGTTCCGACGCCAGGGGGACCGTCTGCTTGCTGCGGTGCGCGGCGCACAAGGTGCTGAATATACTTTGCCGAATATATTGTTTGATAAAAGTTATAAAGTATCATCTAAAAGAGAGGATTTAAAAGCTCAGTTTTGAATGGACCCTAGGAATATAGAATTTGATACTTGCAACTGTGACTTACAAATCCTTTTTGCAGCAAATAAATCTACAATCTCATTGACACTTTGTACATTTTCATGCTTTTGGACAGCATGACAGGCCGGATAGCAGTCCCTCCTTTGTCAAGTCGCATTGCGCAGAGACACTTTTCGCCAATTGCGTTGAGCTGGATGTCGATGTCCACCGCGGGATGATTGGGAGCTAATGTGGCGACTAGAGAAATAAAAGTACGTTAACATCGGAGGTCTCCTAGCTCAGTTATTAGAGCACACGTCGTGATAGCGTGGGTCACGGGTATGATCCACGATGGTCATATGTTTTCTAAATCTCCATAATCTTTTCAATGTTGCGAAGTTATTCAGTTACCCCTAAGCCCCCTTTTCCCTCAATTATAATCGTCCCAACTGACTTAAGACTTTAAGACAGTTTCACGAAAATGAAAGTGATAAACCGTGATAGATACTAAGGGTTATGGTAGAAATCAACAATGGAACTGGGCCCGAGAACACAGTTTCGCCCTGCGACGCGCCAAATTCATAATGAGTTTTTATCTTTCTGCTCGGAGAGGATGACGTGAAGTGAGAAAGATCAAGTTTACAAGCATTCATGGATTTGTTCTTATCTTTCTTCTTTTCGAAACTGATGTTTCAAATCCTATCCTCTCGATGATATTTATGGGTTTATATGATATGATGTGACACTATCTCATAAGACATGCGGACCTGCAACCTTTCACCTGAACTGGCAGAGGACAGGGACGCCTGGAGAGAACGTCTGAGAACTGCCACCTGACAGTCCAACCCCTGGGAAGGGGAAAGATGGACTCTAAACCTCCTGAAGAAGAAAGAAGAAGATGACAGACGACATTAAGGGGACCATCGAGTACTAAAGTTTGACGTCATAATTTGAATAATATCATAAGTTTAATAATATTTTACAATGGTTGCATTCCTCTTGATGATATAGATTAACGTTCCAAATTTGAAAATGATATTTAGAGGAATTGTTGAGATACACCCTTTCAAACTTTGAATCATGCCTATCAAAACCTTGTTATTTGAACCCAGTTCATAGTTTTATGAACTGAGCAAAATTAACAATGTTTCCTTAAATCCTCCTGCAAATTCAAATGACCGTTTCTCGAAGTTGATAGGAGATTTGAACACACATATTTTGCATAGCATATTTTGTATACGGGTAGTTGGTGGCAGGTTCATCACTTTGATTTAGTTTTTGTAGAGATTCCCTAGAAAATGGGTTTCGGGACGTCATCACTTTAGTACTCTATGTTGCAGAAAATTACTGTGTATAGGGTGGGTTAGTTTTGCTAGTAAACCTGCGACCATGTTAGCTCGTATCTATAACTTGTGCTTATTCTTCCCATCAAGTTTCATCCCGATCTCTCCACTCTAAGCGTTTTCCAAGATTCCCGGTTTCCAAGATTTCTGGTTTCCCCCTCCAACTCTCCCCAATGTCACTGGATCTGGTCGCGATTTAAAATGAGGCGATATGAATATCTTAAAGTATGTATAACATGAACATTAGACCATTCATAATCTACCTTCAACTCTATATATTGTAGGTACGGAGTCTGTATAATGGAACCCAAATTTCAGTCAACCTCTCAATTTCATCTTTAAGGTACATCCTTGATTTGAACAAATTTTCGAGCCTTGATATAATATGTTTTGTCATTTCGTAATTGTCTTGTAGAAAATTTGATTTTTTTTTTCTGGCTTGAATAAATCAACTTTTTGGTAATTAACATTTAATCTCTACAAAGTTTTAAAACTTGTGCAGAGTATACTATAAAGGGAGATCTAAACGTGTTTTTAGCACCTTACAGTTGATAAACGAGGACATTTCACAAGCCCAATTTGGTAATAGTATGCAAGAAAGCAGTGATAAAATTTTGGCAATGGGCAATTTATTGTAGATGGGGAGGTATTTTCAACAGTATTTACACATTCGACAAGGTGAATACATCGATTTTCCTCTGCTGTAATGTAGTGTATCTGGCTCCCAGCCGCAGTAAGTAAGCAAGAAACAATCGAATTTTAGCTCAACAAATAAACATACACGTTCCTCAACATCAACTCCTACACTCCTCTACCTCGTGTTTCCCATTGCATAATGAGCGGCCCATAGGAAGCATGGGCACCAATCACAATTACCATGGATACAACATGTACTCTATTAGTTGGCAACATTAAAATTGCTATCGCCGTCACCAAAGATGTTGAAACCAAACAAGGTATTAAATCAGCTTACCTGACGTCAGAATGACAACAGCCAAATCTATGAAGAATGCTTGCAACGAGAAGATCGTGGCCGGCATGGCATTTTCTTTGATTCGACGCTGAGTGTTATCGAGGAGAGAAGATATTAAGTGATAAATTTTGAAAAGGTACTATAGGAGTATATTTTGTGATCAAATAGTTTGTTTGTTGTGGTACAAAACAAGGATATTGCTCGCAATAGCGAACAATGTGTACTTAAAAGCTTTTTTCGTCTGACACTCTTTAAAGTACTAACGTCAGAATGACAAGATTATTTGAATAGACCTAGCGAGAAAACGACTTCTTTCTGTCTGCATAGCAAAGGCTTTCTTGCTTATATATGGACTGACGCCAGTACAAATTATCTTGTTTTAGCGGATGCTGATTGGTTCAAAAACACAAGCAATTCAGGCAGTCCAATTTCTGATTGGCTCTTTCTAAAATACAGTTGGGTATACTCTTTCACACACTTCATTTCGGTCATTCTGACGTTAGTACTCTGAGGAATGTCAGACGTCCAAATACAAATACAGGAAGGAAGAAAAGTTCTATCGAAACAAACAAACAGCTAAATTAATCACAGTAATAAAAAAGGAGAGGGATTCAACAGCGTAGCGATTTATGTGGGATGGACAAGGTTTTCTCTACTGTTACTACTACAACCTTTTTAATTCGAAGTGGTTATGTCGGTAATGTCCACTGGCCAAGTAGATCAACTTCTACAGGTCAAGTGCAGTTTCTTTCTTTTCGTTCCTTTCAAGTCTTCCTACAAATATCACAATATCACAATATAAAATTCCTCCTACAACTGACCAAATATCACAATTCCTCCTACAGCTGACCAAATATCACAATTCCTCCTACAACTGACTAAAAATCACAATTCCTGATATAACTGACCAAATATCAGAACTCTTCAGCTTTCTATTGCCATAAGTTGCGGTCGGTGTCATCATTAACTTGGAAGGGTGCAAAATTGATAAATGGCCCTACAGTTCTTGATAACTCCAGGGAAAAAATTACCTCGTATCGATGTCTGTGCCGTTCTTCGATGAAGTCTGCATGATTGTATAACTTACCTAAAAAGACAAAACAACATATTGAAAAATTACATAAATCAAAAGACCCAATGGCTTCAACGTTTTAAGAAACAGCTTAGTGAATTTCAGTTTGATTAGAGATGGGTTATAGATCTTAAAATGCAAAGCGCACAAACACAGATGGCTACCATACCTATCCGTTATGTGTTGCATTACTAGGAAAACTTGTCGATTTTAATTTTCAAGAAACAACACTAATTTTGACACATTCATCAAAAACTGAGACCCACTGCTACTACGATCAAATACCGTATTGAAGGAAAATTCCAAAATAATTAACGTATAAACAGCTTAGGCTATAAATAAAGCTAAAAAATATATATATAATTATGCTCTTACAAGATTTGTTATTAATGTTTAAGTTCAGTTGAAGAGTATTTCGTCTAAACTGAGAACAAGTGGTAACTGGAGTTATACAAATCGCGGGTGCTCCATAGGAACTCTCTTCTGTAGCGAACAGTCGATTACATTCAAGGCCAAGAATTACTGGGACAGATATCTCGCGTTTCCGCACACCTTTCTCGGTGATACTTTCTAACTTCTTTTGGCTTTGGACAGATAAGACGGGCCGGATGGCAGTCCCTCCTTGGTCAAGTCACATGGCGCAGAGAGGCTGATATCAAATTACGAGGGAGCACGATGTCGATGTCCACTGGTGGATGACTGGGAGCTAACGTGGCGACTACAGAAATTGTGTATGTTAAGATCGGACGTTACCTAGCTCAGTTGGTAGAACACACGCCACGATGCCGTAGCTCAATCCCTGGTGTTGAGATATTTGCCACTTCTCTAGTGCCTTTTCTATACGAATACTTCGAATCCTCTCTTCACGATGACACTAATAAATGGGAATGGCGGAAATGATGACGATGACAATGATGATGATGACAATAATGATGATGATGATGATGATGATTATGATGATGATGATGATGATGATGATGATGATGAAGATCATGATGATAATGATGTCTGCTGTCAGTGACTTTTATCACTGATATTTTCCAGTTCCTCTACAGAAAATCTGTTTTTATGACCTGTAAGCCAAGCCTTTTTCTGTCTACCTCTGGGCTTTACTCTAGAAACTATCACCTCCCTACATTTTCTTACTCAATTGTTTCTAAAATGACGCAACCAACTCAACCTTCTCTCCTGAGTAACTTTGATGATGTTAATACCTAGTCTGCTTCTTATCTCGTTTCAACATTCTCTGTCTCTCAGACTGGTGTTAAACATCTAGCTAGCCATTCTCATCCCATTTTTTCCAAAAACACAAGATCGTCCTACTTCACTGCCCACATCAAACTTCTGTAAAAGGTAACACATCTGGCACAGGGTTCATACAACCTACCTCACGGCTGAATAAGTGAAACTCTGCTAGTTAACAGAAGAAATAAGCAGAACCTGTCTTGCAAACAACATTTTTTCAGCATCTCAACTACTTAACATATCACCTCAGTAACAGAATTTATCTCTACTGAGCCACTACTGTACATCAATAAATTATTGGATTCAATTAAAATCTATTGTGATTCCTTTTTTATAGAAGTTATTTACCAAGGTTGATCCAAGGCCAGTGTCAGGTAAGCTAGGAAATTTTGTATTGATGGAAGAAAGCACTAACTTATCTTTGGTATCATATTGCTGACATATTGTATTTGGTGTCAGGGATGGGCGAACAGGGGCAGAGGGGGCCAAGCCCCCCCAAGAATTTCCTACATCTCACTTTTGTCCGTGATGACTCAGCTTTGTCACAATTGAAATCGATTACGACAGACATTGTGTCACATTCACAGCAAGATACGCGCATTAACATGAAACACCCCTTTCCACACAATGACCAAAGGCACCATAGTGGAATGTGCAAAAATAAATTTAAACCCAGCCTACTTGCCCCCCTCAATCCGGCTTTCCTTCCCTTGTTGCTGGGTATCATATAGTTGACATTGCAGGTGAAATCATTTCTGATGGAATGTGGTTTGCCCATGTTGTTTTGTTTGTCATGAAGAATTTTTGCGTGAATTTTTATTCAATTTTTATTTTGTAATAAACCACCGCTTCGTTTATTAGAGGAAATACGGTATCTGTATTTGGGTGATTTACTTCCGAAATTGGGCTGTAGGTTGTCATCAAACAATTTGCTACTGTCTAATGCTGTTGCTTATGACACACTATGCAATTGTTTTTAACCCATTGTCATGAAGTTGGATTTCTATAGCAACAGACGTTTTACAAGCACTTGATATTATTTTCTTACGTGTTTTTGTTTCTCTGTTCTTAATGCTTTTTAATATTATTTTCTGAGGAAATATTAATAAAAGTATATTAAAAACAAAAATAATTTTTAAAAATCTATATATGTTGACTGAAAATGCCTCAATAATTAAGGATTGCTGCGATGAAAAGGTCAGCAAAGATCTTGTTCTCTACTGGCTCTACTATAGAGATATTAACCAAACATTGTACCAACAAATGAACAAAACGAAAAATTCTCGTGGTTAAAAGTTCTTATTGTTATTTTTAAAATTACCGATGGGAGGAAGGGGTACAAGGATTGGTAATGCTCCTTTTCTCTTTGTTTGAAGTTTCTGAAAAAACTTGTCGTTTAACTTGTTTCTCAAAGCGTTAGGTGTTTCAACTCTTTTCAGATTCATAGCTGTAGGTCAAACCTTCCAACGGTTAGGTTCTAAACATAAATAAAAGGTTTTTGAAACTGCATATGCAGCTTTTCTATGAAGCTACACTTTAACAGGTCTATACTTATATTATCAAAACGTTTCGTTAAAAGAAGTGACGTGTTCACGTAACCAGAAATTTCATATAGATCCGATTAAATCATTTGCAAAGAGATTTCTTGTCGTTTTGTGAATATACGAAAATCACTTGTATCTGGAGGAAAAGTCCTTTACCTTGAGTACTCTCTTTATCTTAAGGCCTATGTGCCACGTAATATAATCCTGTGTAACTTACAAAGAGTTAAAGGAAGTGTTGATACTTTGGGGGTGGCTGAGTGTCAACTAACCTAGATCTAAAGACATCAAACTTTGCCCGAAAATATCATGGTGCCTGAGTGTCAACTAACATACATCTAAAGACATCAAACTTTGCCGAAAATATTGAATGATTTGGAGATTGAAACTCCTCCTGCATCACAAGATGTATTCACTGAACTTCCTGAGCCCTGAAGGAAACAGATAAAGTAAAGTTTAATTTCATCACGAACAAACAGACTTCTGAAGTTAATGTGGGCCATCATCCCAGGCACATTGCTTTTAACATTTTGATTCTGCCCTTGAAAGTGAAACTTTAACACCTTGATGACATATAAGATTTTAAGAACCTAAAAGTGGTATAAATACTTTCTTAAAATCCTGTTGTTTTCTTGTCAACTCCATTTCAAAAAGGAATATAGATATTTTTTATAGTAATTTGAAATAACAAGGATTTTCACTTAGGGAATCATAGATTTACGATACTTGGCATATACACGATGTCTCGGTTATGAAGGAATTTATTGACACTTCGAAGCGTTGATACGGTTATCCTGTTTCGTATACTTAAAAAACTAAATAAGCTTGCTCTCAAAAGATTAATGATACGGGCACCTTCTAGTGCCAGGGGCACGGCGGCCTTGTCAGACCATCAAAATTTATTGTTGTTTTACAAATCCACTCAAGTCTGTTATATCATCATTTAGCGTATATAAACGCAAAACATTTTACAGCCTAAATAAAATCTCTTTTATCAAATAATGTATCATCTGCCCCTTTGTATTTGTTTTAATATCTATTTGTCCCTTGTTAATTATTACCACTTTCCTACTGTCATTTCGTTTGTTTACATCTGTGTAGTGTTAACTTTAGATCCTTTTTCTCTCCATCGTACAGATCGTACAGATTATTCCACTTAGTAGCATACAGTTTATATTTACTTTGAAGATGTCAACAGTTCTTTTCGACGAAACGTTAGTTTAGTTTTTGATAAAAAGAAAAAATATATCAATATGTCTCTTTCGTTAAAGATACTTAGCCAGGCTGTAATTTTTTTAAGCAGGTTTGAAAAGGCTGGAACTTAGTAAAAAGAATTCAGATTCAAAGGTTTACTATTTTAAACACCCAGAAGATAATTTCAGCAAAAGGTACGGTTAGGAAAAACGTAAGCTGAGACAATAGTCGTGACCTCCTGTTTTATGCAAATACCTTCCATACATGAATACAAGAAAAGGCAATTGTTGCATTTACATTGGTGGCAACGTCTTAACTTGCATCTTGTTTCACAAGAACCTATAGACAAGGATTGCTAGCAACATCTCTTCCCACTATCTTGCTTATTGACGCTTAGGCTGAAACGTAGAGCAGAATGGAGGTGACTTATAAGTATCCAGCAACCACGAGGTCAATGATGGTGATAATAATGATGATGATGATGATGATGATGACGATGATGATGATGATGATGATGATGATGATGACGATAGTGGTGATAAGAAGGTTACTTTACATGAATAAATAATAACTTTCGTTGTTGTCCATGATATTGGTGCTGTTGTTAATATTCTTCTTCCTGACGTATTTAGTCAAACGTTTTCGTGAAATTTGAAATCTCAAACTTTATCCTGTTGGTGTCATATTTTCATTTTCTCTGTGGCATTGTCAAAATTATCACTTCTGAGCAAGTTGAGAGACTAAATGTACTTGACTTGGAGGTTTTATTTGGCACATTTAGGGTAGGAAGGGTTGGGCATTGATTAACATTTTCCCTATACTTATGTTATTGAAGACTCTAGAACCAGTCTAGAGAACCTTCGAAGCTGTTTTCCATTTTAACTAGAGCATGCCTACTTTTCACATATTCATAATTGTCTCCTTTTCTACAGCTACTTTGATAACGTGTATTTACAGGAAAAGAAACTGAAATTATATGCTGTAAAACAGTTGATTTGACACTTTCATTGTCTCTACGACCAGGATACAGGCAACTCTGTCCTTGCGGCCAGCTTCTTTTTAAGGGCAGCTTTGAAATGCGGGCGCTAAATCAAAGTCCCAGCAAAAATTTATAGTAAACTCTGCATTAAAACTCTGCATTTAACGGGCAGCTTTGAATCACGAACCACGTGCAGTGATCGGTAGTCCGTGGCCCATGAAAACACTGTGTGATACGGGCAAACAATGACATTCTCGCAGGACTAGAAGAGTTCCTAGGACATGCCTAATTGAGATCAAAGTTATTCAGCAATAAATCGGAGGGGACTGCAGGCATGTTGCTTGTTGAAGTCTGTATGTCCTAGGCAAGGACAAATAAAGGCTTGCATTGGGAGGGTCAGTAACGTTGCAGACCCCAATAATACAATTCATATTCATCAAGCATACAACTATGAATAAGACATGCAATCGACAACGCCGTTTTTAGAATTTAATGTAGATTTATTTTACCATTTTTATACTGTAGTAAACTTTATGATTAACCTATGATTTTCATTTGAATAATAGGTCTACTCCACCTCCACGTCCCCCGTTACACTCTGGCTCACCCTTCAAGCTCCTCTACGCCACTGCCATCAACATTCCTATTTTGCAACGCCAAATAGTTATCAGTGTAATGGCCATGATGTTCAACTGCAACCACAGGTAATGTGACATCACAGACCTCTCCCTACCGATAAATATCTTTATGCAACAGGTCTACGCTTCGTAGATTCACATCTTCTTCCTGATATTCCGTTCCTGTACTCTGCAATAGCCTATAACCTATTAAGAATTTGATATACTTGTGCTAAAAAATTCTTATATTTCATTCCATTATGTAATTAACCCATGTTTTTCGTTTTAAGGTAATGTCTACTCCGCTTCATGGCTCACCGTCACATACTACCAGTCCCAAGAAGATATGCTGCTCCATTGCAATCATCGTCACTAGTAAATAAAAAAGGGCAAGGCTCAACGACCTGAGCATGACGCAAAATTCCATCCATAGGTATTGTGTCTTCATAGGCTTCTCCCTAGCAATGATAGCATTCCTTCACGGAGAAGTCTATGCTTTGTCGATTTACTCTTTCAAGCCATAGCTCCCTTTTCTCCTATTAGCAAAAGTTTACAGCGTTTAAAGAACTTGACATAGTTTGGTTATAGCATACGTACATTGTAGTGATGTTAAAGATCAACATATGCTTTTCCTTTTTAGGTTAGGTTACCTCCACCTCCACCCTCTCGGTTACGTACTACAAATCCCCACTCGTTTCACTACTTCATTGCCATCGTCATTACCATGTCATGCTACAATCTACAGATCAACATCCTGCGCCTCACTTTCAATGCAATCAGACGGTAATCACTATTTACAGGCTGCTCCCAAGAAGCCATGCCGTTCCTCCAAAAAGATGCCCACTCTTCGTCGATCCCCTTTCTCAAACTACAACTAGGTTTTCTGCAATCAACTATATTAAATATCCTATTTAGAATGTGTTGTGGTCATATTTTGTCTATTCTTATAACAAGGTGTTGTAAAGGAATAACTCATGATGTTGCTCTCTAGGTCTGGCGCACTCCACCTCAATCCCTTCTGTTACTCTTTACCAATACCTAAACGTTTGAATACACTTTGAGATGTGTCTCCACACCCTACTGCAGAGAAGTCATAAAATTAGCATGTACGATAAATGAAAATTGTGCCAGTAACATTATAAACACGTCTAATAAATCATTTGCAGAAAGACAGACCTGTCTAAGTATATCTATAACTTTGTCAGTTTATGAACCTATACTGCGAAAACAATACATCAAACAACGAAAGATAATTAGGTACTAAAGTTATGATGTCACAAAAAACTATTATCGACGGATCTCAATCATAACTACATTAAGTATGAAACATTTTGGTGTGTTTCAATTTCTATCAAGACGAGTTACCAAAAATTAATCAAAAGGAATTTTTTTTCTACCGGTTTTTTTTCTCGCCGAAAATTTTTAAGTCTCCAAATTTCGGTGAAATTTACTTTTAATCTTAGAATCGATATTTCAGATACAATTCTGATTTATAAATTATACTTCCCTCCTCTCAGAAAGAACTGATGGAAACATTTATGTGTTTCTACCCTTCCGACTCCAGGCGCTTGTTGGAGGTGCAAGAAAAAATGCCAAGCATTGAAGATTCTCATCATATAAATATTAAATAGATATAATCACATAAATCACACTAAATCGGCAAATGGATCTTTTTTTCCAATTCCTTTGTGAAGGCATCATTGATCCCGGCTTTCTGAGAGCCTTACTTACAACGTCAAATCTTACTCTACCGAAATACAACGGAATTTTCACAGTTTTCACCGAAAATTAAACCGAAATCTTGAAAATTCTACAGAAATTATCATGACCGAAAATATTCTCACCGAAATTTTTCGTACTTAATGTATATTAAATTGTTCACACTACCTCTAAATGCTAGTACACAAAACATGGTATTCAAATCTTACGTTAAGTGCAAGAAACGGCCTTTAGAAGTGTTTATTTTGCACTGTTCATATTCTTCAAAGGTTTTGATAGGGATTATTTAAAGTGCAAAAGGGCGTGTCTAGACGATTGCCTAAGATACTGTTTTCGAATTTGGGCAGGTTTTCTATATTAACAAGAATATTGTAACGAGTGCAAAACGTTACCAAACTTCTGATATTTTTGACGTCATTGTTATCCCTACCTTACATGGGCTTTTTGGCTCTTCTCGTACATGGGGTTGGGGGGAGGGTCCTAGTAGGCCGCAGCACTTTAACACACTATAACTTGATATCGGCTAATGCTATTACAAAGATGATTGGGCAAATTGAAAAAAAAAAGTTAATTTGGTGTAAATGACGTCATCCTTGGCTATGAAATGTTGCGCAATATTAAAAAATTTCACAAATTTTGTAAAAAGGCCTTAAAACATATTTTTTCCATTACATTTTGATTTTTGAAGGGCTTTTAGTTTCTGTAGGGCATTCCTGCACGTATACGTTGTATTTAGGCAAGATATTGTAGATTTTGAGAAAATTATTTTCCAAAATGTATGAGTTTTGAAACTACGGAAATGATTTCTTACTTATAATCCATAACTTTCTATGTTATCTTTTTCAAATTCAATTTCAAATTTGAAATTGGGAAAAGATAACATTTAAAGGTAATTGAAAATGTGTATTTTGTGACTTACATCATGGTCTAATAGAAAGACCATGCTTACATATAAATTTTGTACTCATTTGCAGGATGCTGGCCGTTTTGAAACATATATTGACTACTCCACAAACGGCGTCGACTATTAAATTTGTACAAAACTCAAGTGAGCAATAAACAAGCTTGTTGAGGTAGAAATAAGCGGAATTTCAAGAAATCCGTCTTCATATTAGATTTAACGTGACTGATATACTTCTTTTTGGTGCAATAAAGTGATCAGATTATTAAAAGCTCGTCGCAGGTTCTTAATGCTTATCATGAGTGCTAATTGTAACCTGTATCTAACGAACATCTTCTCATCCTTGGACATCATTGCCAAATAACGAGTTGAAATGCCGACATAATTTGACGACCATTAACTAATGACAGAACGTGTTAACAATTAACCTCTAATTAATTGTTTATGGCTTTCATTCATCTGATACCAGTTGCTTCAGAGTTTAATTTTACAAAGATTATTCCAAAGTAATACGATTCACACCGTTATCTATGATAAATCTGTACAGGAAGGCTGGGCGCTTATACATTTAGCCCTTTGTCTGTAAAGATATTGGCGAATGTTACAGACTGGCTCAATTCATCACCAAACGTAATGTCCAAGTCATCTTGATAAGTCAGGACTATTGCTGTACTGCGGCCTGAATCTCGTCAAGGGACAGTTTGTACCGATGACAGAAACAGCTTAATTGGCAGATAAACCTTTCAATGCTTGTTTATGTTGATCTAGAGAAGCAATTAACTGATCAATACAGACAAAAAGCTTTCCGTTTTGTATTTCTCTGTTGAATTACGAGGCTCGAAACTATAAGTAATCGCTGTTGCTAGTTATCTACAGACAGCACTGCTTCATTTCTCAGGCCAGTTCTGGCGAGTTTAAACTACAAAACTTTTACTAGTGGGACGTCCCCTCTTGGTGGGCGACCCCGGACCCCGGCTAACAGCCGGAAAATAAAACTTCTGAATCACACCTTGGTTACTGCCATGAATGCACACTCGTAGATTTGGAAACCAGGTGGCACTGCCAATCTCTTGAGTAGTTTCAATAGTCAACCCGCAGGTTAAATATGCTCATTACCATTATAAAAGATGCGATGCAAGAAAAGAATTAAATCGAGGCTCATAACCTTCTGGTGGCTTTCTTACAACCATGATCGCGACCATACAAAGGTAAATTGGCAGAAAGATCAAAGGATAAGCGACAGGATTTGTCAGGATCTGCCAAAGTCATCCACACGCATGTAAATGGGCTGTAACCATTTTACGAAATCTACCATCTGTGTATTTACGTGAACATATTATGTTGAACAGCAGGCTTTTTCCATATTAATGTTTGGTGTACAATGATATTAGCAAAATTTACCAAACCAAAAATCAAAGATTTTTTCTATATGGATGAACTTAAGTATTAACGAGCGTTTCATTATGATTGTATCGTTTTGTGAGTCAAAGTAACTGCCTAAGAGGGAAATAATCGGCAATACCAACTGCCTGTGCGAAAGTTTTAAAACATAATAATGATAATAACGATATCCAGGAGCTTTCCAAATTACACTGGCTCTTCATCTCCCTTAGTGAATAAATGTAGATGTAAATAAATAAATTATAACTTAAAAAAAAAGACAACTAGGTTCTCCATGGCAGTGGTCCGCAATTTTGGCTCCGCAAAGTATGTCAAGGGATCTGGAACCTATTAAGGATTGGATAGAGTTAAATGAGAACTCAAGATGCTAGGCCGTAGTACAAAAAGGATCAGTAGAAGATGTCATAATAACATGAGGAAATTGTGATCTTACATGGCCAACAATTTTTTTAATGTGTAGTTTCGAAGTAGGTCCATGCATAATTGCTCACTGTTGTCAGCATCCGTAGCCCTTGTAACCCTAACCTGTGCGGGGGTGCTTTAGGGGCTCCGTAGCAAACGTTTACCCGCCATTTCTAGACCTTGGATATTTGAGACTGAGAGCTATCTGACTTTTACTGTAACCTTATCTTTAACCAGATAGTTGTACAGTGGGTATTCGATTATCAGGCCTGCGTTTGGGTTGTACAAAGGATTGCAAAGTCAGTCCGAATAATCCAAAATTCTGAATAATCAAAACACGGAAATAACACATGTTCTCGATGAAATGCCAGGTATTTCAAAGACGTCGTTGTTTTACTTTCGATTTGTTTGTTTGTTCATGGCATGCCTGGTGATCACAGGAAATATAAAAATGGGAACATAATGGTAAGTTTTCAAGTGGTTTGCCACAGTTTGATCGTCAGATTGTTACGCGTGTGATGACAGCTTGAATCCATAAATGGGTTTGCAACTGTAGTTTTTAATGGGTTTGCAACGGTAGTTTTTAATGGGTTTGCAACGGTAGTTTTTAATGGGTTTGCAACGGTACTGTAATGCCTGGCGCTGAGGCCAGTCAAATGTGACGACATTTTCAATGATTTTCTGCGTGGAACTTTTCAGAAGACCAATTTTACAAGGCCAGAGAATCGAAGTCCGGATAAATAAGGGGTCGGATACTTGAATAGCCATTGCATTTTGATAACCTCTGCGCTACAACTGCATCAGAGAAAAGGCAGTGTGGTCGAAAAGAAAGCAAAATCACAACTGCAAACGACTACTTTCTGATTTCGATTGCTCATTGACCCAAGTAACTCAACTGTTATCTTGTCCATATATACCTCTGATACAAAAATTACTGTTTAACATTTTTCTGTGCTAAAAAGAACAAAAGGTGAAATTATAGAAAATTTTGCTGATTCGTCATGTTATGGAATGTCTAATGGTGGTAGACTGAAAAGGTTGACATAATATTGAAACAATCGACATGCTAGAGGTAATAGGGACGATGGGAATCTCGTTAATCCATTCATGCGCGTCACTAATTAGATGACGAGGCGCGTGAAAAGTGTGGAAACATTGGCTGATCTTTGCGAGTCGCGTGTTCAAGCAGCCGTAACTTTTCTTGCAGGGTGGTAAAGCGCTTTGACCCAGGCAGTCTTGAGTCTCCAAAGGCTTTGGCTAGAAAAGAGACATTACTGGCCAGTGTGTGTAGTTTTGTAGAATAAGTCAGTTTGAGTCTTATTGATTGACATATCCAAGAAATGGACCTTGCCCTCCGGAATACGATTTAGCTAGAATTTCGTTGAAATTCTCAGCCTTAGCTGGCAACAAAATGTCATCGACATACCGGATGTAAAACTTTACGATGTGCGAACCAATTAAATGATCAACAACAGCCTCTTCTAACTCTGTCATGATAACGTTTGCTAAGGTTGGGCCGAGAGAAGATCCCATGGAGACACCATCAATATGCTTATAGATGATATTGTTAAAGGAAATGGCAGTTTTCTTACATGCATCTAACAAATCTAACACTTCCGCCCAATTGCTGACACCACCAACACGCCCCACTATGGCATTGGCAAATTCTTATCTAAACTTCTGTGCCCTTTGACAATGAATAATCACACAGTCAAGGACTCATTTGAAGCAGTGAATCGGATTCATTCAATACCTGAAAAGTTGTTCCATCAAGGCTATAAGTATATCTCTTTGGACCTTGTATCCAGATTTACAAGTCTCCCGTTGAATAGACTTGTTAAAATAGTCGTGAAACGAATTTACAATAGGAAACTCCATATAACGTACCTTGACTAAACGTGATGCTTGCGTTGCAAACAGATCACCAAACTGCTTTACGCTGGTCATTGTAAAGGACGGCTTAAGAAGATTTCGTTGCCATGCATGCGCTTCTTCATCCGCTCCAGCGGTCCCATCTCTGATTAGTGGCACTGCAGTGGCGAAAGACTTAGGCCGAATGAACTTAAAACCTTCAGTCACTAATACCTTTTTCACATCTTCTAGTCTTGATATTACAATCCGTTCGGGCCCTAAAGCAATACACAATTAAGTTAGTAAAAATGAAGAAGGAAGAAAGTGAGCCTAACCTACAATTTCCATTGAAAACTCTTCTTAAATAAGTTATTGATAAAAAGTTAGGCTAGGCTGGCATTTGGGGGGGAGGGGGGGTACAAATATAGAAAGAAATGTCAGCCTATGTTGAAATAATTATAAACAGAATTACAGCTTTTAGTCAAATACCCTTTCTTAAAAAGAGTTTTCAACTTTCAGAGTAAAACATGGTACTACATTAACGTGCTGAAAATAGAATGAATTTCTAGGTTGATAAACTTTATTTCAAATGTCTACAGTTTTTCAGCATTGTTAGGCACGACTGAAAACAGGTTGCATATAGTGGGGCACGACCAAATTAATAGGTTGCATATATGCTGCTAAACCACAAGGAAGAACGGCCTTGGCTACGTGGTTGCAACGACATGCTCAGCACAATATTTTTTTCTGCGAGGCGCTTATAATAGTCCTACAGATTTAGAGTTCTCGTCTATAAAAGAATTTTCTCTACGAATTATACCTAAAAGTTAACATAATCTATCATAAATCTTCAACACATATTGCCTATTGCTCCTTTCTTTAGTGTGAACATTTTGGCATTGGCATTGAGAAAATACTATATTAAGAATGTGTTTGCCACCACGTAACCAAGGTCGTTATGGTCTAACGAGGGTTCCGGTTTAATAGCGTATAGTGGGGCACGACCAAATACAGGGAGCTGTCGCGCTGTGTTCTAAGAGTTGAGCTAAAATCCCAACCACGAAAACTTGTCCTCTTGAAAACATGTAAACGAGGCCAAGAAAGAGACGCATTGTTTTCGCAGCTGGAAAATAGATTTTTAAGTGGTAGTTTTGAATAGAACACTAGAGAAATAGAAAAGTATTTCACCACCAGGGATCGAACCGGCGACCCAGAGATTTAAGTGGTTTGAAAAAAAGGATAGGACAAGGGAATTCACACAAGATAAAAACTCATCTTTGCAGTTTCTTGGTCGTGCTGGGCACGACAAGCACGCATTTTTAGCTACGTCACTGAGAGTTGCCAGCTTTAAGCTAAAAGGTATTCAGCTGATTAGGGTGAACACAGCACACAGTATATGCACGAAAAGTAACTTCTTTAGCATACTTTGTACTAGCTAGTACATACCTGCCCTAGTTTGTACTTCGAATTATTATGCACGAAAAGCAACGAAAAAATCTAAGTCATACTAGGCAAGTACGTGCTGCCATTGTCAACAGAATCGATAATCCACGGACCATAGTGCTGTCAGCTGTGCTTTTTCCTGTCGTTTTGAAAGGTTTCCGAGTGAGATGGTACTAATCAGTCACGGAATTGTTTGAAAACACGCGGAGAGCCGTTCATATCTCCAGCAAGAGAGGGGATCGTTTTTTCTATAAAGTCGTTTATGGGGTCCTTTGTTTTACGGGGTCATTCGTTTATTCGTCATTTCATTTTAAAGATTTTGTTGACAATGATTTGTGAATAAACGTTTTCCTTCTGTAAAATATATCGTTCTACAGATTTCCTTAGCTTAAGAGGTTTCCATTTCTAATTACGCACAACAAATTGTGACAAAAACATTCCAAGAATTGACCTCTAAAGAGACGACTCATACTGTAGGTTGAAAAGCTTTTTTCGTATGACACTCATCAGAACCTTACGCCATAACTACAATTAGAACGAAACAATAGAGAGGATCGAAAATTACAAATGGTTGAAAATACGAACAATGATTGGTTACCCATCACCTTAATTTTACTCGTATCTTTCTTTACAGTTTCAAGCCATGTTGTTTCAGTCTTCCCTCTGAGCTTTTTTACATATCTTTGGTATTCTCTCAGGGCTCTTTTGGTTGGTGTTTTGTCTGGTGATCTCATCATGTGCCCATACCACTTCAGTCTTCTTCTTTTCACTTCCTTACTCCACGGGGCCTATTTGGTTACCTTATATAATTTCGAATTGGTTATTTTCTTCGGCCATTTGATGTTCATGTTCAAGTCATGTTTTGAGAAAAGATTTCGAACGTTGACGTTGCATTCGAAATTTCTTATCAGACAAATTGAGTCGTCCGTCATTCTATTTTCTCGAGGGTTTTGTTTTAGTAGGAACGGAATTGATCATGGACGACATAGCTCAAGAAGAAGGGAATGTAGAGGAAGTTGTTGTGGATCATGGTATAGCAAATTTTGGAAACCTCGTTTACTTCGACAGTGCCATCGAATTACCGAGAGAACAGCAAAGCTCGGTGGAAACAGTGTCACTTAATGATAGAACTCAGCGTCTGATCGATAACTTATCGTGGAAATATTTTTCAACAAGAGCTCAGCTGGAAAGATCAAGGGAAATGAATGATATGCTAAGAAATGCAGATCGGAGTGCTCGAGTTGCCAAAGTATCAATGTTTGAGCAATTTCAAGAGGAAGGATCAGCCCCTCCGCTGGAAGATTACATCTCTTCTCGTACGCGTAACATCGTGTTCAGGGAAGAAAATGGCGTCTCAGAGGAAGCAGGAATCGCCAACAATGTAAGTACCTATTCTGATAAGTAGGCCTAATAGTGCCGTACCGAGACTATCTCTGTAGGGCATGCTTATTATCTATGAGCATATTTTAGGGCATTCTTCACCAATTAACGTAATTTTTGTGTAAGCCCTTATGGAAAATCGCTGAACCCTTGTAAGTTTGGTGTGACACTGGTCGATATATCTCTGCATCTTAGAATCACTTTAGAATAATTTTTGAGGGCCCTAACATGAAAGGACAAGACTTGAACAGATCTAGGTTTGCCGATTTGATATCTTGGAAAAGATCTAAGGGGCAGGGTATTCAACAAGTCGGAGAAATGCTCTGACACATTTTAAAAACTCTAGGACAGACGACCATGAACTAGGGGATGCTATTTTACCTTGAAGTTCACTTCTAAGGGATGCTAAGCATACCAAGCATCCCCCCTGGCTACGGTACTGAGGCCTAATCGATAGTGTACGAGTAGTGAGAAGCGGGTTTTCTTAACGGGATTCAAGTGCCCCCTTTACGGATATTTTAGACTTCATTTTAGACAATCCAACCTCATAAAAACAGCGACACAACGCAATTCGAGTACACTTTTATTTTTTATAAACAACTCACTTTTTGAATTTCGCCCCAAAGGTTGTTTAGTTCTTTGGTCAAAAACGCCCCCAAAAGTGTGGGTCACGGGTTCGATCCCCGTTGGTGACATACTTTTCTATTTCTCTAGAGTTCTGTTCAAAAATGCTTGAGTGAACTCCGTCTTTAGATGCCAACTGATGAATTTGGTATGACTTCAGGCTTAAAGTAAAACATATCTTTACTGATTCTGAGGTCCTAAAGTTCCCTTGTAAATGCATCTATCACACATTTGTGAAACGAGCGAGAGGTAAAGCTCCAACTTAATTTGAGTTTTGACTCAGATTTCGTGTTATCTTCGCTACGCCGATCGACTTCTTTCTGTCGTCGTCATTTAGTAAAATTTGAATGAACAACTTATCTCTTCGTCGTACCTTGCAGAATAGAAACAGTGTATAATGCAGTAACTGGCAGTTATAATCTGTCTCCACTTACGTAAATCAGAAGCAGAACTCGACGTTGCTCCCGACACTGCCAACCAAATCCCTCTGTAATCAGTTTGTGTTGGTCGTAGAGATCTATAAAATATACACCTCTATGTTTTCGTTGATTCGTTTGGAGACGGGATTGCGCAATTGTGATAAAGGTCCATTGGACTAAATACTAAATTCGTATCACAGTCTGCCATGATTACTGCTTTTCAAGAGGCGTTCCCGGGCGTTCCCGTCATCGGGTGTTATTGTCATTTGTCAAATAACACATTCAATCGAATTCAAGAACTTGTCTTACAAATCAGCTGCAACAGCAATCCTGCATTTCGATTGGGCGGATGTTGATGGCAATTGCGTTTGTCCCTGTAGGTGACACGGTTGCTGCTTTCACCGCCTTGTGCAATGTGTGTTGCCCTCTCGAGCAGCCTCTTCTCGACTACTTCGAAAAATACTACATTGGCAAATTACGTCGTGGGCGTCGGCTGCCTCCCAGATTCGCCCAAGAAACATGGAATATTCATGGATACGTGACAGGTGACTTACCTCGAACCAATAACCATTTTGAGGGATGGCACAACCGTTTTAAAGGATCTGCAGATCAAGCACATCAAACCATCTGGAAATTTATTTACATGCTCCGCCAAGAATCAACAACATAACGACATGATAATGGCGCAGATTGCGAGTGGTGCTAATCCCCCACCTCAGAAACGTGTCTACAGGGAAGTTACCAATCGCATTCAAAATCTTGTGCAAAATTACCAGCCAGCGAATGTCTTGCAATTTTTTATGGCGGATATCTCACAATTTCCTGACTCAATAACAGTGTACAACAAAATATTTATGGACGCGGACATGGTAGAATCATTTTTAATTTTTTTGCAGTGGTATAGTTTGTTTTCAACTAAAATCAATATTTGTGCATGGGTGTCTAAAATGTGGTAAAGCTTTGACAATACTTTGTTCTTTTCATGA
This sequence comes from Alatinidae sp. Z8VKAUB7J3, assembly GCA_010016025.2. Classification (NCBI taxonomy): domain Eukaryota; kingdom Metazoa; phylum Cnidaria; class Cubozoa; order Carybdeida; family Alatinidae; species Alatinidae sp. Z8VKAUB7J3. The sequence continues at coordinate 67,200,871 of JAAAKM020073195.1, read as the reverse complement.
CTTTCCCGTTGTACTCATTCGTCCCAGATTTTAGCGGGGAAGTCAAATTTTGTCCTAGGTTGATTTATCTGCATGCCACTATTTTTCCTCCCTCCTTCTCTCCGCAGCTAGGGGAAGACGACGGATCCTGATGGACCATGGTGAGAAGTTTTTTCCTTCTTTTATTTTGTGTCTATGACTTGCTCGCTCTATTTCTTTTCATTGATACTAATATCGTCTTTCTACTTTTCCTCCCTCCTTCTCTCCGCAGCTAGGGGAAGACGACGGATCCTGATGGACGATGGTCAGAAACTTTTTCCTTCTTTTATTTTGTATCCATGATCTTCTCGCTCTATTTCTGTTTATTGATACTAATATCGTCTCTCTCTTTTTCGTCTCTCCTTCTCTCCGCAGCTAGGGGAAGACCACGGATCCTGATGGATGATGGTGAGAAACTTTTTCCTTCTTTTATTTTGTGTCCGCGAGCTGCTCGCTCTATTTCTGTTTATTGATATTGATATCGTCTGTCTATTTTCCCCCACTGCTTGACGGATCCTGATGTTGAGAAACTTTTTCCTTCTTTTCTTTTGTGTCCATGTCAAGACGTATTATGCTGAATTATAGATTTTCTTATAATTTTTTATTTGGTTTCTACCATTACCCTTAAATTTCCGCCATGTTGTGTTAATAACAGCATGATTTAAGAAATCGTTCTACTGGGAGAGGACCCTTGAGAACCCAAGTGCTAATGGATTAACAAGGCTTTTAAAAACTGTTCATGACCTCTTGTTTACCTTTCTTATAAATGTTGGATTTTTTTTTTCTCTTCTTATATTCTGAAATGGGATTGCAGTTTATTGACTATGGTTTCCTAGCTTGGAGGACTATAATGATCAGAAACTCTCCAAATAACGTTATACAATGGTTGCCCCGCAAGTTCTTTAAGATGTGTCTTAAATGCTTGTCTTCATAATGACAAGAAAGCTTTGGATGTTTGATAAAGTAATGAAAATTGTAATTATTGAAACGATTTCTCTCTGACAATTTTATTAATCTGATATATATTCTATAAAATTGGGTGATACTGAAAAGACTTCAGATTTAATTTAGGATTCTATAGTCTGGATACATCACCTAGGAATTATGAAATCCGTTATGTTTACAGACATCAACATGCTAGCATGTCATTACTCTTACGAAATCTTATAGTCCTTGGGAAACTTTGTAGTTTGTAGGGAAGCAATAATTTGGAATGATGTGGTGCGAGTTTTAATCTTAAAATTAGGAAAGGTATTCTAAAGTTTTAACTCATTTTTTGTAAAGATGCTGTATAACATCATCGGAGCTGCAAAATTCTTAAAACTATCTAAAAATATCACCAATGGCACACGAAAAGATTATGAATGTATATATAAATGTACTTCCCAAAACAATTTGTACACTTTCCATAAATATGCCAATGTAGAAAAGGGAAATATAGTGCTTATGGTAAGGTACTTTGCTTTGTTATCAGCATTCACAATATTTGGTACAAGGCCAAAATGTATCAATTCCAAATGTGACTGTTCAAATATTTCTAACGTTTTAAGACAATTAATGCAATTATATTTGTTATATATATAGATTGTTACACAGTCTTTGAATATTTAGTTGACTCTCCATTTTTAAATGTGGAGATCAGTGAAGTTATTGAATAATAGACCCATAAAAATACATCACAACTGTTTGACCAAATGTGAAAATTGTTCATACTTACAGGTAATAATTTGACAATTACGTGGAAAATGCACTTTAAGGGTCTATTTTAAAACAAAACCCACATTTAAATTGCCAGGTAAATTCTATATAAAACACTCACACATGAATGTGATAGCTTAACCATGTCCACAGAAAAAAAGTTTTTATATTTCAAGCTACCATTTTCCATCATGTAAATAGGTTGCACCATGAAGAAGCTGATCAGTCATGAAGATAGAAATGATAATACCTGAGGGTGTAGTCTGAATTTACCAATACATGTTGCATACTTTTGTAGAATAGTTATCATAGAGTTGACTTACTACAAATTCTGCCCTTAATTCAAAGGTTTGGAATGATTATCAATGCTTTAATTTTGTATCCACTACCTCCTGGCTTCTTGAAATCCACCATGTTGAAGATCTCTGTTGTTATCCTCAATCAAAAATGTAATTATTATTAGAACAAGTGGAACAAAATGCATTGACAAAATGTGATGGTACACAAGCATCATTTCCATACATTAGCATATAACAATGCACTCCACATTTTAACCTCACAAAATTGTGAGGAAATGAATATATCTAAACAGTGTTATTTCAATTTGGTAACCAACATAGTAGTATTAGCTTACCTCTTAACCCATTGTGGCCCGTTACACCCCAGTGCTTTTACACCTCAAACGCCCACAGCTTTTGTCAGGTTTGTTGTCATGAAAGCCCGGGAGCATATGAAGGAAATGTAAAATGAACAGTTACTTGCGCTAAATTGCTTATTTCTTAAAATTGGCTCGACTAAGACAGAAATACTTTAAAGACGAAAAAAAGCATAAAGGTTCTCCTACAGGACACTTTTATTTTTAAGCCTTAAACTCAAATGGTTAGCCTGTAAACTTCAGTGATATATAGCTATTAGCACCTATCGAAGGAAAATTTACCGTTTTCTTTTTAGAATGACAAAATTTCATATGATGTTTTAGTTTTACAGTGTGTTCAAGGGCATGTGTAATAGAAAACTGAGTTTTCAGGCAATTTTCACGGCAATAGAGCCATTTATTTGACAGAAACGGCCCATAATAAACAACGTCCTATCATGCTCATCGCTTTATTGCCACCGTCAAGTAGTAGTTGGACGGGCAAAATCTGAAATATAGAGTAAGGCAGATCGTTTTTTAAAGTATAAATAATCAACCTTTTACCTGTCGAAATCTAGAATGCCTCTTTCTGTAGTTAAAATCCTGAATACTGCCTAGTCATTACGAGTTTTAAGCTAGAGGTGTCAGAAAAGTTACCTACCTTAGATCCAAAGCTACGCTATCTAAAAACGTTTGTAGGAAATACCTAAAAAGTTTAAAAACTGGTGGCTACACACATTATTTCAATATAAAACCTGAGGATTTTTCTCGTAAGATAACGAAAAATCCTTACGCTTTTTCCTATTCTTAGATTTTCAGTCTACCTACCATACCACTGCCCCTCGAAAGGTGGAGAGAAACCTGGGATATCAAATGTAAGGGGGTGTGAAATATGGGGATTGGTGTGTCAGTACAAATTCATGTAGACTGGAGACCAATGAGGACATGAAAGTACATTATTCCATGTAGTGACGGTTCATCGGACTACATAAGCGCCGAAAACATTGTTGGTGTTGAACTAATTTTTTTTGTAAACCACTGCGGAACAAATTATGTTTTTATGAGTTTTCATCCAGCATGGTGTTGTTCTTAAATTGTTCTTAATGTTTTGATAATCTGAGCCTCAATGTTTGTACTAAATTTGTTCTTACTAAATTTGTTCTTACTAAAAAAGAATGTGTAGTGTGATAAAATGATATTGTGCATTGATAGAAATGCTTTGCTGAATGGCTTTGCATGCTTTGCATGGTTCTATAGAGCCTAAAAGGAAACCCCTCGAAACGAAATTTAGAGGAAGGACGAAGATTGGGGTGAGGGGCTGCCATAAAAGCTATAGGCTAAAGTCTGAAAACATAAAATAATTTATTGAGAGATTTCTTTGTTACCTTTCACACCTTGCTACCTTATAATATGGACAAGTAAACAAATTTAAGGATGTTGAGGAGCAAATATATTTTTATTTTTATCATTTTTGATTACGTTTTACAAGGTGTTTCTTTACACCATGAAACTTTGGCTCATGGACACATTCAGAGCAAGATCCAAGTTTACAGAATCAAAGACCTGATTCAATAACGGAAAGTTGCGGACGACTGTTGTGAAGCTTGTTGCTGACTCTGCCTATTTTTTTATTTTTTTTGATCGTTGATCAAGACTGCCTTTATTTAAGACCAAGAAGATAGAAGGCGAAGAGGAGAGAACAAGAAAGTTTTGATAGGAACGCCCACAATCCTCCTATAGATATTATTGTCTCTCGTGTGAAGGAGCCATACCTTAGTACATTATTTTACGTTTTCAATTTTACTGTTGTGATACTCGCCGCTGCCTGTGGACTTGCATAGGATTACTCCTACTAAAGATAATAGCAGATCGCAAACCATGGAGTCAAGTGTGAAATATTGTAGAGAAAATGGATGCGGTATTCGTGTTTTTTGTTGATTTTCTACTTTTTCACGCAGGGAGACTAACTTACTCGCAAAAGACGGTTCAATGAATTGAGATAATCTTCACTACTCATTTGCAATAAATAGAGCTTGTAATCCTCCAGAGTATTCTTTTATATGACTTTGAAGGTATCATCGTGTTGATTTTAGTACTTTAATAAGTACGAGACAATGATACACAAAATACAGAAATCTAGTATGTGGGAATTGTAGAATAGGGTAGTCCCGATAGGGTGGGAAAGCGAGTACGGTATGGAGTAGTGTAGGATTGAATCTAAAGCCTTAAAGTAATCTTAATATTTACATTTATTTGATAATAATTATATATTTCATGATATCTGCGCACCTGACGTTCTGCTCATCAGCTTTGCAAAACTGTATTTCCCCAATTAAATCACGATCGATATATCAAAGCACTTTAGCCCCTGACTAAATTTCCCCCTAAAAAAGCTTATAGTTTTTGACTTACATTTCGTCCTATTTGTTTTACGAACACACCTTATCAACTCTAACTCCCTGCTAACTGATCGCTCTCAATTACACCCAGTACAACCCTCAGCAGCTCCTTTTTTTCTTCTCGGACGTACGGTCCAAAGTGCCCTTTTTCTGATGGATCACATTTTGCGTGCCTTTTTCACGTGCCTTTTTCCAGTGCCTTATTTTCGAGTGCTTTTTTCTCAGTACCTTTTAACCTACACCCGCTTCTTCATTTTCATGAGGGCTGGATATCATATGTGTCGAAGGTAAGATGTATTGTCAATGTGGTTATGATGATGTAAGAGGTAACCATTTTCTTTGACTATCTGGTACCTGTATTGACCTCCAATATTGTGCTACTATGCCCTGACTCTTAATACCTTCCTTTGCGATTTATTTCTTGTGCTCTTTCCCCCTCTGGCCTAGTGAACGTTTTGACTTGCCAAAAGATGTAGCAGGACAGTCCTAGCCAAGTATCTCAAAGAGGATGGTCATGGCTTCTCCTTCGGGGACAGAATCTTCAGGTTTTGACAGAGTCGTGCAAAAGGTTGCCTTTCCCACTCAGCGACGGCGGAAAGATGATCCTAAAGAAATTTTGCATTCTTTCTCTCCTAAGAGATGTGGCAAGAATCGGCGGTGACGGAGCAAGAAAAACCCCAAAAGATCGAATCGGATGCATCATTTACAAATAATTGTGATGAAGATGGAGATAATAAACTTAAAAAGATATCTTAGAGGTTTGCTTAAAACATCGACGAGGAGGGAGAGAGATATGATGAAACAGAGTGGAAGAGAACAAAAAATGACATTGGTACGGTAGCCGAGTTCAGGCCCTTGAATGTTTTGTGACTTTTTCTTCGTAATTCCGGGCTATCCTCTAATATATTTCCGACAATAGTGTTGCTTTGACGTCAATTAATGAATGTCAACAGGAATCTCCTCATTAAAAAATAATGAAACATCAAACAGGTGAGACAATTCTTTTCATTCATAGAGTATGTAATTTTGGGACTTCATTTATACTCAAGCCCGGCTAGCTCAGTCGGTAGAGCATGAGACTCTTAATCTCAGGGTCGTGGGTTCGTAATACCAAAGGAAGTTTCCGATGTGACTGCAACGATGGCTATATCTTGACAGCCGATGGGCGGGAGTGTATTGGTATGTTAACGTTTTTTATAAATCTCGTGTAGTAGTTTAACCGTTATCACTCTTGTTGCCCCTTGCATCAATATTCCTGTTTTTAATCATACATTCACATTAAAGTTTTCATGCCACTTCAGACAGAAACCGTTTACTTTTTTTCTATTTGTTCCTATTTTGAGCTCATCACATTTACTTGGTATTACATACTTGGTGAATCTTATCCGTTCATATTTTCGCTCATTTTGCTACCGATCGTTTTCATTCGATGCTGTCAAATGTCAAATTACGTTAGATGTCTTAGATGTATGTACTGTTTTCCATCACTCATAGTGGTCTGCTTTGTGGAGTTAATGGACTGTTTTCTTATGGAAGAGTAGCAACGTCAACGTTATCATTTGTGCACCACTCGTTCGTATTCGCCCCTTAGTTTTGTGCGCTATTCAGTTATTGGGTGGTACGCCACTAAAGCCCGAATAATGTTATTAATGGTAGCAGATTGAATTTCGTGTAAAGTTATAAAGTCCAATGATGAAAAGTTAGACAGTTATGAGCTTCAATTCCCACCCCGGCATTTTCGTCAAGTTTTCGGAGTGAAACTTGTCATCGAAATTTTGCAAACAATTACTGTTGGTGGTGTATTTGCACCTATAAGCAAATTTGTTTGGCAATTGTATCAACCGAATCTAAAATCCTTCATGCATCGCTTATTGTTCATCGTAACTCTTTCCTTTTCTGCAGACAAAGACGAATGCACAATTCAGCCTGGCATCTGTGGAAATGGCAACTGCAGTAATACCGATGGGTCGTACTCCTGTTCGTGTAACACGGGATATCGGAATGCCCCCGATACACCATCCTGTATTGGTAAGAGCTCCTGCTGTGTTATATAATAAAGCATTACTTGTTTTACCCATTAGGGGGGTCTTTCAAAATTGTCCTGCGAATCCTCAAAACAGCGGTAAAGATAAATGTGTCAGTTTATCGCCCGTATTGTCGATTTCGTAAAGATTACCTTACTCTTTAAGTAAAGCAGGGGGAATTGTATACACAATAGCAGAGGTATTTACTGCTTAAACAGCAAATACGTTTTAATCGACTTATTATGTTACATGCAACTAACTGAGTACTGATGTATTGGCAGACTTATTAACTGAATGTCAGGTGTTTGCGTGATGTAAGTCATTGCGTCACATCCTCTCACGTAGGTAAACGAGTATTAATTTCAAAGCCATGTTGTACAATCGCTTTTATTTCTTTATGCGTCTGTAAGTAGTTGTGTAGAAGCCGTGTTTGTTTATAATTTACAAATGTTTCGGAAAAGATTCCTGGTACTACAAAATTTGTAGATAATATTTAATAACGGAATCATTAGTGAAATGCCATTGGAATATTCAAATATCTACAGGCATTCCTTAAGAAGTTGAGAAACCCTCATAATAGCCCCCACGGGTTCAGAATAGCCCCTCCAAATTTGAAAACACAATTCAGCAGGCAACTCATTTTGATCGACAAGCTTTTCGCCGATTCTCGTCAGTCGATCTACATCGGTAATAAGTACATACAAAGGAGACTATCTATATCTAAAGAATACAAATAAGTGAAAGTTACAATAAGATGCGAACTTGGACGAAATTACATAACCTAAGTTGATGGCTTGTTAAACCATTGATAGCTTGAATAAAAATTATTTTTTTCGACACAAACTAGGCTTAAAACGCGAAATAAAAACATTTTCTAAGACCGCTAAATGACACTTAGATTGCCCCCTCCAAATTTCTAACTGTGGCTACAGGCCTGCTTCTACAGTTTTTTCTGTTGAATGGTTAGCCTCGTCCATTGTTTCTTCGTTTAGATCACCGTATCTTACTTGTATGTGTTGTTGCACATTGCAACTCAGAACTAGTAATATGTTTTCGTATCTGTTGTTTCTTTTAAATTTGACTGAAATCTTCATCGGGAACACCACGAAATAATCGAATAAAGTGGTTGTGGAAGACTATTCGATTGTCGAGTTTTAGCGATCAACTTCAGACGAAGAAAGTTATTAAGTACACAATGATTTCGCTACTTCGTGCTATGTTCTTATTGGATTCATTAACTCCTAAATTAAGACAGCCACCCCGGGTTTCAAAAACACCATGAAGTAATGTCACCTTGCCATAGGACAGCGCTTGCACGGATAATAGCTTCCGTATTATAGGCAAGGGTAGACCTGCATTTAATTGATCGTTTTGGAGTAGGCTCACATAAAATCAAGAAAACCTTTACTTTGCAGACAGAAAGAATAAGTATTCTCATTTGACCTTTTCAGATAATCTATGCAGCTCTAGCGCATGCAGATTGGCCGTAAATATTAAACAATCCAGGGAGTCCAAATTCTATTTAGCTCTTTGAAATATGCAGTTGGGCATAATGTCTCGTTGGTTTCAATTCGATCGTTTCTGACAATTGTACTCTGAGGAGTGTCAGAGGAAAAAAGCTTTTCAGTACTATAAGTACACTCATTGGGTCTTTTCGGATCATCTATACAGGGGACGCTGATTGGTCAAAACAAACACAAGCCATTCCGGCAGTCCAATTCTGATTGGCTCTTTCAAAAATACAGTTGGGTTGAATGTTTCGTTCGTTTCAATTCCATAATTTTTGACGACTGTGCTCTGAAGATTGCAGAAAAAAATTCGCAGAGATGTTACTATTTCGTGCAGTATTCACATTGATTAATTACATATATGCCAAAACAAGTTGGTCATGGAACAAGTTTCTCATGTTTTGTTTCGCAAGCAAAATTATTCAACGGTAAGTCTAAACTCTTTATCATTTACACCAAGTGAGAAGGAAGAGAAGGAAGAGAAGGAAGAGAAGGAAGAGAAGGAAGAGAAGGAAGAGAAGGAAGAGAAGGAAGAGAAGGAAGAGAAAGAAGAGAAGGAAGACGAGGAAGACGAGGAAGAGGATGAATAGGAGGAGGATTGTAGTTTGTTACTTTGGTAATAAGGTTTGTATTCAGAAATCGTATACGGTCCTTAAACGCATAGATTGCGAGCAGGGCAAAATCGTACAGGTATGCGACAATGTTGTAATGGCTTGCACATCTGAGTTTTTGTAACGATAAAAGATGAGGTTCAATTTCTCGTGGTTCTACGTTTTCATCATTGTGCTTTTCATCGTTTGTCATCAGTCACCCACATCAAATGGTGAAACAAAATCTGAACACGCTCCTCAGCACACAGCGCCCAGCAATGGCTCAGCCGCTTACTTACTCTCTCTTTAACCCACGACGCCAGCATCTCATCTCAGCTAAACTCACAATTCACTGAAGTCGGGTTAGCTAATAGAGACAACGCAGTAATCGAGCCTCATGCCTCATGCCATCTCCAGCAGGGAGGCTGTGTAGTGACATCAACCAAAACAAATGACATTCCAAATTTCTCTGCTTCAATGGTATGAGATCATGGTATATTGGTTAGCACATAGGAGTTGCAACAACGAGGGATGGACTTCAATTCCTCGTGGTCCTATGATTTCACAATTGAGCTTTTCATCCTATGTTATCAGTAATATGAACGCGCTTCTCAGCCCACAGCGACCAGCATTGGCTCAGCAACACTTATTCTCTTTCTAGCCCACGTCGACAGCATTTGAACACAACTCACACTACAATGGAGTCGGACTAGCTAAATGAGACAACACAACAATCGAACCTCATCTCTTTACTTCTAGCAGGGAGGCTGTGTAGTGACGTCAACCAAAACAAATGACATCCCAAATTTCTCTGCTTCAGTCGTATGAGATCATGGTATAATGGCTAGCACATCTGAGTTGTATTGATGAAGGGCAAGGTTCGATTCCTCGTGGTCTAACGATTGTGGAAATGGAAAGTGACTTTAAAGAATCGAAATGTTCCAGGAGAAGCACTATAGCCTCGCATCCGTCTCTTGGTTCAAAAATGAGGCTATAAAGCTAATTATTCTGAGAACCTCAACTGGTCCATTTGAATCCATACCCGTGTAAACAGGTTCTAAACTGCTCTGTAACAGCTATAGTCGAGTATTGTAGACAGTTTTGAGAATGACGAAAGAAAGGTAAATATTTTAAACAGAACATCATCATATTTCCAGTATTATAGGCTCTTAGTGTGTGTGTGCGTGTGTTTTATTTATTTCCACCATATATAAACGTATAGCCATTAAATCTGTAAATGATAAATATTACATATCAATACTTCATACTAATATAACAGTATTGCAAATATAATACAGCTTATGTTTCCTCTTTGAATTTTAGAGTTAATGGACTCTTGATTTGGGGAGTCTTTGTGCTCAGAAAGTTATTTAATTATTAATTGACTTAAAATTTTCAAGTAAAGGAGTTTTTGGATGTACCAAATTTTTCTCTGACAGAGTCCATTTTAATAAGAAATATCGAAAAATTTTATTGTATCAACAAATATGCTTGAGTAAAGAATTTTTTTTCGAATGAAAAGGATTAAATTAGAGGCTGTCAACTAAGGGTGCATTTAGAATATAAATTACAGCAAAATCACTTTAGGTTGAGGAAATTTGTTAAACAGAGTTAAGGAGATGTTGATATGCGACACCGTCACAAAAGAACCTCAAGAGATGCAATATGAAAAATTAGTTAGAATAGAACACTAGAGAAATAGAAAAGCATGTCACCACCGGGGATCAAACCCGTGACCCACGCTTTCACGGCGTGCGCTCTACCAACTGACCAAGGTGACCTCTGCTGTTAACATCCTTTTTTTATTTCTCTAGTCGCCACATTAGCTCCAAATTATCCACCGGTGGACATCGACATCCAGCTCAATTGGAGACCAGCCTTTTTGCGCCATGTGACTTGACCAAGGAAGAACTGCCGTCAGGCCCGTCATCAATCCAAAGCCTATTAAGTTAGAAAGTATCATCGAGAAGAGAGGATTTGAAATGTTAGTTAGAAAAGAACACGGAAGAAATAGCAAAGCATGTCGATAATATAAAAAGTCAACGGCAGGTCGTATCAAGTAAACAAACCCCATAGTAAGGCCTAGATCATTTTAGGCATCTTTTGATAATAAAGGGAATTCTCATGTCGGGAAAGAGCATATAACCAGCACCACTAAAGCAACTGAAAGTGATGTTTGATTCATGTTTATACACTGCATACCTCATCCTATGATACTAAGAAAACACAAATACTTTTTTAGAACGTGTGTTAATTAAACAAACGTCATTGTGAAACTATGTAATATGAAGTTTCTTTGGGGAAAGACAATATTTTCTTTCAAGGAAAATTCATAAAGGCAGCAGTATTCAAATAATCAAAAATGTACTGTACAATTCTCTTCTTCTGTCCTCAATATACATAAACAAAAAACATTAATGAACAACTATATTTAGTTTTAATGAAACTGTTGCATGTCACCTGTTACACGTCCCGGAAAGCTTATCTGTCAGTGTGTTTTATAACAGCTGTCTGTGATCTAAAAAACTATTTGCTAGTATCAAATGAAAAGCACTGTCTCAACAAATAACATGCTGATGGTTTGGTATTGCGAAGACATTAAAAATAAACTTTGTTAATTGTGTTCTCAACGAGTAACATAACTAATTTGGTAAAGAAGTGATTAGGTAATAAACAAGATAAAGATAGATAAATAGATAGATAGATAGATAGATAGATAGATAGATAGATAGATAGATAGATAGATAGATAGATAGATAACAATTAAATTTATAAAGTCTGGGATTAGTTATTAGTCCATGATATGCCGTACACTAAAGAGTAAGAAGTGTTTTTTAAGTTTTACTGCCTCTATCGTGTATGCTGTCAAAGCTGACGCTAATCTCTCAATAGGCCTACCACACGGAAAAAAATCCACTATACACTCATTTGTTCAAAGTAAACTTCCACTGAACATTTTTCTTCTCTTAACACTCTCTTCTTTGGAGATAAAAATTAACTGTTGAAATTACATTAATTTTTGGTTTCGTAAATTTTAAAGTTTCATACTCACTTTCCCGTAGTGCTGGGATTAAAGGCGAAGTTGTCAGGTTTAAATATAACGCGGGAGATTTCGCTTTGTAAGTGAGCAACTGCGAATCAAAATGTAGAAATATATAGGTAGCGTAAATACACTTTTTTATTATAAGAAACCAGGCCTCGATCTCCCTCAAATTTAAGAAACTCAAAGTCTGGATGGGGGTGCTCTAAGAAACCTGAAAAGTCTCTGAAAGCTCTTTAGACAGTTTGATAATGGGTTATTTCATGAATAGGCTAAACCTCCCTCCACATATTCCACCCCCTTCTATTTGGTACCAGAGAATAAAAACTGCCAAGAAACTTTGAGGGCTCAAAAGGTCAATATTTTAAGAAAATTCTAGGGCTGGACACTGAGGTAATTTCTTATAAAAAAAGTGCACTTTCTTTTCTGCGTGTCAACAATAGAAAGAAGCCCGCTTTTGATCGTTGAACAATGTAACACTAAACCTCATTCATTAACTTTTATGATTGCACAGGCACCAATTTTTTTTGTTCTTAAACAATTAACTGTCACGAAGTCTGTTTGAGTTTGTTTTCCTTTCGCCTTTCTTCGGTTTCCTCTTCAAATACACCAAAGGGTTTTTCATAAGAAGATGACTTCTAAGAAAGCGTGACTTATTAAAAGTAACACTTATGAGCATTTTAAAAACGGGAAGGCATAATTTCGACTAATACTCAATACATTCCCTATATTGTATGCAAATATTGCAGCAATGAATTGAAATGGTGTGCGGATGTCATTCTGAAACTTTTATACTTTTTCTATCTCTCTATGATCTTCATTTTTCAATTTGGAAACTACTATATTCCGCAACTAAAATACTAATAACACGAAGCGTTTATATCATTTAGAACTAAGGAAATGTTAGAATCTTGGATACACTAGCGAAATAGAAAATATGTCAATCTCTCAATCAAAGACCCCTGATGAGCAGTGGGCCCGACATTGAAACTACACTAAATACACAGAAAAACCACAAAAACAGGCTAACTAATAAATAAAGGGCAGCTGGGGCGTCAAAGGGCGACGCCTCTCAATTTGTGCTATCGGGCAGAGAAGCAAGCCATGAAGCAGGCTCAACTGCCCAGTAGGACTGCCTCTCGCGGATTATGGAAAGCATCTGTAATCAGAACTTGTAAAACATCACCACTGATGATGAAGAATGTTTCTTCGAAACATGTATGGTTCCAACAGAATAAAAATTGTCGTGTTTTCGATTGTCAACAATAATAATAATAATAATAATTTTTTTAAAAAAACTTCAATGCCATTTATTTTTAATAATTTAATAATTATTTAATAATAATAATTATTATTATTCTATAAATATTTTATATTTCTCTAGTTTTCTTTTCAAAACTGATATTTCGAATCCTCTCTTTTCTCCTCTCGCCTCTCCTCCTTGATCTTGCAATGTCTCCAGTGGCGTTTTTTCAATTTATCGTATCGCCTCTCATACCAGATATCCTCCACTTGAGCTCATCTTGTTTATTCCTTGTCATAAATTATACCTACTAAACTGAAATCAAAGCATTTCTTGCATTAATCTAGACGTTACATTAGACACTTTCCTTGCTAAATTTAATAACTATATTTCGTTACTCCTTTTGGTTATTCTTAATAATCTTCTTAATAATTCTTATTAATGTTGACATTCTAAGTATAGTAATATAGTATATCGACGAACCGTATATGACCAAAATCAATCAGATTCCGCAAAATTGAATAGTAAAATACTAAAGGCCCATCGGGTACCCTCTCCAATTCGACGATCAGCAACTTTTAGGATGGAAGAAGTAATATTCACTGGTTTCATATCTCAATACTGAGTGGCAATCCATTTTATTCAAAATTAACAAAATGAACTCAAATAATTTCACGTTGGTAAATCGGTTTGAACAAATCTCTCCCCTCCTTACTTTTTTCTTTAGATGGAATCGTAAGGATAGTTGATGCCGAATCCCTGACTATACCATTAACATTTCTCTTATTATTGCCGTTCACTAATCATTAAAGATCGCTTACCTTCTAACCTTATAATACCTAAATATCTATTTTACCTCAATACCGTGTTTAACTAAAGCAGAATGTTCAATTCTTTTATTGATTTTTAGAGTTGGATCTCGGACTTCCATTTTATTTGGCTTTGCGTCCACTCTGCACGAAATCCCGGAAAAGAATTTATCAGGTATTGATAGGCTCCTTGGTCCATGGATCTGGACAATCAGTAAGTAGTTATTGATCAGTGAGCTTAAAGTTAATGGAAAAAAACTTGTATTGACAGACATCGACAGATACGGTAATCTTCATTTTTCGGATGTAGACGAATGCAACGATGGATTCATCATACGAAAGTAAATACTTAAGAATACATAAAGTACTAAGATATGTTAATAGAGTCTACTTACTCTCGAGTGCCAAATAATCGTACCCCCCCCCGTTTATTAACTTTTTGAAGTTTATAAACCCCCCGCTCTTCACTAGGACCCCCCGTTAATTAATTTCAAGGAATGTTCCCAGTAATCAAAATGTAAATGATGTCTGAAAACACTTGAATAACTTCCCATGATTGGGCCCGAGATTGAAACAACCCTATATAAACAGAAAAACCACCAAACAGACTAACTGATAAATAAAGGGCAGCTGGGGCGTAAGGGCAATCTCTCAATCAAAGACCGCTGATGAGCAGTGGGTCCGACATTGTAACTACCCTAAATAAACACCGAATAGGATAACTAATGTTTAAAGGGCAGCTGGGGCGTAAGGGCAATCTCTCAATCAAAGACCGCTGATGAGAAGTGGGCCCGACATTGTAACTACCCTAAATAAACACCGAATAGGATAACTAATGTTTAAAGGGCAGCTGGGGCGTCCAAGGGCGACGCCCTTCAATTTGTGCTACTGGGCAGACAAGCAAGTCATGAGGCAGGCTCAACCTCCCAGTAGGACCACCTCTTTCGGATTATGGAAAGAATCTGTTACCAATGAGAATAGATACTACATCCATTCCTTGCCAAAAGGGCGAGAAGAAAGAACCTGGTTTGTAGCCTTATTTTCACAACGGAGTCTGATATTCTTGAAGATGTGTCGAATAGTTCCTGTTTTTTACTTTATTTAGCAGTATCTATCAAATATTGCAGGGATATTTAATTAAAAACTCGGTCAGGCTAAATCCAAAATTGTCTTACGCCGGGCCGGACACTTTTGGCGGTCAATACGGAGAAGGCAACCAAATATTTCAAGCCAACACGAGTAAATAAAAAATGACAAGAATGAGCTAGAAAATCCATAAGAAACAATATCGTGTACTTTACCTTTCAAATTAAAGACAAAACAAGATATTATTGAGTCGGAAAAATGGATGTGGCTCTGCTTTTTCGGCTGAAACACGAGATTGGCCACTGATTTACAGCTCGGTGGAATGTGTTGTATGATGTAATGTGTATATATATTAGTTTAGACCTGTAGATATTCAAACACCTGAGAGCATCTCTTGTCCCCGAGAGCCATGAAATTGTTAGGAAACATTCTCCGAATTACTAAGTTCAGGAAACCATACGAACACTATGATTTGATGAACCCCTATAAACTCACACACCCACACACACTAAAAACTAAAAACTACAAAAAACCCCTAAAAACTAAAACAATAAAATAAAAAATAAATAAATAAAAAAACTAAAAAAACTAAAAAAATAAAAAAATAAAAGAACTAAAAACTGCTGACTGTAAATAAAAGGCGTCAAAATAGACTTACGAAAATCATTTTAACAGCTTCGCATCAACAGAGCTGAGTTATAAGTCAAATAATTAAACAGTGTTTGCATGATTACTTTCAAAGTATTATATTATTTGAAACTAGTTTATATCCATATCTCGCGGGAACCTACACTGTTTTAAACAAAGTAGGAATTTTATAAGCAAACTCAAGGAGGGAGAGTTTTGTTGTCGTCATGACCACGTAAACAGAGAAGTATGGTTACAACTTTTTTCCCTATGTTGGATAGTGTTTTTTACCTGGTCGTACACTACAAAGCCGGGTAGGAGCTACAGTAGGATCTTATGTCACTGTCTGAGTATGCATCAGTTGACAACAACTGTCCTGTTTATGAGCCAGATCTAGATCCCGACATGTCAGGGTCTACAAATTCTACAGACCACAGCAGTGTAGCTCCATGTAGCAGTGAAGGCAAAGAGGTCGAGGAAGGTGTGGGCTATTGCCGGGGCGTCCTTTCAACTTTCCACTGATGTGAAAACATCAGTGCTCTAGGGCTGTCTCAACAAGGCGAGGAAAAGTCTCACAGAGAGAGAGAGAGAGCCATTACTGAGGCTGCTGATCATCCTGTGTCTGCTCTAGAAATAATCAAAGATCAGGGAACAGATTGGCAGAGTGCACTGATTGACTTCCCTAGACTTACTGCTCCCCTTACCAAAGGATCAACTGGACATAATCCATAGACTACCTCACAAGACTACCCATAGACTACTAAAAATAGAACCAGCGACCAATGAATGCTGTAACTAGGCTTGAAACAAGCGTTCATAAGGTTCACTCAGTACGTGAACACCTCGCCTACAAATCAGATAAAAGCTTCAGACGAAGGACTGATCACTTAGTGAGGTTCTACTGTATATTCGCTCGGATAGTGACACGTGAATTTATAAACTAGAAAACCTTTATATGTGACAGGTAGTACGTCCTTTTGAGCAACAGGCAGCAGCTTTTGGGTGGATTAAACAACACGCGGTTTGAGTGGCTGTTTGTCACGGCCGTCAAAACTCAAGGAAACATTTCCAATCCGCGGTAGGCGCAGATATACTGGCTACTTCATCGCACCATTGAAAATCAGAAGAAAATTTGGCAATATGATTGGAAATGACAATGTTTATGACATTTTCTGGGTAGCCGCTTTCTAGAGATTTTTTTATGTTCGCTAATTCCTCACAGAATTTACTTTTTGAACAAATGATAAGAGTACGGTGAAGTAAAGTAGCGATGAGACTGGTTTTGCGAGGTTTAGGGTAAAACGAGTCCCAGCACGTATATTGTCCCGTAAATGAGGGTTTCTGTAAACACTAGTGAGAAAACTGGACCTTTCTTTCCATTTTCCCACGGTACAACCGCTTGTACTTTTGGGTGCCTAATAGACGGGGGCTGGAATAAACGGGGGGTGCGGTGGAAAAATCCCCAAAACTTAATAAACGGGGCGTGGAAAATGACCAAAAAGGAAGTAAAGAAGCAATGTTTAGAATCAATTGCAACTCCCTAAACGTAAGGTAATACAACACAAACAATATTCGAAGTCATGGCAGTCTACTACCGTAACCGGACAATTCCCCCCGGACAATTTCCCTCAACTAAATTTTGACTACAGCCTAGGTACTTCAGAACAAAATTTCAAAACCATCGGTTTGAATTAAATTTAGATGGCTGGAAAGATCTCAGCGAGTTCTTTGGAGAATGAAAACTTTTGTTGAAAAATCAGGTCAATTAGATCACATCAAATGTGTCGTTAGAATCATTGGGTCATTTCGTAGGGATTGAAAATCCTTCGGACATTTCATCACGGAGCATCAGTGCAGTAGACCTTGCACAAAACCATTTCGGTCGGACCCCTCCCCCCCTTTTTTGGAAAGGGCAAGAAAAATTGGTCATTGCCTTCTGAAATAACTTCATTTCCATCAGTATATATCATAGAAGCCACGAAGACTGAAGTTAAAGAATTTACTGTAAACATGACTGCAGTTTTCGAGGCAGACACGTCAGAATTCATTAATTGCGAGAAATTTAGCGATCTAGGGAGATTGACGCGTGTAAGAGCTTATGTGTTATAGTTTATTAGAAATTGTCCTACGCCCAGTGAGCACCGAGATGTCGGGTCATTGATTTCAGAAGAAAGTGGTATTGCGGGGAATTATTGGATCAAAGAAGTGGAGAAGGAGCAACAAACAGACAATTTGGGAGCCTGTGAACAGCCATTTGGGTTGTTCTCTAGAGAGAATGTTAGGATTGTGGAAGACAGACTGAAAACTTATTCTTTTATGAAACATTTATCTAATCACGAGTCCATACTTCCAACTTACAACATTTAGCAATACTAAATGACAAGAACTACTACTCCCTCTTCATGGCTTACATCGTCTCAACGGAATAAATAATTTCAAACAATAACAATACAAATGATTACCTTTAACAACTAATTGACGTAATTAACACGGTAGAAATAATGCATTAGTATGTTCTTAGAATCATTAGCAAACACGCTTTCTTTTTGACGCAATCGTAACTAAGATACATTTAACACTCCAACTCGTCAACAACAAACTGAATCGCATACATTGAATGAACTAAAAAATAATATCGTAGCTGTTTAACATGCATCATATCTCGAAAGTATTGTAATCGTCCTTTGTGCAAGCACTTAGTGAGTACGTCTGCGACCATTTGATCACTTGGACAAAATACTAGTTCGATTTCTCCTAATTCTACTACATCTCTTATAAAATGATGTTTAATGTCAACGTGCTTGGTACGCCCATGATACTTGGGATTCCTTGACAAAGCAATACAACTTTGATTGTCTTCAAACACTACAGTGGGACTAAACAGTTCAAAACCTAAGTCCTTAAGCAGTAATCTTAACCAAACAGATTATTGCTCTGCACTCGCAGCGGCTATATGCTCAGCCTCTGTAGAAGACAGAGCAGTTGTACTTTGGTGTTTACTAGACTATGAAATCAAACTACGAGTAACATTAAACAAATAACCTGTTTGCGATTTGCGGTCAAGATTTCCTCCCCAATCAGAGTCAACATAGCCTTTTAAGACAATCTCACTTTCCTTCTGACCTTCAAAATATAAACCAAAATCCAATGTCCCCTGAATGTACCGAAGAATTCAAAAGCAATAAAGACCTTACCTACAGAAACTACAGCATAAAATTTTGCAACTATAAGACAGACTTTCAAAACAGATATGGCGTAAAAACAAAAGTTTTCTAAGAAATTAAATCAGAAAACTACAATCGGCACATACGGCCAAATTGTATATGCAACAAAGATATAATAAGGGATATTTAACATTTGTAAACATCAGGAAGGAGTGCTTTGAGGTTGCAGCATTCTACACTACTAGCAGGAATACCCGACGTTGCCCCTGTACTGATTGAGTAAGGAACACAAACATTTTCAGTATCTTGTTGATTATGATGCTGAAGAGTGATGTAACTGAAAACTGAATTACAAATTACGGTGCACTTTGCACTGTGGGATTTTTTTTGGGGGGGGGACAATTGCTTTCAGTCAAACTTGTATACATTACATCGACAAAGGGCAAATATTTAAAATATCTTGAATTTAAGTCATTAGAGTTAGCTTTATCAAAGAGGATAAGGACTATTGTGCCGTTAAAAGATGTAGTAACGACAGAAGTAAATCTGAACAGTAACATTTTTGAAGGACCACGCACTGCTTTTTATACTTAGTGCGAGTCGCTTTTGCTTTCACATTCAGTTCCTGACTTACAGCGGTAATTACTTGAGTAAAACACCATTAAATGTTTTAACAATTCAAATCTTTGTCTTAAGCAAAGGACAAGCTTTCCATTGGTTACAAGACTCAATAGAGTTTTCTCTGGAAGTTTCAGAAAATCGCACGTGAACGATTTGCTTTGTGATTGGTGTTGTTGAAAATAGTGACACCATGGTAAATATTTTGATTGATAGTTTGTTTGTCTTCCTGTATTGTTGACTAAGAAATAAACCATAATCCAATGAAGTCTTTAGACTTAGCTTCACAAATTGATTAGCTGAGGCTATTATTTGTTTAATACTAGCCAATGAAACTGTCGAAAAATTGTCCACAACATCTATGAATCTCTTCCATGTTTTGCATTTGAGTACCTTGAAAGATGTTGCTATCCTGACCATCTTCTAGTTTATAATTTTCAAAAAATAAAATTTTGTGATTGCTGATCACGAAGATGGTGACACCTGATATTAAAAAGTAAATTACCTATGAGCAATTGAAGACAAATTTCCAGATACACTAAAATCTAGGCGTCTCCAACCTACGTTATCCCCTTAATCGCGCGTGTCACGAGCATCGCGCCAAATAACATTGATATACAGAATAGTAAGCACTACGAGAGATTCGGGATACATTTCTTAAAAACATTATAAGGCCTGTATGAAACCGAGCTACATAAATCATTAGCTTTAAGACTACTGATACGGTTACTTGGTAGTAAAATATTTTAATAAAATCTATTCAATGCTATTAAGAAACCTTCCACCATCTCATTTACACGAGATCAGTGTCAAGAATATATTTCTTCTGTTTTCTCTCCTCTAGAATTTTCCAGACTAAGCCTTAATCATATAGAACATCATCTGGCAAGAGACAGACAGAGCAATATTTCACTTTACCACTGTTCACATAAATGGACATAGGACAAAAGCTTATGAATTCCAACGGTAACTTGAACTTTGTTTGGTACAAAAATGTTACAGTTTTCAGCAAAGTCAACCAAACTATAGCTTCCTGTTCAGTTAACCTTTCCTTCAATTCTGTAAGGTTTTAGCCGTAGCTTTTACAATATTGGAATGCTTAATGATGTAATTAAGCTATTTGTATAACATGGAAGTATACTCATTGATAGGGAATGCAGTAAAGTCATCATATGCCAAAGTAGAGGCACCAAATGTAATGATATGAGGAAAAGCATGTTTATCTAATGTAGAATGAATATTGGGTAGTAAAAGTTTCTTGCCATTTTGGGATTTGTGAAATAAACTATTAAACTGTGAAAGAGCACTGTACAATTTCTATGCCCAAATTAATATTTATACAATGAAAATCAAAGTTCAGTTTTTTTTGGCAATCAGAAGGGTTACTCCATAATATGGTGCTATACCCAAAACCTGAATTCTAAGGCCCTATAACTACATTTAAATGATCAGGAAAATACGTTGAGCCATTATTTAACAACTACAAAGTGGCTAATGAGTTTTAATTCACTGTGCTTGGAATAATGCATGTCTCCTCTAAGAAGAAAAAAGTTGCACATCCTTTATATCCTTGTGTTTTCTGCATGGATCACAGCATTTCTTCTACAAATTTTCAGTGTTTCTGTAACACATACTCGTGGCGGTTGCAAATTTTGGCATTAGCATTTATCATTGATAGTCATGACAGTCTCCTTTCAAATCATGAATTTTTTTTAAGAGGCATTCGCATGGGTCAATTTGTGACATTTCTCTTCTGCAACTGTACAATACGAAATTTTATCCATATTGGATAACATCAAATGTAAGTAAATATCCGTATGGGAAAAATCCCAATGGAAAATATATATATCCCTAATGGAAAAAGACACCTGAGAAAATCCTCCGAAAGAAAGTGCGAATCCCTACAGCAACATTTCACCCCCTTGTTGTTTGGTAATAATGCTTGGTAGATAAAAATCCATTAAATAAGTTGATCAACGAATCTATATAAGTATATAGATAATATGCAATTTCCTGATGATTTGTAGCGTTCCCTTTATTTGTTTTGACACAGAAGTAACACTGAAATTGCATGACACCTCTCAATGATTACACCTGCTTTAGCGAAGCACATGTAACTTGTTATCCTATTGGACAGTAGCCCCCTTGGGACAGTTTTCACTATTTATTAGGGACCAAGCCCACACGAGAAACAGAGCATATTATACAAACAATTTTGGCAGTTATTCCTAACTTAGTACCCCTAAAGATAGTTATCATATTGCAGCAAACAGCATTTAGTCACGATGCATAAAGTCGAACACCATCGGCTTAACAGCGGAAAGGAGAAAGGTACCATTGCATGAAAACACTTGGCAAAGGACAAAGATTTAAAAAGATAGAAATTTAACTAAAGATTCAACATGCACAGAAAACATAGAGAATTTTGTTATTGGCAGCGGAAGCATCAAAACCTCGACTAGATATCAATACGGGGCCACAAGAGTTTCCGTCTCTAAGCGAAGTCACAGCATCTTGTAGCTTGCATGCTCAGCAGGTAACTGTGGATACTGTAATCAGGCAAAACGCCCACAAATGCATTCTAGCCACTGAACTATAAATAAAAAGTCTGGAAGGATAACTCTATCGTGGTGCATGCGTAACCAATAATGTTTGTCGCTTTGCACGTATAACGCGAAATGGCGGGAAATGGAACAAGTAAGCCTACGTCGGTTTTAGTTGTACAATAAAGCAGAATATGAAGGCGCAATGTATGAACGGTGAGAGTGTTTATTCAGATAATCAAGGAACGAAATGAAGAGCCGATTAGCCGAAGATATATTTTCGTAACAATTTTCTCTGAATTACAGCAACATAGATGTGAGATGCTAACGGTGTGTGACCTGGTGACCCTCTTGTTACACGACCGTAATCTCGGTTCATCTTTCATTTCCATTTTGGTTTAAATATTTCAGTTAACTTTGCGTATTCCATTCAAAGTGCTTATTGGATATGGACTGTCAAAGGATCTAAGTTGCCCTTCATCTCCAACCACCGCAACCAAAATGATACTCAAGACGAATTCTGCTTCTCAGTACCAGTACCTGCTTGAATTATCTTCACCAGGGTTTGACTTGAGAAACGTTTAGGTCTTCCATCAAAGTATTTGTAAATATTACTAAATGCCACAGAAAATATGTTTACCAACGTACAGGATGTTTGCGAAAAATTGCCCCACCCCTAGTTTCGACACCCCACCCTTTCTTAAATATCAGGGAACTCTAGAGGGTGAATTCTGCTAAACAATTTGTGGGAGCCATTAATTTATAATGCATATTTTCTGCTCGAGGCACTTGCTTTTTGACTGCTTTTAAAATTTTTTATATATGTAAGGGGTGGCTTGCGGCAGGTCGCTTAACACAGACTGGATATAATTAATGAAACTTCCTTTACAACACTCAGCGTCGGGAGCACGAATTTATTCAAGCGAAGCAACGTATTTGATGATAATCAGCATATTCAACTGACTGAAACTTTGAAAATCACGATCATATATAATAATTTACAATAAATAAAATATTGGATTAACATAGGGTAGTTATGTGGCGGCAATAGATTGAAGTTGCCAAAAATACGTAAATACAAGTCATAGTAAACAACTTACTTGCACTGGCATGCAATATACAACAATGAAATCAAATGTGTAGTGAATGTGTAGACGCAGAATGATGCTAAACTTGATATACAAACAGAGAGAAATGATTACTAGGTAGACCCATGAAATATCTTCAAGCAGATTCAAACCAGAAAATCTACATTCATGGTTAGGGATTATCAGTTTATTTTACAGTTCCCATAACATATTTTGATCAAATTACAGTTGATATTTAACATCCAAGTTTGCAAAACCACATCGTACTTTGCTCAAAGTCAGTGCCTACTCGTACGAGATACACGTGAGCCATTTAATACATACATGCATTTAAAGTTGCCATTGCATGGAATTACATGTGCTGTATCAAACAACTCAAGTGCTTATCTATCATGATACGAAGGAAGATCATTGCAGATGCAAATGCTTAGACAGATTCATAGACAGCAAAGATCTTTCGAACGTTCCATAGTATAATCGAATCCAAGAAATTTTTACAGTGAAACGCTTATTTAGATTCTTGAAACTTTCTCTCAAAAGCATCACTTGATATTGTCCCGTTAAATCTATTTTATCGAAGCTTTTAATCCATGTTTCTCTCTAACCATGAACATTTGAAGAAAGATCTCAAAAGTGGCATAAAATTAAAGATATTTTGGCTATGCCTTATACTCAGCAAAGGTGTTTTTCTGTCAACAATGCTAAAGAACTTTGATGAAGAACATCACATTGGCGGTTGGCATGTACTTCTTCTTTACCTAAATGCGTTCAACTGTATAAACTTTGTCTCTTTAAGAGGTCTAAGAAGTGCTTCCCTTTGAACTAAATGACAATATAAGCTTTTAGACAATTTTTGGTAAAATACCAAGTTATACCCAAAAATTTGAAGATTACTCTAGCTCAAATCAAGGGAAAATTTTAGCAATTTTAGATGACTTACCAATATATTTCATATGTGATTCATATGGCAAATTTAAACAAGAACTTTTCCATTTTGATATGAAGTAAGCTTGTTGTTTTACGTTAAGATAGTTATGTAGGTGAGAAAAATCATCCCGCTGTATGTAAACCAAACAGAATATTGCCTTCAAAAATAAAATTTATTTTGAAAAGAACACTAGAGAGATCACCACCGGACATCGAGCCCGTGACCCACGTTTTCGCGGCGTGCGCTCTACCAACTAAGCTAGGTGACTTCTGATGTTAACATACTCCATTTCTGTAGTCGCCACATTAGCTCCCAATCATCCACCGGTGGACATCGACATCCAGCTCAACGCAATTGGCGACCAGCCTCTCTGCGCCATGTAACTTGACCAAGGAAGGACTGTCCTCCGCCCCGTCTTTCTGTCCAAAGCACATTGAAGTTAGAAAGTATCATCCAGAAGTGAGGATTTGAAATAAAATTTATGTATTTAACCAGAGAGAGATACAGTGACAATTTGAGCTACTAATCGAAGTTTTGCTTTTTATCAAAATTACCATCTGCCTTGAAATTTCATAAATCCATGAACACTCTAATAGGGTATATATGAAGCTTTTCGAGAATGATGTTATGATCCTAAGTTTCACGTGTAAATTTCCTTGATGTTTTATAGCATTCGCGCCATAAGAAGTGTTGGTCGCACTATTCGTTCATGCTGAAGTATTACTGTTATCACTCATTGCCAAAGTAAACAACCAAATAGCTCTATCTTAAATGTAGTTCTGCTGAACCTTTTCTAGATTTTACCTATTTCTTAATCCTACATGCTGTGCTTCAACGCGTTCGTTTTGGTGGCAAGATCCACGGAAGACCCGATGTGACCAGGGGCAGCGCGGTTAAATGACGTCGTTTTTAGACGAGACCACTTTCAACGTACGACGTGCCCAGAACATTTTGTGTGAAGATCTCTTTAGATCAGGCATCTTCAAACAGGGCCCTTAATTTTTGCCTCCAAATTATTTTATTTAAACTGGGTTGCCAACTCGAATTTTAACATAGGTTGATACGACTTCGCAGAGGACTACATTCTCCAAGCAATGGGACATTGCATGCTTCGTTGTTACAGTCTGTTCTTCCGTAGTAGAGCATAACAGTTATCATAGAGCTAGCGTGAGAACGTGGAAATCTATCTTGCAACTGTGTTTTAATTGTGACGCTTGTCATGAATTTTTACTGTACAACAAATATCGTGCAAAGTATCGTTGCGAAAACAAACCAAGTCCTAGTGTAGAATACCTTTCATAAAGTCTCTCTAGAAGTGAAATAAGGAAACATTGCAAGAAAAAGAATTTTTAGCAGAGTAATGAAATATCAAGTGCATCAATACCCACCAACCTGAAATCGATGAGTGCATGACGGGGGTAAGACCCGGAACGTTTCCGGAAGCCTTTCATGATGACTCCAGAAGCCCACTGATGCCCGGGTTAAGGATTTTTTTGGGTAACAGCGGCAGTAGCAAGCAGTCAACATATCTTATTCTGATGGTGAAATTAAGATACCCAACGATGCCCTTGCCAAAGAAATCTGTTTTCAAGTACTCACTGCTTTGCACGCATTCTGTGAAATTCGAGGAACAACAAAAGTAACATACTTACATAGGCCATTTCTGCATTGTTTTATGGTCAACGGACACGCTAGGTATATGAAAATTTATTTCTTATTTGACATTTATCCCTAGTCGTTCTGCTTCAGGTTAGAGTTACTAATGGATGGCGTAACGTAAATGGTTGTAAATCCTCTCCCCTACGTAATTGTAAAATACTTAATTGTTGAATTGTCGAGTTGATCTGTCAGTCCTTCCTTATGTCCTTATATATGAATAAAAATTGGGTGACAATTGTTAGAGGGGTACATAATTTTAAAATATATTGTTATTTGGTGTCATTAATTGAAATGTGAGTGCTAACGGAGATTTACAGATACACACACACACACACACACACACACACACACACACACACACACACACACACACACACACACACACACACACACATATTCCATGATGCCCTCCCTTGGGGCTCCAACGTTGTCCTCATGCTGAAGTAAGTAGCCTTGTCATGGCAAAAAAGTGAGGGGGCTTAAATGTTGCTATCTTGCCGTAGAATTGCGGTCTTGTTACCTGAAGGGCTTGCCCGTTGATATTTCGCTTTATATAGAGAATTCTGTTTCATTATGGTAATAGGGATAAGTTCTTTTGCAAATTCAGATCAGCTTATCATTCAAGCGATATATGATATGACTTAGGGAAAAATAACATAAGGGAAAGTTAATGTCCTAAATGGACAAAGTAGAAGGAACAACGGGGTCACTTCTAATCACCGCTTTTCCGTAAGTGAGAAATTCCAGCGAAATCACAAAGATCATACTAAGGAAGCGGCTTCAGTCCAACAAGCTTTATAAAGGTTCCAGCTATTTGTTTAAAGAACTTCTTTAAGTTCTGTCGTTATAGTCACACCTTCAAGCTACAAAATGGAGAGAGCAGATGTATATAGATTAAGAAAAGAATCTACAGAGCCTAAAAACATTGGAGCTGAGTTTCTACGATGTGAACTAAACTGTTCCATTGACAGTTTGATACGACTGAGTCAGTCTCATTTTAAACAATATGAATTTTGGTGCCTTGCCGTTAACTTGGCGTGGCAGCTGTCTCAAAGTATTAAGCAAAGCACAGGTGTCAAAGACTGTTAAGACAAGCTGGGAATTTTTCATCAAATTTGCTGTATCAGGCTACCCATTGTGAAATCAATTTTAAGGACCAAGTTACACTGCATAATGCTTCAGAATGGTCACTTTGATTCCCTGTCCTTCATCAATCGCAACTGCGACAAAAGTGACTATTTTGACAAGAGAAATAGTGTACATGCTTACTTGCTTAGATGGGGAGCCCTTACAACCTCTGATGCATTTTTTCATTGTTGGCGTTCTACTCTATCTTTTATCGTACACCACCACCAAGTGGCCACACTAGAAAAACGTCCATTGCGCATGACATCAAAAACGGAGTATTCCGCATCTAGTCGTTGCCTTAAGATTTTGGTTAATATGCGACCTTTTATAGAAACATCAGCACTGGAACGAAGGCAAGGCATTACAAAGATAGCAAAAAGTCCTTTGTTCGTTTTTTGAGTGCCATGTATAAATGGACCATTATCTCTATAAAGGGACCATTATGGAAACAAGGTCTTCCGAACCTTTTTAATGCTATCCCTGCCAACTTTATCAGTAAGAGTTTATTGAGCACAATTTCTTTGCTTTTCATTACTTATATTTTGTATTTTATTCTTGAGAGTGACTTAAATATTTTTGTTCAATTTTGTAAAGTAATTAATATCTTAAAAATTGTAATTCTGACTTCTTTATATACATACATACATACATACATACATACATACATACAAACATACATACATGCATACATACATACATACATACATACATAAAAAGTAAGAAAAGATTAGGGGTTCTAAGAATAGGAGATTTCTCCTTAGGCAATTTAATGTATTTCGAAAATTATGAAAGTGCATTCTCGTTTATCCGAACCTCAATTATACGAACACCTCAAATTAAAAAAAAATCTTACTTTGAAAATTTCCTATCCCCACTTCATTCAGTCAGAATAATACCAAGTTAATTCACTTTTAGAATAGCAACGCTTAGGAGCTTGAAATAATGCAGAATGCGACCTGTATTTGATGATGGTGTCTGTCTATATGCGGCAGAATACTATTGCAAGGGGCATCACTTTCACCTTGGGTCTTGTTATCTTTTCATATAACAGCTATATGCATTAAACGGTGCATGTCCATTTTTGTTTCCCATTGTCTCTATTTTGGCTATTTGGCATGACGGCACCATATTTTTCATCAATTTCAAGGTAAAATAAACCATGATCCTTGGAGACTCAAAATTCCGTCCTCGATTATCCGAAGTTTCGGCTTATCTGAACAGTTCGACGCACATTTAAGCTTACGACATTCGGATAAACGAGGATGCCCCATAGTTTTTATTATGGAAGAAGCCTGACTTTGAAGACGCTGTACAGCAAGGTTTCTCAAACCCAGACAGTAAATTACCCCCGCTCGAACTACCAAAGTTTTCAAGTACCCCCTGGTCCGAAGGAATTCGGCATTCTTTCGTGTCATCAAAGTTAAACAAGTACACCATGAAGTAAACAGTCAATAAAAGAGTTGTAACTTACTTACTAGATTTTTAAACAATGTGCCACAAGGGAGTAAACAGGGACGATATTTATCGATCCCGTTCTTCGATTTTGCCATTTTCACATAACAAAAGGAATGAACGTGTACTAGCTTTTGGATCCCCTAGTACCCCTTGTCTCAGTCGTACGCCTTTAAAATCTCATATACACCCTAAGGGGGTCGCCGCCCTCCCGTTGAGAATCACTGCTGTACAGTACCTAGTAATCTATCAAAGATAACAGTTCGATTAAAAATATCATACATCAAAGATATCTGGTAAGTTACGACTGAAATAAAAAATTCACGGAAGAACTGTTTACTATTGGTAAGGAGAATGCTCACCACTGGGAATATTCTGTCGAACTTATTGCTTCTCTAATCCTTTTAGTGTTTCTGTCTACAATCCACCAGGTAAGGGTTTACATGGCTCAATAGTAGACTCATCATGTAAAGAAACAATAGAATGCTACAGGAGGGGCTATAAGTAATGGTCCACTCAATATCCCTCCATCCTATGTAACAATGTAGTTACTTATGACAACACCGTACGATCTGGTGCCCCATTGAGATCCCTCATGAGGTAATTAATCCCCTGCTGGTATAATTTTATAACACAAGATAAAGTTCCTACTGTTTACCATTATTTTTGAACAGTTTAATGTGACTCGGTCACATTTTGGCATTTGCTGATGTAGTGTGTAGTTGACGACAGAGAGAAATCATGCCTATATAAGGTAACCTAAACACGCATACACGATGTCAACAGGTGTTCACTTTGAGATAATAAGAGCAGTAAATGTTTGAACTTCCTATCCTGTGTTACGTTGATTGTATATAAGTCACTATAGGATATACTAATCCCTTTGCGTTGCAACGATAACTTTAATTGATCTGTAAGCAAGGTGACACAATCATCTTCACATGAATTTCCGGACTCTTAAGTTTCATCATTTTTTTCAAGGTAATAAATGATCTTGTGGAAAAATTAACAGAATTTCGAAAATTGCACTTTCGTATCCCTTAAAAGCTACGACCACGTCGATGCAAGTCAAACCCAATTTTATAAAGTTATGCGAAGTCAACAGACTGCCTTTGTTGACATCGTTGTCTCACACAAATTCATCACGGGTGATCTATGAGCATGTAAGGCCTGGTGAAGCGCTGCTTTGTGACACAATGCTTGATGACGCCTCTTGTCTGAACTCAGCTTTAGGCGTGACGTATGATTTCATTATTACCCTTTGTGAAATTACTTAAAGCAACCATAACATATGGTTTTATTTTTTTCAAGAATTACATGAAATTGTGTCTGAAGATACCGCTATCTCGTCCGTTTTGCATTAAAAAATAGAGTCCTCGGCAAGATCCTTCAGAATTTCATTAGAAGAAGATTCAGAGATGTTGTTCTTTTTTTGCAGTCCTCTGTTAATGGCAAAGAGTTTTCCTTAAATTGAAGCCACACTGACGAATGTTTTGGTGATAATAGCTTGAAATTCCTTTCTTGACGCTATTATGACTGGTCTTTTCATGGTTGTTGTAGGACCGGAAAAGGCTTGTTTTTACCCGCTGCCGTTTTTCTTTTATGTCTTAACCGAAAACTTTCGCCGAAACCTTAAAGGAAGATATATTTCGAAACGACATTAGCGTGTTTTGCATTTTAAGACCCCCAAAAGATGTTGATATTCTTATTACCTTCAACCCTTCACATTTTAAAACAGTCCGAGACAATGTGATATAGGTTTTTACTTTAACATGTACAATGGATACGAGAAAATATGAGCTACCGCCCTTCGAGAAAGTCGCGAGTTATCTATACCTGTTTCGATAAATGTACATCTATTTCTACAACAGCCAATAAAATGAAAGGTTGCCATACTATGTCACTATTTTCAAGCGACCCATCAGATTTGATATTTTACTCTATTCGTAAGCACCTACATATTTTACAACAACAAATTTAAGTCAAAAGCATTACGAAAAGGGATGAATTTGTATTTAAAGTGAAATACTTAGGATTGAAGCTATATTTCATTATAATCAAGAATGGCTTAATCGTCTTTTACCGTTGCTATTTTCTTACACTGATTGTCAAGTAATTTGACTTATCACAAAGACAGCTGCATATTGAACATTATCATCACAATCAAAAAGAGAACACTAAAATATCTTGGACATATTATAAGAAGTGGAAACATCCAGAGAGTGCTGATTAAGGGTAGAATAGAGCGGGGAAGATCTAGAGGAAGACCGAGAACATAATGGACTGACAACATAATACAATGGAGTGACAAACTACCCTACGACGAAGCAGTGAGAGTAGTTTATGATCGTAACAAATGAAGAACAGTGTCATCCAACCGATGTGATGTGGACGGAACGTAGAAGAAGAAAAACATCGGTGATCACCTATCTGAGTTGGTAGAGCAAACGCCGTGATAGAGTGGGTCAGGTCTTCGATCACCGTTTGTGACATATTGTCTACTTCTCTAGTGTTCTTTGAAAAACTATTATCATTCTATGAATTTCACCTATATTTTTTTTAAGACATAGACACTGTCGAAACTGGAGTAGTAACATAAAGGTTTTAGATTACTTGGAATGAAGAACTGTTTCAGGCACTTGTTTAAATAACTAAGATCATATACTGTCTTGAACATTCAGAACTCAGTTATTAAAATACATGTAGTCAACACCGCCCGATCAATGTAGCCAAAAAGGTCAACCGTAATGCTGTTTTTGCAATCGGCTAGATTAACATGTCCGGTTAATAATTAATCACGGGTACCTTTATCTAGATTATTAAAATTAATATTGTTTCTACAATAGTAATGGAAATAGAGTAACGTCAGAACTGGAGGATGTTTTACTAAACTGATATCAGTACCGGTGAGAAACCCTCTGTCAGTAATGAGCATTCTCGCAATTGCGGTCTTTTCTAATTGCTCCATCTTACTTCAAATTACCGTCAAATGAAAGGCGATGTCTCATTTCACACAAACAAGTTCACGCATATCTGTTTCTGATTAGACGCATTACGACAATTGCCAACTTTCTGTGATCTGTTTTCAGCCGGTCACCAAATGCCAATATTTCAATTGATAACAATGTTTATTATTAGATAGGGTGGGACCTGCAAAAGTTTACAAAAAACAGGATCTCCATCTTGCCAAATCTTGTAACCCAACGTCACCGAAGTCGATATGCAAATCCAAGGATAGAAAAGCTTCTTAAACGATATTAAAGAAAATGTGCTTTTCGATTGAGTTTAAGAATCTCAAGAAATGCCTATGTAAACATCAAGAGCCGATAAAAATAAGTATGACTTAAACCAATTTTAAAGCAAACAGAGACCTTTATTTCTATTACTGGTGGTAATTTCAATTTTTCTGTGTCTCTAAATACATGTCAAATGACGAAAAAGAAAGAAACAATTTCTGGTGATCAGGGTTGGAAAAACACAGGTAATAAAATATTCACGTATTTTTTTTAATATATAGGCGGTTTAGCTTCAGTACTGAGATCAACTTTATCTTGAAAAAATTGCTAGACGATCTCACAGGCAGAAATTTAATAACAAGATTTAGTGCTATAAATATCACAACAGAACAAAAGTAAAATCAAAGGCTCTATATATACCCCATCATGTTAATTTGGCATCACTGCTTTCTGCCATACCGATTTCGGATTCAACACACAAAATCCCAAATGTAAGTCCTGGGCTTATGCTCGGAAGAATA
Organism: Alatinidae sp. Z8VKAUB7J3; assembly: GCA_010016025.2. NCBI lineage: Eukaryota > Metazoa > Cnidaria > Cubozoa > Carybdeida > Alatinidae > Alatinidae sp. Z8VKAUB7J3. Next base: position 67,168,858 of record JAAAKM020073195.1, on the reverse strand, counting down.
TATTGGCAAGTTTACAGGGGGTCTATATTCGGGGGGAGCCTTATATTCGGGAGGAGTTATATTCGGAAATTTACGGCATTTTGTCATAAACAAGCGTCCTTTTTAAAAGTAGAGGTGCTTGTAGGATGTAATTAGTTAACCACTTTCATCATAATCATAACAACTATTCTTCCAAAATTTGGTTAACTCTTTAAATGTAGTGGTCAGCAGGTTTGTAGCACGTTCAGGTCTTATGATGTAATGTCATCAAGCAGAATAATCACATTTTTGTGACTTCAAAGTAAGATAAATATTATTTAATGGAAGTAGTAAAGTGAATGAATGTTGGGGGTAAATCAGATCATTGCTAACTATCTGGTTAAGCGAATAGCAATGTACGTCTGTGTGAGGATTCATTTTGCATTATCATTTTCATAATATGTTGATGGTGGTCGTTCTTCTTCTTGTTCTATAATTGTATGTACCTCGTATCCACAGGGCCACTTATCATAGCCTCTCACTTTTAAACCACGTCAGAGGCACTGCACCACGTCGGAGGCATTGTGTTCCTGGGAGAGGGCCTGGCAGATTATAATTCGTTTTATCGCTTTCAAACGTTTCTCTCCAATGGCCGCTAATCTGATCCATGGAGAAGTGACGACGTTCCCACACTTCCAGACGATATCTTTGTCTCATTAACACTCCTTAATCTATGATCATTGTCAAACCCTTGTTTCGCGGCGCTCGACTGACTTTTCAAGTAGGTGTGGAGTGGCTTTGACCTAGTTGTTCCTTTCCTTTCGATGTTTTTCTGTTGACAGGCCACGAGAGAAAGGATTTTGTCCAACCGCGAGGTAATAGGGTGGGGAGCAAGTGTTTAAGGACAGTAAACACTCCCTTGTTTATTCATTGTACAGTGGGTTAGCGATGGGTTCGTGCATTTTTTAAAGCGCTATGCAATCAAGCTTGCCCATGTCTTATGAAGAAATCGAGTTACCCTTTACAGGGACAGGACCAGCAAGACAAAAATGATGAATGGGAGGTTTGTTATCATGTGCTAATGAGGTTATTGAACACAATGGCCGCTACAGAGGCTGAGATATTGGGGAAAGATTTTGTGGTTTTCTATTTTAATTTTTAATCGGAGAGGAAATGTGTAACTTTGACATTATGGTTAGGTAACGGATCAGCTTTCCTCTTTTTTTTGTTTCAGTGTTTTCGTTATTTTCTTGACAGGGAAAAACGTTACTCGGTATTTAGCAGAAGAGCTTAACTCCCCCACCCACCCCACCCCACCCTCTCGTCAATTGATAATCTAAAGAGTAACAGAAATACAGCATCAACTATAATATAAAACAAACAAATACAGTATCAACTCACCATAATTAACTATATTGTGTGAGGTTGGGTCGGGCATTTTCAATCACTTTAATATAACCACACACTATTGTACTTGGGCACCCAATACAGTTTTCCAAAGTCAGTATGCCAATTGGAAACATCTATTTATTATCAAAAAGAGAAGGTTTGCAATATCAATTTGGTAAAGACACTAGAGAAAATAGAAAACATTGTACAACTGGGTCAAGAAATAGGGCATGTGAACATTGGAGGTCACTTTGCTCAGTTGCTAGAGAACATGCCATGATAGCATAGGTTATGGATTCACACCTTGGTGTTGGCATCCTTTCTATTTCCTCTAGTGTCTTTCTAAATAAACATCTAATTATAGTATTATCATTTTATCAAAGGCTATCAGTAGAAGCATGGAATTAAATATACCACAAGCAATGCTTCATAGTTCTACGCTAGGAGTCAAGTTGGCTATATTACATTTATGAAAATAAGCATGTAGGCATTTTCCCAAGCAACTTAGATATTTTATAATCATCATCTTCAAACTTAGCTTCTTCTTTATTTGAAATGGCAGCAGTGATTGCTGAAACATATTGTTATGTATTGAGAAACTTGTGTCAGCCTGTCAGCTTGCTATCAGAGCATCACACGATGTTGATTGCTCAATACCTCATTAGCAATACGCTTGTCAGCTCAAATACTTCTGAAACGGAACTGATAGCAAGCGTATCTATTGTGATACTAATTACCTAATTGATTTGTACTTTCTTATAAATACTCTTGTACATATATGATATAGGGAAAAATACCTAGAATTGTATCTCAATGTATCTTACCTTGGTCTGAACTCTGACGCGTTGAGTTTCATCAGACAAGTTAATCGTTGGAGTTATTCGAGAACTCACAATATAACACATATAATATGAATTTAATAAAGTATCTGTAGTAGATGCAAATCAAAGAAATCCCCTCTTCTACATTGACGTAAATTAGCGTGATTTCTTATATTAAATTCTACCACAATCAGAGTGAATGGGAGAGAAGATTTTGTATACATTATGAGTGTGTGTGTGTAAGATGTGATGGCGGTCGGGTGCAACAAGAAGCAACAAGTGACACACGTCGCTGTTAGCTTTCCGTATCACTGGATCTTGGTCTCCAATGAATTGAAAAAGAATTACATCCAAAAAGCGACTAGACCATGGCGAATGAAATCCTAACGACTAAGATTCTCCCACATTAAACCGTGTCTATTCAGCAGCTGCAGTCGAACACAACTGACTGAAAGATACTAAATCACACTGTACATATACAGATTAAGGAATGTACGATTGCACAACAAAGTATGCTAACTGTACATTGAAATAGAAACTACGTACAAAGCGTACTACTACTACTACTTCTACTACTTCTACTACTACTACTACTACTACTACTACTACTACTACTACTACTACTACTACAATTACTACTACTACTACTGCTATTACTACTACTATTACAACTAGCACTACTACTACTACTACTACTACTACTACTACTACTACTACTACTACTACTACAATTACTACTACTACTACTGCTATTACTACTACTATTACAACTAGCACTACTACTACTACTACTACTGCTGCTGCTGCTGCTGCTGCTGCTGCTGCTGCTGCTGCTGCTGCTGCTGCTGCTGCTGCTGTTGCTGTTGCTTTTGCTATTGCTTTTGCTACTACAGCTACTATTATTTTATGAATGCTGCGCTCTTTATTTAATGTTTATAGTGACTTTTTCTGTATGACATCAGTGAGCCAAATGTATGGTTCTATCAAAGCATTTAGCCCTACTTTGTGTTTGCGCAAATTGAACTCCAGGACATCGTGTCCTGGTACTGGTCCTAATTGACAAAAGATGGACAAAGCATTAGCTTAAACCGTTAATTAGTAATGTGTTTTTTGTACTTAGTTTTACATTGGGTAAAATCTTTGTGCACGTTCAATGAATCAATTTTATACATGTCACAACTTGGCAATGGCGGTAGGGCAAAAGCAAACTGAAGTAAGTAACGTAGAACCTAACCATTTCCAAAATAGCGGATGCCTATTCCTAAAACACAAGGTAAAGCTGTGGAGCACTTGTAGAGAAATAGAAGGGCACACGTTTACATTTATGGACGTACAGAATTGTAGGCACGCGAGTAGGCAGGCTTGTTCATTTTTAACACTAATACATTCCTATTAATGCCACGCTAACTTTTTTCGTACAGGAAAGTTTTTGGAAATAAGCAAACGTAATGTAGATTGAAGTGTTTTTCAGTCGGAACTAGGAGAGTTCTTTTAGTGCAGTAGCACATCTACCAGATCGATTCTAAGGGTAAAACATTTCAAGAATAACACTTTCATGTCGCTTTATATGACAAATCCTCATGCCTTATTGTGGCCTGCAACGAAGCTTTCCAAGTAATAGGGTGGTATTTACTCTGAGCGTTTGTACTTGAGCAGTCATTGTTATAAACCGGTTCATAGCCAAACGACAAGCACACACATAGCAATGGCTGAATCATCATAGCGTCAGTTTATTTGAAACACATTCACACCCTAGTCACAATATTCAAGAACTGAAAGCCGAAGGAAAATAATACTTAGCTGTCAGAAGTGTGCGTTCTTCTGTCTACATGGGAAGGGGCATTGCAAAGTAGCAGGGCGATCTTTATAAGGTACTTAGATCACTCTGAAATGAACAAACGTTAATATTTACTGCCGTGCTTGTTGTTATTGTCGTTTCTATTTTGTTGATTTAAGGATGAATACCTCCGCAGTATTGACTTCTTTTAACTATTTTAAAACAATCATAAATAAATTAATACTTAATTTAAACAGTTCAAAACAAATTGTACTTACCATTGCCTTTGCATCTTTTCTCTGTGGCATCATACACATTGAAAGCATTTCCAATCAGCTTAATGATGCATTCCTTAAATATAACATACAGATAAACTTGTAATTCTCAGGCGAGAGCAAATGATTTAAAAGTAATGCTTATACATAATGTTCACATCCAGTTTCAAAATGAGGCAGTCAATTAGAATAGAACATTTTTCAATCATTGAATCAATCAACTAACAAATTTGTCGGTCAGTAAAAGTACTAAAGATCCAGCTGTGAAGGAGTGGTGCCAACGCATTGATTCAACATTTCTTGGAGCAGACGACTTAGGGAGATATCCATTTCAGATATTTTCTGATATAAGATTACATATTGCATAAATTTCAAATGAACAACTCTTCGTTTCGGCATCCAATTGTAGGCCCTATAGCGAAACTAGTTTCTGTAATGTTTAATAGATTTGTGAAAAATCAACTTATAAAAAGCAATATCAGGTAAACAGTATTTGAGTTACTTTAGAGCCCTGCCCTCCTTCACATTTTAAAAGTGTCTACACATAGCAGGTCGAAGTCCCGGCGGTAGAGAACGTACTATAACTTCTTACAAAAAGAGTTAATAAACCCATCCCACCCTTCTCCTTGTCTGCTTGGAGATGATTGTAGAGTCACAAACTTAGATAACAGATGAAAGCTATTTCAAGGACACACGAGTTTCCTTTTTCTGAACAGAATTCCAAATATTGTGACCAAACACATTTAGAATTATCTTATTTTGTCTCTCTCCGGACATTAGAAGTCAAATACGGATTTGATGCTTTACAGTATCGTTAAATTTTAAAAAAGATTAAACCAAAATCTACTTTAAAGTTCAAAATCTATGTTAAACGTAGGATGTCCAAATAATCTCATACAGGGCCAATAAAAGTGCTCAGCATAGATTTTTGCCATACGTAACTAATGACACAAAGTCCATGCAAAAGTTAAATAGAGTACGCTTCACAGGCAATGAGAGATACAGTTTCAAAATGATAACTAGCAAAATAGGTCATCAAAAACGTGGACGATTTACGCAGTGACATCGGCAGAGGAACACAACAAAGCGATCGATACAGCAGAATCTATATTTCTTACCTACTTGTCTCTTTTAAGGTGGTTTAAGCCATGACATCTTTGCGTTGCCGTGTTTCTGTGCGGTGAAAGGCAGTGCAGCTCATCGTTTACTAATTCACTATACATCTTTTCCTATCTGCCTTATTTGAACGGTGCGAGCAGCTGCAACTTTGACTAGTCCAGGAACAAGTGACTCGAAGCTTATCATGCTGAGGCAAATGAACTTTGTGAAAATACTTTGTAAATATTTCAGCATCAAAACTTTTAACAAGCTTTCTTAATGTTTCAAGTGAGGTGAGAAAGGCAGCCAGATACCCCGTGTTGAAGAGTTAGTGAGTTTAGACAGGAAAAACATAAGTTGGTATTAGATTTGTTCCAGAGATGTAGATTCTTTCATAATATTTTTTTTAAAAACTTTATAGCCATTTATTCTTTCTGTAAATTTACAGTTAAAAATTTTACAAGAGTGGTATTCTGTACTCATGGGTCTTTTCTAGTACTTGCGTGACGGCTTGTCAATGGTCAATGATGGAATGATCTTTGCGGTATGCTGCTTGTTCCGGTGATTGGTGTCCGCCTAGAGTGGTGTTGACTCTGTTCTTAAGGATCTCCATGAACAGCTTGTAGATATGGGAGAGTAAGCTGATCAGTCTGTAGTTTTCGAGTTCTTTCTTGTCCCCCTTTTTGAAGATCAATGTGATAATGGCATTTTTCCACTCTTTGGGCACTTCATGGCGTGTTCTATTTCACTGTTTAGGATTGGTTGTACTTCCTCTGGTTCTGCTGGCACTATGTTCTGGGCGGCGTCATTGTAGAGGTTTTCGTAGAACTCTGCACATCTTGCAAGAATTCTCTCCCTGTCAGTGATAATGGTTCCATCTTGTTCTTTCAGAGATGGTATCAGAATCTTGCATCCTTATCTGCTGTTAGTTGCTCTCTGAAATCCTCTTCCACTCTCAATTGTCTCTTTGGCTCTTCTCGTGATGTGTTCTCTGATGTCTTCTCTTATCAGCTTCCTTATAGTTTTGCATAGCTCACTGTGCTCAATTTTCTGCTTTGCACTCTTATCTGTCCCAGCCAGTGGCCTCCTCTTCTGAAAAAGCTCTTTACTTTTTGGCTTCAGCTTTTCTTTTCCACATCTTTAATCTTTTCCTGCTGTTCCCATTGCACACTCCTTTATGGCTTCTGTTATCTTTCCTGCCATTACTTTAATATCTTCTTCTGGTGCTAGCACCTCAAAGCGATTTTGAAGCTTCAGTCAGAATTCTTCGGTCTTTCTCTTCAGAGCTTCCAGGTTGACTTTGGACTTTCCAGCTTTCACCATTTTGCTCCTTTCGAGTCTTGTATTGAGCCTGATCTTACTACGGACCATTCTGTGGTCACTTCCAACATTGACTCTCTGGATAACATCGACATTCTGCACGATATTTCTATTGCTCAAGATGTAGTCAATCTCGATCTTAACTAATCTATTTGGGCTTTTCCATGTCCATTTCTTGTTCTTTCTCTTCTGAACGAAAGTGTTCTCAATTCTCAGATTCTGAGATGCTGCAAATAGCACTAATCTTGTTCCTCTGTCGTTCCCATCTCCAAACCCAAAAGATCCAACTGTTCCTCCGTCGCCCTGTTGTTGTTGCCCCACCTTCGCATTAAAATCACCCAGGAATATCTTGTAGTGACTCTTGTTTTTCTCCATGATCCTAGCTACTTCTTCATACAGCTCCTCAACCTCTTCAGATAGATAGATAGATAGATAGATAGATAGATAGATAGATAGATAGATAGATAGATAGATAGATAGATAGATAGACAAACGGACAGGCAGACAGGTTAAAGATAAGAAGACATAGTTTATGTATGTACAGTACCGTAATAATATATATGTATACACTTTACACTTATTTCATGTGTACATAAATATATAAATCATGCAGCTGTTGGCTGTCCACTTACGTTTCTCTAAAGGCAAGAAGCTGCGTTTCATTGATGTGATGTCCTTGTTATGGAACCCTCTGTCAATGCTAGTATCGCAACCTATAAGACATCTTACTGCTCACTATCCAATAACGTTTCGGCCATGATATTAGCATTCATTGAGTATCAGTCTGGCCTGATAGAATGTGAAGGTAAGAACACTTTCCCTGTCGCTCTATGGTCCCATTCGCGAAATTCTGAGGGCTGTAGATTTTCATAGCTTCCGCACTGGTAAACCGTCATTACAGCAGGCTTTAACGGTAGTAATTACAGCTTAACAAACCTTGGGAAGCCACATGTGTAACTAAGATCTCGACCAGCAGATCTCTTGTTCGTCAATGACTTAGCCTTTTGAACTAATAAACGAACTAATCACCGCCTGCCCACTACAGCTACTTTTGGAGGAACAGTGTAATCTCGTTCGTCTGCCACTTGTTCTTGAGGCGCATATATTGTCTCGTGTCATGACCGTTATATGACCTCCTGCTCCTACATGCACGCCACTCTACTTCAAAGGTGACCATCTTCAATTAGTAAAAACAATACGGCTTGCCGTCGACTTGTAAGTAACGCTGAAAATCAGCGTCTGTAACGATCCTTATACTTTCCAGATTGTTGAAAATCTCTCCTTCTATTATCCGATCCCATATGTTCTTGTCGCCTAAATCGATTTTTAAACAGTGGGTTTTCGCCAATCGTTATAGGCTTACGAAATGGTCGATCGCGTCCCCCGAAGCGTAACTGTCCCGATTCCTTCTTCCCACCAAAGCCTCCCCCAAATCTCCTGGGTATCCATCCTTTCATAACTCTTTCACATTCAAAGTCAACAAAGATTTCGGCATTGTCAATGATCATCTTGTATGCTTCACGGCAAGCATGCCGAGCGTCCCTCTCGCGTTTAAATTCCACGAACGCATATCGACGACTAAAACCGGTTATGATGTCTCTAACCAATCGGCATCTGACCACTTCCCCAAACCTAGATCGAAAAAACATATAAGGAAAGTTAGTTAATGGTTTCCAAGACCAAACGACGCGTTGTAAACGAAACAAAGGAAGAAATAAGACGTCCTGGCAAAAACGCGCTGATATCCAACAGATAACCAATTCCGCCAATTGGTACCGAAACGAACAGAACAGAATTGGTTGGCGTGAGAAGGGGAACGTCAGCAGTGGGTATGATGGCTGTTAGACGAAGACAACAAATGTCCAAGAACCTTGACGCCGGATAATGTGGGGAAGGGGGACTTGGAACAGCCTTGCGTCTAGATAAATAAAATATTGTATGCGTCTCAAAATTGGTATCTTGAAACCCTACTATCAAACATAAGCACTTTGGAGTGCATTAAAATACACAATTTCAAAAGGTGCACTCTCATCTCCGCTCAGACGCTGGCTGTTCCTCAGCAATAGCTTCTATTGCTGCTGTCCTCCCATCCAAAATTAAGGACCATTTCCGGAGCCGATTATGATTTTTCAATGCTGTCTTCCTACTGTAGATGCCCATCAACTGTAAACTTTAGGCTATTTTTTTCAGAACGCTGATAAACACTGACTGTTAGATTGACTGAATCTGTCACCAAACAAAACAATTTGATGTATTCCCAATATAAATTCATCTTTGTAAACCATTCTTTGCAATTTTAAGTAATTGCTCTTACTATCCAGTCCTCAAATTAAGGAAAATTGGTGCGGAAAGTGGATTGGTGAGGCTTCGGGGGAGTTCGATCAACCCAGAAGCCTCTAACGGGGCGGCGGCGCTAAAAAGGTTGAGAACCACTGGGCTAACATGTGTTAAAAGCTGTGAGTTAATCACAAAGTAGGCGGTGTAATGAATTTTTTTATTCTTGATGCACACAGAGAGAAGTAAGGCTGCTTGCAGACCCCTTGCAATCATCAAGTGTGACATTACAGACTAAAAATGATATGGAGAGTAATATGGAAAAGAGGCACAAATAGAGACGGCTTGTTTAAGATAAGGATATGGTTCTGGTCATGTAGGAATTACGAAGGAAATATAAGGTGGTATTGTGTGCAATATAAAAGACACATACTATAATTGACATGCAGCCATCAAGCAAGACATTCTGTAAGTTAAGCAGCTACTACTAGCGTGTAAATTGGTACCTCTGTCATCTATTAAGTCTCTAACTGATTTTGCCCCCTCTCCTCTCGCCTGCTACTATACCAACAATGATATCCCTCTTTAGGCAGAACTGACGCATATTGTGTTAAAAGACAGCACATTTCTATTACGTATGAATACGAGAATTTCCTTGTGTAAGTAGTTGAGTCTTTAAAGGGCATAAAAGTATTTTTTCTAAAACCTCTATTTGATAACGAGTAATCGAAGCTAATACCACATCCAGAATCCTTCTATTCTGTTTCTGTCTGCAAGTTTTATCCTTTCGCGTTCAGGTTCATAGATGGCAACCGAGAAGACTATTGTCTCTACTAATCGTAATTTTAAACATGTGGCAATTTCCTAATCACGTCTTAACCCATCAATATACTCAAAGCCATTCCTAATTATTTTTTCTGGCGGGCAGTCTGCATTTGTGGCTTTTACCGAGTTAACCCTTTGTCTACCACCATAGCAAATTGTTTATTTGCAAGAAATTTAACTTACTAGTTGTTCTCTTGTGGCCTCGATCAGCTTGGATACGAGAACAAACAAAATTACCAGATGTCATCATGCAAGTGAGAACGAATCAACATCGCTGGGCGTGCCATGTGGCAAAATTAACAGACAACCGCTGGACCACACGAGTAACAGAATGGTACCCCCGTGGGCACACAAGATGTCGAGGCCACCCCAGAACAAGATGACATGATGACCTACTCCACTACATTGGGCCAACGCGGTCCAGAACGGCAAAAAACAGGAAGCTATAGTTGCAATGTAGAGACGGGTTCCTTCGTAGGGAGAGATATACACCCTGAAGATGACACTACAAAATCTTCCCAATAGATTTCCTGTCAGGCGTTTTGTTGCAAGGATTCTGGTGGAAACTTTTAGCAATAATGACCCCATTTCTTAACTTTATTTTATTGTCTACTGCCACAAGTCAACTTAAACAACTGAAGTTGACTATATGTGAGCATCCATTGAAGTGGTTAGAGCAAGAGTGTGATTGTTTAATCTGAAAGGTTGAATGCGGCCACTTTACTCTATTCAGGCCTACAATTGTGGTCACTTTAAGTTGGGGATTTGGATCTCTCCTGTGGTACCCATCTGCTGATGCCAAATAGTTGTATTTGAGTGGTTCTTTCCTGAGCGCTAAAATTTCTCCAAGCAGAGCAGAAGGCTATCTCTCTGTCTGTGTGTGTGTCTGTGTGCACGCATACTTTTACCTGTCGAGTCCATTAACCAGCCGCGTTGTTGCCATGGAGATGTATTGAGGACGTGTCTTTCAACTGGTTTAATGGAATCAGCTTTTGTTTGTATTATTTTCTTTGGTTGTTTAATGGATCCTATTCAACTACCATAATATGTTGACCCAATGATCACACTGGGAAGGAATTTTTTTATTCTGGAAACCATTCTCTTCTGATTATCAATGTTATAAGGAAGGCTTGGCAGGCTTGGCAAAACTGTATAAATGACAAGGTCATAATGATATGGATATGCAGTGTGACAAGGAGAGGGCCAAGTCAGTACAACTTCTCTCTATGACAGTCTGGCTTTACCACCCATCAAACTCAAATAGACAGCACAGACGGAGGACTGGTCATGTACCCAGGTGTTCCACCTGGACAAACCAGTGTCAGCGCATCAGAGCAAATGGCAGTACCGGCAAAGGACGCCGAAGGGACATGGAGTGAGATCATCAGGGAGGATATGCGTGGATGGGAACCTGACCATAGACATGGCTGATGATAGGGACGCATAGAAAGACAGGCTACGCGGAGCCAACAGACGGTCCAACTCCCTGGAAAGGGTCAAACGGACCTTAAACGCATGAAGAAGAGGTAGTAGTAGTAGTAGTAATAGTGGTAATAGTAGTAGTAGTAGTCGTAGTAGTAGTAGCAGTAATAGTAGTAGTAGTAGTAGTAGTAGTAGTAGTAGTAGTAGTAGTAGTAGTAGTAGTAGTCCTTGTATTGGTACTGTTTAGTACATATTTGGCTCAAGCAATTCATCACAGACCACTGTATAAAGCTCATAAAAAATGTAAACAAAACGGTTTACTGAAAATTGTTGCTGAGCTTACCAAGACATATAGACCTTGCAAGTTAAAATTTACTACCAAAATTGCAGAAAAAATTCTGATCGCTGTCAAGAAGTGCATGATACTAATTATTTCCGAGGCAATGTTTTTTAGAATAAAACCCAGCGGTATCTTACTTGGTTCTAAAGTTACAATAAAATAGTCCTTTTATATCTCCTGTATCTTGTGGAATTCTTCTGATTTCGAAAGTAGTGCAAAGCCATTGAATTAATAAAACTCTAACCTGCTCGGGGTATACTTATTTAAAATTCTGCGGAGGGAGGGACGACGACTTCTAAAGCCTTTACTATTTAACCTCACAAGAGTCCCCTGTCGCCGCAGTTTAGCAAACATTTAGTATTAATGATCAGTTCGAAAATGTTGGCATTTTTGCTACCACACTTCTAAGATATGGATCCATATTTATACCAAGGTCACACAGAAGCATGCTGTTTTACTGAAAATTTTGTGAAATTATGTTTTGTTTTGGAAATTAACAAATTTGTAAAGAAGAATATTGCAATGCACTTTCTTTGTGTAAGGCACGTGTTATACAAGGAAAATGCAGTGTTTTTTATTCCTAAATTGATAGCTGTTTCAAGTAGCATTTTGACTTATTTTTTATCACATCCGCTTTTTTAAGCGTAAATTTTAACCCGATTTGACAATTAGGTTATTATTTAAATGTAATCCTGTCGTTACAGTCATATTAAGAGTAAAAGTCACAAAGGTTCATCTCTACAAATAGTAGACAAAAGTTTGCTTGTGGGGCTAAAATACACCCAGTTCTTAACGTAATAAGGGTTAAAACAATTGTTTCTCGGCTCATTTGACATTAAGGGCCTTCTTGGCAATATTACCTAGCATGGCATTATTAAAAGTGTACTGTTATAATTTATGGCGAAATGGAGATCAAAACTTCCTCATTTTTAGATACGGTTTCTTTGAACTGATGAATGCCGGCATAAATGGCTTGGTCACACTGCCAATGATAACGACAACGATACCCGTAACGACAACGATAAATCGTTTGCCGAGCAGTCACATCACCAACGATACCTATCGTTAGACGAAGCACGAGCAGCTACGAACTGTTATGAAAGACAGTGAAATTTCAAAGAGCAACGAAGAAAATACCTTGTCACTGTTTATACTCGCAAAGGTGGTTATTAGGGAAAAAGACGCTGTGACAGTATTTATCTCATAAATCTCTTGCAGACAAGTTTGTTAACATTTCGGAATAGCTAAATGTCAGTTTAATCTAAACGGCATGTATAGAGACAAACAACACATTTGCACAAGTTGACGGTACTCAGGAATGGCTGACCGAAGCGAAGTAAAACACAGACGAAGTATGACTGGAATTCGTTAGTCGAAGACCACGAAATCAAAACAGAATTTAATGTCGAAGTGAGAAACCAATTTGATGCTCTGAACGCGAAAAACTCTACTTAATCGGCAGAATCAATCTACCTCTCTATCATTACTGCACATGAATCAGCCGCAGAAAAGGTAATACCGAAGAAGCGAAAAATCAAAAAGGAGCTCCCATGGGACAATACCGACGTCATCCGAAAAAGGCAGATTGTCAACGACACCAACAGAGAATACTCAATCAAACCAACAAAATCGAAAAGAAAGTTGCAAAACAAAGCTCTCGAAGAACTGGAACAATCATATGACAAAATCCAGAAAGAGTTCATCGAAAGCAAAATTGGCGAGATCAACTTGGCTCACATCCAAAAGAAATCAAAACTTGCGTGGAATGCAGTAAAAGAAGTCTCAAATCGCAAGAAATCGCTCTCCAGAAGAACAACGGGAGAAAATGCTACAGAGAGGGTGAAACTCTGGGAAGAACTTTTCAAAAAACTGCTTGGCCAACCAGCCACAGTGCCTAAAAATAGTGGTGACATCGAAACCATCATCCATGAAACTCTTCGAATACCAACCCACGAATTCACAGAAGAAGAGCTATCAGCAGAAATAAAGAGAACCTCTTTGGTAAAAACAACTGGACTCGACAACATACCGGCAGAGAGTTGGAAGAATAGTCCTCTCTCCAATGAATTTCTGAAAGTGTGCAAGATCGCTTTCAACACCGGTACATGCCCAAAGATCTGGCGCAAAGCTGCTATCATACCAATCCCAAAGAAAGGAGATTTAACCAACAGACAGAACAACAGAGGCATAAGTTTGATTCCGATCGCAGTAAAAATCTACAACGGGATGTTACTCACCAGACTCAAACCGCATCTTGAGGAAATCTTCAGGAAGAACCAAAATGGTTTTAGAGAAGGAAGATCGACAATTGGCCAAATCCTAGCACTGCGAAGGATCACCGAAGAAGTCCAGATCAACAACATTCCAGCAGTGCTGGACTTCATCGACTTCCGAAAAGCCTTCGACTCGATAAGCAGAGAGAAACTATTCCTAATATTGGCGGCATATGGTGTCCCCGAACGTATTATCACAGCCATCAAGGCAGTCTATACCGACACAGCAGCGCACGTAATCACTGAAGATGGTAACACAAACTTCTTCGGCATTGAAGCAGGCGTCCTCCAAGGAGGCACTCTGGCCCCGTATCTGTTCATCATCATGGTAGACTATACCATGCGCACTGCAACCAAAGAAAACGAAGATCTGGGCCTGACACTACGAGAAAGACGGAGCAAACGACACCCTGCGGCCTATCTTACAGACACCGATTTCGCAGATGATATCGCACTCCTCTCCAACACCATTGATGATGCTCAAAGACTTCTGACACTGGTCTTTATGTGTATATCTACGTTTTGATGACATAACTTGGTCGAAATTTTTCCTGGAAAGAATGAGACACTGAAATAATGCTAGAATTAGACACCTGAAAACTTTGTAGCCTACGAAAGGCCAAAGTATACGGCCTTCTCTTGTTTTCTTAACCATTTTGTCCCTCTTTCCTTACCTATGGGGTTTTATAAGAATTGTGTGATGGCGAGACCAGCGAAACTAAGATGTTGAGCAGATTTGACGAAAGGACGTGTCGATTTCGGAATTTTGCTGGAAGATCAAAGCAAGACTCGTTACGGCAACAGTAAATTCAGTATAACCGTATGAATCGGATATATGAACATTTGTAAGGGTGATGGTGAACAACTGATTGGTGCTACACTAGAATGATTAGGATAGGAAGGAACGTATTGTTGAGGAATCAAATCAATAAGGAATGACTATATGAAAAGCTCCCAAGTTATCAAAGAAAGAGTATCTAGCAGACATGAGACGTAATGGTTAGTGTATGTGTCACACACAAGAGATGGTCGAGGATTGACGTTTTGCAAGTCCATAGAGAGACGAACTTGGAAGAGAAGAAGGGTCAACTAGCGCATATTGGATATCATACACAGGATAACCTACCGTATGTCGATGGATGGATAATGTGGAGCAGCTCAGAAAGATAATGTTATAGAGGGTGGAAAAAACCCCAAACCGATGCGGTGCGTCCTGGGGGACGATTGAGATGAGCTGAGTCTACACCGGAACTAGATTTTCTACAGTAGTGGCCCGAAGTCTGAGTTCTAAGACCGATATTTAAGGTGTCCATAACCTGTTAAATATTAGAACAAATAAATGTCACATTTACGATAGGGGGTCCACCGGATTACAAATTTTGCGAATCACTAGTCTACAATGTGGGTTCTACTAGGTATCAATCTATTAATATTTGTAATAGGTCACCGTATGAACTATTTAAAGTTAATTGAATCAACGATATGATTTGCTCTCCATGGTATTACATTGCTCCTCTTTGTAGCCGACTAATCTATACAGACGTTTAATCTGCAAACAAACATTTTAAGAGCGGAAGAGTGAGGTCTATTATCGTCTGCAAGACCTTCTCGCTTCCCTATTGACACGCGAATAAACGTAGAGCTAACCGTAGTCCTGTTCACCCTGACGAGGGTTGATGACCAGTACGTACACGGGGGTTTAATAGATTTAACCAGACGGCTTTATCTATTGAGAACGAGCGGTACAAAGCTTAACATTAAACCCCCGTCCACAAGCTTGTCGGCAACCCGCACCAGGGTCAACAGTACTATCACATTTGGAGGATAAAACATGGAATCGGTCGCGCTCGTGTTTGAATCGGTTATTGCAACAACGGTATTTATAAACCTCTGTATTTTGAAATAAATGTACATGACAACTACCAATTATGCTTCATTAAATTGGACGACTAAAGAAATAATGAGGTGATATGCTGAACACCCTCATTTCAGATATAAGCAACGTTCTTTACAGTATACTAATACACTGTGTAAGAGGGAGCCCTACTGCTGTAGGTAGGGTTTAATTATGTATGCGTTTCAGTTGCAGGGCATTGTAATCTTTGCACAAAACACTCCCATCAAAACAATCTCTCCGATCGATGACGCAGACAGAACAGCCGGGTGAACACTACTTGACATATACTTGAATGGCTTTCTCAAGACGGTCCACTTGCATTGAATGCTATGACGACCTATCGAACTCTTTAAATATAATGAATAAGAGTAGTATCAGTGGCTCTGTGTTAGTCAGTAACGGAAGCAGTAATATGACCGGCAAATTTCGATCCAAAAACATTTTAATGCTTCAAAATTTGCGTCAAAATAAAGCCTTGCAGTAATCTCGTTATCATGTTTGCCGACTAAACCAACTTCTTAATTCGCCAATTCTAACTACATACGATATATCTACTCGTGTATCTAACAGTAATTTATCATCCCTCAGTGACATTGTAAATTTTTCGTACTGTTCATTCACTCTACCTCCTACAATCTCGTATGGCTAATTTGATTACTTGGTGCCCTTGACGTGCAAATCCCAAACTACTCTACTACAGAGAATGACTAGAGTGAAATTCAAGCCATTTAAAACGAGGGGGCACAGATCGTTGCCCGAATATACTCCCGTAGCGATAAATACGACCCACCGAAAGGCTGTAGCTGAAAACTTCATGGTCTCTAACCCTCAGTGATGAGGCTGGGGTTATACAAGCCAAAATGATGGTCTCAACAATCTATTGGTACAGACAAAATGTCCACGCAATTTCACACTTATCCCGTCAAATGGCCCAATTCACTAAAACAAGAAATCTATATATCCACTTAACGGCTGGACAATACATACAGAGGTAAAGAGTGACTAAACGATCCTAATATTAAAATACGACGAAATTAGCAGACGTATTTCACTTTAATCGATCTTGATTACACCAGATACACCTATCAAGTTTGTCAATTCAACTTTACATGATGAAACGAACTCCCAAATAGTTACGTCTCAAAGTCACAAACGGGCCACACAGGGATCGACATCATCCCTGGAAGTATGGCATGCATCTAGGGCTTGTGGAATTGACGCATTTGAAACATTAACCACATTATGTAGCCAGTAGGCTGGATAATGTTTCGAAAGACCGAGGGCACGAACCCACAACCTATCACACCACGTTGCTGCAACCAAAATTTTCCCAACAGAGTAGTCACTCACCAAAGCTCTTCGACACTTCAAGCTTTTACCGAAACCTGGTTTCGATATCGGCAAAAATCATAGTGTGTAATGTGGTAAGTAGCAACCTGATTATCAGATCGTAGCTGACAAAAGTATGTACAGCTTTACAATATACACCTACGATCGATTGTCAGCATTAATGTGAACATATTGTATTGTACTTTTCTTTTACTTACAGATGACTGTGGTCATTGTTACGTGAAATAAAGGCGTGTGACAAATAGAACTGGTTCTTATTTAACTAATGTACACTCCTACGGTTACCGACCAGCAGTAGAGCTAAAAAATGTATCAATTACAGTCTCATGAAAGCGTTTATATGATTGAAGACGAGGTAAAAGTAATCCGAACTATTGTAAGGATTTTGTAGAAAAAGTCCATATAATGATTACGTTCCTGCAAGATTTCTGGATAATTGTTTATTGCATGAGGCAAAGCCATCTCCGATGTCAACACGGACATGACAGCGACGTTCTATAATGGAGTCACAGAACTCTTAAAGTCCAAACAAATGTCTTTTCAAAATAAACTCTTTGATTTATAGTACCATACAATTTTCAAAAAAAATCAAGATTTTTTTTCGTGCGGTTGTAGAACCTGTCTTACTTTATGGCTCATCTTCATGGACCCTCAGCAAAATATTAGAGAATATGCTAGACGGAAATTACACTCGCATGCTTCGTGCCATCCTCAACTTGTCATGGAAGGACCACATAACAAAGGAAAGAGGAAGTTTACCACGCCTATCAACGGTTATTAGAGAAAGAAGGCTTAGATTTTCAGGATATAGCTAGAGAAGAAAGGATGAACTGATAAGCAACATACTTCTCTGAAAACCATCCCATGGAAAAACAAAATGGGATGTCCAGCCAAAACATACAGTCACCAGCTTCTCGAAGATGCAGAGTGTCAGGTGATTGATCTACCAATGCAATGGAAAGCAAAGAAATATGGCGTCAGAAAGTCAAACAAATCCGAGCAAGCTCAACACATAGATAGACAATTTTCAAATGATTCAGCCTCAACTGTGATGTTGTAGAACACTAAACATAGGCAACATAGGCGAAGGAGACCAGTAACAGCTCTTTCCGCTACCCTTCTTGAAGACGCTTGAAGTGAAACACTAGACGAGCTCAAACGATTCATGCTGGAAAGAGAGGAGTGGAGCAAACTAGTAAAGAACCGAGACCCTCCCGATCAATGATGATGATTACTACAAAATTTTTAAGCAAAACGAAGCTCGGAAAAGTGGAAATTTCAAGGTAAGACTCGTTGTTTGCTTACCAGTAGAATTCAGCTATCGCCTCCCTAGAATGAATTTCATGGTACATCTTATTTAACAACCAAATTCAAAACACGTAGAACTTGCTTAACACATACAATGCTAGATGTAAAAGGTGTAAATTGACTATCAGCAATCAAAACGAAAAGATCTAAAAGGTCCTTCTCATTACAGTCCAATAACTAATTAATTTAAGATTAATTTCTTCGAGAAGAGAGGATTTGAAATGTTAGTTTTGAAAAGAACACTAGAGAAATAGAAAAGTATGTCACCACCGGGGATCGTTGCTGATATTAGTATAGTTGCAATTACAGCTACAAGTATAAGACAATGCAATTACGACTGTAAGCAACAGCCTATTAAGCGACTCAAGGTCCAGCAAGAACAGACAAGGGGGCTACTGGTTTGCCACCTTGGTGCTACATTCACATCAGAGTATCATTGTAAAATCTTTAAAGCGTTAATGCGATGAAGAACACTTGGTACGTGGTAGAAATCTCAGTAAGTTTGCCATTTTTTAGAAATCTCTCTCTTATTGCAATAATTTTACGGGTGATAGAAGATTTGAAATGTGGTCATCCATTTCGCATTTATCTGAAGAATTGTAAAGATTGAACACCTTCCTCTCTCTTCTAAGCTATCTAAATATGAATATTGAACGAAATAGCCAAAACACTGTGTATTTAAAAGCTTTTTTCGTCGAACACTCCTCAGAGTAATGAAGTGTGTGTGTAATGTGTGTGCTATGCAGACAGAAAGAATTCGTTTTTTCACTAGGCCTATTCAATTAATCTTGCTTTAGTGGACGCTGATTGGTTCAAAAACAAAAGCTATTCAGGCAGTCCAAATTCTGATTGGCTCTTTCAAAAATACAGTTGGGTATACTCTTACACATTTCAGTTCGGTCATTCTGACGTTAGTACTCTGAGTAGTGTCAGACGAAAAAGCTTTTCAGTACACAATGTTTTCACTATTTCGTGCAATACTCTTGTTTGTACCTCAAACAAACTACTATCTAAATAAACAGATAAAGTGTTGTGGTGTGATAATACGAGAATCTGAAGAAGAACAAAATATTAAAATTTCCATCTCTTTATTTTACTAAAACTTTTAACAACTGAATGGTAATTAACTAAAACTGACTGTATATAGACAAGATACAAAAAACGTATAACGACAACGGTGGGCAAAATGTTCCGTGTCCAGACTACTTATATACATCCATGATGTTGAATTGAAACGTGGTAACCGACTATGCCGGAAAAATGCATACGTAATGATTGGACGGGAGAAGTCTGGGACTAGCCTTTCTAACAAAGCGATTTCTTTCTTACTGTCTAGCTCAGACCTGTGACGGGCTCCTCCAGCCTCTCTTTTAGTTCCTCCAATATTAGCTGGCCAACGCATTCATCCAAGCCACGCACTGGCGTATGATCCGAGTTGGTCCAATAAACGCTTTGGGGGTTTGCCACTACATGTGTTGAATGTGTCCTGTTTAATAAGCCCGCTTCACCTGCCCTGCGTCGTCGACCAAAACAGCATGTTTGCCCTTAGTGAAGAGGCTATTTTGTTCTGCAACACAGACTGCGTGACAAGATTGTGCTCCCCTGTTTTCTAACATCATGGCCAAACTAGCACAGGCGCCTACCGGGAATGGCAGAAACAAATAAATGTTCCATTCTATTCGTTGCCTTAGAACTTCGTTTAGAATGCCTTCGTGTAAAGAACCTTAAGGAAACACTGTTAATTTTGCTCAGTTCATAAAATTATGAACTGGGTTCATTTAACAAGGTTTTGATAGGCACGATTTAAAGTTTGAAAGGGCGTATCTCATTGACTGCTTAAGGTATCACTTTCAAATTTGAACAGGTTATTTATGTCAACAGCAAGAAAGCAACGAGTCCAAAATATTATCAAAGTTTTGATTTTGATTCAATCGTGACGTCACACTTTAGTCCTCTATACGAGTTCAAACGGGCCAAAACCAGTCGATTCTTGCACTGATTCTCTTAGTGCAGAAAGAAGAAAATTGATACCGTCGTCCCAATCTTTGGCGTTGTCATAACATTATGCTCTGATCATCGTTTTCAGAATCTGATGACAACGTTCTAATGCTCCTTGGCTCTCAGGAAGGTAAGCACTGGAGTGAATCTGAGTAATACCAAGTTCATGAGTTCATTGCTGAAAAACTCCCGACATAAAATTTGAGCCTTGGTCGCTCTGGAGCTCGGATGGCAACCCGAATTTTGTGAAAAAGTTAAGCAAAGCAGTCGCAACGGTGCATGATTTTATATTTCTTAAAGGTATGGCTTCTGGGAAACGAGTTGCAGTACACATAAGAGTTAACAAGTAACTATTCCCTTTCCTAGTTTTAGGCAGTGGTCCTACACAGTCTACAATGACACGTTGAAAGGGTTCCCCTATTGCTGGTATGGGTTGAAGTGGAGCAACTGGAATCTTTTGATTCGGCTTCCCTACAATCTGGCAGGTGTGGCAAGTCTTACAAAATGAAGCCAAGTCTTTGTGAATAATCAGCCAGTAAAAATGACTCAAAATTTTGTCCTTTGTCTTCCGAACCCCCAAATGTCCTGCTAGTGGGATTTCATGTGCCAGTCTCATCATTTCCTGTCTCAACACGGTTGGTAAAACAATCTGGCGAACTATCGACATTTCTTGGTCTGCAGGTGCACTGGCATTTCGCCACTTCCTCATCAAGAGCCCCGACTTGTCAATATAATAGCAAACTGGATGGTCAACACTGTCATTCTCCCGTAGAGCTCTGGTTAAAATGCGGATGATCTCGTTGTCTTTACGCTGCAACTCTACCAATTTGTCATGACTCATATTGTCACAGGAATCGATATGTCCAACAACTGTCTCTTCCTCATGTGTGGATGAAACGTCCCCAGGGGAAGTCACGTCACTTGGTGGATCAGTGATGACGTCATCAGTCATGAAAGTGTTTGCTAACGTATATTCATCAACTTGGTAATCACTGGATAACTTACGTTGGGACCTCGTGGTGACACAAGAGGGGAAAATGCCAGAGATATCCTCATTTAATTTCTCGGTATCGGGTGACGCAGTGGGCATGTTTCTTAATCGCTCACATCCCTGAACCAAACCTCCAGCAATATCGTTACCCAAAAGTAAAGATACACCCTCTATAGGTGGGTTCAAGTCCCAAAGTAGTTGTATCAATGACATGTGCTTCATATCAACAATAGTTAATTTCCGTCAAGTGTATGAAAAAACCTTTGTAAAGACATTTTTCTTTATCCCATATAATAGACATATGATATATGAATAACAAGCAAGGATAGGGAGACCACGAATTCTACTTAGCCCAGTCGGTAGAGCATCAGACTTATCATCAGAGGGTCATGTGTAGAGGTTCCATAGTGGGTGCGTCTTACCAACAATAGTTATTTGGAGACAAGTGAATGAAAACACCGTTGCAAAGACCTTATTGTTTATCTAATGTAACAGACATATGATAAATCAATGACTGGCGGGGAGAGCGAGTTTACGATGCCTACTTAGCTCAGTCGGTAGAGCATCAGACTCTAATCTGAGGTTCATGGGTTCAAGTCCCGCAGTGTGTGTATCAATGACATGTGCTTCCTCTCAGTAATAGTTACTTTGATTGAAGTAAATATAAGCGATTTTGCAAAGACATTTTTCTTTATCCAATGTAACAGACATATGACAAATCAATGTCAAGCAGGGAGAGCGAGATGAGGGAGCCCAGTTTGCTGAGTCGGTAGAGCATCAGACTTTTAATCTGATGGTCGTGCGTTTATTTCGCATAGTGGGTGTATCAATGAGATGTTCTTCCTCACGATTTTAGTTACTTTGAGTTAAGTAAAACAACGCACTTTTCCAAAGATATTTTTCTTTATTTGATGTAACGGACATATGATTAGTCAATGTCAAGCACGGAGAGTGAGATGATGTAGCCCACCTAGAGGATCAGACTTTTAATCTGATGGTCGTTGGTTGAAGTCTCATTGCGTGTGTATCAATTGGATGTATCAACGGAGGTTAGTAGTTTTCTTCATATGAAGTAGGTAAAGAAACTTTTGAGAAGAATTTTTTTTATCTGAAGTAAGTGGGAGATGAGAAGTCACTGTCACTTTGATTGTTCAAGTTTCAAAGTTCGTTAATTTCGTAGAACTCGTATGACGGAGGTAGTACTGGTTGTCAGGGAAGTGTCCAATGGTTTCGAGATTTTGATCATCGAGACATTGACTATCGTCTCTAATACTTTGCTTATAGGTGGTAAAAGTCTCATTTGACGATAATTTCAAGGACCAAAGTATTGGTCTCAGTTTTTGAAAGCTTGAGCAAGAGGATACTTTCCAGCAGGAGTGGAAAAGTCAATCAGTAAGAGACTCTTTAAGGAGTTTAAAGAGAAGAGGTGAGATTTCTAGGCGGCAGTTTTGTAGCACAATGGCTTTGATATCATCAGCCCAATTGGCTTTTGATTTATCAAGATGAGCAATGATAGATGAGTGATCCAATGCTACCTGCCTCGGGGTCGCGTTGTTGGTGACTAAAACGGCTCCCACAACAGGCTCCACTTTGTGAGATGGGTGTGTGGACACTCAGCGGGAGCACAGGTCTATCATGAATAGCGTACTGAACTAAAGAAAAATAGTCACGAAAAACTTAAAACATTCTTATGTCTAAACGGGCTCAAAATTAAAAAGGATTTTTTTTTTCGTTGCACCCTAAAAAAAGATTTTGAAGTGATTAAGACGTAAAAGGTCACAAAATTGAAATTTTTACGCTGAACTGTCATTTTTTCTTTTTGCTTTAGATATATCCTTAACATTGTCCTGCTTGTCATTATTTGAATTGTTGTGAACGGATCATTTAAATTAAATATAAATAGAAACTACACGCCTAAGAAGCAATATTTTTGACGGAATGTGCACTTTTTCAGATATGCGTCAAGACGCAGTAGGTCCTTGTTATCATTAAATAATACCAACAGCAAAATTTTTCCGACTGAAAATAAGGACTAACCTCAAAACTTAAAGCGAACACAAATTATTCCGTATCTGAAGGGGTTTCCTCCATCCCCTTCCTCAACACCTTTCAATCTTCACGGTAAAGTTTTTAGCATTTTTAGAAAAAGCTTCGTATTCTATTTAAACTGCCATTGTGTTCAGGAGTCGTTTAAAAAAAAAGAAATGAAAAAAAAAGGTCAAACTTCAGCTCAAAGAGCAAGATATTAAGGAAGAGAGGGGTAACCCCTTCACATACGGAATGCTTTGTGTTCGTTTTGAATCTTAAGGTTGCTACTTACTTTCAGTAGATAAACATGTTTTTTCATTTAGTTTAGGAATAAATCAGAGTTTTAATCTGGGACTAAAGCTAATTTTGAAGGACAAATGTTAGAGGTTGATCAATAACCTGTTTATTTGGGCGCAAAGTCAGTACGCTAATGGGAATGACTAAGCATGTAGAGGATTGTAATTGAAAGGGTAATAGGCAAATAAATATCCTATTGAGAAGTAATTTAGGTCATTTAGTTGATTTGAAAATTCAGAAAAGACAACTTCAGATCAAAGAAGTTGCAAGTCTTCATTATGGGTCAGAAACTTGCTAGGAAATCTAGCTTGTGAGTCAAAATTTTCAGAAGTTGAAATCAGAGAAGTTGCAAGTCTTCAAAATTTTTCAACATGTTGGACGATTTTGTCGACACAATATTTAAATCCTATCTAGATATCTGGGAGTCACTTTTCGCTACTTAAGCAGATATTTGAGAAGAACGTAGGGTCTACTAAAGGGTTTAGAGCCCCACGGCTGGCCGGTACATCATACCGATATTGGAGTCAGTGTCATAATCGAATTTCAGCAAAAAAATAAAAAATACCAGATATCAGCCGATTTTTTTTTTCATGCGCAACTTATCAAGAAAATGGTGTCAGATTTTTTATGGTTTTGCTTGTCCACTCCTTGGAAATGAAGCAACCAGCTAAGTCTGACCATATTGGAGAGATCAGCAGAAATGCGTCCAATGAAGTCAAAGAATGTTTGTTGTAAATACTTCATCGATGATTTATCCTGCCAACAATATTGGTTTTTTATTCACTTTTTTCTTAAAAAAGAGAATCTCTAACGCTGAGGTGTCAACGATGACTTCTTCATCCTGCCAAGAATATTTGTTATTTCTTCTGTTCTTTCTTCAAAAAGGGAATCTCTTACGCTTTGGTATCATTAATGATATCTTTATCTTGCCGAGAATATTGGTTTTTTATTCACTTCTTCCTTCCAAAAGAGAATCTCTAACGTTGAGGTGTCAACGATGACTTCTTCATCCTGCCGAGAATTGTCGTTATTTCTTTAGTTCTTTCCACAAAAAGGGAATCTCTACGGGCTAGGTATCAACAATGATATCTTTATCTTGCCGAGAATATTCGTGTTTTTTTGTTCACTTCTTCTTGAAAAAGAGAATATCTAACGCTGAGGTGACAAGGTTGACTTCATTATCCTGCCGAGAATATTCATTTCTTCGTTACTTCCTCCTATAAAATGTGAGTCTCTAACGCTTTGGTATCAACAATGACATCTTTATCCTGCCATGAGTGTTTGTTTCTTTTTTACTTCTTCCAGCATAAAGAGACTTTCGAACGCTTTGGTATCAACAATGATATCTTCATCCGTCAATAAAATATTTGTTTGTTAGTCACTTCTTCCTACAAAAAGAGAATCTCTAACGCTTTCCTGTCAACAATGCTATCTTTATCCTGCCAAGAATAATCGTTTGTCTTTGACTTCTTTCAACATAAAGAGAATTTCTTATGCTTGGGTGTCAATAATAATGTCTTTACCTGCCAACCTGTTTATTTCTTCATTATTTCTCTCAACAAAAATAAAATGTTTAACTCCTAGGTATCAAAAATTGAGTTCATTATCCCGCCAAGAATACACGGTTCTTCAGTACTCCTTCCAAACTTGTTTACTGCTAAGGCCATGGTACCACTGATGATAAAGTGTTTGAAATAAGGTGAAAAAGCATCTTAATGCTACCAAGATTATTTACTTTTCTTGTTTACATTTTCCAACAAAACTGTAATCCTTAACACCATGGTAACACCAATAATATTTTCTCATTTATGTCAACAATGAAAATTATCTCTATTCTACCAAGAAATCTCTTTTGTTTTTCACTTTGTCCAACAAAACCGTATTCTCTGACACTTTGATGCCACAAACAATAGTTGTTTTACTTTATCTAACTAATGGCAAACTGTCTTAATGCCACCAAGAATATTCGTTTCTTCTTTACTTCTCCAAACAAGGGGGTGATCCCTAGCGCATTGGTGCTACCAATACTATTTTTACTTATTTATCTTGACAATGGGAAAATATCCTCATATCACAAAGAATATTCCTTCTTATATTTGTTCCAATGAAACCGTATTCTCTGACACTTTGATGCCACAAACAATAGTTGTTTTACTTTATCTAACTAATGGCAAACTGTCTTAAAAGGGCACTAGAACTTTTCATTTCCGTTAGAATGAGCCCTCTTGCAACATTCTAGGACAACTGGGTCGATACGATCACCCCTGGAAAAAAAAAAAACAAATAAACACGCATCCGTTATCTGCCTTCTGGCAAAAAATATAAAATTCCACATTTTTGTAGATAGGAGCTTGAAACTTCCACAGTAGGGTTCTCTGATACGCTGAATCTGATGATGTAATTTTTGTTAAGATTCTATGACTTTTAGGGGGTGTTTCCCTCTATTTTCTTAAATAACGCAAATTTTCGTAACTTTTGATAGGTAAGATTAAACTTGATTAAATTTATATATTTAAAATCAGCATTAAAATGCGATTCTTTTGATGTAGCTATTGGTATCAAAATTCCATTTTTTGAGTTTTGGTTACTATTGAGCCGGGTCGCTCGTTACTACAGTTCGTTACCACGAACTGTTTGACTAATTCTGTACTTATTTGAAAGCTGAATGAGAGCTGGGATGTTTTGACTCTAAAATACAACCTTTGAGCTATCTCTTTTTCTCCCTAACTACACAACAATCAGAGAATCCCACTGTAGAAGTTTAAGCGCCTTTTTAAGTTTTGTAATTTTTTACAAAATTTTTTACATTGCTTACAGATAGTGCAGATAGTTTTATTTAAAAAAAAATCAGAAATTAAATTACTTAAAACTTATTTTTTTTAAATTTAAGTTCTGATCGTTTTTAAATGAATATTGCTCTCTCTCTCCATGAAAAATTCTGGAACTTGTGTATTATACGCCATTCACTCAAGTTTACGATGTGTAAAACTCGAGAACAAACCGGTTTGCTTGTTAGTTTTTTCGTTACTTAGAAACAAATTTTCGCTATATGTAAATTTGGGAGGGTAAAGTATAGTGGGTCTGTGTGCAAAATGTGCTATGTACATTTATTCTGCATGTTATGAAGTAGGAATTGTTGTTTCACTTCAAACTGTCCGAATACTTTACCTCCCTCCTTATATGCAAACATGTAGCCCAAATTATATATTTCCTATCTATTCTGTCACTCGCCTTTGTCGTGCTAATCTGAAAGAAACTAATAGAGAAAACGGTTTGTTCTCAAGTTTCACACAACGTAAACTCAAGTGAGCGGCGTATAATACACGAGTACCAAAATTCCTTCCCCCTGCGAAAAAAACAACAAAAAAAACTCAAATAAAATTCTCAAATTCGGTAAGCCTTATTTTCCATGGGGGAGGGGGATTTTCATAGGTAAGATAATTCAGTAGCAACCAGGAATTTTACAATGCCTATGTCCTCTGACATATCTATATTACACATTGTATTGTATCAGATTAACGGCGCTTCTTGACTACTAAGGTCCCTGCGTTGGCCCTGCAGTGCATTGCTGCAGCATGATTCGATCTCTGGGTCCCGTATTACCAAGCTAAGGTCAAACCCACTGCGCGATTGATCTGTCACAGTTGCGATCGTTTTTAGGCTTGGCACAATTTTATCGTTCGCATGTGCCAAATTTTGCATCACTTGCAGAGCCTTTACACGCTCTTACTCGTAAAGACGTTGTTTTTGCATGGTCAGAGGACATACACAATGCTTTTGTTGCATTGAAACAGGCAATCGTTACAGCCTTACCGTTATGTTATTACAATAGTGATCCTAATGTTACTACCTTTTTAACTTGCGATGCATGTAATTTGGGTATTTCTGGTGTTTTGACTCAAGTTGTAGATGGTGTCGAACGCCCTATTTCATTTGTTAGCCGCCGCCTTACGCCGGCAGAACAGAAATTTTCTACCGGAGAAAAAGAGGCACTCAGTTGTTTGTGGTCCACGGAAAAATTCCATACCTTCTTGTATGGCAGGCCCTTTACGTTAAAAACGGACCATCAAAGTCTTACTACACTTCTCAGTGCTAAGGGTATAGGTCGTGTACCTTGTCGTATTGCTCGTTGGACAACACGGTTATTACAGTACAATTTTAACATTCAGTACAAACCCGGTCGCGAAAATGTTATTGCAGATTGTCTTTCACGTCTGCCCTAAAACTCTGTTGAGTTACACGAGTTGATTCAGCCTGATGTTATTGGGTTGATTGATTTAGTTGACTATCCTGTTTTATTATCAACTATTCGTAATGCTACGGCTGATGACCCTATTTTATTGTCTATTCAGCAATACATTGCTGAGGGTTGGCATTTTTTGCATTTCCTTTTGGCATTTCCGTGATGAACTGTGTTTCCTCGATGGTGTAGTTTTATTGTGCGGAGCGAATTATTGTGCCTGCTGTTCTCCGCCAGCAACTTTTACATTTAGCTTATGAAGCACATCAGGGTATCAGTCGCACCAAGTCACGCCTTCGTGAATGTTATTGGTGGCCAAAATTAGACAAGGAAGTCGAAACCTTCATCAGGGAATGCAGTATCTGCTTGCAGCCAGATAAACATTACATCCTACGTGATGTTCCCGTGCAAAGGGTGCCACTCCCAGAAAAGCCTTGGGAGAAACTAGCAATAGATATTGTTGGTCCGATCGAGACCACTGATATGCGTTTTGTAGTGACCCTCGTTGATTATCACTCTAAGTGGGTTGAATGTGCTGCTTTTAATCGGGTCACAATTAAAGATGTCATTTCATTTTTACGTAATGTTTTTGTCAGATTCGGTTTTTGTAAAGTGTTGGTTTCTGACCATGGCTCTCAATTTACATCTGCCGAATTTAACGAATTTTAATCATCATGCGGTATCAACCATACGTATTCTGCTATAAACAATCCATGCAGTAATGGTGCCGTTGAACGCATGAACCGAAACATTATATCTGTAATTCAGCGTGCAGTTCGAGAGAAGCAACCTCTCAATGATTTATTGTTAGAATTTATGTTTGCATACAATACAGCTGGTAGAGACATGGACACAAATTGCTTCAACAGGAGAGCCCCACCACAGTTGGAATGGTTGTGTAGCCTAATAGGCAGTTTAAGCAAGCAGAACGGTAACCGAAACGGAAACATTAGCTAGTGGTTTGAGCACAAGTACGCATGCGCAAAAGAGGATTCCCTTAAGGTTATCGTTTTCAGTTAGCGGCCTAGGACGTTGGCAGCTCGCAGCTAGCGTTCTCTGAAACGTTAACTATTTACTCTGAAAAATCGATCCTTCCACAAATTGAAATCAGTTGAAGATGGCTACTATGTCGTTGTCGTCTTCCCTTAAGTCATGTGGGAAGGAAAAGGTGCCCTCTGGCTTCATATTACGGATGGTTTGGCTTGCTCATCGAGTGGGACTGGCGGCTTCCATAACACGAGAGGTGATGGTTTGAATAGCAGAAAGAATAGACCTACCTTAGTCTTCAAGTAATTAGGAGAGGATGTTTATCTTTACCCCATAATGGAGAGTAATGAAGCTAGAATTAGTGGTTAGAAGCGTGGAGGTTTTCTGACCAGTTTAACGGTAACTGTTCGTCGATCGTGTAAAATCAAACTATGGTAAACAACGTAACAGCATGTAAACAACAGGATTTATTCATATCTAGGACGATTCCAGTCAAAAATATTAATAGCCATTTTAGGCTCATCAGCAAAAGACGTTACAGATCCGATGAGCTTGATGTATTCCATGAGATACTGTAAAAACTTAGTCAACAACAACACGAACATGGGGAGATAATGTAGGCGATTTGCAGACATTTGTCGTGTCAGTGACGTTAATACATTTTGGATAACATTAACTTACTGTACTGTAACATTTTAGCAATCTTGTTTAAAATTGAACACTTTCTATTCATGGTTTAGTGATTGCTGTTCTTTACATGATAATGTTTTCCTTGTCTCGTTAATTACTGTACCCCCTTGGCAAATAGAGTTCCCTATGTATAAATGGTATTAATTGTTTAGATATTATTATTTCCTGGGCTTTTGTACATCAAATATGTCAACTCTTTAATCTCTGGTAACACTTTATTTTTACATGAAAGTTAATGTTATCTTTTGAGAATTGAATACCTGAATAATGCATAGATCAAACAGAATACAACTCCTAAGACTTCTTTATTTTTACTCCATGATTTTGCAGATTTTTATATTAATACATTCTACATGACACCCCCTATACTGGAAGGCTTTGCTACATCCGTGCTATTCTTGATAGCTTAGCATGACCTGCTCTTACTTACATACTTAAAATAGGAGTGGTCTGTTGATATGCAGTTAACATGTAGAGTTAGGGATTGTCAAAAAGCAGATGAAATACCATACATTTTCTGATTAAATATGAAGTGGATTTATCAATTCATAAACTTGTGCAAATACTGACATCTTTTGCTTTTTGGCTATAAATTCAGTTCTCTAATGAGCGGATGCCAAATAAACGTCCGCTCACGAGGGATATGATTTTTAGAAGAAACTTCCTATTTGTAAGTTGGCTTAAACCGAGAGCATAAGATGAGGATCTCCTTTTTTTACATTTGTATACATGTGAATTTCAAAAGCCCTGATGATGTATACACAAAAAAAAAGTACACGAAATAAATAAATCACCAACGGAACAAATTACAAAGCACACATAAACGGAATACAAAGCAAAAAATACCTAATCTCTACAAAATAATTTAAGCTTTTTCGTCTTTCTAAGGATTTATCTACATATATACATGGATTCCAGTTATTGTCGTTGGGTTAAAACATTGAGCAATGTCAGGAAGCTGCAAGTAAGTCTCCTATAAGTATTTTCCCCTGAAACTACAAAGCACTCCCGCAGAAAATGGTCCAAATTTTCACCACCACCCCCCCCTTACAAAAGGGAAAAGCATACCTCCTTTCAGAAATCACTCTCTTGTGATTTCTGATATTCAATAGAAAATTCAAGCCCTCTGGAGAGGAAGCACTCCCATCCAGATTGTTCAGCTATTTTATCTTTCCTTCTTTATTATATATAAATACCTCGGTTCTCATTTACAATTTCATTATTCTTAAGCAGATATCTGCAAAGTAGTTTGTTAGAAAAAAGCAAAAAACAGGTTTTTTTTACAAAAATTTGTTTGGACCTAAGGTCATTTTATCTCTATGTGAAAAATAATACCTTAAAAAAAGAGTTAATACAAAAATTGGTGGCAAAGCGATGTCGATTCTTGAAATAAGGCTTTATATACAAGAGTTTTTCCGAATTTTGAGGAGAAATGTCCCTGTGTTATTAACTTAACTTATCCAAATTAAACTGACGTTACCCTTTTCAAGAAGTTCCTTCGATATTAGGTTTGGCAAAAACTGCAGCACGGGTTATTGGAAGGTTTGCCAGAGGGAGATAGTTTTCTTTGCAAAGGAGTGGCGTCAATTCACATAAATTAGGCAAGGGGAAAACAAAAATGTATCTTCTTCAAAATCTATGGGGAATTTTTGTTTCTAGGGGTGAAAGACCATTTTTCAATAGAAACATCGAAAAATACGTATTTTTCAAAATGTAGGGAGGGGGAGGCACAAAAATCTTGGTGACCCAATGCCAAGCTCCAGTTGACACCACTGTTGTGAAGGAAAGCGTATTGATTCAGCTATAAAATATTTGCATGCGTTTTGCGGATTAATCTATTTTCCGATTTAACATGAAAACAGCCAAGTTTGAAGGAGTTGGTAGTTGTGGGTTTACTTTTTCCAATCTACATAAACAGATGTCTCATAGAAAGAGGATGATGACACATGTGTGGGCGATCCACTGCATAATATGCTGCTCGATCTGATCTACAATTACCGCTTATTCCCATGGCCTGGGCAAATATTGCATATCTCCAGCATAAAAGCAAATGGTGCCAATATGCATAAACGAAAATAATCTGAAGAGAACTACTGACACACCGAAAGCACAGATTTTCTTCTTTTTTTTTTCGTGGAACTCGTTTTTTTTTTCTGGGAATTAAGGAATTTTGTAGATTCAGAAAATTAATACTCAACAAACATGGGACATTTTTACTTTCATAAGAAAGTTGAAGAATATTAAAAAATAACAGTTAAAACGAACTAAATGAGAGGTTCCCCTCCTCATCAAGTTATCCGCATGTATTCAGTTCTTACCTGTACAGCCCCTGATAATACCCATTTGGGGGTACAACAACACCGGCATTCACAACAATAATTTCCGACAGAAAACCAGCAATAGATCGACCACGCTTCACTTGAGCTTGAATAAGTGAACGAGCCTCTTGAACCAGTCGATCAGCTAGAACAACACAATTTTACATAAGACAATAGTTTAAAGCCAAGACTCGAGGAAGAAGGAAAGGGTTAAACTACGAGGAGCAAAGTGGGGTTTAGAGGTTGATTGATACAAAGAGAGTGAGAATTGTAAGCTCACGGATACCCCACTTCAGTAAGTTCTTTTCCAAACTTACAAAAAAAAAATTGTCGAAGTGATGTAAGAAGAATAAAATTAGATAAATTTGACATGAATTTAAGTTAAGCAATGAATAAAATATTTCCGTCCACCACATTAACCCCTTAACAAAATACCTTAGAAAACTAGGATACACGGTATGGAAAACTAAATTAACCAGTTTTTCATGGGTTTTCATCATTGATAAATATGCAACACAAAACCTGGACCAAGCTGCACAGAAACTACCCCAAAAATGAAAAAGATCAGAAAGTCGCTAAATTTATATAAGAAAATCGGCAGGCAAACCATGTGCTGAGAGTGTGAAGTCCAATAATGAATGGTGTTAGGACATACTAAATAGATAGAAATTCAGGAGCATGACAAAGAACGGAAAAATTCGTCTAATAAAATGTGAGTATTTCTTAAAGCAAAAAAACTAAAACAAGCCCTACCGAAAATTGTAAAAGAATCTATAAAAGACCAGAATAGTCACTAGAATTTATAAAGAAACACAACAGAATTAAGTTTTGAAGCGTAGACATTCATTCAAATTTAAACGTTTCGAAAGGTTCATCAAGTACTACATCAAATCAAAGTAAGCGCCAAAAAGAAAGAGGCTAATGTGATATAATTCCATCTGTTCCCCTGACAACGACGAAACCTTATTAGTAACAAACGCATCAATTCCATCAAAAAGATGGTGGATCAATTAAGGCTAATTTGACACAGAACGGAAGCATTTACACAATAAAATTAGAGACATCTACAAAGTTAGTGCTTAGAAACTCATTTCAGATCATTCATAAAGTAAAAAGGAACAAAAACAGAAAGAAACTTAAATACCAGGACATAGAAGGTTATTAAAATACACTCATTGAAAAATGAAATAATTTAATAAAAAATCAGTTCTTGAGACTATGCTCCCCTCTCCAAACAAAGAATACTGACTTCTTAACCTAACAGTTGGAGAACAACCATGCACTAATCTAAATAATCTAGTGAAGTGTCTAACGGATCAGCTCAATCAATTGGAGCTTACAAATGATTTTTTTTTTAGAAGCCGTCAGAATTAAACTCAGCCAAAATTGTACATAGGGGTAGGTCCAAGGGCCACGGCCATGTTTTTTTTCGGTGGTTAGGTTAGGTTTTTTTCGGTGGTGGCGAATCTCCTAATACTATACCATAATGTGCCTACTTACAGAAAATGTTACGTGAAACCTATAGTCAAATTGCTACTGTATGTGTTTTGCTCTTGGGCTACTAATGTCTACGGTAAACCCTCAGAATTCTAGACACATTTCATAAGGAGTAATAGAAGTTTTTTGTCATCTCTTGGACAGAAATTGGCTGTATCATGTCTAAGCCAGGCGAGGTAGAGTAGTGTCAAGTTCCCATTGAAAGTAAAATAAGCACTACTTCCATTGCATCATTTTCTTTTAAATACATCTATAATTGTAGCAATTAAACGCATACCCTCTTCTTTCTTCCAGAAACACATCTTTCTTTTTTCTGACAAAGGAAACTTGACCTTTGATGCTCATGTTTTTGCTTCGCATACCTCAGCATAAGTCCAAGAAACTTGAGAATGAACAAAAATACGAATACGGTGATATTTTAAAGAGTTGTCTTTTTCACTCTAAGAATATCCTGGCTCTTTTTCCAGCTATCTAAAACAACTTTCCATAAACAGTGAGCATTTATAAAATATATTTTAACGTTTATTATTTTATGTGGTATTAAACGCCTGGAAAACCTTTTTCTTTTACTTTTAGAATCCCCCTGCAAACCGTAAAGATTTTACGTCATTACTCTTCGCAATAAGTTTCTTTAATTTTCTTTAAATGTATGAAACGATTGAAACTAATTTTAAAGGAATTAAAAATCATGCCTTCGACATCGAAGGACTGAAGTGTATGCCTTCGACAAGTTTGTTCCAAATTGGGTCTGATCACATTAACAAACCTTTTCATAAACTTGTCTGTTTACAAATCTCCTGTTGAAGTTTTTTTTTTTCAACGAAAAAACAGTGAGGAGAAGTTTTTTATTGCAAAGAAATCAGTAGGATATGAGCATCTTTCTTCCTATGCCACCGTCCTGAAAGCATTGTTTCATCTTTGTCTATTTCCATTTTCTTGAGTAATTGGATCGAACAGTACTCCCCAGGAAGTTGAGTGTATGCATGTTTAACCTTTGATTTTAAATACTTATTTCTTCATTATGACTAGAATAGAAGCTACAGTACGACTAGAGTAGACGCTATAGCTGTTTCGTAGGTCTGAGAACACACAGTGCCACCCTTACTTGTGGTTTTTATGGATATCCTCTGAAAGTCTACTGCTGAGCAACAATACACGCGTTTTTAGCCCAATATTTTGAATATGTAGCCCAAATTTAATTTTGATTGAATTATATTTGGGGTTTAGTATTTTCTCCAAAAAGGTTCAAATTATACGTCATAGTTACCTACTGAATTTTTTTATGCTAAATTCGAAATATTGATAAGACTTTAATAGGGCCCATTGCATTTTTACCATTTGAAACCATTGAACAGAGGACTATGAGCTCTGAATAAAAAATTCAAGTAATTCATTTTTAAGTTCAGCTTAAATAAACAAGAGATTTTGCAGAAGGATTTAAACTTATTTTCCTTAAAAAAGCTAAAACACTTCATTTTCTAAAACAAAACAATAATTGCAATTTCAAATTCAACCCTAGATTTTTTATTAGAATTTCGCGTTTTAGTTTCTAAGCGAGCAAACTGTTTCTTTTTATTCTTCGACGTTGAATGCCAAATAGCTTGAAAGATCGATTGGATTGCTCAAAGTCGAGCTTGAGCTATAATCTGGAATTTGGAATTCAGACCATGTCGATCTCCCAAAACTTTTGGAATGGGAAACATGATTAATCAGTTTCTTACTTAGCAAGACATAGAATAGCCACAGACATGAGTTTGTTTGAGTTCTAACTTCCAGGGTCTAAGGCATCCTTGGCTTAATTCCATGGTTTTTCATGCGAGAAGTTGGAATTACCATATTTTCCAGAAAATTTGGGAAATGTTCCTATAGTACTCCAGATAAAACCTGAACAAAATTCCAGGAATATATTACGAAATTTTGCCCCAGAAATATCATTAAAATACGTTGAATTTGTAACTCCTTTCACAAGAATTTTCTACCCACGATGACTTCTGTAGTTCATTTATTGCTATTCAGGGACATCATTTCAAGGTGAAGGGAGTTAAGACCATCATGATTTCTCAAGCTTAGAGATAAATTTATTCCTATCTCCCTCCTGGAAAGTGCCATCTCCCTATCTGAAAAGTCAAATGGAAATGACGTCCTTTGCTTTTTTCAACTTTTTCGTGTAAAGATGTAAACAAAAACTAGGATACGTCGTTTGTGATAAGATTTCTTTTTTGGTTAATTGATGTTAAAGCTAATTTCATGAAGTTTGTATTAAAATATTACCAAGTACATTCTCGTACTCAAGTCATAAAAGCAAAAACCCATGCATTCTGGACTTGTATTATCAGATTCTAGACAGAATTTAGACAAAAATTCATCAGTTTTTGATAGCATGCCTGTCATTTCTAAAAACTGTCCAGGTCACGGAGAAAAAAAAATAGATTGAAATGCATTTAAGTAAAAATGAAAAGTGTCTATTCTTGAATAAAAGGAGCACGAGTTGTAAAAAAAAAAAAAAAAAAAAAAAAAAAAAAAAAAAAAAAAAAAAAAAAATGGGGAGGTGTTGGGTTGGGTGTCGCAACGGCGACTGGTATCTTCTGAAACTGACCGAGGAATTGGGGGAACTGACCGCGGAGCACCTGCTTCTCGGCGGCCGGGCCCGTCCAGACCGCCAGGCCTCAAGCGGTACCCAGGAAGCGCTCGAGAACGAAGCGGCCGACCTGTTCGGTCAATTCATTCTCTATGTGCGTGCACACGATATCGACATCGAAGCGGCCATCGAACGCAAATGGCTGCAGCATCTCGATGAGTGATAGGCTCTTAGCCGGGCTTCCTTGCAACGACGCTGACGAAAGCGATCGAGCCGAAGAAACTGCCCGAAGCCACCCGTCGGCGCGCTTCTGCCTTGATGCCCTGAGCAAATTCCTCGCCGATAACGCCTTCCTGAATCAGCGTTTCCGCGCCACGATCGATGATCGTCAGGAAGTAGGGCGAGTCGCTTGCCGGCAGATAGAGATAGCCATCGCGCTCAAGCAATTCAAAGCCGGCTTCCGACAGCAGCGCCGGCGTGCGGCGCACAAGCCAGCGGTCGTGCACATAGGCCCGGATCAGATTGTCGACGATCGGCCTGAAGGGATCGTGATCGGCGATCGATCCGGTAACTGATGGTGGGTCCTCGTCGAAGACCGTGAGATAGCCGCCCGGGCGCAACAGGCGATGGGCCTCGGCCAGCGCGTCTTGCGGATCGGGGCAATGGATGAGCAGCGTGTGCATCATGACCAGATCGAAGGACGCCTCCGGCAGGCCGGTGTTACTGGCATCGCCGATTTGAAAGGAAAGGCCGGGCACGTCCGCGTGGCGCGAACGGGCGGCCTCAACCATAACAGGCGACGGTTCGATCCCGATCGCGGTTTCGGCCCCGACCACGTCGATCATCTCCCGCGTCACATCGCCGGTACCACTGCCGAACTCCACGCCCCGGGCATTCTCCGGCAGATCCAGCTTGGCCAGGTAGGAGCGGCGCATTTCGATCTGCTTGGGATCTTCGGCCCGCGCGATCATGGCATCGACCAAAGTTCGCTGCATCTCCTCCGATGCGTTGCCAAGATCGGCATAGGGATCTTCGGACATCGTGATCCTCCGGGCTGAGTGTTCCTGGCGACCAGCCCACACCAGGGGTTCACTGGGAGTCAAGCTCTCAATCCGATGGAGACGTGTTCAGCCGGATATCCGCGCAAGTCGCCTTTCCGCGGCTCGGCTGGCGCCGGGTCCGGGGCGTGGCGCCACATCGGCACCCTGTAGCGGTCGGTCGTGACGGTCGAGCAGGGCGACCCGACCGACCGGTTCGCCGCTATGGCGGTCGACAAGAAGCACCGGTTCGCGGCCGTGGCCATAGACGTGTTCGTTGCCCCATTCCTGCACTGCGAACAGCACGGTTTCCAACGCCCGTCCCTTGTCGGTCAGGTGATAGGCGTAGCGCGTGCCGCGTTCGCCGATGTCGTGTTTCTCGAAAATGCCCGCCGACGGATTCCTCGCCGACGGACTCCAGCGCGTCGGCAAGGTCGTACAGGGCAACCCGCTCGATCCCGCCACGATGATCGGTGCGCAGGCGTCGAACGACCAACTGGAGAAGATCCTCAGCTACATCGACATCGGCACGCAGGGCGGTGCGCGACTGCTGGCCGGAGGGGAGCGGGTCGACCTCGGCGGTGATCTCAGCGAGGGGTTCTACGTCGCCCCGACCGTGTTCGAGGGCACGAACGACATGCGCATCTTCCAGGAGGAGATCTTCGGTCCGGTGCTCTCGGTCACGTCGTTCGATGACTTCGACGACGCGATCTCCATCGCGAACGACACGCTCTACGGACTGGGTGCGGGTGTGTGGAGCCGCAGTGGCGACACGGCCTATCGCGCGGGCCGGGCGATCGAGGCCGGACGTGTATGGACGAACACCTACCACCAGTACCCGGCCCACGCCGCGTTCGGCGGTTACAAGCAGTCGGGTGTGGGGCGCGAGAACCACAAGATGATGCTCGACCACTACCAGCAGACGAAGAACCTCCTCGTCTCGTACGCGGAAGGGCCCATGGGCTTCTTCTGAGCTCGACCCCGGGGCGGGCGCTGCTCCCTCAGCGCCCGCCCGGACCATCTCTGGAAGGGGGAATCGTGGCCATCAGCGGCACACAGCAGCGGGTCGATGTGACGGAGGCCGCGGCCTCTCTCGTGCGCGAGCTCACCGTGCAGCACGGTCCGCTCATGTTCCATCAGTCGGGCGGATGCTGCGACGGCTCCGCGCCCATGTGCTTCCCCGTCGGTATGTTCCTCATCGGC